>JAXIUT010000021.1:10453270-10471317 GCA_035586675.1 Eurytoma californica | reverse complement strand
ACTTGCATCCAGGCAAACTGGCCCACGTTTACGGGTGTCGTCCCCGTAATTTTTACTGGAAAAGTCTATCCGTGTAGAACTAGAATAAATGAAAATTTTATTTTTTTTAAATAATGACAAATTGTAAAACTCAAATATTTACAAAAATTATGTTTTTGTAATAGTATTAGTTTTTTTATGTTCAAATATAGTTTCTAGACTTATGTTCTAGATTTATGTTCAAATATAGTTTATCAAAAAAAGTGTAAATTTTCGTCTTAAATAAACCGATATACAAAAATAGGCTATTTGGTTATTTATGTTTATCTTTCCCTCTCTCCCTCTTCCACGCAAAGTGCAAAGTGGTGAATTTATGCCTAGTGGACAAGTATGAAATTAATCGAGTGCATAAATAAGGCTCAGTGAGTATAGCTTACAATACTTGACCATTTGGGCCTGTTGTTTAGGTCAATGTCTGCCCCTTTGGTAAAAAAATTTTAGTATTTATTCAATAAAAAATAAGCAAAAACTTTAATTGTAAATATAATAAACACATCAGTAATTTTAAGCTTTAGGTGGAAAGTAAACAGATTAGTAATACAGTGCTAATCAGAAAGTGATTAATTAAACGTATTGAACTAAGTACACAGACTATTAGCGAGTCGATTAATACTCGTGCAGCAACCGGTCGGTCGGAACCGAGGAAAGGCGCTAAAACGTTTTTTCGACGTTCGACTCTGCAGGTAGATCGGTGCAGGTCCGGTGAGAGATTAAAGATCAAAGGAGGCCCCTCCCTCCTTGAGTGCACCGCCGCCGCAGTGCCGATTGATAGCTGCGAGTTTGACGTGACGGGCCACCTCCGAGGCGAGAATAGCTCCCAGGCTCCGAAGACGGCTTACCAATATATTTATCAAATTCCTTTTTCATCCCTTTTTTCCGAAAATCCCCTGCTTTCACCGCTCCGGCGTTTTTTTTTTTTTAATCGTCGTGATCCCATTACGGCCGAGATGCAAACTAATCTTTTATATTCTTGTGATCAAATTTAATATTTAGTTTCACCGGGTACTCTTTTTTTTATTATTTATGTTCGTCCGTGATTAAGTAGTAGGTAGTTAGGGGCCACCCGTGAGACGCGGCAATAATGTATTTCTGTAATTAAAGTGATTAAATGTGTTCTAAAGTGAGTTTAAACCAGCTTAATTACACTGCATTTTACAGCTTGGAAAACAGTTATATTCATAACTCACGGCTTGTAAAAAAATTAATTAAATTATTCGTCGTTTTCTCCTCGGCTTTACGGAATCAATTGACCAAATGAAAAAAATCAACTTCATTAACAATCATTTACCTCTCATCATAATACGCGTAATCTATTTAACCAGAGGATAACGATTATTTCAGTAGCATCTTCTTAATTAAGTATCTTTTTATGCATTTCTCATTATAATAAGTTTTAAAAACAAGCAAATATACAGGCCACATATAATGAGTAGATAAAAAAACTATGTTATGTAGTATTTTCTTGTGCTTTCGAGTAAAATATTATTTTTATTTTATTTTATAAAAATGCGTGAGAAAAATCCTTTTACTTACACTGCAATAAAATATATAATATGCTAATTGGGCTCGAGGTTAAATTACCCACTTGCAAATTGAATTTTTTAACAATACGAAAAATCAAACTTTTAATTTAATTTCTAAACATTCACAATTATTTAATTTAAATTTAAATTTATACAAGTTTTCATTTTTACTAATTCGGCAATACTTATGGATGTTTACAATCTTATTTGGGAAATTTGAATAAAAATATTTTGTTATTTAAATTGCGTAATGAATTTTTTCTCACGGCTGTGCTTATGCATATCCAAAAGATATTTTTGTATAAATTATCTCGTATTATTTTAGCTATCGCCGCGTAGGTACCTTTCATTAAAAATTAATCTGACAATGAAAAAGATTTTATATTATCAACTTATAAACTACAATTTTTATGTACCTACACTGTAAAAAAAAATTAAGCATAAATTTGGCAGAATATGCATATTCTGGCTAATTTACGGTTAATTTTTTTACAGAGTAATATATGAAAATAAACTTTATCAAGCATATATATACAGAAACAGAATGTGCTCTTATCAAGTGCTAATGCAAAACTGGGCAGTATTCTCGGTACGCAGCATTTATACAATCTGGTGGCAATTTGAACAGCCCTTTTAGATGTACACTATTCAGTCCTTTATTCTTCATACATGAATTAATTAAATGATTAATTAAAGCATTAATTTTTCATACATTAAAGATGAGATACAAAAAAATTAAAATATGCGATTAAGTTGACTTTAAATATTCTTCCCTCTAAAGTTAAATAAGTAAAATTTTACTTAAATAAGTCAATATTCACTTATTCTAAATCAAAAATCTTCGATCTAATACAATAAGTGTATTCACTTATTTAAATGAAATTTAAAAATTCACACTTATTCAGCTTTGGAGAGTTAATTTTCTAAGAATACAACAAAATCACTAAAACGAAGAATATCATTCATTCGCCTGTGTAATACAAATTTACATGGAGATAAAAGTTCTATTAAAAATAGTTTCTGGAAAAATGTTACAAATATTTTAATTGAATCGCTATTTTTTTATATCAAGTTAAAGAACTAAGAAAGATTTTATACATTTTTGAGATGAAGACAAGTGAAAATATAGCTACACGCTTAAAAATGATCTTTAACAAAATGATAATGTATACAAAACGAAGGCATGTCGTTGTGAACATCTGAAAAAAATGAAGTTAAACAAATTCAGACATTTTTGTATCATTCAACAACACTCAGTTTCACCTAATAGACACGTTCACATTCCCGCTCCGTCCCTTTCTCACAGCGCCGGCCGAGCGTCGGCTCCCGTCTCCCTCTCCGCGCTCAGCTTCTGTCGGTATTCCCGATCTCGGAAAGGTGGGCTCGCCTACCTGCGCGGCCGCTGCGGCGGCGGCAGCTGCCGCCTAATTGAATTATCTAGTTTCCAATTCGACGCGGAGATTTCGAGCTCGAAAGGCCCGACGAAAAGTCATGATGGCTAAATATTGAAAAACACGCCGGGGCCATTGTTGGGGACTGCACCCCCGAGGACGTCGGTGCCCTCTCTCCGTCACGCCGATCGGCTCGCGCGACGACCCATTGTGACCGCCGCGCGCGAGCTGCACCGTGCAGATGCCGCATAATCGCCGCGACTCCCGGGAAAAGAAGCAGGTTTTCACCGGTGAAAATTTTTCCTTTTTTTTTTAATAACTACGCCGCGGGGATACCAATTTCGTTTTTCCCGAGTCCGCGTGCACGCATTTACATAAACCTGTCGTTTTTTTCCTCACGGCATTTATGGGCTCTCTCGGGAGGTCGGCGCTTTTTCATAATTTACCTCGGGAATAAAATTATAGATCGATATTTGGATTGCAGTATATCATATTTTTTAATTTGGTCGATCCCACGATGAAAAGTACGTCCTTAACGTGAAAGAGAAAAATTTCCGTTTGGGCATTTAAATACTAATTCGTGGGTAAATATCCGAGAAGCTATTTAACAAAAAGGAAAAAGAAACTTAAAGTCGTTTTTTAGCAACTTTAGAGTCAATGAAGTGAATATCATATAAATATTATTAAAAGATATAAAATACAAGTGTAGTAGAAATATTTAAAAATAGAATATTAAAATAAATTCAATGAAATTCAAATTTCGTACACCGTGAGATATAATAAGATAAATAAACTTTCAACTTCTTTTTTGAAAACGTCTATTTAATCTGGTACAATCCTCGTGCAAACCAATATTGAACTTTAGTTCTGTTTTTTTTTTGACAAGCTCCAAAAAAGAACAGAAAACAATATTTATAACAATTAATATCGATTTAAAAATCTCGTATTGGTACATATTTTCTCCCTGGTAGAAATCGCGCATTATTCGTGGTCATTTACTTGTCACTTTGTGCCCACTGAACATTAACTCGCCAGTGTGTGACTAAAGTATCGTTTATCTCTGTTTAAATTTAAGCGATTTTTACCAGGGCTGTGATTACAAAAAAGAACATTATTTTATCTACAAGTAAATTTTTTTCCAACAATATCAGCCTGTGAGGAAATTAAGGTTGACTACTGGAATTTTTAAGAGAGAATTTTTCACAGGGAGTAAAAGCAGTTTTAAAAAATGTAGAATTAGTTTTCAATATATAAAGTCGGCGTTGTGGTTGAAATTTTACGGATATTGCAATGTTACATTTTTAGTGTTTTCTTGTTACGGATAGAACACGATAATTTCTAATAAGTAATAGATTGTATGTATTACTTTGTAGTCCCACAGTGAGAAAAAAATCGTTATTTCTACCAGAGAGTATATACAGTCGTTACAGTCGATAATACAAGGTAATAGCTGTAATATTGTTCTCTTATAGTAAAAAGTAATAAAGTGTACAGTAAATTTTACTATACAGATTTATGTATTATTTTATGAAATAATACTAAATCTAAAGTAAAATTTAATGTTTGCGCTAAATTTTGGTATGTGCCTAGAAAACCCAGTAACTTTCGGTTAATTTCTGCTACAGTTTTTTCTCGGAGCATCTTTTTCAAATTTTGGAGAACTACCTTAATGAATAAATCACTCGGCCGGAAAAGTCGTAAAAATCGCCGTCGAAGTCGGAGCCTCCGTCACAAAGAGAAAAGTGCGCGATTTTAAAAAGGAGACGAGCAAAAAGTCGGGAGCGCGTCACCCATACCGAGAAAGCCACTTTCGAAAATCCGGGAGCGCGCGGAGCCAACCACTTTCCGAGTAACTCATTATTGCGCTCCGCCGAGGACAGAAGACAGAAGAAAAAAAAAGAGCACAGCTCGTCCTCTCTCCCAGGCGCATCCGAGCAAAAGTCGTGCAGCGCGCAGTCACGCCCCCGGAGTGCGGGGTTGTAAATCCGTGATCCTCGTTGCGTCGTGAGGCGCGCAGTGGGCGAGCAATGTGCCCCGGAGTGACGCGCGTGACGGTGCCGATAATGGGCCCGTCGTAAAACACTAATGTCCGATCATGAGGACGGATTTCTCCTCGTTTTCTTCCGGCGACTTCGACTTCTTCTTTTTTTTTCTGCGCGCGGCGCGCGTTTTCCGCCCCCACCGCGGCGGTGTCGCTTTGTAGCCTGCGCCGCTGCACTCGAAAGGGCAGTCCGCTTTGTTGGCCCCGAGCACGTCGGCGATCATCGAGGAAACAGAGTTATAGGATGTCGTCGCCCGGTGAATGCGTCAACGCGCGCGCGCCGGGATTAGGCACCGGCCGAGCTGGAATGCCGCCCGAGCGTAAATAACGCGTATGAATTATGCGGCCGAGCCGATTCGGGCCTTTCATTCCCAGCCGGCGGCGAGGGAGATTCAATGTTTGGCCGCAGCCTTTTATTTTTACAAATGAAACGCACGATTCCGGCAGCGCGGTGTATTCACACATTATTCGCTTCGTACCTCTGCGGCGGATCATTAATCACTTCATGTTTTTCTTTTCTTTTCAATTTTGTTTTCAATTTGTTTCTTTTCTAGTTTTTGAGTAGTCGCGGCGGCCACTCGTGCGTTGGTAAGATTGTGGATCTGAAATTGGACTCTCAAATCGCTTGATCGCTCCTTAAAATTAATTTCACTCTGTCGGAGATAATTGTTATTTATTTAGTACAATTATTTTTCGGTTTTTCTGTAGTGTCGTCGAAATTCTCCCCCAGAAGATTTAATCATGATTACTGACATTTAGGATGATTTGTCACTATAACTAGGAGAGTTTCAACCCTTCGGATCTGCACCGATTTGTAAGATACTTTAGAAATTGTTTTCTAGTACCGAATAATGAAACAAACCACTAGCAGATGTTGCTTGTTGTGTTAGGTATATACGATACTTTTAACATTGCCTATACATAATGAGCACTGCTAATGTGTTTAATTTATAGATTTTAGATTTAAATTTAAGAATTTTCTGAAAAAAATATTAAAAATTTGGCTAAAAATCTTATTTTTTGAGTAAATAAGTAATCCTATATATTTAATCAAGTACAGAAAAGGTCGAGTAAAAAAATCAGCTGTCACAAGAAATAAACGAAGCTTCCTTTATTGTGCGGAGTTTAAATGAGAATGATTAGCTAAAAAAATGAGGAAGATTGTGAAAGTTGAATGAGGTTCAGATGTCAAAGAAACGCTTCGATAGAGCGTCACCCGATCCTCCTACGAATCGCTTGAAAGGCCGAAAAGAGAGAAGGGTTGCTTTCAAAGAAATGTTAAAGTGGAAAATTGCCTGTCATTTTTTTTAAATTTCACCTGAAACGACGTGAATTCGAGTCGATCCGAGTTTAGCGGAGTAGCGGCACAATATTATTGTAACAACCGAGTATTTCTCCTGAAGTATCTGATCAAAGTAGTAAAAGTGTACCTAAATATAAGGTAATATATCATTTTTTAATCGTTGAATATCTCGCAAAAAAATAACTTTTATATCGAAGTAAATATGATAAATGCAATATAAAATTTTAATAATACCTACTTTGTAAATTCTTATTTGCAATAATAAATTCTATTCTATTCTATTCTATTCTATTCTTTCAAGAGAAATGAAAAAAGACAATATTTTTTCATATTTCATTTAAGTAATTTAAAATCCAAACTAATCCATAAAAACTCTTCAAATTTTGAAGTGCGCTTTAAAAAGTTCAGGTGAACTTGTGTGCAAAATGTGAAACGGATCCTTGGTGTCGTTTAAAAATAATATTTCAGGCGATAATAACACACATACATATTATATCATGTACACACGTACATAGATGTGGACAAACATACATAAATTTTGAATAAGTACTTTTTTGAACTCCCTGAGCCAAAATAAGTGCTTCTACATTACAAACTGAAAAAAGAGATAAGGGTTGTTTTGAAATAAAGGCCAAACGAAAAAGAATGCCGTCCCTCAATGTTTAAAATTTGACGCGAAACGACGAGTGATGTCGAATTCATCGGGTCATCGGCGATAATATTCGTACCCATAAGAGCCTATATGGATTTCTCCGGGAGCGCGTCGTCAGCGAAGTTTTCGAGTGCGCACAGAGGAGCTATTGTGTCGGGTCGCATTTGAAGAAGTCACAGGCTGCCGGGGCTCGGGGGGTTGGCCTCGCGCGAGCCGGATATTTAGACGTTAACGCGCCTGCGTCTGGAGAAACAGAGAGGGTGCGCCGGGGCTTTCTACAAAACGGCCATTTATTATTGTGCCTCTATGCGCGCGCGAGCGCTATGGGGCCCCCACAATGGCCGGCATTGACAATTTGCTTTACACACACGATGCCGACGCTCCGCCCACGATCGGACTACAGAGGAGAAACGCCGCCGAGTCCCTCTCTCTCTCTTCCTTTCAGCCCCTCTGCTTTTTTTCTTCGCTGTGTGTGTATGCGTGCGCGCTGCCTTTTTTTCGAGGATCATTCTTCTCGTTTGTCCCGCTGGATCGTCGCGGGAAAATGAAAAATCGTCAAAGGGTCCGTGATGCCGAGGTGGTTTCGATTTCAGGATTTTCCCTCTATTGACGACCGCGACGTTTACACGACGCACTAAGCCGGGCCGTCATTTTTCCCGAAATTAGAAATATTGCCCTCTTTGAGATCGAGCCGACGCACGGGACCCCCGTACCGCGTGTTTTCTCGTTTAGTAGCCGCCCTGACACACTGTTGGACACTTCCCTCTTTCTTCGTGACGCGTAAGAGGCTTTCCTCATAAACATTCCAATCAACTTTGGCTGATGTATCTTACATCTTTATTTCCCGAAAAACACTTTTTATGACTGGCTCTATTAAAATGCCTGTATTTTACGATTTTCTTTTGAGATTTTTATTACGT
Organism: Eurytoma californica; assembly: GCA_035586675.1. Classification (NCBI taxonomy): domain Eukaryota; kingdom Metazoa; phylum Arthropoda; class Insecta; order Hymenoptera; family Eurytomidae; genus Eurytoma; species Eurytoma californica. Next base: position 10,463,448 of record JAXIUT010000021.1, on the reverse strand, counting down.
TATGCCACAATAAAATGTAATTATTAAATTGTGCTGTGTGTATACCTATAAGTATGACGATTCAAATGTTTTTGTTTATACTGCATTTTTGAGACTAGATCTTTTTTAATTAACTAGCAATTACTTCCTCATTGCTTTTCGTAAATTTTCGAAAATTCTTAAATATCAAGAAATTCTTTTTATTTCAGAAGGACAGTAATTCTTTTTATTTTTATATTCAAAACATATTAAACTAAATGGCAAGATATATTGCTGTTTCATTTTTGAGGTTAGAAACTAAATCAGCATTTATTAACGGAATTATTTGATATATCGACTTAGAGTACATTAGAAAATTTAAAAAACTTAATATTTAATTCATTACTCGATTTAATTAAACCAAAATTAAACTAAAATATAAAATTCTTATCAAAACATTTTGAATTTTGGCGCCACCGGATATTTAACCATTGTGCAATCAAATCTCTTTTCTCGAGGCTTCACAACATCCTGCCATCGTTTTTTAAGAGGTTTTAAGAGGGGATCGTTTTTTTAAGAGAGAATTGCTCGATGCATAAACTTGAAATAATAATTTCTTCAGAAACATATAGGGTATTAAACTTAAAATTTTAAAATTAAATAAAGAATAATTTTACGGAGATACACCTTTAGTAAAAAATATAGTACAAGGTGGTTGTTCAAATTAATTTAATTTAATTTTATCGTGTATTTTCATTTTTTTTTCTTTTTTCTTTTATCATTTGAATTGAAGAACAACAAAATTTTACAAAAGCACCTGATGAACATTATTAATCTATTCTAAATTAAAAATCCGTGCATTGTGACATTTCAACAATTTTTTTCTCCTTTTCGATCGTTTTAAGTATCTTTTCATAAAAATTCACTCCCAATGAAACTGGATAATCAGTATGATAATAACATACATCTAAAAGTTTACATTTTTCATTATAGACTTTTCATTTAAATGAATATTTCAAATGTGTCTTCAAGTTGTCAAAGGGTTAATATTTGATTCTAAATTCGTGTTACGACGAAGCATGTGATAAAAGTGAAACGAAGAAATTCCTGGGACCTGGATGTTTGTCCACAATGGAACAATCCCAATTAGAATTTAAAATCCGTCAAGCTGAGAGGCAAATTCGATTACACGGTTGATTCGGCTCGAAAACACACACGCACCAGAGCGGAGAGAAGGAACTTATGAGAAACCAGCATCCCTCTCAACTGCTACTTCGTCTTCGCCGGCACTAAATTAATTATCCTTTTTTCGGCCTCTCCCTTTCATCTGGGCCGCCTGGGAATTACGTGTGCGGGGAGCACATCGGGACACTCCGCTCCGGCCGGCACACGTGCTTTACCAGGGAAAGCATTTTCAGCTCCTTGGAAAGTGCACTTTGGGAAAGTGGAAACACGAGCGATCATTACTCCTTCCATATTTATTTTTCTTTCGGTAATAGTAAAAAACAAATAACGACGCGCTTAAAAACGAGCAATATAGTACCTCTTCGGGATATTGCGTAAAGTTTGTCAGCAAACTGTAAACTTGCGTTATTTATTACGGACGAAATGAAAACTTAAAAAAAATCATTGAAAAAAAACTTAAATTTTAAATAAAATTTTAAATAAAATTGGGTTATTGAAGAAAAATCTACAGTTAACCCTTTGACGACCACATTAAATTCCCTTCAATTTAGGAATCTCAAAAATTTTTGTTATATACCCTGGTGGAAAATAAAGCATCTTTTATAGTGAAGGTATTAATAATTAGCTAACGATTAGCTATTTTCTAGCTAGAAACTAGCTAATTTACAGTTAAAAATAGATTTAAAGTATTCTCGGCTGCTTAAGGCTATGTAAACAAAAAACATAACCTAAATGCACTGTTAAGCTTTCTAATTGTAAACTTATACTTCAATTACTTATCTCGATCAATTATTGTTTAAATTTAAAAACTTAAATAAATAGTCAAAAAATTATTGTAAAATTGATTATTATTTTCACTGAAAGGAACACTTCATTTTGTCTAATTTATAATATTTTATTAAGCATACAAATAGCTATATTATAGGCAGAATTGGTATCGTTTTTAACGATATCATAGCTATAAAGTTTAGCATATCGTCAAAAATTAGCTAATTTATAGCTATAATATGCTTTATTTTTCCACCAGGGCATAAAATCATTAAATTAAGGTAGTTCTTAGGTAAATCGGTTTATTTAAGACTTGCATGAAACTTTCAGCAAAATTAGTATTATGTAATGATGAGTCAGCTTGCAAAATCTGAGGCTGATTGTCCATCTAGTTCACGACATATAATGATTCAAAGTTACAATTTTTAACACGGGTTCGTATGGAGAACATTGAAAAAAGCCGCTTTGCGTGCTAATAAAAAAAGTACATTCAAGACCTTAACCAAAATTGACACAAAAACAGGACCCAATTTTTTGAATTCACTCTATCAATCTGTGCGCCCTTATCGAAATGTCCTACAGGATATTCTGTCAATCCTGCATGATACTCGCGTTTTTTCTGCAGGAATTATTTCCTACGGGATTTTCCTGCAGGATCGTCCTACAGAAAAATGTGTCAGATCTCAAGACATAATTTCCTGCAGGGAATACCTGCAGGACTATCCTGCAGGAAATCGATCCTACAGGAAAAGCGCGAATATCATGCAGGACCGACAGGACATCCTGCAGGAGTCCTGCAGGACATTTTGATAAGGGCGAGATCCCCCGCACGTAGTTTTTTTGTTATTGCTCCTCAAAGAAGTATAAATTCGGCCGCATGACGATATATATACAGTTATAGAGTTTACACTGATAACCTACTCAATTGAATTTTTTGAAACATTATTAAAAGCAAAGATGGTTTGATATAAAAAATATAGTTATATATAGGTACTTGTACTAAATAATACGTTCCTACAAATTATTTACTTTCAGTGCAAAACATGATAATAAATTGGCTAATCTGAAGGAATACTATAGAGTATACAATAGTACATTTCGATACAACGTGTGCAAAGTACGATTTTACGAAGCTGATTTTAAGGCAGCGTGCGCAAAATCGTCGCTTTGCGCACGGTGTGTCGAAAATAAACTAACATTTTTTTCGCCATAAAAAGTAATAGCAGTTAGTAATTAGGTTTTATCGCATGCAGTTTTATGTAATTTGAACTGGTTTCAAATGACGGATGAGAAATTAATTCAGTTGCTAAAAATCGGACAATTCCGCCGAGCGTTCGAGTAATTTACATGTGTACTCATTTAAATCAAAACGCGCCTGCCGCCAGGTGGTCGCTGAGACATTTCTCCCGATGGCGATACTGCTGCCTCAATTCTATATATAAGCCAGCTTATGTTCTAGATAGTTAGACGTTCGTAGAAAGCTATATCTATGCTCCGCCATTTAATCTAATTAAGTTGATAACAATGAGTATAAAAAATAATCATGAATTATTGAAAAAATTGAATAATTCTTTTAGTTATTGTAATCAAATGTCACTATAGAATTCTGAAATGCTTGACTGTGTTATTATAAAAGGGTATTATTGAATATCATTATTTCATTGATGGTTGTTACACTTTTTCATCAAAATACTTCGCATCATATGCGACATGTAAAAATATTGGACGCGTGAATGACAAATTTACACTAAAGACTACTACAATATTTTAAATATACATATACATGTATTTAATGTACAAAAATATACAAACTGCACTGGGAAAAAGTGATAATTACCTAATTCTCCTCCATTAGTGAACGCGAAAAAAGTGCATTACCAAGTGAAAGTTTGTGACAAATTAATCACGAAAATGAAAAAAAGAAACGAAAGCGCACAAGCGATTTATCGCAGCCGGCGCAAACAGTTAGTCGCTCGCAGCTTTGTTTTATTTCCCCGGCATCATTAGCGTCTGGCTACCTAATTACCCATCCGGAGATGCGTCGGGGACGACACGAGTTGCTGGTGCGCGGCTCGCCCGGTGGCCTCGTTATCAGCCTTGTTAGGCCGAGAAGTTATCCGGGGGGCTGCGCTCGCCGCATTCCCCAATGGCGGGGCGCGCGCACGGGTGGCCCTCTCCCGCGCGTGTACGCAGGGCGGCGCTTTTCATCTTTCCCGGAGGATCTCCGCGCTCGCCGCTGGCTGGCCGGCCGCGAGGACCAATGCGCGCGCCAGGATCTACCCTCCGAGCGAGCGATCCTCGCCCCGAGAGGAGCGAGCCTGGCGCAAGCGCATAAATTTCACCCCGCCGTACGTGCGCGGTTCCGTTGACTGGCTTGACCGAGAGACACCACCCAGGAATCTTTTTTTTTTAACCTGCTGCGATTAAATTTCTTTCCTTTTTTTCGTTCTTTCTGCTAGTTGGGTGTAACGGTTTCACTTTCTAATTTTGATTTTGTTTAGTTTATTTATTTGTTTAGTAAAGATTGTTTGTACCTTTAATTATACATTACACTTAATTCATGAAAATGATTTTTATTGCTAGAATAATGTAGTTAATAAATTTTATTATTTATTCGTTTTTCATGATTTGAATAATTTATAGCCCTAATGCAAGATGGAAAATTATTCACTTTAAGGTAGCTCTGGTATGTGCGGAAACCACCTTAAAGTCTATGCGGGATCCTCCAAAAAACCAGAAATTATTTTTAACAAAAATGAATGATTAAAAGAAAAACAGAATAGTTAAATATTGAAAACAAAAATGATAATCACATATAACCTATGCATGGCATTGATTTTATTTAAATATTAGAAAATTTAGTTTTTTTTTGTACTTTTGTAATCTGTAACTAAAGTTCTATAAATTCGTTTTGATTTTGTAAGGAAATCATGATGTTTCATTAAACAGCAAAGAAAAGGTCATCTACATGTCCATAAAAAATTCAATATTTCAATTTTCTCCACAATTTGATCCATAACCTTCCCAAATTATTATAGAAATAGAAATTTTATAATTCTTACTTTCATTTTACATGTTTTTTGAAAAAGCGCAGGAACCATGAGCTTAATCTGACACATGTAAGTTTATTTTTAGCTATCGTGAACTGGTTTACCGAAATTTAAAAAAGATAAAAAAATAGCTGTGTGTATGTATTTCAGTGTTCATAGGGTCTGAAAGGGTTAATAACCGTGGCTATCAATGTCTCAGTGTACCGGCTATATCGTGACAAAGTCGAACCAATAAAAGACAACCAATAGAATACCAATAATCAAAAAAGATGTTTTTGTAATAATAATTATCGTTAACTAAAAAGTTCGTACAACGAAAAAATTGTGGGACATCGTAATTTCATTAATGAGATCTAAATTTGGGATGGTTAAGCGTAAGGAAACGCAATAGTGGACCACCTTATACAGTTTATGAATACCTACATGAAAGTTTTAACAGGTTCTCAAGTGATTTATTAAAACCACTGAGTGAAAACCACTATCCTATTTATATCCGCTGAGACGTATTTTTATGCTAAACTATAAAATTATGATGTCTATAAAAATTAAATACATAACTACACAGAGATAAAATCAGCTTATCGACCGTTTGCATTACAAAACCGACTCTTACGGTAGATGGTAGACGAATTACATTTTAAATTATTAGGATGCCTTATTAGGTACATTCTTTATACTATTATAATTAATATATTCAAACAATTATTTTTAAAATTAATCATATGTTCTTTACATAACAATTTAATATTTAATATTGGCTTTTTTATTTTAATTGTTCTCAAAAAATTTGATGGAAAGTATTTTTAATTTTTACCATATTAGCTTTTTAAACTTGCATTACAAAACTTCGATTTTTACTACTTTTATAAGTGGATTATTCGTTGCTTTTATTATGAACACTCTCACATTATTTGATTGGATAACTTTAGATATATTTGATAAACTCAAATGCATCGAGTAACATAGAAAATACGGAAAAGAAATTCCGAAAACCAGTGTACACAATGTGATTTTAAAAGGACAGACATCACAATAAATTAACTTTGGCCTTAACAAAAAATTGCCCAATACCGACGATCAAACCACCATTCGAAATTGGCACATCGCACTAAAAACACAACAGTTCCTCGCAACAATGGCGCGACCTATGAATCTTCGCTGGCGCGCGCAAGTCGCTCGTAAAAGAAAGAGAAAAAAAGATGACTGCCACGTCGCTATCCATTGCGATTCCCCGAAGGGAGATAATTCGGATTTATCGAGAGGATCGATGTCGCGGTGAAAAGCGTGTAGATGCGGTGGCCGAGAGAAAAGGCAGCAATCCGGGCCTGGATGGAGACGTGTCGAAAAGGGCCAGGTGCGAGCGCATCGGGCCGTGCGCCCAGAACTAATGGAGCCACAAATCAATGGGACGATGGGGCCATCATTACTCCAGCCAACACACGGCGTGTTTACCACACAGACACCGGGAGGAGAGAAAAGCCGCGGCGACGCCGCCGGGCTACCGCGCGCTTCTCCGTGTGTGCACACAAAACGAGGGGTGGAGACGTCTATATATCGCGGCCACTGATCCGCTCGCGTCTCGCTTGCATATATATACACGCGTATAGGTGTAAACGCCGGGCGGTTCTCCTCCCCGTCGGTCCCCCGACATTGTGATGGGCCGGCCGCTGCGGAGACGAGTGTATTATACGTGCGACGCGCCGGCCGTGCCAAAGTGATTTGGCGATTTGCGCCCCGCTTTTTCTCTCTCCGGGAAAAGCGCAATGCAAGCGCGCATTTTCTCAATGGCCGCGACGGAGATAATGCAATTCGTAAACTGCCGTGACATTGCCTTTCTCCCCGTCTGTATTATCTCGTTAGTTTTCCTACTTACAGCTAAGACTTTTATGCCTTGTCAGACGTTATTTATATGCCACGAGGTTTTGGGAACAGAAAAATTCATTGACATTCTTATTTTATTTTTAATTTTATTATTGTACTTATAGGTACTAAGAGAGCTTCCGGATCACGGATTTTGTTTAAACTTTGAACATGATTTTCTTATGCCAAAATATGAAGAAAGCCAAAATATTATAGGGTCTAACGCTCAAAATTTTCGACGCAGGAGGTAAATAAAGTTATTTTTCTCTAAAACTTCGTATTTCGTTATTTGATGATAAGCTCTTATTAAACGTAGAAATTCCATCAAAAAAGCAAACAAAAGCATCGATAATTTGAGAGGCTGAACGTTAAAAAATCTCTAATGCTTCAAAAGTTATGGATAATTAAGTGCGAGTGTCAAAAATTATGTAAAAATGAATATAACAAAGATAATACGCCGTTACAACGTGCTCATATTTAATTATCAAGAACTTATGAAAAATTAGAGATTTTTTAACGTACAGCCTCTCAAATTATCGATCTTTTCCGCTACTTTACCTCTAGTAGTAGTTATTTACTAATAATAATAGTTTATGTGACAAAGATGAAAAATTAAGTTTCGCACACCAGGGTTTGAAACCTTTATTCATTCAAATATTTGCTCGCTTTAAAAAAACCGGATGCTGCACGCCTCAAATGAGTGTTGAATATGAACTCTCTAAAGATCAATTAGTGAAAAACCACTAAAAATGAGTCAAATGTACTAAAAATTAGTAAAATGCACTTAAAAGTTAGTGAAATATTTTCTACGAGTCATCATTTGGTGAAGTACATTTCTCTAAATTTTAGTGTATTTTTAGTAGTTTTTTTTTACTAATACTTTAGAGGGAAAGCATCGATTAAATCACCGATTCTTGAATACTCCGCGTGGTCAAATATTGATAATTCTACAAAAAAGCGATTATACGGGATCATGTCAGTAAAAAATGTGTGTATGTACTTTTTATAATTGCTCAAAATTACTTAACACAAATATTATCCGTTTCCAGATTAGATAAAAGCGATACAAAAAATTGAAAGATTAATAAAAAAATTTAGCATTTTCGTATATTAACGAAATTTCTCTACATTGATAAGAAAGTACATAATTGAATGTTATTTTAAGTATAGTTACTTTTTTAACATAGCTTGTTAAACACTAATTTAATTGTTCGAGCCATTCACGCGTATCATAAATACGTAAAATACCCTTTTCATGCCCATAAAATGTACGCTCTATTGAGCTTTTGCTTAAATTATTGAAAAGTGAGCCTCAAGCGCGCGAATCTGCAGACAAAATGTTACTCAACATCAGCGAATACATTAACAAATTACCAAAAAACCACAAAAACGTTCAGAGTAAATACACAATAGTTTGTACATAAATAAACCACCAAAAGGACTTTCAGTTTGAAAAGACAAGAAAATTCAAATTAGCGTCGGAGTCGAGCGGCAGTTAGTCTCGGTCCGGATAAAAAATCGCAGTGTCGGCGGTTCTTCAAGCTCGTCGCAATCCGCGCGTTATGCGCTCAAGAGGCGATGACAAATGCGCGTCTCGGGAGTGTAGAATGTCCCGCGCGTTATTCCCTTTTTTTTCTTTCGTTGCCTCCTTTTTCGTCCGCGCAGAATCGGCAGCGCACGCGCGTCGGCTCTTTAGCCGCGCGGCGCATGAAAGGAGGCGAGCCCGCCTGTGTATACATTATTGCTATTAGCCGCAGCCGCGCGGATACGGCTTTATTGCCCTTTGGCTGCTGCGGCGACCGGCGACGTGATTAATGACTCGTTCACGGATCGGCCCGAAAGAGACCGGCCGGCCTATGGGGGGACGGAGAGGACAACACACGCCGCGCGCTGTCGTCGGATATGTACCTTCTTTTTCCGAAAAACTCGTAAAACTCGGTAAATTATTCATGCGCTTTCCCGCGTTACGCGCGCGTGCGGCTTTCGATTTAAAGGAGGTTCGGTCGTAATGGAGTAAGCGCCCGTTTTAGTGGTGGTGTAAAGGAGTTGCGAAAAGCGATCGGCGGCTATTGAAAAAGTAAACGAGTAGTCAAAACAAGGCCTATTCAGAATTAGATCCTCTCTGAAATTGAATTAGTGAAAAACTAATAAAATTAGTAAAAATTAATCCACTAATTACTGGAGCTATTATCGCTAATTTTTAGTGAAATATATGGGTGATTCTCCGAGAAAGTGCAAATTTTCTTGTGTAAACTCCGTAGTAGCCAAAGCCTCTCCTTCGTTGGATGATGATGAAATTAAGTTTTATTTATAAAAAAAATTTCAAGTTATCGGCATTATCCAATGAAGGAGAGGCTTTGACTACCACGGAGTTTACACAAAAAAATATGCACTTTCTTGGAGAATCACCCATATACAATTAGTGAATTGCAGTGGTTTTTTACACTAATTCAATTTTAGACAGTTATTTATATTAGAAGTAACGTCCTATACCCTCTAAATCTCATTCAGTGAAATTTCGCTAATTTTCAGTAAGGATCAGGGCAAATCAGTGAAATTTACTGAAAATTAGTGAAATTTCACTGAATGAGATTTAGAGAGTACGATGCAATACTAATTCAATGAAGATGACTGCAGTAGTTGTACGAGTACACCACTTACAAGTTTAAAAACGGAATTCTTTTAGGTGATTTCCTTTTTTGCCGCAATCGCTACATTCAATTTGAAATTGGCTCTTTACTGAGACACCCATGGTTAAACCAAAGTAGAAAAATTATAAGATTCACTAAGAAAATAGTCAATAAAGGTCACCCTCGGCATAATATCTCACTTTGAAAGAAGTACAAATTCGATTTTTTTAACAAATCCCAGAGAACCGTATTTTGTAATTTGCAAACTGTTTATACCGACGAGTCCAGCTGCATAATCTTTATTCAGAAGTGCACAGATCGTTCGGTGTATAATTAAATTTATAGTTAATTTGTGCAGTGTTATTTAATACTCAAAATAAGCATTTCGATCGCAATCTCTTATTCAAAATGTTAATTTACCTATACTATTACTATCTTTAATATTGTTTAATGGATTAGATTTAACCGAACTATTAAGATATCAATTTTTTAATTTCTTTCGAGAAAAACAATTTTTATAAGATGATATAACCAAACTGATAATAGAGGGATAACATGTAATAAAAAACAAGCGGAGCATGATTGAACGAAAGAACCATCAAAGTCGCAAGGAATTGAAATCTAACAGCAATGAGATATATCGACGGCTGCTATTCATACAATGCTATCTCACGCGTCAGTGCAATAAAAGGTTAACTGGACGCCAATGCAACATAATTCTAACTCG
>JAXIUT010000021.1:10405786-10418989 GCA_035586675.1 Eurytoma californica | reverse complement strand
TTTAATTATTGTTCAAACAACAGGAAATGAACATTAATAAGTGTTTTTACTTGTTCTTTGTTTATAATTTTTAGCTTATTAAGTTTTACTTAAGTTGCACCTCAGTTGTGATGGCCACTTTATTGTCTTTAAAGGGGGACGAAAGTAGTTCTTGATTCCCTCTCACAATTTTGCGGAAATCAAAAATTTTTATTTTCATTGTTGTAAGAATTTTGTTTCTGTGGATTTATTAAACTTGTATTAGGTCCCACATAATAATAATAATTTATATCCGCATAAAAATATTATGTGAGATCTCATTACGAATTTACACATTTTCAGCAGAGAAACGAAAAACGAATTAAACAACTTTTCTATTTTAAATAAAATCTCCTAGAGGAAGCTTTGGATTTTATAAGAAGACTCCACTCCTCCACTTCTCAAAAAAATTCTCAAGTCAAGAAAATGATCGCTATTGAGTATAAGGGTTTATGTGAGATTTTATGCAACACGAGAGTAAACTATTCCCTCGCTTTGCTCGGCCAGTAAATCCACCCTCGGGAAGAAATTTCAGTTTTACTCCCTTGTTACATAATGTACATGCTATTACGACGATCCTCAGTTATTCTTTTTTATTTTTACTAGGTGTACTTGAAAATTTCTATATCCATTTTTATGTTGATATTTATAATACCTTAAAGTTTGCAAGACTAAATTATAGTACAAATGTTAGATGAAGGTCACGAAGTATCATCATAAAATATTCGCTCGTTACTCGTTTTTTAAATAAAGAAACTTCCGTTTTTTTCCTAATGACCCAATCATAGTGTGCGGAGCGCTAAACGAACTATTTCCTGTGACTATTACAAGACGTATTTTTGAGTGTATCTTGGAGTGAAATATTATTGAATCATCCATCAGCGAGCCACATGGATCTGCGAATTGCGAATGACGAGTTGGCCGGTGCGCGTTTAGAGCAGGCTCCGGGCCACTTCATTATCGCCGGTGCAATGCAATAGCGTGACGACTCATTTGCAGCAATCATCGAATGACCTCCTTTACTTCGATCATCGCCATGAGAGCGAGCGCGGGCGCACCGAGCCGCCTCGCCAGCCTATATACCCGTACAAACGATCGCCTCGAATGCAGTCGAAAATCCAAAGCGATTCGCGAGCCACTGACCACGGCAGTCAACGAGAAAATTTATCTGGCCAGCGAGCCAGAGCGAAGGAATAAAAAGCAAGACGAGGGAATGAAACGGCATTGTTGGCAAAGTGGAAGCCGAGCAGCAGAAGAGCCTTTACAAAGGCCATTAACGTCGAGGACCGGTCACATGTAAGCACGAGAGATTGGTTATAGGTACGCGCGTGAAAGCAAGGAGGGTGAGCGGAAACCCCGCTTTGGCTAAACAGTGCCACACACATGCTCGCGGGCAATTAAAGCCCGGTCCGTTTTGTCATTGTGCGCTCCTAAGGCTTCGCGCTTTCAATGGGCGACATGGCGACGCGGCGGCGGCATTAAACCAATCTCGATTTTTTTTTCAAAATAACGTCGTGATTAAACAAAGATACACGCTGGCAAAAATGGTTTAGGAAATATTACTCTTTTTCTACAGAAACGAAGCTTCAGACGAGTTAGTAACAATTTTTACTCAACTTCTTGACATATTTTATAGCGGTGTAACAATAATTATTGAAAAAGTAGAATATTAACACTGATAGAAATTGTCTTTTCTTAGGTTATGTAAGACCAGTTTTTGACGAGTCACTGACCAAAAATTGACCACTTTTTGCACAGTAACTGGCCAGTTTATGGCTGTAGGGCTAATAAGCTATTTCTAAAAGCGCATAATTTTCCCTAAAAGCTGCATATGATCGAGTAGGTAGCCCCATTAAAAAATAAATAAAATAATAGTAATTTTCTTAAATCATTTTTCTCAGAATTATCTCATGTTGTGTAAATTTGGATAAGTGCGAAATTCGTAGATTTCGGGATATATACTCAATTATTCAACTATTCAATAAATATACTTATAATATTAACTAATTGCATATATTGAATTTCACTTATTTCAAAGAGATACAAAATATACATTTCAGTATTATTATACACATGTACCGCGGTCGTACAAGATAAATTACAGAGTAGATCTCATACACTTTGAGTGAGTGAGTTGATGCTTTTTTTAATATGAAGCTTAAATATAAACACCGACTACATTATTTTTTTTAAGGGCATTAAGAGGGACTGGTACTTCTTTTGTGGGTTTTTTATTGGTACGGATGCACATCGCCTCCGCGAGGCGCCTGGAAAATGCCCGTATGCCGCGTTTCAATTTAAGAACCGTCACACCGGATGCCATTCGGATGGATGCGGTGAGTCAAGTAACAAACTGCGGAAATAGGCCGACGAACGGCGTTGATTGCTTCAATTAGAAGGTGCTGCCTTCACAGAATCCACTCTGCTTTTTCCACTGCCCCGATGTCGTACATAACGCCTTTTTTGTCGACGATATTAAAACTTTATCTTCTTTCACTGAATCATACGAACAGTATATACTGACAAATTAATTCCGTTGAATAAATTCAGAAAGACAATGTATAAGTAATCTGTAATGATGGTAGAGTACAAACATTCAATTAATCCAGTAGGTATCCCTTAATGTACGTTTCAACAGTTAATTTATTGCCCATTTCGCAATTAACTCTAATAAGATTTTTTTATGTCCATCCAGTAGAAATTATATATGTAGATAGAAAAACAACTATATAGGCATGGGAGGTGCCTCCGTTAGTTATTATGTTGACAGCATATTTTGCATCTATTTTAGCATATATTATTACAATTTGAAAGGTAAACTTAAAAAAAATACTGAAACAGGTAATGAAATTAGAACCTCACAGCAACAAAATAAACGAATAAACCATTGCAACCAGTGCAAATACATGGATCAATATAGGTATATACCTATAATGAAAAGACGCACCAATTGGGTCTTTGATGAAAAATTTTTTTTAATTTTGTTTGTTATGTCTCATAGAATATAGGAAAATAATTGACACGTATTTTTTCTTTTATCAATTGAATGATCTTTGTTAACCTTTTAGCTGAGGGGAAAAGAAATTTAAAACTATTTGTTGCGTATTCAAAACATCAAATGTTGCCTAAAAACATTAAATATTTTGTGCCTCTAGAGTGGTCGATATATCTACCACCCCCGCAGCTAAAAGGATAATAATTATTAAATTGAAAAAAAAAAATACGTGTCGATTATTTTTTAATATTCTATAAGACGGATATAGTGGAATTTTAATGCAAAAACCTAATTTCACGCAGTTAGAGAGTATTTTTTTACGAAAAAGCAACAGTTTATCCCACGATTCTTGTAAAAGCGTCAATACTTTTATCCAAAAATTTTCTGCATTTAATCAATCAATCAATAGAGCATGAAGCTAGCTCGTTGAATGAAAAAAAGGACGGCTAAAACAGGCGCACATTGCGCGGGCCGCGCGGCGGTCGCGTTCGGAAAAAGAGATGATAGCGGCCGGGCCGCGCGCGGCGTCTCTTTGCGAGAGGTGGCCGTTCAATATGAAATCGGACAGGCTGTTAAGCCTTTCCAGGCCATCCGTTCGCATCGCGTCGGCGCTCGATGGACAAGGCGCTTTACGTCGCGCCGCGGGGCAATACCTACGGGCGTCGGGCGCAGACACGCGTCGCGCGCATATATACAGCGAGCCCGAGCCCAGCGGCCGAGAAGTAATCAAGTAATTCTCGAGAAACAATTACACGGCCGTCTGCGACGGGGCTAATTGAAGCCATTCAGAAGAGTCGTCGCGCGAAAAAGAAAGCTGCCCCGCGCATGCGCGCCTTACTCCCCCACTGCCCCTTCCGATGGATAACTAACTAAAATTATATTTTATGTACACTCGGCGGAAGTTAATTCTGATAGAACTAATTAAAAAAGAAAAAACTGCAACGCCGCACGAAAATTTGGAGGTTTGAAAATATGACGCTACTGGTGCTAGTTTCGCATCTTCAAAATCAGCACCACAGATGCAATCATCAGCAAAGATGAAAAAATAGCGCCACTAGTACCGTATTTTCCAACTTCCAAATTTTCTTGCGGCGTTGCAGTTTTTTAAATAGTTCTATCAGAATCAACTTCCGCCGAGTGTATAATAATTTTTTTGTCTTATAGAAACACAAATTTTAGTACCTAATGTGTACTCAATTTATAGTACGTTAATTAATCAATTTATTGTTATAATTTTTATTTTTATTTTATTTTTTACTGTACTATTTGTTTGTTGAAAATTAATTGGATTATTTCCTTTTACAAGACTGTACAAGTAAATTTTCGCAAACTGCCGCATGTTACAATTAGTAAAATTTCAATAATTTCTCACGTACAATAGTTTGGAAAGCTTGAATAATATTACCAAAATTATCTTGAATGTTAAATAAATTTCAAATTCTTCTCCATCTATGAACGGCAAAGTAAAATTTATAATTACTTCGGCACGTCAATTTTAGAAGGTATAAATTTTATTTTAAACCTGCATTCACTGCCTATCATAACAATAAACATAACATTGAGATCTTCTAATTGCTATTTTTCACTTACTAAATTTTTAGAATTTATTTACTTCACTTAAAGCTTAATAAATTTTTAGTAATAAATCTTTATCAATTTTTTAGTAAAATGTACTGCATTTTTCTTTTCTGTAACGTTTACTCTGTGCCGAATATGAAAAATGTCTATAAAAATAGAGATTGGTCAATAGTCATTAGTAATGTAACTATTTTCATAAAAAAGTATATAGCAAAGACCTTCTAATAAAGCGGAGTCCGCGCAAGTAGGACGTAAGGCTTGCTCTTTGCGCCGGGGCGATACGTTTCCGGCCGGCCGTGCGCTCTCCTTTCATTCGTTTCGTCTTACACTTCGCCGCGGCGCGCTCGACTCCCACCTCTTTTACTCTCTTTTCTCTCGCGCCTCAGCGCCCCACTCTCCCTCCCTCTTCTCCATTCATCAGCGCCTTTAAAACCCTTCCCTCCGCGATTGTTTATTCAAACAGACACACTCGCTGGCAAAACACGGACGATGTCGGTTGGCCCAAGATATACTGAAAATCGAGCGCGGAGAAAAAAGTTTATCGCGGTAACGATATGCAGCCACTAAAATTGAACGTTGTCTATTAATGAGGACCTGTTATTTAAACATTTTATTTACTAATTTTAGATTGATTCCTGGGCTCAATAGATATAGAAATTAAATTAAATAAAAATCGCGAAGATCGATTTTCAGTAGGGATACGCTACATAAAAAATTCTTTCATTGCAATTTTAGTGACATTTAGTTTCAATGATTAAAAGAGTCCAATCGATTCTTTTCAACGATTACGCGATTTTTTTTTAAAATCAACTGTAATCGTGTAAATAGTCAAGTATTAGTAGTTTTCTTCAGTACCTATATATAACCATTCAGATCTTACGGGGGTTTATATAAAATAGGAGTAGCGTATTCGTTGGTGGGAAATATATCACTGTTATGCACTAATATCAAGGCCTGATCGAGTTTTAATTTAAACGAATTTCAATTGAGTGAACTGCACGATATGAATAACTTAATCAAGTAAAAAGTCACTCGTTTAATATAACCATGACGATCTCGCTAAGTCAGATTTGAGTGATTTTCTGTCCTTGAAGTAATTTTTTCATTCTTATTAATTTATACAATAAACCACATTGTACACGATTTGCTGTACCTCTCATTGATTAAATCAGTATCCTAACCTCAAAATGATCCATGTTTTTCCAAGAAGCTCTCGGAAGTCTCAAGTGGAATTATCTTTAATTTCGGAGAATGTCGAAGTGAAAATAAATAAAATACTCTTTAGAGAGTAAAATTGTGAGAAAAAAAAATTGCTTTTGTAAAAATAACGTGTATTTACCAGATGGTAAAACCAAATAGATCACTTAAAACTTAAGATTCATTTGAGTCAATCTTGTTAGTAAATTACAATAAAAGTATGCTCAATTGTATATAACACTTTAAATACAAAAACCAATTAGGTACGACAAATAATTTTTTCAGTAAAATAGTCCAATAATGATTAAAAAATAATGCAACGCTTGATTTCACGTTCGGCGGCGATGTAGGCAGACGATGGCTTCTAAGCGCAAGTCAGTTCGCACTGGACAACTGATCGGCGTTCCACGTCATGCGCGAAGATTAACTCTCTGGCTCATCGTCGCTTTAACTGGCCAACTCATCTCTCCAATCTGCTCTCAAATCTGCTTACATAGGTACGTACTGTACGCGTACGCGCGGGGGCTTGCGTCACTTACGCGTGCCTCTCTGGTCATTTTGACCAAGAGGTACTCCACTCTATCCTTGAATTTCGCTAGCGCTGCGAAATTGAGCCCAATCGAATCGCCGCGACGCAATACCTCGGACTCTTTCACTTTTCACCGATCACGACTACAAAACCTATAATGCTTGTCTAATGCTGGCAGGCATCCTTTATCGCTTTTTATGTACCAGTCAGATTTGCTGTCACACTTTCCTTTTCATTTTGATATTAAATACAGACTAATCTGATTTTCTTAATATTGATTATCATTTATTAATAGTGCTATTTCTACAGATTCTCGAATCAATGTAATCTTATTTTGATTAAAATTGTTTCATAGATATGGATTATTTTAGAGTTTAGAGTACGATCAATTTAACTTATCAACATTCTTTATACAATATTGATGGATAAGAATAAAACAAAAAATTGTAATTAGAAATCGGTTTGTAAGACATAAAAGTATAAATGTAACACCCGTTAATATCAGAATATCTCTATAGTTTATATACTAAAAAGACTGTCAGTCAGTTTTTACGATTATTTATGGAACACATATTTTAGTAATACTCAATTTGAAGTACATAAAGCAAAGATTATAACAAATTTCTGTTATAAAATATTAATATTTTTTTAGTAAAATGTAGTGCAATTTTTTGCATTTTGTTACTTTTCTCTCGTCTGTTATGTTCACTAGTGAATATGAAAAATTTCTACAATAATAATAACTGGTAATAGTAACTTACAGTAATGTGACTATTTTTATCATTAACAGTACATTACGTAACAAAGGGCGAAAGTAGCAGTTTTTTCCGTGGGTGGGATTACTGCCCAAACGAACAGATATTTTATCTTATAAAGTTCAATATTTCGGTGTAACAAAAGTCAAAAAATGTTTGGGAAAAAATATAATCCCGTTTATCCACAAGGATCGCTTTTCCATTACAAAAGTTGGTTTGTTTCATTCGATTTTGATAAATTTATTTTCATACTGCAAAACAGAACTGCATTATTTTTTAATGTGGACTCTTAAATTGCGGTAATTGAGTTTAGAGTTCAATTTTTTCTGAAACGGAGCAATTTTTCGGATTTTCTCTCTTTCACATTCTGTCAGTACTAATCGCATCAGCAACAGCAAATGATGCCTTCACTTTCATCCTCCCCATTTCTTCTGGAAAGGATATTCCGAAAAAGTAAAATGAACTGTGGTGTCCTATCGCTTGCACCCTCAATAATCGGAAAAACAACACGAAAAATCTTCTTGAACTAGCGAAAACCATGTATAGTCCAGTCGGATTAGACTAAAAAAGTAGTGTTTTGTAAAAAAACATAGATAGTATTTTATTTTTGGCAGTTATTCGAAAGGGTGGTAGGATATTAGGAAAAATATTTGCGATCAAATCTTATGATTGCAACATTGTTTAACTCTTTAACTCCGTATGTAGCATATCAGCTACATTCATTTGCTTGTGCTTGAAAATACATGTAAAATGTAAATAAATATACTGCATGCGGAGTTAAAGGGTTAAATAATTAAACAATAAACAATAAGCAGGTTTTTTGCTCCCTACAAACTAATTAAAAATACCTACAAAATGAGCTAAGGTTTGTTAAAATTCGTTAATTTGTTTACTCGGAAAAAAATTAAAAACCACGAACATGAACCTTTTGTTTAAACAAATATCTTATGAAAAAAGGTGTCTCCGTAAATTCTAATTTCCACATCCTACAAGCATCGTAGAGACCTCTATGGGGGCTCATTTTATTCGTAAAGAGTTGTACTAACTTTTAATAAAACGGTTCGTTTGTTGGGAGCAACAAACCTGTTTATTGTTTATTGTTTAATTATTTGAACACTATTGTTCAAATAATTAAACAATAAACAATAAACAGATTTTTTGCTTCCTACATATGTTGCAACCATAAGATTTACTCGCAAATATTTGCCTGACCCCCTTCCGAATAACTTCCAAAAATAAAATACTCTATTTTTTTTTTTTTTTTAAATTAATCCGCCTGGACTAGTAGTGGCGCCTCCGTACCGAAAGCGAAGCCAGCGTCGAGCGACGCGCGGCGGTCTCGTCGCGCAAAGGAAGAATCGTCGTCGTGTGTATACGTGTCTATTAAAGTAGCGCGGGGGGGCCCGGCAGTGCTCTGTGGGGAGAGGAAAGCCCCATCGCGCGAAAACATCGCATGCACCCCCCTCCCCGGGCTGTTATGCTCTTTATGCTGGCCGGTGTCGGGTACCCGCACGCACCCGGGCGAAGAAGCCCCGAAAACTAGTCGCCGCCCCGGCGGGACTCTTCCCCCTGCCCCATGTGTATATGTGCATGCGTGTGCATGTATATGTGTGTGTGTGTGTGTGCGTATGTGTGTGTCTATGTGTGTGTATGTGTGTGTGTGCACGCCGAGCCCCAAGCGAAAACATAATACGCCGCGCCGCAGCGAAATCTATCGACAATGCCACCCCAAAGCGGTGGCCACACGGCGAATCCAATAAAGAGGCTCGTACGCTCGTACACCACTCGCCCCGGCTGCCTCGCTCCAAATAGCTGCAACGCTTCAAGATGGCGATGTCAAAATATCACGAGGCACGGACGCTTCTGTACGCGCGCCTCTTGGATTATCAACAGTGAAATCTGGACCCCTGGCCGCTGCTTTCGTTACCCGGTCCGATACGTCGCTCGCGGTGTATTTATATAATCTGCACTGGGATATATAGTACTCGATGCTCCGCGAGCTTTATCAATATTATTATAACGAAGGATTACGCAGTCAAATATTGGTGTACGCGGCGAGATCCAAACTTTCGCTTTCTCATGGGGAAAACTTTGAAACGCAAAATTTTTTTTCTGATTTTCACGTATAAAAGCACCTTTTGGGGTTGGAGAGACTAGAAAAGTATTTTTTTTTTTTTTTTTTTTGTAAATGTCCGGATATATGTATGTAACTCCATAACTACTTTCAAACGACTCGATGGATCCTTTTCAAATTTTGCACATACGTTAGATTCAATTGTTCGAGGTTCGTTTGAAAATTTCAAAGGATTTTATCTATTGGTATGGATTTTAGGTAAGTTTAAGTCATTTTTAAGGCACTAAAAATGTCAAATTTTGCTTTTGTTTTTTTTATACATATAGATTTGCTTTTCTGTGTCGCATTTATATTTATCTTCAGTATAAAAATTATTTTCGCGAATTATGCAATAATTGAAAAATAATACCTTATTTAGGTACAATTTTAAATCTTGGAAACAACACCACAAATCAGTGCCAAATTGATATGAGAAAGCATTGCATCAGTGCAGTTGAAACGTTTTAAACAAATGTTTTTTTACAATTTTCGCTTTGCTTGGAGATCGATTGATGTGCTTTTAAAAGAAATTGCGTGAAAAATTAATTCAGCACTAAAGGCGCTTATTGATCGATTAAGGAAAAATAAACTAAATGTTATAAACCGCAATTTTAAACTCCATCAGTTGTCTGGAGTACGAAGTATGAAAATGTGCTTAAAGACCACATGTGCAATTATAGTAACCAGTACACTAGGTGTAAAGATCATATCGTTAATAAATAATACAAGTTGCACGTAACCTGTGCCTATACACTGTGTCTACTTCTTGTTTCTATATATATTTCACTTACTAGCGCCTGTATAAGAGAAAAATCAATCGACGATAGTTAATTAATTCTTAATATTAAACTTTCAAATGATTAAGTCTGCATTGATTTTAAAATTCACAACTTTTTTTATTGTAAGTTATGTTGACATGTTTTTAATAATAAATGAAACTTTAAACAAATATGCTTTTGAATGCGTTCAATTTATGTACAAACATACAAATCTTATATAAACAACAAAATATTTTGAATAAAATATTAAGTTAACATTTCAGGATACGTAATCAATTATCTGGGCACTTATTCTAATGTTATAACATTCGATTTAAATTTCTTCCTTCTACTCATTTATAGCTAAAATCTGTCAAATTTAAATTTAAATTTAAGCACAAGGATGTAAATTTCTTTTTTTGTTATTTTAATTGAATTATGCAGCGATTACAACATTATCACTGCAGTTGAATGTACAACTACCCTTTAATTAAATAAAAATAATAAAATAAAAGTTGGTAAGTGACATTGAAAAGTCGATTCCGTTCAAGTAGCCTCTCCGCATAGTCAGTTGCAAAAGGAGAATTTTGAAAATGCAGAAATCCGGGCGAGGAAAAAAATTAGCCGCGCCAAAAGAAGCGTCAAGAGAGAAAAAGCGAGAGAGAGAGAGAGAGAGAGAGAGAGAGAGAGAGGAGAGAGAGAGAGAGGGAGAGAGAGAGATGGACCGTGCAGAAAGTAAATACCTTGGGCGCACATACCATCGGGCACTTGGCGCACTTGGCGCAATTGGCTGCGCAACTGTTTACCGTCCCCTCGCGCTACGTGACGCTATGCCGACGCGCGGAGTGAGAAAGAGAGAGACGGTGGCGACGGCGAGCGGCTCGCGCCTCCTCGGCTCCCTTCGCCGAATCCCAGAACCTCTCCAACGCGAATCGTCAATTTAGCCAATTACCTAGACCCCCCAAGACCGTCGCCTTCGGTACAATAGTTGCGTCGGTTATACATATATATATATACCCTGAACGAGCTGGGTCGTGTGCTTTCTATAAACAGCGCACTGTCACCTACTAGATAAATGATAACAAGTAATTCCTTCCCCTCGAAGGGATAAACCTAAATCCTTATTGTATTCTTTGTAGAAATTAAATTTGTTTAATGCACTTGAGCAAACATGAAACTACGGGTTTCCACTTGTGATTGTTTTCTTGTTTTCTTTCATCGGCCAAACGGTTTTCCCTCTATAATGTTGAATTAGTTAAATAGTTGAGATATTTTCACTAAATTTAGTGAAATTTCATTAATTTGCCTGGTTTTTCCTTCATTCAATATAAAAAATGCTATCATTGTAAAAAACAATCGCTTAAAAAAAATGAAAAACGAAATATTAAATCTATTTCCATTATATCAAAAAAATAGACGAATAATCGGCTTTTCTTTATCGAAATTCGAAGTCGAAAAAATCTTCGATAAGACAGATGAATAATGATCAACAAATTCATAACCAACTAATGAGAGTTAAAATGTTCGCGCGCTCAAATTAACTAGTATCTATCAAACTATATAAACGGTGTTTGATATAAGTAATTAGTTTAATAACAATCGATAAAGGCATGACTAGCCACCGAACATTTCGACTACCTTTAGATTTGAATAGTATAGAAAGTGCCTTTTTAAATCTTAAATCAGATAAAAAAAAAGTTACGCGAAGCAGATGTCATAATTTGAGATGAAGCTTCTATGATTCCAAAAAAGCGTTAGAAATCGTAGATAATACTCTAAAAGATGTGTATAAAAGTAAACAACCTTTCGGTGGTAAATTAATCATTTTTGGAGGAGATTTTAGACAAATTTTACCAGTAATAAAATATGGTGTTAGGAATATAATTGTAGAAGAAACTATTAAATATTTTTATTTATGGTCCCTTTTTACGATTATGTATTTAAATAAAAATATCAGATTTAACCGTCCTGATTTTAAAAAATTGTTATTAGAAATAGGAGAAGGAAAAATTAATTCTTTTGCAGTTCCCGATAATTGGAGAACAGATGATGTATGCTTAAAAATATGTTGCTTTTTGGGCAAAATTTGGACAATTTCATTTTGCAAAATTGCTATAAGTATTCTTTCTTATTCCTGTCTTAATTTTAGCTTATTTCCCTTAAACAAGATAGAAACAAGTGTGGAAAAATCAGAAGCAAGACACATTCTACAGTATTTTTTAAAAAAACCACGCAAGCATTAGAATTTCAAATCAAAAGTCGCCGTACTCTGAAATGAAACGAAAGACGGCCAACAAACAGCCATAATTTAATCGCTCAAAATAAGAATAGAGTGAATGCGCGTTCCCTCCTGCACTCCAAATTCACATCGTTCGTTACTCGCTAATCGCGCTGCTGCTGACTTGTCCAACTCTTTGTGCCGGCGTTTAAGCACAACCAGCCGCGATCAATGCGGAAGCTCGCCAGTACCCTCGCTGCCCCGCCGCGCATGTAGGTGGGCAGCTCGCACAGGGGGGAAGGCATCGCAGTAGATTTTCGAGCAGCCGTCGTCAACAAACGATTTGAGCTCTCGCGATCAATTCCCGCGCGCACGCACTACGAGCAGCGCGCAGTTTCGACGCTCTCCCCCTCTCGAGGGTAAGCGGCCGCGCGCGCGAGCACTGCCCATTATCTTATTTACGCCTCATTGTCTCAATGCGTATCATGCCGGTACATATCTCTCGCTGCCGAGAGAAGTCGCGAGCGCGCGCTGCACCCGCGCCGAATCGTGCCGTCGCTATACTGCGGCGCGCCGCGGCAGCCCGGAGCCTGCGGTTCTTTTCTCTCGCAGTGCGAGGGATTGAATCTCGCGAGAAAAGTAGTCCGTTGAATTAACTATTTTCATTTGATGTTTTTAGTTCCTTTTTCTTTAATTAGTTAATTTTTATGTAATTACCTGTTTGTAGCGACTTTTACCAGGCTATCGGTTTCTAACAAACTTGACAATTGTGCAGGTTCATGACGGAGCTGTCTTTCATATTTAATATTTAATGCACTTTATGCAATATATGGTCTTCTTGCAAATTATAATTTATCCAAAAATCGCGTCTAATTACAGATTTTGAATACGCCTTTCCAGAGTGATTTGGTAATCACTTGTTTTTGAGATATTTTCTGGTATTTTGCCCTATCAAAAATATGCTTATTTTTAGTCCGTTTTAAAGGGAAATATAACTTCTCTTGTGACTTAATAACTTAATTCACTAAACTTGTCAATATAA
>JAXIUT010000021.1:10392088-10405686 GCA_035586675.1 Eurytoma californica | reverse complement strand
TTTGATACTTTATCAAAGATTTCATTCGATGTGTTTTTAGCAAGAAGTTAACTACTTTTTTTAACCCAATTAACATACGTAATATTGGATTTGAAAAATGAAATTCCAATAGGATTTTATTATCTTCATCATATAAATTATTTAACTATAAAAATATTAATAACATTTCTTAGTAGACTATTTTATGATGATTATATAATTTCCCAATTAAAATTAAACAATACTGAGAATGTAGTAATACTTCTGTACATAAGAATGGAAGTAATAACTCTTTGAATGAGAATAAAGTTTTTTCCATCGCCCACAAGTGATTTTTACTCTGCACGAGTAAAAAGTTACGAAAGTTTTGCTTTCTCACTGAGAAAGCTATGTAATAGCAAAAAAAAAAGTTTCACTAAAAACATTTTAGAAATTTGTTTTGAGGCTTTTTGGATCGAATTATGATATTTTTCTATTTTCAGAAATCAGTTTTCAAACGGAAGAAATTTTTTATTATCTATCTTAATTTTTTTATTATATACGGAAAGATGTGTTTAAAAAAAATCATATTTCAGAAACTAATGATCAACATTTTATTTAAAAAAATTAATGGTTATCGGTAACAAACCGAATTATATCTAGTAAAATTTTCAAATTATTTTATTAATTAGTTTTCGAGAAAAAAATTATTTTTTTAAAAAAAAGCGTTTTTTTTTGTTTTACGATAACTGAAGTAAAAATGAACACATCGTTTTGAAACTTTTTTATTTGGTAGTATTTTGTGATATATTGGACGAGTTGTTTTTCGACAATTCAGAAGACTTAGTAGTTTTCGAGAATTTTAAGATTTTCTTTTTGGTCTCTTTTATGGTTCGCAACAGCTTATTTATTTATTTTTTTTTTTTTTTCTTTAATTAGTCGAGAAGCCTTGTGTGTTGGGACTATATGTACACAGTAAGGTGCATAATAGTTTAAACATCGCACCAAACATTGTTAATACACGTTGTATAGGGCAGATTAATCGATAAATAATACAAGCCTTGCTCAAGTATACTCGCGGTCTCTAGCTACTTCGTGCTATACGCGTTTCAATCTTTAAAGCAAAACTTACCTGCAGCTTACACATTATACTTTAGCATCGACTTCTTTTACCGGTAATCTGTAATTCGGCTCGCTAATTTTTTTTTTCTGTCTCCGTGAAAAGGACTTTGTAACTTGATATAACAATCCGTGTAATACAGTAACTAACTTACTTAATTTTCAAACAATACTTGATTATTTAAATTTCGTCAAGTTAAAAAGTAAGAAGCAAGTATTTAAGAATACGTCGTTAAAGAAATTGATTGTTGTTAATTGAAACTGATTGATGCAATAAATATACGTCTATGTATCCTCGTTACTTTGTTCTTATTGTGGGTTTATTATTTCCTTGCACATGTATTTCAGTGCAGCGCATTTCGTAACGTGATGTATTAAGTATATACATAACATGAAACAACAACGTATGCGGCTTGTCTCGTGGCTATTAATATTTGCGAAAGACGGGCGAAAGACGGTAAATGGAGAATGATAATAATACTTTTTATGGCATTTATTAGCCGAGCGGCATGTGTGTTTTGTGAAACAGCTGGCGCGTGTGCATACGTGCACGTCGTGCATAGATCAACGGACGAAGCGATTCGGCTTTAGTCTCGATTCGCTTTACCTCGACGTTGTAATATTCCCGTAGCACGGCATTGACGTTTCCCGACGCCAACGGGTGGCATCAAATATGCACCAGCCTGACCCATCGATCGTTTCTTTCATTTCGTTGCTTGCTCGCATTATCGATGCTTCTTTATTTCTCTTCTCTTCTCCACGAGTTTTTTTTTTTTTTTTTTTTTTTTTTAAAGGCGCCAAATTTACAGTCTGTCTTTTTTGTGTTAAAAAAAGTAACAAGTTTGTTAGTTTTAAGTTACGAATTTACGTTGAAAAATTAGAATCTGTTTTATGATACGAAGCTGCAGTGGGATGTTTTAGACCGACGGAATGTAATGGTGATGACTGTTCCAAGTACAATATAGATGTAATTGCTTATTGTTTTAGTTGAAAAAAAGTATAAAAAAAATTTTCAAAAATAAAGGAAAGAAAAATGTTTTTAGTTATGCATAAGATTTTATGAATTTTATTTTGATATGAACTTGATTTTTTTACTTTCCATTTTTAATTATAAGAAATAGTGCAAATTTATTCAACATTTCTTCAAATGAGCTGATAATTTAACGACATTTTAATTGTTATTATATAGCAAAGCGGACGGATAAAAATACTCTACTAAATATTGCAACTGTCAATTGTAATGTCCTCACAAGTAGACATTGACACAAAAATTTGCAAAAATATTTCTTTTAAAAATTTACTTAAAGAATAGCAAAATTTATCAGATTTCTATCAAATTTTAAAAGAAACACTAGTAAATTGTAAAAGAAACTATTGAAATTTTTCCCGTAACATCAGACTGCGAAAACATTAAAATTGACTATTTCAATTTCTAGTAGATCTTTTATCTCCGTGTACTCACTAGGAGAGTACCAAACCTCCAGATCACGGATTGTTTTAAAACATTGAATACGGTTTCATTATGCCAAAATATTAGGATCTAACGCTCAAAATGTTGATACAGGTGGTCTCTAATATATAATGTTATAATAATTAAGTTTTTATATAGTTTTCAATGCTCATATTTAAGTGTACATAACTTTTGAAGCAATCAATATTTTTTATCGCACACTGAAAACAAATTTATTGTTACTAAAGAAAATTTCTTTCGTAACAATAAGCTTTTTTTCAGTGCATTCATTTTTTGGTGTATTCTCTAAGTTTTATGGAAGCGGAGTTATCGTCAAATTATGCAATGCGTCGTTTTAAGGTAAACTAACTTTAGAAACCTCCTGTGTCAACTTTTTTGAGCGTTAGACCCTAATATTTTGGCTCAATATAAAACCGCATTCAAAGTCTTAAAACAATCCGTGATCCGGAGGTCTGGTACTCTCCTCCCAGTCTAATTTTCCTCGGTTTTTTTTTCACTCCCAACGTTCCCCGCGAGTTCAATTTCCTCAGATTTTTTTTCCACTTGGCTTTGTAAACCCCATGACTTTCCCTAAGGTCCGGCGGAGAAACTCGGAGGATCGGGGCAGAGCGCCGCTCGAGCACCTTCCCGGGCACGGCGGAGAAAATATGGTTTATGGTTATATTGTCGCAATAAAGTAATTCTCTCCGTGGTCCTCGCGCGCCGCACGAGCAATGCCCATGCCTCGGCGCATTGTTTGCCGACTCTTCGGCCAGCGAAACTGTGTGTGTGGTGTTTTGACAGACGGCGGGTTCTGCCTGTTAATTTTACGACTTCGTCCCAAACCTCCTCGACTTGTCGTCCGGCGGAATCCGTTGGGCAAAACAGCTTTGCCACTTTCGAGTTTGCGGGTTCAAAAAATATTTTGAACTTCGACGAAAATGAACTTCAAAGTGAAAATATTGATATATTTATTATTATTTTAAATATCAATGAAAGTATTCAACATTAAAATGTTGAACAAAGTATCAACATTATCATTTAAGTATAAGATTTAAGTAAGTGAAAAGAAATTTAATTGTACGTTAAAAAAGTTACTTTAGTAACAATTGAAAAAAAAGAAAAGTGAATTTACGAAAAAATACTAGTAAATGAATTGTGGAGGAAATAGGGTTTGGATGATGTTTGAAGACATTAGTGAGTAGTCAGATGTATATAAAAAATTTTCGACATTTATTAATCGTACGTTTTACATGTCTCATCTCTCCTGGTGAATTTTCTCTACGCGTATTTACAACTATATAAATTCGAACGTTCGATCGACATCGATGATATCATAATAGATACTAATATACAATAATAATACAATAATAATAGTTAATAATAATCTTTGAGTATCGGCGCACGCACGCAGAAAAAAAATAAATCGCAATAAATGTAATAACAAATACACACCGGGCTGAGCGCGCAGAAGATACCCGGCTTCGCCTGCCTCCTTAACGTAAAGCTTTGAACGTGCTCCTCTTTTCTCTACCTCGCCGTGTCCCCCCATCTAAACTATCTACAAATCGAAGTACGCGTACGTCGGTCCTCTTATGTACACACTAGGCAACTGAACGAAGTATCGTCGCGGTCCCCTCGGGACGAACTGGAACGGTGGAGATCACTCGGACGGCCGCCCCGGCGGCGCCGCATCTCAGAGATGGCCGTGCGGCCGGGGCGCGGGGGCCTGCTCGGCCGGGCCTCAGCTCTGCCTGCCCGTCAGCACGGTGATGGGCTTGATGAGCAGCTGGGGCGAGTGGGGCGACATGGGCTCGGGGCTGCTGCCCGGCGAGGCGGTCGCCGAGGCGGGCCTGCTGAGCGTCGCGGGCGCCGTCGGCAGCTGGTACCTCTGCTGCTGCTGGTGCTGCGCGAAGGCCACGGCCTGCTGCTGCTGGTGGGCCGCCAGGGTCCTCAGCGTCGAGTAGAAGTGGTCGTAGTGCGCGGCGGTGGGCAGCACGGCGGAGGCGGGGTACGCGCTCGGCGGGGCCGCCTGCAGGAGCCGCTCCACGCTGAAGCCCTGGTGCGGCTGGGGAGGCGCGGCGGCGGCGGGCAGAGGCTGCGGCTTGCAGGGCAGGCCGACGTGGCCGGGGAGCAGCGTCGCCGGGTAGCCGGAGGGCGCGGCGAAGGCCGGGGCGGCGCGCGGCAGGTACGGCAGGCCGTAGAGGGAGGCCGGCCAGCCGGGGGCGGCGTAGGGCGCGGGGTACAGACCGCCAAGTGCGGCGCTGCGCTTGAACGCAGCGAGCCTTGCGCGGTTGGCCACCTGGGTGCGCCGGCGGAGCTTGCCGGTGCCGGGGCCGATCTGCACGTCGTCGGAGCTGGGGTCCAGCATCCAGTAGTTGCCCTTGCCGGGGTCGTCGTAGTGGCGGGGCACCTTCACGAAGCACTTGTTCAGCGAGAGGTTGTGGCGGATGGAGTTCTGCCAGCCCTGCTTGTTGTTCTCGTAGTAGGGGAAGTTGCGCATGATGTACTCGTAGATGCCGTTGAGGGTGAGCCTGCGCTCGGGGCTGTCGCGGATGGCCATCATGATGAGGGCGTTGTAGCTGAAGGCGGGCTTCTCGTACGGCGACTTCTCCTTGTCGGACTTCTTCTTGTCGGCGTCGGGGGACTTGCCGCCCTTGGCGGGCTTGGGGCTGCCGGCCTCGGACTTGACGGCGTCGGAGCCGCGCGAGCAGTCGAGGGGCGGCGTGTCGGCGCCGTCGCCGGTGACGTCGAGGTCGCTGGAGTCGTCGCTGTCGAGGGGCGGCGGCGACTGGCTGCGCGGCGTCCCGGCGCAGGCCTCGGGCACCAGGTCGCGGATGCGGAAGTTGCTCTTGAGGCTGGTGCGCGTGGGCGGCGGCGAGGCGGACATCGTAATCTGCTCGCTCGAGCCCTCCATGTTCACCATTCTTCACTGGGCCGCAACGACTTGGCCGTGGACGAACTGAAAGCTCCCTCGGTCGCACTGACTCGCGCGCACTGTTACGTGGGTGTCACCGAGTCGGCTCGGGAGCGCGGAACACCGAACTGCCTCGTGGTGCGTCCCGTTTGAGCGATCGTACGCATCTGCCGGCCCGGGGCTGCGGAGGGTCTTATATAGGCTCGAGGCGGGAGGCGGGGCCGCCGCGGCGAGGCCGGCCCGGCGGCGCGTGGCCGGCCAATGGGAGGCGCGCTGGGGGGGAGGCCGCAGCTGGGTTGGCTGTGCGGCGGCGGGTCGCGCAGCCGTCGAGCGCGGCGAATCGCCGCCCGCCGCGGCCCGCCAATGCCGGCGCGCCTTTTTCACCGCGCCGCCGTATTTTCCCTACAAGCGCAGCGGATCCTCCTTCGGGCGCACCGCCGTTTCTCTCGCGCCAGCTACCTGCGCGTGTTGTCGGGTCGAGTGGAGGATAAAAAAATGTTGTCGCTTGTTTGTTACGGATCGAAGCTGCGAGGCACTGTTTCCGCCGATCAAATTATTTACAGTGCGCATATGCATTTGATTTTTTGCTTTTAACCGTCGGTCAGTGGCTGGAAGTGTTGGGAGCCTTTTGAAGAAGTAAACGTTTACGGAAATATAATTGGAAGTAAGAAGCTGTACAGTGATAATGTATGACCTTTAAAGAGGCTTTTCGTTAATCCTTTTCCTCTACTGGCCTAAACACATTTCTCAAGATACGATTTCACGAGTCTATGCGGTTTAAGTATTAATTTGATCGGCGGCTGTGTGCGCGGTATGGATTTAAGGGAGGGTAAACAGCTTAGGCGCCGAAGGGACATCTTATTGAATCAGCAGAATGCCATCGGCACACGAATGAGAAATACAAGTACAAGTATATATAGGAATTGTGTGCAGAAATGTTTACTACAACTAAAAATAAGATTTAGTTAATAGCAACGTTTTCACTAAATTTTCAAATTCTCAGGTAAAAATTGACCATTTTTTAATGCTCTTAAAAAAACGCTTTTTCATTATTAATTAACTTGTTCGTATACAGCAACAACTGTAAAACAGTCGGAAGAGCGTTTTCAAAAATAGTCAACTTTCACTGGGTTATAGTAATGCGTATAATCCATGTTGTAGTAAATGTACCTCAGATAAACTCAGAATAACGGCCACTCCTCCAACTTGGAATTATCATTACATTATTCGATTTACAGACGTACTAATAGTTTTATTACGATTCAAGGAAAATACAATGAGGGCAGATTTTATAATAGTTCACTCGAAGCGCATTGTGCTTCTGGGTATTTTTGAATGCGTTCAGATAAACCCGTCAACAAAGTGGGCGGTGCCACCGCGGGGAAGTTAAATCGGATAAACTTTACCCACCGCCTATTGTTTTAGGCCCATTATCTTCTAACAAGATGAGCCGGGTCGCTCAATATAGCCGTCGGGGTAGTTCACCTGCAAATTTGACCAAGGGTGACTTAACGCGGATCACTTCAGTGACAAAATCATCGTATACCCTTATCCTTGGGGCGAAGCCGTCGTCGTGTTTGGAAATCCGGCCTTTATTTAAAAGATCGTCGGCCAAATTTTAAAACTTCTTTTCTTCACTTCTAATCAACTGTAATGGCATTAATATGTAGATTATTATATTAATATGTGCCTTAACGCATCTTGACTTGCGAGAATTAGGACATTTACTTTTCTCAGGTGAATTGATTTTTATGCACACGAATAATAATAATATTTTACAATTTAACTATAATCAACTATAATAGCATTAATATCATGTAGATGCGTCTTAACATGACTTGACTTGTGAGTATTAGGATATTTATTTATCTTCGATGAATCGATTTTCATGTATTTTATTATTCAATATGTATTCTAAAATAGTAGTTAAATTTTTTTTTATTAATAAATTGTACTAAAAAGTTACGTGTGTAAAGAGCAAATTTTATTTACAATTTAAACAATTTAAAAACTATTACCAGTTATCTTGAAAAAAATCTTGAACGGAAGCCACTCGGTGCAGTGGCATTTTTTTAGTGCCCTACCTCGAAATAACCACACAAGAAGCAGGCAATAATTTTTGTCAAAAATGCGGCAAGTCTCTTTCAAATCCATTCCATCAGGTATAAGCGCGGTAGGTTGACAAAAGCCATTCAGATTATCTGTAAGATAAATCAACTCTAGCTGCTTTCAAATAGAATTTTAAATAAACAATAAATAAAGCAATGAAATAGTTAGTTTAATTTAAAATTACACTATACCGATTAAAACTATTGCAGACGAATAAACGAATTTAAACTAATTCGTCGGATATTTTTGTTACTTAATTTTACAATTTGTCTGAATAGTTTATAAACTCTAGTCATTTTAATAAGTAATAGTAACAAATCTGTGATATCACTTAGTGACAAATTGACTTACTATTTAATATTACTAGAGCTTTATAAATGACTGTGATATCGCACTAATGTATTTTATTTTTATTGTTTTTAATATTACTTACAAATGACTAGTCAGTACTGCAAATCTTGTTTTAACCTTAAAAATTATTTTTTTTTTAAATGTATTATATATTTTATAAGGTATTAGAAGTTTTAAATATTTGTAAATATGGAATTTACAATAAACTATTCTATTATTCTATTATACTTAAAAATGTAAATTTGTTGTAAACAAGAAAAGTAACGCTCGTCTCTAAATATTTAATTTATCCGTCCGCCGGCAGCTGAGCGTTGGATTCTGCAGAGGCAGTTTGCAGATAAAAGCCTTCCGTCAGTACTGTGTAATTTTGAAAACGAGTCGAAACAATGGGGCATAAGGGTCGGGGGAGAAGCTAGGAAGTTCTTTAGAACTTCGAGAATCGGTTCGTGCCGCACAAAGGAAAAAGCGGAGTTGTCTTTTCGCCCGTTCGAATGACATCTTTATATGCGTTACCAGGCCCCCCCAGCGTGAAAGTGTCGTCACCCCGTGGCGAGCTGCAGATTTAGATGTGCATCCCCCTCTCCCCGGCTTCTACGGTCACTCTAACCGTGGCATTCTGGATTCCGGAGATTTACCCGAGAAGCTGTGAACATCTCAGTTTACTAATCTCGTTAAAAATTCCGACACATTGGAAGATTATCGACTTTTTTTTTGTCTGGTTTCGTTTATCGATTCCGTGAAACTTTTAATAGAGGATTGTATCTTCCTTTTTAAATCATTTAATTAATGTTTTGGTTATTTTGATGTCTAAATGTCTATAGTCTGTGTACTTATTTATATATATATTTTTTAAGAGTTTTAAGTTGTACTTTATATTCGCATATTAGATAAACTTACGTTTAAGCAATTATATTTTTGTACCTAAGTGTAATAATATTGTCCATTTTTTCGCGTTTCAAGATATCGACAAAAGAAGTTTGTTGATTTTTTTATAAATTATATTAACTACGTCAAATAAAAATTGAAGGAAGATGTATGCAAGAAAAAACATAGGTACTTGTTCTAAAATTTTTCTCGATGTGAATCGTCATTTCTGAAAAGTATGAACATATATCGTATTTTTTAATTTTATTTTTTTAAACATTTATATCATCATTTGATTATTTACCTACCCTCTAAATCCAAATTAATGAAATCTGAGATATACATAGTGGTTATACATACTTATGGTTAAGAACGTATATGTAACTATTCTCATAAAATTAGTGCAAAAATGTTCCTAATTCATATTTAGAGGGTAACAAAGTCCAGCTGTGGAAATACAGCATTGACGTTATTATCAAGGTTGAATTCTTAGAACAATAAAAAATAAGAATACACTTTTTTGCTAAATAAGTCGAGATAGTATCAGTCTAACTGACAATAAGACGCTTTTCGCCGTTTCCACAGCGCAGCTGCTAACACGGACGCGCAGAAAACTAGTAGCTGAAAAGGTGATAATTAAGAGAAGAGCCTTCGTGGCGGGCGGCAGTCCGGCAATCATCGGCTTTCAGTGTTACCGCTCAATCGGGCGCTGCGAAAAAAAAAATCTCCGGTCGCATTTTCCACGCCTCCCCGTTCGCTCGCTTTTCCCGGAAAGAGGCGACCGGGGCCCTCCGGCGTAGATCTCGCGAGAGGGAAAAATAGATCGGGGGGCCCCACCTCTCCGGGCGCGTCGAATCTCGGGTCCCGGGGGCGGCCGCTCATTACGTCATTATCGGCGCATTCGCCACAGTGCGGACCTGCGCTCGCAGCCTCTCCTCCTTCCCCGGAGATCTTTCATCGCCGTGCGCGCCTTGCCCCCCTTTTTCCCCCGGCGCGCTCAAAGGACACCCGGAGAAAGGAGAAGAAAAGAGGAAAGCCATTATTTCGTGCCCTCGTCCGCGCCCCCCTTGTTTCTCTCTGCGCTGCGTCTCCCTCTGTTTCTCGCCGACGCGGAGCCGGCGACTTCTCGCGCGGATAGAGCCGCTCCCAAGGCCCATTGGCCCAACAGGCCGATCTATTTGCTCAACAAAACCGATCTACTTGTCAAAAGTATCGCGCTGCAGTATCGCAATGTCTGCAGACTCATTTGCACTGTGAACTTTTTCTCGACATTTTCATTAGATTTTCACTTGCGACCGTTACGTAAAAGATATGGAGGAAAAGTATTTAGTGACATTTGATTGCAGTGATTTACTATCTAAAAATGAATAAGTGAAAATCATCCAAATGCATATATTTAATGTTAAATGTCGTTCACTTATCAAATTAGTGAACGACTTATAACATAGAATAAGTGCATATTCACTTACTCGTACGTGAATTTTCACTATTTATATTTAGAGAGTAAGCAATTTTTCAGAGAGATTTCTTATAATAAATAAATACATCTATCAGGAAAGATATCACACAGTTCCCCTAGCGGTAAATTAATGTACCGAGTAATACTCGGAGTAATATTATATACCTTGTACCTAGGCCCAAGTGCGTTGTAATTTAAATGAATACGTACACTGAAAAAAGTAAATAGGAAAATTTATTATAAATTATTTAACATGGCGGCCGTCTTGGGAACATAAGGAAAATTTCTGTAATTCTTGAAAAAAATACAGTTTTTATAATAAAGCCTGTCATAAATATGCTAATCTTTACAATACAAACTGTATTTTTTTCAAAATTTATGTTTTCTATCTCCAGCAATTTATAATAAAATTTACAGTATTTTTTTCTATAATAAAATAACTAAACTACTTTGCCTAAGTGACTAGAACGATTGAGATTTTCAATAGTGCCTCGGATCAAAAACCTTATCATTCTTCGTTTCAAATCAATTCCATAATAAAATTACTACTGAAAATACTGAAGTATGACGCACGAGTTATTACGCGAGCCAAAATGTTAAAACAAATGCGAAAATCGATCTAAATACTGACTGCTTCTACTAATTGCAACTAATTGATACATAAAGATTACTTTTAATCAGTACTAATATTTGATTTTAAAATAATGATAATGATGATAATTTTTAGTGATATTTATATTTAGAAAAACTGATTATTAATATTATCAAATTAAACTGTTTAAAAAATGATTGCAAAATCACTTAATCAAAATGACTTAA
The DNA here is from genome assembly GCA_035586675.1 of Eurytoma californica. Lineage (NCBI taxonomy): Eukaryota > Metazoa > Arthropoda > Insecta > Hymenoptera > Eurytomidae > Eurytoma > Eurytoma californica. Next base: position 10,394,640 of record JAXIUT010000021.1, on the reverse strand, counting down.
TTGTTATTATATATAGAATGGATACGACCCCCTTGTTTTATAAATAATCTTATTCTGTCCAATTTTTTGTATTGTTAATTAAAATCGCATTCACGTATAATGCATCTCATATCGCTTTTTCTTTTTTTTTTTTACTACTTCGATCTAAAATAAGAAAATTATTATAAAAAGATAATTGTAATTAAATTAATTGATGTTGAAATATGATTCAATTTGATATATTTATTAAAAAAATTATAATTCATACAATTTTTCACACCATAAAGACATAAATTACCAATGATTTAAGCCAAACCCCATAAAAATTGATCAATCCGTTGAAGCTGGAAGTGTCACACGAGCCAAATTTCTGGAACTGACCTAACTTAATATAAAATGGGTCTAGAGAGTTCCAACTACATCAATTTTATCCGGAATGCAATATGCTTTTATAATATTAAATTTAAATTGTAATAAATATTTTACTTTTTTTGCTTTAGGTAATTTTAAGTGAAACAAACGTTAGGTATAATATAAGACCCCCAAAAGACAATTTTCGTTCAAGTTTTTGAAAGTTCCGAATTTTCACTTAAATCTCGAAAAAAAACCTATAGCACAGCTTGCAGCTTATTCTACACATTCTTCCAGAAAAAAGGCTTTTCAACAAAAACAAATCTCCGTTCCTTTGCGAGCGCCGCCCGGGAGCGCGCGGCTAGTAGAGTCATCGTCAGCGAGCGACTCAGTCAATAAGTCAAAGGATCCCAATAACAGATCGGCCGGCGCATTGAGGCGCGCGCGGCCAAAGCCGCAAAGGCAAAAGCGCGCGCCCCCCTGAAAGGAGATCAGGACACGTCCGAGCGAAGAAGAAAAAAAGGAAAAAAAGGCTTGGCGCGACGCGGGAAAGCGGATCGGCAGGAAGTCAAATGGATGATCCCCCGCGGACCTGCGCGCGGGAATGTGCGTTAAAAATCCCCGCGCTTTTTCGCCGCGGGGCTCGCTCTCACGGCCGAGCGCGCGACAATGTCGCACGGCCCTTTCGACGCCGAGTTAATCCGGGGGAAAAAAGGAAAGGGCTGGAAATCACGCGGCTGGAAAGTCAAGATCGCCCGCGGGGGAGGGGGGAGTGACGCACGCCGCCGCCGCCGCCGAGCGCAACGTCTTAATGCGCTTTGGTCAACTTAAAAAGTTAAGCGGAATCACCTGTCGACGTAAGCGGCTGAGCCGCGAAACTATGTAGTCGCGGGCGACGGGGATCCCGGCGCGGTATGTGGCGTGTGGGGCAAATTTAGTCAATGTCAAAGTCGCATTTTAAACTTCTTCTCTTTACGTGCAGCCGAGCGCGCGAGTTTACCGGCTTATGAGAAATGCCAATTTGAATAAATGTTACGATGATTATGAGTAAAAAATTAAGTTAATAAAACGTTTGTTGTTTCCAAGTTGTTCAAATATGTATTTATGTAAAGATAAATAAATTTAAGATAAATAATTATACGTTTATTATAAAATACATTTTCAAAAAGGTTATTCAGATTTTTTTCAATCTTTATATTATTCTTTGGAATTAACTTTTTTTCATTAATTGCGTTGCATAATTTCGTTTAATGTACACTTGCGCAGATAATAATTTAAAAAACTTGTTATTGCTTTTATTATTTTTTTTTTAAATATCAATTCGATTTGTTACGAGTAAATAAGTTGGATTTTACATGTACGTGAGATTATTCCGAAAAAATATAAACAGATCATTGCCTAAATGTTTGAAAAAAGCAAAAAAATATTTTGTGAATTTGTAATCACGAAATATTCAACAAAGTTATAATTTTCAGACGATACAACATGAAAGCAGATATTCAACGATACATTTGTTTAAAAAAGTGATTTATTCATTTTTATAATATTTTTATTTTGTGTATCTAATCAACAAAAAAGTTACAGCAGAAATTAAACTTAAATTTTATTTGTGAATTTATTTGTGAAAACAAATGTAACAACGTAAAAGTTACATAATTTTACAAACTTTTAAATTTGGCCTTTTCCATCTATCCCCGTATATGCCCGCATTACTATACTTTTCCCGCAGTTCCGATTTGCGCTCCGCGAGAGGGCGCCATATCCTAGACCAAGATTTTCACGGATCAAGAACTAGTAGAAATAACAAGGGGAAATATTTCTTAAGATTTTTCTCAGCCCTTTAAAGTATCATGGCTTGGAAAAGTTTTCGCTCAATTTTCATTTATTAATGTATTTGGATGATTTTGTGCAGAAATGGGAACCTTTTGTAACATTTATCCACATTCATTTTTGAAGATGCAAATGTTTTTTTCAAAGTAAACTACTCACGGAACGAATAAACTTGGGGTTGAAATTATTAACTTAAATTTGTTTCAAACAGTTATTTTTGTTTCAGTTCTATATTCTTGCACAGTTTGGGTATAAATAATAAATTTTTTTATATTAAATTGAGCGTAATATAGAAATTGTATACAATTTAAACATGCCAATTTCTACACCAAAACTGCGAATTAGTTAGGTTCAAACATTATGCACGAACTGAGCATAAATTGTACTCATTT
>JAXIUT010000021.1:10371297-10390019 GCA_035586675.1 Eurytoma californica | reverse complement strand
TAACTAGTCATTTTTAATAGCTGCAATACCAAACTTATCTGTGATATTACTATAAGCTCCAAGACTTACTTTTACTTTTAGTATATTAGCTTTTATATTATATTTTGTGATATCACGCACGTGCAATATTTAGGTATTACTTGTGAAAAAAGACTAGTCAAAATTGCAAAATTAAATACGTATTTTAAAATTGTATACATTTTTACCCTTTGTAAATTCTTATTTGCAATAATAAATTCTATTCTACTCCATTCTATTCTTTTCCCCGTGTAGAAATGGATTTCTAGCGGAATTAGATTATCGAATCCTATAGGGAAATACGAATCCTATAGGGAATCCCCTCCGATTCTGACCGAAAAATGTCCCACTTTTAACCCTCGATTCGCATGAGGAATCCTTATAAGAATCCTATGTGGATTACCCATCGCATTCGCGTAATTCAAATTTCTATTAAATTACCCGTGCAGAAAATTCAAGGGTTAATTATAGTCTATTTGCAGTCATATATTAAATAATTTAATAAATACGAAGCCTTCATTCGATTATTTTAAATAAATCTTTAATCAGAGGGTAGAATAATTTATTCATTTTAAATTAATATTTATTCGAAAGAAATGAAAAAAAGTATTTGAATTTTATTTATTTTGTACTATTTTTTATGAATTATTTAATATGGTTTAGATCATATATTCGAATGTTTATTATAAGGGTTCAGAAGGGTTCAGAAGCCATCGAAGGTCCATTCGATTAGTACTTATAGATTCTTCTGTTTAAATATAATTCTCCGGATGAGTGAAAAAAGTCAAAATTTTAATTTAGGTGTACCTATTTTATTTATACATTTTATTATTTTTATTAATATATTAATATAAAGACTGCGCACCAGTTAATAAATATTCGAATAGATGATCTAAACAAATTTTACTACTAAGAACACAAAAATGAATATATTTAATTCTACTAAATCTCAAAAGAAAGACAATTGTATCAAGTTTTTGTAAAAAAAAATTTGATAAAATTGTTATATCTATAGAAAACTTATAGTCATTCAATAACAATAGTGTCTTGTCACTTTAAGGTGGTTTTTAGGTAAATTGACTTATTCGAGACTGGCATGAAATATTCAGCAAAATTAGTTTATCGAATAATAAATCTATGTAGCAAGCTGAAGCTGATTGATCAATTCTCAATTTAAAATATGCGTTTTTAATAGAATCATATGGCGGTAATGAAATTTCTTTAAAATTATTATAACAGTATTTAAATTCGTGAAAGGCGATTTGGTCAAATTTAAATTCTATTGAAATTTATTTCTAATCATTTTTTGAAAGTAAACTTACCATCACGCTCTATTCTAATAAAACGTCATTGTACCTATACTTCAGAAAAACCAAGCTGATCGATTGTCTCAATGATCACTTGAATAGGGTATAAGTTTTCAATTCTTCACAATAATTTGCAAATGTCAAAAAATGTATTTAAATTGTCAGTTTTATTTGTATAAAGCAGCAAGAAAGTGGATTTTAGTATGTAATCAATAAAATCTATTTCTTATCAATAAATTTATTTTTTATTAATTTTATTACAACTTATAATTTTTAATAAATTTCGTACATTAAAATTTTAAATATTTCTTCTATAATTGTATTAATATTTTTACATAATAATACTTCGAAAAAAATTAGTTATATCTGTACAAGAAAAAGAAAGATTATATGCATATGTTTGAACACACCGTGGTATACAATATATGCAAACCAGATTGATCCATACTTTGCAAAGACTTAACATTAAAATAGTACTCGTTTCTTTGTAATATTTTAGAAAATTGAAATATTACGTATATTTTTATATTACAATAGGTTAATTTTAATTTATGTTTATTTTAATTAATTAAAAAAAATTGTATAATTTATTAAAAGTCTTTTTCGAACAGGTCTCCTTGAGTTAAATATCTCGAAAATGAATGTTATAATTAATGTTTTGAAATTTTTAGTACGCGTTAAGTTGACATGATTTACTAATAGTACATATTTATAAACTTTCAAAAAAATTGAAGTTGCAAGTTGGTTAAAATGAAAATAATTAGGAAACTTAACCGCAAAATATCTTTAAACTAAATATTCTTAACGTAGTTTGATAAAAATGATCATCTATAAATTATAAATTAATATTACAATAGCACTTTATAATTTATAAATAAATATTTACTTATACTTATTATTATAAAATTCACATTGTCTGTACCTGGTAGAATTCATCTATATATATACCTGTTGGAATATGCCTTCAGTTATTTTTTCTATTTTGAGTTAAAAAAGTAATTCTTGTGTATTAAAAATAAATTCTTCAGGCTTGAAAGGATCGGAAATAACACTTGAGCCTCAAAGCGGAAACCAGTCTCGCTCTCGCCCGTTTCGATATCACACAAGCTATTTAACTATTTAGCCGTAAAATGAGATGCGATTTCGAGCGGGGCTTCAGCGAAGACTTTAGTGGATGCGTTTATTCAAAACAAATTTAGCGCTTTCTTCTCCAATTGTCGGCGATTAACCGGGCGACTGGTTGTAAAAGTTTGTCAAATAAATAAATTGATTGAAGGGTCTGGGATAGTCGGGCCGGGCTTTTTCAGCAGTGCGTTCTTCGCTCCTCTTATTTTTAGTTGTCCTGTGGGCCAAACTAGACACTTAGCCCCGATCAAGCCATATTGATAGACAAAGCCCGCGGGCTCTCAATGCGAGCCTCGTTGAGGTCATGGAGCAGTTGAGCCTTACGCCACTTACCCTTTAGAGGAGAAAAGAAAAGCCAATATTTGCACGCACAAAAGATGGATCATAGAATGTCGTCCGACTAACTGATTCAATTCATTCAATGTCCGGCAACTTCTCTCCGGCCCGTACTGATATTCCCAACCTCGAATCGCCGCGGGAGGATCTTTCGAATCTGTCACTGTCAGTATTTCATGACCGACAGAAAAAAATAACTGCCTTATAGCCGTTCGCTTTGATTCTATTCAATTATTCAATGGTTTCGTCAATTTTTATCGCGGATCGTACTTTTTGACAATTCGAATCTACACTCGTGAAAGGCCGAAATCACTCGGACGTTTCTCCTCATTGAAAACCGATTTTATTGTTTGTGCGAAATTAAATTAATTTTTTTTTATTTCTTTGCGAGGCACAATAAACGTGTGCGGCTGATAGCTCGGAACTTATAATTACAGCGCAACATAAGATCATGGCGTACATGTGTTTTTTCAACACACTTATCGTATAGATACTTTTTCACATAAACTTTAACATTTATCGGAAGACATTTTTTCATAATAAGATAAACTTTGTTTAATTCATTCCTAATAACTATATTATCTCACGTATGCTGTATTGAAAGCATTTCTCTGCGATTACGTTATTCTGTAAATAATAACATTATGCTTCCAGCCGAAAGAATTTTTAATAACAAATAAAGTTATATCACTTAAAAATGATTGAATTTAAAAAAAAATTAATTAATTATTTTTATTAAAATTTATAATTAATTTTTCAAAAAATTAATTCTCAATTTAATCAAAATTCGCTGTTTTTGAGATTGTACTGTATTTCGGAGCATACGAGTCATACATTTTGATTTTAAAATTACATCAGTATATTCATATTTACACACTGAGAAAATAGATCTATTAAAAATTGCTATAGTCAAGTTTCTTATAAAATTTACATGAATGAATTGTAATAAAATTTTCTAGATTTTCAAGTAAATTGAAATAAAAATTGCAGTCATTTTTAGAAAAAATTATTACAATCTTTTTCAATGTTTCTCAGTATTAGAGAATATTAAAATTTACTATTGCAATTTTTAGTAAAGCATTTTTTTATAGCGATTATTTTTTTAAATAAATTTTATCGAATTTGTAAATACAGAATTAAGTTACTTAAAATTTTTACAAACTTATTCACTTACCTAATTTTACTACTTAAGGTGATTCAAAAAAGAAAAAAAATGTTCCAAGTATTTAATTTTTCTTATTTTTCATTTTACTTCAATGGATTTCAGCTCGTTTTATTCCTTAATCAATTATCTAGAGATTCAGCAGAAAAAAATTATGAAAAAAATAATTCATAAGAAAAAAACTTGAATTGTTTATACCTACGTATACGTATTTCTTACGAAAATTTGTAAACAATTGGATTTACTTTTTGCAAATTAAATAATTCATCATTTTTTTCCGGTGAATCTGTAGGTAATTGACTAAAGAGTAAAATGAAGCGAAACCCACTGAAATAAAATGAAAAATGAAAAAAATGAAATACTTTGAGCATTTTTTTTCTTTTTCGAATCGTATATTCATTTATTTATTTAAAATACATATTTGGAGTATAGAGGATCACTTGAATGAACAAATGTCAGATAAGGGCCTTTAGACTTTTATTTCTGCAAGGTCTACATCTTGGTTCACAACTACCTTAATACGTATATGCTATAAATAAATCCAACTAATGTAAGTCAATGAATTAGCAGCGCTTGTTCCCAGTAATTCCAGAATACTCCAACCCCACTGGAAAGAATTTAAAACATGTTCGGGCAAAAGAAGAGTTACACAGCTACAATTTAGTTGCACAGTCGCCTTAAAAAATCAATAGCGCCCGTAAATCAACTGCGGATCGGTATAGGGCATCCTCGAGGCCGTAGCCATTGTGCCGGTGCTTGCGGCCAGCCGGCGTCTCCACGTGTTTGTTATTTTCCCCGTGTTTTTCCTCGGACGCGCAAGCGTTAATTGAGGGTGGGGGGCCTTATAAATTTTTTTCCCTCTCGTAAAGAGCCGAGGCGGATTGAAAAGCCCGGGGATGGCTGCGTGGCCGCACCGCGACCACAGAGACGTCGTATAAACACGCGGCTCCGGCCGACCGCAGCTCGAACTTTTTACGGCGGTACCTGGGCTCCTCCGCCTCGTCCGCGGTATATTACTCCTTGTTCTAGCAATTCGATTGCGCCTGGACTGGTTTTTCTTTTCTACGGAGCAGCGTCTTTTTCCGAAGGCTGCATTTTTTTCTTCTTTTTTGGGGATATATTGGATAACGCGAGGCTGAATGAGACGCGATGAGTTCGTCTCGAGGGAGGTGAAACGCTGAGGTTTTCGTCGCATACTCTATCGCGAGCGGGCGAACAAAGTGGTGTGCAGGTGCTGCTTTTATTTTCGGGCGGCTTTTAACGAGCGCGCCTCTCGCTATTATCTGTTTAACGAGCGATCCCCCGATTGAGGAGGCTGTAAGGCGAGCCAGTACGAAAAAGCGGGGCGCGCATAATTGGAGATCAACATACGTAACTTTAGCGAGCGTTCAGGAGTGTTAACGATTTTTAGGATCGGATTTTATTCGTCACTTTATTTGCGTCCAGTGAGAAATTGATCGTCATTTCTAACGAAGAAAAGCACTTTTCAAGAAAGGCCCTATTTTCATTTTTTTAAGCACTAAAGAAAAATATGAACTCTTTTAAAACCTAATCAAATTAGGGTATCATACGAATGATGCCTCAAATTTTACAGATTCTGGAAGAGTTCACTTTTCTTTAGTGCTTTAAAAATGGCAAATTAAAATTGCCCTTTTTTCAAATGTGCTTTTCTTCGTTAAGAATTACGGTATTATGGAATTAGGAAATATCGGTCAATTGAGAATTTTGCACTCAAAAAAATAATACTTACACGTTGTTGAGAGAGTATCAAAAATCTGCATCTCCATAGGGTTTTGCTGCACTTGTGGGGTATTTTCTTGTATTTAAAATGAAAAAAGATCTAAAGCTTATTTATAGAGAGCTTTTTACACTAATTCTACCAATGCAAATAAAAAATTGAAGAGAAGAACTGCAATTTAAAATTTGTTAAATTACTAATTAAAAAATGGAAATTATTTCAAAAGTTATCTATAATCAAAACAGAAGATCGACTACGCAATATAATGTATAATAAAAACTGTTCCAGTTCTCACGAGCATTTTAGCTCGATCGATTTTTTTAACGACTACTATGGAATGAATTGATATTTGCAATTTCTTAATGTAAAAGGTTTAAATTTCTACTATTTTGTTCATCTTTCATTCAATATGACAGAATTATATTAAAAAAAGAAAATATGCGAGCTGAATTTTGGAAAATTATAGCAATTTTATTTTTTATCAAATGATTGGAATATTAATATCTTCAGTAAAAGAGGGTTAAAAATTTGCAAAACAAATATAAAATTTATACTACACATTTGTCTATTTAGAGTTAACTATGTGCTCTGAATTATAGGATCAATTTAATTTTTGTTTCAGGTTAACTTATCGTGTATGTGGCATTGCATAATTATCCTTCGTAAATTATTAAAGCAAAATTTGTAAATATGTATAAAACTTACTTCCAAAGTTTAATTATACAGATAAACAATCTAATTTAACATTTAAAAATGTCACGTCTTTTCAATTATATAGACCTTTCTTATTTTAAATGAATTTTTTAAATATAGGCGTAATTTGTATAAGTGAAATTTCAATTACTTAACTTGGCAAATTCATTTTTGTTAAAAGAAATTTGAAAAGGAAATTTCCATTCAATTACACTCGAATTATATTATGTATACTCAAAGTCCGACTATATCATTCGTGCCCGATTTTTTACTGTGCACTAAGCCAGAAAATAATTTGAAAGATAATATCCTAGGGTGAAAATAAAAGTAAGTAAGTAATGCGATGATAAGTTCGCTAATTTTACCGCGTAACGCGCAGCGGCGTAAAATTTGACGCCTGCGGCGATTCGCCGGGCGCGTGGATGATCGAGCGATGTATATGCAAGTTTGCCGGCAAAAGCGGAGCTAATAAAACGCAAAGGCCGCGCCGTCTGCATGTTGTGGATCCGTTACGAATGTAGCTGTCGCAGGATCAGTCGCGTCTTGGATTTCATCCTCCCGTCTCCTTGGAGGCGTCGATAATTGGCGTCCGGTTACGCCGATAAAAGTATATGGCGTCACGCGTGTTCACTTACATCGGCACCTTCGCCGCTCGCATAAATATTTATAGCACATCGTTAATTCGCTTCCCCCACGCGAAGAGACTTCTTCTTAAAATATCCTTTTCTGAATTGAGAGAAAAGTATAAAAAAATTACTCTACTGGCTAAAAAAAATAGCCACAGACTGACATTTTGAAAAATTACTGTACAGTATAGTAACATTTTCTAAAAGTATAATAAATTGTGCTAGACGTTATTGTAAGTTTTACTAGAAAGTATGGTAATTTTTTTTCAAAATGTTACCATGTTCCTATGAATAGATTTGAATATGATTTTACTGCAATTTCTAAACATTTCAATATTATAATACTAGAGAGAATAAACTTAACAAAAATTGCTATTATGGTTATAGGAAAGGAGTGACAGTCTTGATAAGAGAAAATTTTTAGTACTTAAAATAGCAATTATTAATATTAATATAGTACTTTTCATAATTTTACTACGAAAAATTACTATTTTTCATATAAAAAAACTCTCGCTTGTCAAGACTGTCACTCCTTTCCTAATAGCAATTTTTATTAAGTTTATTCTCTCCGTGTATAAATTTTTACATTCCAATGAACAATGTGAACATATCAAAATTGTTCGTTCTGAAAGATAATGTTTATAGTGTAAGAGGTTGCAGTCAACTTAAAGAGGTGATATGTAGGCACAATTAAACTTTTTTTCATCTGTTTTTAGGATAAAAAGAAATTGGAATCGTCTTAATGTTGATACTATAGTAGAATTAATAGTTTATACTCATTTAAGTTAGTTATCCCGCAGGAAAAAAGTATGCACAAGTTTTGTGCATAAATTTGTGCATAATTTAAAAATTGTGCATATGGTTGTGCATAAATTCTATTTGTGCACAAAACTTTTTCTTACGGGATGCAGGAGAAATTGTTATCAACATATTAAGTTCACTGATATAGTGCGACACTTTGTTTTAGTCTATAGTTTTGTATAAAAAGGGAATTAATCCCGTTTATTAAATTAAATTAAATGTCAGTCTGTGGCCACTTTTCTAAACAGTATATTGTAATTTTTACTAGAACTTTATTCTCAGGGTGCAAAATTTAAAACAAGCATCTAACTTGGTACAAAATTCTTATAGTTGCGTCGTATTTAAAAACAAGAATTCTTTATCAAATTTCAATATTAATTCACATTTTATTGAAAATTTTTTAATGTAATAATAACAAGTATTTGAACATGGACATTATTTCAACTAAAATTTTCAAGTTCAAGACGTGTTTAGTTAATTTTTATTCTTTTTTTTATTGTCGATCACAATAGACATTATGAAAAGGTACTTTTAAAATAGAAAATATTTCGGTTCTCGAATGATTCTGCGGTAATTTTATTAAAAATTATACCAATCGCTCGTAAACAAACTGTATGTGTAAAAATGCAAAATACGAAAAGAAAATAAATGCAACGCAAAGTCAGCGACACGTGCGGTAAGAAAGAAAAACACGTCGACAAAATAGATATTGCTATATTGTGTCAAATTTGCGATTGATATGTGCGTATCGCCTTTTTCAGCGATTAAGACACACTGTTAGCGCAAATATTTAAGGAGTTATAAGTCAATTGGAATGTAAAGGAACGATACCATTGTAGAACAAATGTAAGAATCACGTTCTCAATATAAATACTCGATTGCAATGTTTTGTCACCGACGGAAATATTTAACAATATTGAAAATATCAAGGCAACCAAGTTAATTTGTAAAGATTGGGCATGCTCGTAAAGTACGATTTTTTCTGCACTGGCATAAAAGCATTCTTTAAACTTTACTTTAAATTTTTATTTAAAATTATTTAATTATTTGTAATCTAACCAGGAAAGTGTCACACCTCCGAGTCACGAATTTGGACCAAACTTTAGGAATTGTTTTCTAGTACCGAATAGTCAAACAAACCACCTTTAGTTTGATCCCATAGGCCTTTATTTAGCCCATACAGAATGATTTATTAACATTGCTGCTATATCTATATATACGAAATTTTTAACATTGCGTATATGAGCAATGCTAATGTTTTTCGTTGTTTCTGGTAAACAAAGACCTATGGAATTTAACTGAAGGTGGTTTATTTCATTGTGAGGTAGTAGAAGACAATTTCTAAAGTTTTGTCTAAATCTGTGACCCGGAGGTGTGACACTCTCCTGGTAAGTATATAATTTTGATAAAGAAAAGAATTAAAAAATGTCTCTATCTTTTTCATTTTTTCCTTTTAAGAGAATTTTAGAACTTTAATTACGGCTGGTACGTGCCTTTACGTGGATGCTATATTGTACTCTTTTTTTGTCATTTATTGCATCGATACAAAAAATTCGAGTAAAAATTACAATCCTGTGTATAGTAACGTGGCCACAGACTGTCATTTAGTGGAAAAATTACCACCCTGTATTGTAAATTTTACTAGAAAATATTATTGTAAGAATATATTTTAAATGAATACAGATAGTTATAGCAAAGTGCTGTATTTAGTTTATTATCTCAAATTGACAAAGTATTCGCATTGATCCCCAATGATAATTGAGTGGCAAGGCTTCTGCTCTCGACGACCGGCTCGAGAAGACTGACTGACCCACGGCCCTCTTGGCTGTTCATGGGCTTGCTACCCTGATATCTATGTTTAATGTTTATAATTCGGCCCTTCTCGCTAATTCTTAACTTCTCTCTCTTCTAGTCATTTGCTTACTTCATTATACATTATACATTATACATTTTACTAGAATTATGGTAAAATTTTCAATAATTCTAGTAAAATTTACAATACAGTATGGTAATTTTTCAACTACATGACAGTCTGTGGCCACGTCTCTACACAGGATAGTAATTTTTACTAGAATTTTTTCTCAGTGTGATCGTAGAACATGCAATTTTAGTAGCTTCCTTCTCTCAAAAGTGACTAATTCGCGAAAAGTTTTTAACCTGAGTTTGCATAGTTTGATATCTTTGAAACGAAACGCGATAGCTTTGATCATCTTGGCGATACTGTTGAGTTTGGACTTATCTTGTAATACGATATAACTGCACTTGTACGCAAACTTACGTGATAGTGTAAGTAACACGAGGTTTCGGCTCTGTTTAGCCTCGAGTGATGTACACAAAGAAACTTTTTATTCTATAATTGTTTATTTTAATTTGCTATTTAATAATTAACGATTTCTCGAATAGTCGAAAAAAAGGCCATGAAACACTGTTAAAAAATACTTTTGATTTTTCATCTGCGGTAATCGCTTTATATTTAAATATTTTAATAAAGAATCAAGATTTATGCAAACAGTTTTGATAATGATATATCGAAAGAAAATTGACGAACCGCGCTAACAGTCGTTAAGATGAAACTGTCCCATTCTAAAATATGAAATATGATTTTCGTTTTCAAAAATTGTACTGACACTTAGTAATAAAAAATTTTTCACCACTCTAACCTCCAAATCGCATGTTCAATGCAATTTTCCGACTCTCGAGGTGAAAAATGCAGTTCGCGACTGAAGCGCAAGAGGATTTTTCCCTCATTCGACTTTTCGACCTCGCTTTGCTCGGCCGAAAACGTCTCATGAGCGAAATAATCCCCTTCTGCCCCCGTGACGAAATGTACTATATCATAGTTGTCAACGTTAAGATAAAGTATATTATAATTTTATACTAAAAAATACGTTCACTTACACCTTACCAAACGGCGTGGCATGTAATTTAAGATGTAATTTAATATACAGTTATTTCCAGCGATAGTGTAGGAAGATATTTTACCCTAGTAAATAATATTCCCTTTTAATAATTAATAATAATAATAATTTATTATATAACTCGTGATCCCTACTAATACGCGATAATCCCGACAATTATAATATCGCCTGGCTTCTACGGTGGTCCAGGCCGAACTGCTCATGTATAAGCCGACAATGCTCGGCTACTCAGCCCGGCGACTCCTTATCGTCCAAAATGTTTATAGCTATGCGCCAGTGCGAGTTAGGTCCGGCGCCGATTGTTTAGACGGCTCCTTCTCTGAAATCCTTAAGCAGTACGGATTGCCATAGAATATTTCCCACAATAGCGTCAATAAACGAGAGGGCGCGAAATTTGAAATTCGTATTTAGCGTAAAATGGTGGCGTTAACGCAACTGCGTTTTTTTTTGCAATAAAAGAAGTTCAATACTGCTCAGTTTTTTCGGTGAAAAATAGCATCGACCAGCACACATGAACACATGATTAAACCCGAATTTTTTTCCGCTGACAACAATAATACACAGAGGTTATGAAATTACACTTTAATGAAACTGCAAACACACTAAACCGCGGTTTTCAATCGGGTTTCGATTTTAATGAATAACAACTGATGTAATTATTAATAACTATGCAACGTTTCAATAGTTGGTTTACTATCCTTATCAAACACTGAAACATTTTATTTTTATGGAGATCTGAGTACAAGTATGAGAAAAACATATTAATTACACACCAATCATCAATTCTTACCTAAAAATATTGTTAAATCTATCAATAATTATGTACAATTGAAAATTTATTAAAAGTACTAACAAAATTTGACATAAATTATTTCGTACAAAAATACTGAAATAAGGGTCAATTACTTTTGACCATAGAATCATTTTACAAAGTTCGAACGAAATCCAGGACCCGCAACCCTGGTCATCTCCTTGTCAGCGTTGTACTAGAATTTTATTATTGCAAATAAGAATTTACAAAGTGTAAAAATATATACAATTTTAAAATACATATTTAATTTTGAAATTTTGACTAGTATTTTTCACAAGTAATACCTAAATATTGCACGTGCGTGATAGTTTGGTATTACAGCTATTAAAAATGACTAGTTAACAACTTTGCATAAATAAAACTATTCAGTCAATGTATAAAATAATATAAATAAAAATATAACTATAAAATAAACGATACAACAAAGAATTTAATACACATTCACTCACTCGAACTTATACTACTGCAGAAAGCTATAATTTTTGCAAAATATTAAAAGATATTTCCGCAGCCAAATATTGGCCTCATCAACAATAATTGAGCAGAAAACTCGAAATTTGGTACTTATCCAATACGATTTAAACGAAGCAAAAGAATCAGTTTAAGCGACCGTAACAGACAATGCTAGAGCTTGCCCTAGCGCCCGATCGATCGAATCTTGCTTTGGGGAGGGTCTGCAGAGAGCCGTTCGTTAGGTGCGCGCAACCAGCTGCACAAGCACGGGCGGACGTCCGAAAGTTTGAAAACAGAGATGCAGCCGCGCGCCGGAGGCAAAAAGTCAGGGAGAAAGAAAACAGCCTCGTGTATAATGCCAAGTGCGAGGGCGCGAAAAGGGAGCGCGCGCACAATGGACTTCGCTTTGCGGCCGGCAACAGGAAGTCGCTCTCGTCTTTGTGGCGGAGTGAGACGACCACGAGGCCCCATCATTGACAACATTTATTCGTGGCGGCCCACGTGACTTGCGGAAACACGCGTCCGAGGTACACGGGGGGTTCCCCCCTCTCCCCATTGTGCGCGCGCCTTCTCGAGAAGCGTCGCTCGCGCGCGCGTCTCCTCGATAAATCACCCCGGCTCGCGGAGAGGCTGCGTGCCCTATAGTGACATTTTAATACGACCTCTTGCGAGTCGCATTGTTGCGCCCGGAGATCTCTCAAATGGGAACTTTTTGGGGAATGCGGCCTCGGGGATTCCCCCGCGCGCGCCCGCCAGATACAGCGGAGGTGACGTCGTCACCGCGACGGCTCAATGCCCTTCTACAAATTCGGGCATTATACGCTTCGGTTAAAAATCCGATCCCCGATGACCGGGGCCCTCACACCTACGAGGCGCCCCGCGAGCTCCTCGACTAAGCAAATTTCTTTCATTCCGACTGTATCTTTATCTAGTTTCTTTCACCTTTTTACCTTTTTACGATGGCTATATTTGTTTTTATTCAGTTTTTTTTCTCCAGTGTGAGCGGTGAATGCGTGTCGATTGCTGCGTGGCAGATGAATGGTAAGGAAGCTTTTCTGATCCGTTCGGTGACAAATTGCTTGTCATAGTTGATCAGATCTTACGACATCCTTTAGGTATCTTCTTTATTAATCAATGTAGTACTTTTCAGCATAATTTTATACACTTGCTTTGTGCTTGTTGATTTTATAAGATAAAATACAGTATGAAGAGTAACCAGATTTCAAAGGGATGAGCTAATTGAAAATAATTAGTGATTTTTTCTAACTTGAGAGTAAAAATGTGAAATAATTTATATCAGACTTAAGTCAGACAAATCAGAGACATTTTCACAGTTTTCAAGAAAACGCGATTTTAAGATTTTCACTAAAGTGTAAGATCGAGATCTATATCTACATCTATACATACTGTGATCACTATTAAGATAACTAATACCTTTAGATTTGTGCTGATATACGGAATAAATCTGCCTCATTATGTCACGAGTTAAGCAAACATCGCGAGTTGTCCAGTATTACTATATAGTGTATGAATTATGCCGTTTTTCCGGTAACTATTCTATTTAATTTTTCTATCTAATAAATTAAAGATTAGATGGCCATAATATAAATATATTTTATAGAGAATCCCTGCCAATTACTAACAAGCATCGTTAACAAATTATACGAATTGTTATTTTTCATGTGAAAACAATATTTTTGCGATATTTGAAATGAACATGCCCGGTTATGCAATGTAATTTTCAAAAATTGTAAAAAAATAAATAATAAGGATTATTTAAAAAGGTTACGTTATAAAAGTCTTAGTTATATATTTTCTTTTCCTATTTAACAAACATTGAATTAAAACTAAAGATATGATTATAGAAATTGAGCCATAGGACAATCAGCGTCACGTCACCCAAGCTAAAGTATAATGCAGTGGATGATGTATCTACGGCATGTATTTTTTTATGATTCTTCATTAATATAACTTACTATTTTTAATTTCAAATTATAATACACTTTATATTTCAATGTTGATAATTATGATAAATATTTTATCAGTTAAAAAAATTTTCCCTTAAAAATTGCGGAAAAAATGTAATCGTGGGACGGTTCAGCATCTTTGAAATCTTGGAAATTTTTACCGAAAAATCATCGTAAATTTTAACCAGAGCTTGCACGATTCGTAAAGCTCCATGATTTTTACAGAAAAAAGTCCGTAATTTTTACTAAAAATTTCCAAGGTGGCAAACCGTCCGATGATTACGTTTTTTCCCGTAATTTTGACGGTGAGTAAGTAGGTATTTATATTTTTGGATAGAAAAATCGCACGTAAAAATCGAATAGGTTATAGTCACTTATATTACTCAAAGTAATACAATTATTTTCTTGTATTTATCTTTCGAAAAAGTAGCACATTTTATTAATTTGTTCAAGCCCTTCGATGAATCGGTGAGGGTCGAACGCTCAAGGAAAAAAAAGAATTCCGTAGCCGCAGTCGCGAGAGATAAGATGTGAACGGTCGTGAGTGGCGGGATTATTTAGAGGAAGTTGTATATTAGCCTTTCGCCTTAGCGCTGCGGCATATACACTGTTTTGTGCTCCTTTTGATTTGAGCATCAATGATTACACAAAGGCTCTTTATACCGCGAAGATCTGTTTTGCTTTGCGCCGGGGGCACCGGCGTTAAAAGCCCGGGCCGCTTCCGTTTCTCGATCTCTCTATCGCTTGTTGATCCACCGCGAGCGCGCGACCGCCGCGGCCGCCGCGGCTGCCGCTTCTACGAAGGCTCACTTACGAGTCGAGTAGCGCTCGGCGACGAGTGTTTTACCGGCCGTAACTTAAAGGCGCCCCGCTCAAATAAACGCTCGCGCCAATCTCTTGTACACATAAGCCCTCGCGGGCCGCGACCCTCGTTATAATTGGAAATTACGAAATCTTCGCGGGTCGCTGGAAATTATTCCTATACACTCCAAAATCCTGGGGTCAAATTCTGACTCCAGTAGTAACGAAAGAAATGAAAATTTTAATCCAATGGACCCTTATGAAAAAATCGTTCCTGCAGGATTTCGGCAATTCCATTCTTGCAGGATTCCTGTAGGAAATCTTGCAGGAAATCAAATTTATCCGGAGATGTTTGTTACTTTTTAATCACATTTCGTTGTAAGTATTTGAAACAGACTGCCTTCAAGCTAAGGTCTAAACTCTTTTTCAATCTCTAATCTCTATCCTACTCAATATGGACGGTGGCGCCTCGGAGTTAAGAATAACCCACTGCCAATAAAAACAAGAAGAAGAAGAAGTAATCTCTATCCTACGCTAGTCATAAATTACTAACCAATAAATAGATTTTCTGCTTATATTTTTTGGTTAAGTTATAGTATAGAGATTTCCAAGTCCAAGATTTCAACTTAGATTCAAAATATGAATCCGAAACAATTGAAAGTTTTGATTCGCCACTAGGAGTCAAAACTCAATCTCTTGGATTCAATTCTGATTCCAAAGATTTTAGAGTGTACTTGTTGCTGCGATAAGATGAAAAGAAAAATACCATGTCGAAACTGCGGGAGTTCAACGTTTGTTTCCGCGAAGTGAACTTGACAGTCATCGAAGTGGGCAGTGAAAACTATGTATTCCTATTTCGGTCAGTTATGTATAAGTTTTGGTCGGGGGTTATAGGGGAAGCTGGGACAAAGAGGGGCACCAAAAAGTAATTATTCATTGTTTGTATAATATTACACTGGGAAAATTGGTATAATAGAGTTTACACAATCTTACAGAAATTTTTACAATCTACTTACACTGCAATAAACATAGTTTTCACCTTATTGTAAATAATTACTCTATTTTGTTATGTAGTTCGAAAATCATGTTCTCGTAATTAAGTTATGTAATTTGTAAGATGACAAAGATTTTATTAGGCAATTTTATCTAAAATAAAAAATTTAAGAAAATGTTTGAGAAAGATTACGTTGTAGTTCGAAATCACATGAATTATCGTGCGAATGATAACTGTTGATGTGTACACTGACAGATATATTTCCAAGTATTCTTCTCTAGAAACACACTTGAAGTCTAGTTTAGTAAAAATTAGAATTTATAGCAATATTTACTAAGCAGTTGTAATTTTTACTCAAAATGGTTTTAAATGGTTTCTTCAACGTTGGATCAATATGCCGTAGAAGTCCGATTTTTTTCTTCTGCATGATAATATTTGGTATTTTTCAATTATGAAGTAACAGTAACTAAACTATGCCTACAATTACTTAAAATTAGTAAAATTTAGATTATAAATTATAATCAAAATAAATTTGATATGTAATCAGTATTTGTAAGGGAGAAATGACAATAACAATTCCCTACGTGTAAAAGAAAAAAATGCTATAACATATACAAACATATATTTTATATTGATACAAAAAATATTATCATAAATTACATAGTAGTAAGCTACGGACTGACAGTTGTTAGCGCTCTAGGGTTAAATATATACTCAAAGCAAAAAGTTCTGGAAAGATTAACTTAGTTACCATACATTCAAATTAAAGTCGTACATAAGTATTAGTGAGTGATTAGCTGCGTGTCTAAAAATAAGAGCAAGTTATAAATGCAAGCGGTGAGAAATTTTTATTAAAAATAATTACTCTTGTTTTGACGGTAATCATAGACTTTCTGTCACTAAGCTCCTATAGTTATAATCATAAATTTGATTGCAACAAAAGTGACTGACGGTAAAATTTATTCATATTATGATAAAATTTCTATCATTTCACCCAAAATTTATGTTAAAATTTCTTTTATTTATGTTAAAATTTAAGACTGCATTTGTAGTAAACTCTTTACATTTGCATTCAATCGAATTGCCGGAGCAACAATGACTAAAAAAAAGCAAAAATCGCATGTATACACAATTAGATGATCGAAAATACAAATATACATAAAACTATCACAAACAAAACTACATCAGAGTTAAAGTAGAAACAAAAGCTGACAGCGTTAATGAAATAGGCAAATAATCGAAAAGACTTTAGAAGTCGTTCTCACGACCCGGCGGCAGCGCGTTATATCCGGTAAAGTAAAATATTCGACTAATTCGAGGTGAGGGGCGCGATACTCCGTAGATCGGAAGCCGCAGAGCGCGCCTTTCAGCGTCCCGCATCGAGGAGGCTGTATCGAGTGGCGCGGTGTAACCGGGGGGGCAGCTCAAAGGCGCGCGCTCGCCTCTGTTTAGTTAACATTTCGAGGAGGCAGTGGGTAAACCGAATTCCCCGGGGCCGCTGTTTGCTTAGCGGCGCGATGAGCAGAGGCCGGAAAGCGAGACACTCCGCGATATCGCTCCTCTTGTTTTTCTTCGCCGCCTTTTGCCTCCCCTCTCGACGCCTCTCTTTATTTTTTTCGTCGCGCGGTCACAGCTGCCGTACGAAAGCCCGCCTAATTATGCCTCGTAACACGCGAGCACAAATATTGACCGATACTCCTTGGCTTTTTCTTTCGATCCAGGAGGGCACTCGACGGTGTTTGAGGCTCTGATTTCGTATCGGTGCATCTTCATTCGCACTTGCTATTCTGGTAATGATCAAACGGTTATTGATGATGATAATAAAGAAAATTAATACGGGGGATTATTTTTTATAATGCAGATTCTAATATTAGTTTGATTGAGTATTTGCGACATTATAATAGTTAGTGTTTTTAAGGTAGTTCTTATAGGTAAATCGATTTATTTAAGACTTGCATGAAACTTTCAGCAAAATTAGTTCACGTAATGGTGAGTCAGCCTGCAAAATCTGAGGCTGATCTATAAGTTCTCGAGATATACCTAACGATTCAAAGTTACGATTTTTAACACGGGTCCATGTGGAGGACATTGAAAAAAGCCACTTTGCGTGGGAATAAAAAGAAACTACATTCAAGAATTTAACCAAAATTGACACGAAAAACAAGTTACAATATTTTGAATTCACTCTATCAATCCGTGCGAAATCCACCACGTACTTTTTCTGTTATCAAATTATTAAAAAAGTATTTACACTCGTCTAAAGTGATTTAATCGAGGTTAGAAATCATTATAATAATTTAGATTCTATTGAAATTTATTTATAATCATCTTTTGTAAGTAAATCTCTACTTGATTAAGAACTACCTTAATATAAAAATTGAAGTTAAAAATAAAGAGGTATTCGATACTAAAATGATTGCATTACATGCAGAAATTTAAAAATAATTTTTCAATAATTTTTCTAATTTTCTTTGTATAGCAAGCGAAAGTCGTACGTAAGAGAATAGCAGTTGGTGGCCCGATGAGCCTGCAAAAAAAATTCTAAGAAGTCTCGGCAGACACCCGAGGCTAATAAATAAACAGAGTTTCTATATAAACGAACATTTGCTCCTTTGAAGTATAAAGCGTTGATTAATTTCGTAGTAAAAGAAATTTAGGGGGAACAACGGCCACTACAGTGTAAATATTGAAGAGGAGGCGATGTTTTGAAAACTCGATAAGTAATACAATCAAATTAAAATGATTAGATTGGCGGATGAAACATTGAAATAGGAGTATTAACGGAAGTACGAAAAAATAAAATATGTATATATATAGCTTGTACTCGCGCGGTGCGTGAACAGTTGAACACTGTTCGTAATTGTGATTCATATTTCCCTTATGAAAAATATCTGCTAAATTATGCAGAATTTCTGCAGAATTTCTGCATAACTTATGCATAGATTTCCACAAATTCTGCAGGAAATCTGCAG
>JAXIUT010000021.1:10353976-10364120 GCA_035586675.1 Eurytoma californica | reverse complement strand
TAAATGTTTATAAGTGTTCAAAAAGGTTCGTAAGAGTTTATAAGTGTTTATAACTGTTCAAAAGTGTTCAAAAGTGTGTATAAATGTTCAAAAATGTTTCAATTTCATCAAAAACTTAAAAAAAAATAAAAGTGTTCATTTTTGTTTAAAAACGTTTAATTCTGTTTAAAAATGAATTACGAAGTGGATAGTTTTTAAACACTTTTACACACTTTTAAACATTTTTGAACAAAAATTATTTCCACCAGGGAATCGAAATAAAAAATAACTTACACAACATTAATTCGCATACAGCACTCTCAAGCACGATTGACGACCATGCGCGTCGGTCGTACGAGCAGATCCTACCTTATCGACTAGCTCTGAAGCCCAAGCAGCGCTTTTTTGGAGGGGGGAGGGAGGAAGAAGCTTGATCGGGGGCGCGCACGAGTCGAGCGTGATGCCGTCATCATAGAGTGCCGCGGCCAGTGCTCAACCTGCTCACTTGGCGGTGTATCGAGTGTGTACACGCGTGCAATGTGACGAAGGCCAGTCGCGCTTCGGAGTCGAGCTACACGCCACGGTGGGCAGTCGTTCGTCCAGGGCTCCTGCGCCGCGATAAGGCCCTCGAGAGTGGAATCGGGGAGATAAGGCGGTGCGAGAACGAGACACTCGATTCCCGCCTTGGCGATGTAGGCGGGGGGGAGAAGAAGGTGTCTCCGAGGAGTCGCGGGCGTCGGTAGCGCGGGGGCAGGGAAGGAGACGATGTCGTGTGGTGGTCGCGGGCGATCGCAGCAGCAACGAGCGCAGCCGCTTTCAGCGAGACGTCGTCGGGCGAGGCTGAGGGGGCTGATCGTCGTCGGGGGCGCGGGGCGCGGCCCTTCATCGCGAGCGACGGCGGCTGCACCGGCCCGCTGCGCCCGTCGCCGGGACTCTTAGATGACGGCTGAGCGCCGTCATGGGGGCCTGCTTGGGCCGCTGCTTCGCCAGTATCCTCGACCGATTCTCCAACAGGTGAAATCTCCCCCCCGTTTGATTTATTCAAGAGACTTTCTAATTTCGTGCGGGATATAGTAGGCGACGTTCGATCGTCGACGCTTTTTCTTGCCTCTTTTTTTTTTCTGTCTTTCGCTGGATATCGATGTTTCTCTACTTTAAGCTCCTCTCCGCCTCGTGATTTGATTAGCAAGTGCCATCGGGCGCTGTAAAAGTAGGCGCTAACATTCCATTAGCAACCTGCGTTACGGCGACTGATGCACCTGTGGTCGATACGAGATTAGGTCTTTTACTTCGCCGCGGAATTAAATGTGTGGTTGATAACATTGTTGTTGATTACGCGCTTACTTGTTTTTTTTCTCTTTGCGTGTTTTAGATCCTATCAGCGACATACAGATGTATCTATTCAAGAGGAGGAACAAGTTGAGGTATTCTTTATATTTCTAATCAAGAAATTACTATATCATATCATTCATAAAAAATTTAAACTATTTGCCATTTGAATGTAAAATGTGAGATATCAAGCTCTACTTAATCTTGTTTACTTGACAATTTTATCAATGTTGCAACAATTTTAGTTAAATAATTGTTTAAATTTTTTTTTTTTAATCATTCATCCTCCCATATTTTTTCAGTATGACCTATCGGTCGATCAAACTAATGGACTAAATAATAATCAGTCCAGATCGAAAAAGTAAGTTCGTCGTCTGTGCATTTTGTAAATTTACTGCGTTTTTTTACTGTTTATAAAATGTTAATTGTTAAATTAATTAATCATTTGTACATTGTGCAATCTGGACAGATTCTTGTCGTTTTTCTCCTTGAAACAATTCAAGGTAAAGTGTATTTTTTATCTTTTTGTAGAGTTGTCTAGTGTTTTTATAGTAGTTCTTTTTGTAGTAGTTTTTCTTGCTAAATCACTTGTAGGAAAAAGCACATCTTTAATATCTAATTTTAGTTCAAAATCATCATAAATTTTTTTTTTCTTTTTTAGCAAAATCATAGAGTTCCTGTAAGTATGGAATTGATTGAAGAAACAGGCTGGCCTGGACGAACTAATAAATATGCAAGACTTAGTTCTAAAAATGAATCTACTAGGTAATAAATGAAAATTAATTAAATTTTAATTAATTAAGTGATTAACAGTTTATTATAGAAAATCTTTATTTTAAACAGTTCTGGTCTAGATAATCCACTGCAAATGCTAGATCCTAGAGGGCTTCTTACACACCATGGATGTGTATCATCCACTGCATCTTCCGTAGATTTAGAATGGGAGCATGAAGGTGAAACATTTTTTTTTATATTTTTTAAGTAAAAAGTCTTAGAATATAATAAAGGTAATTTGTATTTGTTATTTTTAACAAAATAAAGACTTTTCATAAAATTTCAGGATTGCCATTGCCTGCTATACCAGACAATGATAAAGTAGATGATAAAAGTCCCGAAGGATCACTAAGCGAACTTTCAGTACATAATAGTCAACCTTCTAGTTTAACTGCTTCACCATGGTCAAGAGTATCAACACCAAACAGTTTAGAATGGGATCCAGTAGAGGCAGATATGGTAGATGTTGAGACTGAAAAACTTCTTGTAGAAATTGAGCGGCTAACTGACAGGGCACTTAAGGAAACTGGAGATTGGACAAGTACCAGTTGATAAATCAAGTATTTGCGCCTTCTATGAATTGTTTATATTTTTGTAAAATATGAAGGGCACAAGGAAAATTTTTGAAAATCAAAAAATTTCATATTGTTATACAAAAAAAAATGACGAATTGTGGTATTATTTTCATAAACTCAAAGAAAGAATATTTTAATAATCAATATTTTCACTTTCCGATTAAGTTTACTTGATCGATAAGATTATTAGAAATATATTATTGTTTTGGATGAAAAGCTAATGACAAAATGTTACATGGTTACTTAAAGTCCAACGTCAATATCACTGTAGTTAAATAGAATGTATATTTAAAGATAAAGAGTAAGTGAGAAATTGAAATACCTTATAAAATATATGAGAACTTAATGTTAAAGTTAGGGAAATGCTGGAACGTGATATCGTTAATGGTAGATATGTTGCCTTAGATTAGTTACTAAAATAATTGTAAACTACGTTAAAAGTAACTGTTATTGCACTGCTTGAACATTTTTAGTTTATTGTAATATAAAAATGGTGTTGCCTAGTACATTCTTTCAAGTACATAACATATTCAAAATGGTGCTAAAATTAAACAGTTAAATTATTTAAGGGAAATTCTAATCACAATGACATACTTGAATTTTCAACTACTAGGTGATCAAAATTTTTTGTAAAAATAACATAGACATATGTAGAATTTTGTGAATTAATTTAAAAAAATCATTCCGATGGAAGCAAATATTTTGTTGGGTACTAATTATTAAACACTTATTTAATAGTTACGAGCTTTACCAACATTTTATTTTGCAATTTTAATTGTTTGGACTGGAGTGTGCAAACTTTTGACATAAGCTCTTTACCAGAAATGTGAATATACAAGTTGTACTTTTCTAATGAAAAAGAAAGTATTGTTGTTTACTGTCAGAATTATTAAAGACTGAGTTGCATAAATCGTTAATGCGTCTGTTATAAGTCTCATCTTGCAGTCAATAGTGCATTTAAAGAAGTGTCAATTGATAAATGTGTGTGATCAATTTTTCAGTCAAAAAGTGATACTAATACATTCCATCAAAAAATCTTAAACAATGCATGTCTTCTAGCAAAATCAACTTGCATGATTGGGACCAAATGTAACAGACGCAGATAGAAATAAGCTCAATGATATACTAAACAATACAAATAAAACTCTACCTATAAATTTAGGTATAACGCTTACAAGCAGGGCTACATTAAATATATTTCAATACAATGAATTTGTAAATAGAGCATCGGTTTTTATTTATGTGAATACATTTATAAATATTTTGATCTACTCTCTAACTATCAATTATGCATAAGTTTACTCTAATATATTTCTTAAAGAAAATGTACATCTGCCATGCATAATTATTATATTAAATATTTTTCAAATAAAATTATAATTTTATTGAATAAACAAGTGTGTTACTTTTTGTTATAGAACAAATTTTAATATTTCTATTTCTTTTAGTCAGTTTATTTGTTTTTTGCCTAGCGGTAAGAAAGTATCACCTTTTTTTTCCGGCGCCGGTTCAAGAAAGTCGTATTTTTGTCTTTTTCAAGCAAAAAATAAACACATTGATTTTTTTTTCATTTTTCTTTATTGCGTGAATTTACATTATATAAACATAGCTTAATAAATAGATATCTATTTTAAGTATAGTATCAAAAGTTTTGAAACAAACTTTGATGCAAACTGAGAATTAGTGTAATACTTATTAGTATTAAACGTAGAAAATGCATAAAATTAACTTCATCAAAATATATTATTTTAGACAATTAGACCAGTCAATCAAACTTAAACATTTTTAAATGAACAAACTTGTGCATTCTTATTTGTATCAAAAGGATTACTGTTTTAAAATTATAGATATTTAAATACTTTATTTCCTGTTAAGATATTATATAATTATACATTTAAAATTCAAATTAACAAATAACATTTTATCTTAACATCCTAGTACACCTGTACATTTAATACAATGAATATTAAGAAAAAGTTTAAGCTTTGAAAATGACTACTTATTAAATAAATCAACATAAAACTAAGCATTGCATAAAAATTGTACATGTAAATTCTGTATACAATTCTTTTTATTTATATATAACATCGATTTCTTTCATCTTTCATTTACCTGTTACAAAAGAATCGACAAAGTGGTAATATCTAAAAACAATAGTGTTAAATTCACTGAACATTTTCAACATAAACAAACTTAGATTAAAATCAATTAAATATCATATAAAAAATAATATAAAGCTACAGATATATGTTATATCACATTAAATGTATATATTGTTTTTTTTTTTTTCAATAAAATTGTTAAAAAAAAATATTAGAATAAATGTATTTCGAGTGTTACAGTTATTTTAAAAAGCACTAACGAAATAATATAGCGTTTTAAAAAGTTTCCAAACTTTACAAAGCAGAAAAAAAAAATAAATTTTTGTATTTATATATTGTTATTCATAAAAAATTGACGCCAAAATAAAATGTTGTTTTCAATAGATGTATTGCATTTAAAATATAAAAAAAAATACTTTCAGTTTATACATTATATATAACAAGTTTGCATTTCTTATAATTTTATTAAAAAAATGTTGAAAGTTTTTAGAGGGGATAGTTAATTTAATTGTACTTGTTCTAAATTGAGCACAAATCTCTTAGCACAATCAATATAAAGTAATTGCTTGATGTACCCAACACATGGTTGAGCAACACATTGACCAAGTGGGTGACACAGGTAGTGGATATGTGGACTGAAAATCTTAAATAATGTTCCACAATCACAGAATAGATAGAATTCTTTTTTAAAAATCCATTGCATAAAAAAATGTACATAAAAATTTCATGAACATAGCCATTCAGTACCTTTTTTGTTTAAATTCATACTAAAGTACTAAAAGCTTGTTTACCATAAAATTTAATTTTTTTTTAATTAAAAATTTTGTTTATAATCTGGATGTAATTATTTTTAATTGACTATTCCATAAATGAAATTAAATTTAAAAATAAAGATTTATTACTTTTCAACAGTAATGCAATAATCAGAACTGGTTGAATGGAAATGTTTCAGGAATTTTTAGTAACAATTTATAGTACAACTATTAAATTGTTAATTCCAAAAACCAATTACCTTTAACTATATCTCTAATTTTACAGTAAAATGTATTCATTTAAAAGTTTTTATGATACAGATTTTCCCAATATTCTCAAATTGGTTGTAATTTTTTAAAGATGAAGATAAATTGATATCTTCATTAATTCATTTTTCACATTTTAACATTATTTGCAGTTAAATTGAATTTTTTTTTTTTTTACATTTATAATCAAGTAATGTTATGACTATGCTATAAAACTAAGATTTTATCAGATTATCAATTTAAAATTGTCATTACTAATTTGTTATTTACAACTCATAATTTTATTACGGTAACTTTAAAAGTATTAAAACTTTATATTGTTTAAGTTTTTCCTTATTACCTTATTACTATAGCATAGTCATAAAATTATCTGTATAATAAGCTTTGTTTTATGAAAATTTAATTTATTACACTAAAAACAGTCGTCTCAAAACTAGCAAAATGATTGCAGATACTAGAGCTGCAATAAGAACATTCCAGAGAAAGTCATTAGAAGATGACATAACTTCTACCTGCGGATTCACAATTATTTCAGGTTGTTCTCTCTCAACTTCCAAATTTTCAGCAGTATTGCGATGCCTTAATTCAGTTTCTTCAGCACTACTTGTATTTGATCCATAAGATGACTCATGTGGCATTGATTCATCGGCCTGGAATATTTAATATTTCATTAATATAAATAAGCAATATTTTTTTAAGAGTAATAAAAACTAACCTTTAAAGCAATTGTATCTAGCATATGCTGCTCTTCATCAGTAATTGGTGTTTTTGTTTTATTTTTTGACAGTAACTCTGCTATCCTACCACAATTTTCACAGTGCCAGTTCAGAGATCTAAAACAAAGTTTGAATTCATATTACAATTTTTAAGAAAAATTATTGATGAAATAAATTTATTTAAAAAATTTTATTTTGCATATTCACTGACTTACTTTTTTGCTAGTTGGTGTCTCTCTTCAGAGTTGTAATCTAAAGAGCCTATCGTGCCATTGCCTGGAGTAGGCATAAATGCTATCAAAGCTAACAATGCTGTCCGTATGCTCCATGATGGTTGCCATGTCTCTGGGTGATGACCAGATATACTTAAGCATATCTTTTTATTTATTTCAAATCGACCATTTGGCTATAAGAAGAGTTTAAAGAAACGAATAAAATACTTATAAAATCAGTACATATACATAAATATTACTAATTAGCCAACCGTTAACAGAATGATATTGGGAGGCTTCATGGGATATTCGGGTGGTAGTAAAATTCTTCCATGGTAAACGCCACCATCAAATTCTGACGACTGTGGCCCTCTTACAGTAAAATGCCATTCGAAAAGATTCTCCTCCAGTGGAAAAGCATAATATTCTTCAGTTGCCTCACGCAATTCCTGAGCTTCTCGCATCAACCGTTTGACAGCTACAACACACATTTGTTACTACTTACACTTGTAAAAAAAAACAAAATCAACGTATGTCATTGGTTCAACGACAACCAAGTGAAAATGAGTCAACTCAAGAATTCAGCCGCATTACACAATCAACATAAATAAGGAATTCAACTGATAAGAGGACTAGTCTGTTGCAACATTACCTGGACTTTTGGCATTGTATTTCCCCTCGAAAGACATCGTTCGTTCGGTCCAAGGAATTCCCCAAGCAGCAGGCAAGACTCGAGGGCACGAAAAAAATCAGCTTTTGCGACACGAGTCTTCAGCGCACCCGGAATTAAGTACCTAGTGGAAATTCTGATCGTCCTCGACTTGTAAGCTGCGCGGCGCACTTTTCGACTTTTCGTGTATTACTGATATAATATCTATCGGGGCTCGAGCATCGGACGGCGTAGTGTCACATGTTACTTAGACACCAAAACGACGACGGTGTCGTTCGGGTCTTGCTTTTTTTTTGTGTGCAGTGCGTCGACGCGAGTCGTCCCTGATGGGCACTCGCGCTTTTATCGCGTTCACGGTAAACGTAAATTTTGACGTGGCCTAATTAAATTTGTACACTGAAACCGAACCGCGAGCAAATGTGTGTGAACAAAACACACACACGCGTGCTCACCCCCCACCACGGCACCACCACATACTTATCACACCGACACCCGTCATACGGCATCGCATGCTACATTGCCACTGGTTGCCTTTGAAAATAACCTGAACTTAGACGCAAAGTGTGCTTTGAATTTTATTTTACTGGAACTCCCTCTACAGCACAGTGTTTTTAGCTTTGTAAGTTTTAGCGCGTTGTTTAAACATCACATTTTAATAAAAAATATAAATTGCAGTAATAACAATAACAAAACCGTACTATTTTTTTTATAGTAAAAAAGCCTTTTTAGGAAATACAAAATTTTTAATTTTTATTTGTATAATGCGTAGATTATGTGTACATACAATGGGAAATTGTTTTAATTACTGAATAATTTACGTTCAAATAATAAAATTTCATTTTCATTCTAAATACTACATTTTATGTCCCAATGAGCCTTTATAGTTTACTCAAACAAGAGAAAAATTATTGTGGGGAAATTACATTTATAACGACATATGTACCTTACGATTGCGATATTGGAAAATGAAAGAGAAAATGAATATAAAATAACAAAGAAACCTATAATTAATAGAAATATCAATTTTTTATTCTAAACACTATTTGACAATGTAAGTATGCAATAACATTTTAAAAGCATAATTTTTTTACAATAATCTTTAAGTTGCATCTTTTTATTTAATTTTACACAATTTGCGGTAACACGATTTATAATATAATGATATCACACAAATCGATGTTCTTGATGTTTTTTTTTAATAACTTACGACATTAAAATTTACAGTTTATTCAAAACCCAATTATAATATTTAGTAGCTTTTGTTATTAATTAAAATTTCTTATTCATTATACACAATATTACTAATATTTATAGCTATTTCCTATAAAGTGCTAACATTATTTGGCAAGAATAGACGTCAATTAATTTGATTAAAATGTGAATTTAATAGATAGCGTACTGTGTGCGCAAAAAATTAGATATTAATTTTTTTGCAAAATAAAAGCAGAAATGTTCATAAATTATAAAAAAAGTTGTTTAATTTACAAAATCATAGCTTTACCAGCATTTTCAATTTTTACAACGTGTACAAAAAGTGTTAAAATAATTATAACTACTTTATTTCTATGTGTATTTTTAGGAAAGTAGTCATAAAAAATGCGTATCAGAAAATGCTTCAAAATAATAATTTTGATCTTGTGGCGACATTATACAAATGTAATCTAAGTTGATCCTTCCGGAATATGATGATATCACTGATATAATTTTCTATATTGTTCAAAATTAAATGAACATCTAGTGGCGATGATATCATTAGCTGATTAAACCGAAGAAATTACCTGTAAATATATTCAATGAAATAAAATGAAATATGATGAAATATTAAAACGATTATTTAAAATTTGCATTTCGTATGTTTGAATAATTCGCTACGGTGGGCTTATTATAAAATCACTGATTTCTGCATTGTTTCGCGCATTTTTAAATCAAAATAATTATAAATTTTAGAAGATAATTTTATTCAGGCAATTAAGTGATTTTATAATTGCTATAAAGCACCGTTTCCCAACAACTTAACGTTTTATTGCATAACATATAAAAACATTAAAATAATAAAGCCAATGATTAAATAAATATTAATTCGTATAAAAAACGTTATGTATTTCGTGCAAAAAATAAAAAAGAATTTAAAAAGTGCTTGATGTCTTATTTTTAAAAGTTAATTAACTTTGAAAATTGATTATAACGCATGAACTAAAGTTTTAATAAAATTTGTGAGAACACAAACGTTAAGATGTTAGAGTATTACAATATACTTACGCAGCCAATGAATAATAAATATTATAAATATTGATTTTATAGGTACATTGTTCGAAGAAGAGTTGGATATGCCTCGGAAATAATCTAGATCTACTTCGCCCGTCTCAGGAAGGAATCGAGTTTTCTTTAACATCCACTGGTATCCCTTTATCCGCCTTTGCTTTTCGAGTTCCGGTCCAACCTCATCTTGAATACGCTTGTTGTAGTTATTAAACCAACGACGCTGAAGTAAATTTTATTTAATTGTCAGACAAATTTTGCCGTAGTCAGTTTGAACAAAATATTTAGTTGTACTTACGTGAGCTGGAGACAACATTTCAACGTCGATTAAATTTGGTTCATAAGGTACAAGAGCTACGTCTTGGAATTTCAAAAATATTTGGCCCCATTGAGTCTAAAAAAACACAAAATATAAGCAATTGGCGCACCCTAGCAGAAATTTTTAAATGTAAAAAAATGTAATAAAAAGAAGGAATTCGTAAAATAGTATAGAAAAGTGTAAAATAAAG
>JAXIUT010000021.1:10334159-10353876 GCA_035586675.1 Eurytoma californica | reverse complement strand
TCTTTAGTGAGTTCTGCTTATGGTGGTCGAGCAAGTGATGCTCAAATTACAGTATCTTCTGGCTTACTGGATTTACTGGAACCTGGAGATATTGTTTTAGCCGATAAGGGCTTTCCATCGATAAAGGCACTATTAGATAATAGTGGAAAAAATATACTTATGGTTATGCTACCATTCCTGCATGATAACCATTTCACAGACGAAGAGGTTGAACAAACTTATAAAGTGGATAGTGTGCGTATACACATTGAAAGAATAATGCAGCGAATAAAAACATATCACATAGTAAATAAATTTTCAATTGACATGTTGCCATTTTGTGATAAAATAATTTTCATGTGCTGCGTGTTAGTAAATTTGCAACCTCCTATTATTCAAGAATCAAAATAAATGTTATCTTGTAGGTGTATATCATTTTATTTGTAATAATAAAAATTGTTTATTTGTTTAATTTATTTATTTTTTTTAATTTATTTATTTGCAATAATAAAAAGACAAATACTTTTGAAAAATGAATTTATTTATTACAAATCTTTAGAACCTTCAACATTAGCATTAACGAACATAAAATAATAAATAAATTTATTAAATAATACTATTTCAATTATATAATATACATATAAAATTTTATCATCAACAAAGAAGAAATGGAGCAAAGGATGTCAGAGATGATAAGAGAGATGGGACAAATGAGAAGGAGAATGAAAGGGCTGGAAGGGAAAGTATACAGTTTAGAAGAAGAAAACAAGGAATTGGAGAAGAGAGTTGAAATGCTAGAAGAAGAAAGTTTTAGAAAGGTAGGAGAGAAGGAAGGGCGTAAGGAGGTATGGAAAAAGAGAGAAGAACTAAAAGATATAAGAGAGATTCTGAAGAAGATGACGATGAAGGAGAGTGAGAGTGAGATGGAAGAAGGTGAGTGGGAGGATTGGGGTGATGATAAAGTAGAAGAAGTGGCTAGAAAGAAAAAAGAAAAAAAACAAGATAAGGAAGAAGAAGAGAGAAGAGAGAGAAGATGCAGAGAGGAAAGGGAAAAGGATTTGCGTAGAAAGGTATTGATAGTAAAGAGAGGAACTAAAGCAAACAGAGTAACAGATATGGAGAAGTGGGTGAGAAAGGTGCTGGGCGGTAAACAGTGAGGTAGCAATAATGATGTAAGGCTTTTCATTGTACTTCCAAAATTCAATTAAAAATTGTTTTTCGAGATTATTTGTTTTCGAAGTATACAGACTTACATTAAAAATACCAATTTTTAAAAAAAAAAAAATGCAACTATGCATGAAAGTATTGTTGCACAATAAATAATTCCTATTTCATCTATTCATCCTATTCATGAGGGTGATTAGAGCGATAAGCAATAAGGATGCGGCAAAAGTATTCTTTGCAAGTGAGAAAGAGAAGGAGGTATGGGAGAGAAGGGAGCTGTTAAGAAAGGAGGAGGATATGATGGTAGATAGATGGTTAAATATTGAGGAAAGGAAGGAGAGATACAGACTAATGGAGAGGACAAGCAGCTTGAAGGAAGAGTACAGGAGAAAGGGCTATACTTTGACTACAAAGATAGATGAAGGAGGGAGAAGAAAAGAGAGAGGAGATCATAGAAAGGGAGAGAGAAAAGCAAAGCACGACAAGAGGAAGACAGGCAGAAAAAAGAAGAGAGAGAACGAGAGAGGTGACGCCAAGCAGGAGAAGCAGAGAAAAGTGCAGAAAGTGCAGCTGCGGAGGGAGTCATGGATAGGAGAGAATACCAAAGAGCATACACAAACACACATAAATGATATTGTAAAAAAAAAATGAAATGTATATAAAAATGTAAAAAAACGAAAGTTGAATAAAAACTTATATATAAAATTTTATCAAACATAAACTTTACTTTACAAAAAAATTTAATTTATTTGCACATTCTCTTTGTCTACTAAATTATTTCTATGTGCACTAGATAATCTTGGCAAATAATGTTTAAAATAAAAGTCTTCCAACTTTGGTATAATACTCATAAGGAATTTATTATTTCTCTCAATGGTTAATAAACAACTACCAAAAGGAGACCAAATGAAAAAAACACACTGTGTAAGCCCAGGACAATACATCAAAATTTGACACTGTGTGTCGTATTGATGACTATTTTTTAAATAGATCTCATCATTGTCCAGTTGTAAGTAATTTACACCTAATGACTTTTCTAATGTATCAAAAACTGGTCTTGAGCGACAGCAGTAAGGACACTTGACTTCAAGAACTTTGTTAACAAATTATCTTCAATAACAACAGCATCAGGACTAGCACATAACCAGGGCTCTCGAGGAGAAACAAAAGTGCCGACAAAACAAACTTTTACATTCTGTTGAGTTGCATACTCTTCTATATCCTTTTTCTTATTTCTCTTTCCATATTCAATAGCTGCGATACCTTTTTTCTCCGTTGAAATTTAAAAATTCTTCAACTAAATCTTCTACTTTTTTTTTGTTCTAGTTTTCACTTTATGTGCTTTAGAACTTGCAGTCATTCTCAGATTATGAATTTCAAACCATTCTTTACACAAACTTTGATCTACTGTCTCAACAAAAATCTTCCAATTACGCCAGTAGCCGCCGCCGTGGAATATATGTAGGACACTTTTTGATCTGCAAATAATATTAACTATGTAAACAATGATGCATTATAGCTTTTAAGCTGAAATGTATTTGGTTATTAGAAATATGTAGAAGAGGTAAAAACTTACGCCTTGGTTGTATATTTCTATAGCTTTGTCTATTTGATTTTTTTGTTCTTCAATTTGTCCTTTCATCAACCACAATTTCGGAAGTTTCGATGACTTCCTTTAACAATTGCAATGCTTCATTGAGATTATTCAAAGCCCACTATAATTTGGCACTTTTCATCATGACTCGCGGAGTAGGAGCGGAAGCCCGAGTTTTCGGGAGCAAACGTATTCAGAATTTTTCGTTTCCAATTTGATGGCGACCAACCAGATATCTTCGGAATTGGGATTAGCTTGAAAAGCCAAAGACAAAATTCCTCTAGCTGCTGGTACATTGCCCTGGAAATTAATATGAATATTGTAGAATAATTTTTAAGATTAAAAAAATCGAAGGTTTTTTGTTAAAACAGTTAAATTTCTTTTTTAACATTTTAAAAATTAATAAAAATTTAAAATGCAAATGTGCTTACCACCATTCATTCCAAAGACTCTCTCGTTCCATAAGTTTTCTCAAAGTAAGCTGCTCTAAGCCAAATAGACTTTTTGCTGGGGAATGCACTTAACACATAAGCGTACACTGTACATTCGAGAGCATCTTGTTGGACACACTGTAATTAACAAATATTTTTAAATTAACTTTAATAGTTTTAAATATAATTTAAAAGAAGACTGAATTGGTATGGATTATTTTACTTATTTGATTTAATTACTTTAACAAAGAGACAGTAGTAGACTGAATTTAAAATGATACCAATAGTCTAACTTGTTAATCCATATTACATTTTTTTCCCCTTTTTTTTTTATTATAAGTTACAATTACTAGTCATTTATTAAATGTATATTTTTGTATTGAATGTTACCAATAAATCAATAAAATTCTTACCGTTTCAGCAGTTATGGGAAGCATCCCATCTTCTTCTTCAACTCCAGATTCAATGATTGATTTTATAATCACTTGGCAGTAGTGCACTGTACCTGCTTTTTCAGCCTCCATTGCTTGTTTGAACCAGTACTCACGATTTACTTCCACTTCATTAGCATTTAAAGAAGAAATTGCCCTGTCAATGATCTTTTCAACCGTGTGTTTATTTCCATTTGCTTCCTCTAATTTTGCTGCAGTCATCCAAGTTTACTAATCTATGCTTGTAGCAGTTTCACCTCCTAAATTTCTTGCCAATACTGAATCTGGCAAAGGTGTAAATTTTTCTGCTCTGGGGTTTCTTTGCTTTCTATTTCTTGCATCTCCTACTTCAGGAATGTTTCTCCACTCAACGTCAGAAACTTGTGCCAATTCTCTTTTAAGCTCTGAAAATTGCTGTTGGATCTTTGGTCTTTCTTGACGATAATAGTCTAATTCTTCACGTAATCGTCTTTCTCTATAATCTTTACATTTCTCATCCATCCTTTTATCAATTGCCTCATATATTTGATATGTTTCCTCATTGTCTTTGTCATAAGGATCCTGCAAAAGAAAAATACATTATCAGTGACAAAAAGAAAAGTACGTATGTATTTAAAACTTGTCTATTAATCTTATTTAACAAACTTTATAAAGGATTTAATATAGTCAATTTCTGATAACAGTTATGAGAGTTTGTTGTAATAGACAGAAACCTTATCTTTTTAGCCAATGAATCTTACCTTACTGAATAACGAACCACCATATCCTGAGAATTCATCGTAATTGGAATCGTTCAAACACTCGTCATCTTCCTCTTCTTCTTCCTTCATTTTTTGCTCGCTTAGTTGGTGGTGCATGTCTGTCATCTCTGTTAAATCATTTCGGATAGGTTAATGAATAAGTCAAGAAAATTAAAAAAAAAGCTATATTGTACTTACGGTACGTCGTTAGCATCTCTTGCAGGCCCAATATCCGACCGGGATGTAAAGCCAGTCGCACTAAATAAGGGAAAGAATCAAAATTTGAGGTTAGAAAGAGAAATTGTCATTTTCCCTATTGTAAAGTTTAATAACGTATAAATTGTATAGCTTCCGACTCTAGCAGTCGAGGTGGTCGATATGATTTTTCGCGCCTAACCCTATCCGAAGGTGTACGAGGCACTAACCTGCATCGGCGCAGTATGATAGTGACACACACAGAGGCACCCACACGAAGAAAAAGGCGGGCTTGTAAACACATCTGCAAGTTGGCTAGTGGAGCGATCGAAGCTCGCGAGAAAGGCGCGCGGCACTCGCGAAACGTAAACAACGCAGGCAAATCGCGGTTAAAAAAATGGCAAGCACGGAGAAAAGCGAGTGCGACGAGCTGACCCACGCGCGCTACGTCGAGGACTACCTGGACTGCCTGGAGAATCTGCCGGGGGACCTGCAAGTACTGCTGTCGCGTATGCTGGATCTCGACGTCTGTTTCCAAAGTACGAAGCGCACGCTTCTATTCGCGGTGTTTAATTCCTACAAATGTGCATTTTTACGTGGATTTTTCTCAATAAAATTTGGTGTTTCCGTTGTTTTAGAATACGACAGGCAACTGGACGAGCAGAGGGAAGTGCTCCTCAGGGACAATGTTGATGCAGCTGCGAAGGATATGGCTTTCGCCAGGATGAGGAGGTCCCTGGCACGTATGCACGATATTGGGGATGACAAATTGCAGCTGGTGCAGTCCATTCACGACATCATAGAGAAGAGAGCCCGCCAACTGGATATTGACTTCAAAAATTTGAGTAAGTACATTTTTTTTGACTTGAAAGTTGTGTGTTCAACTTGGTGTTTTTGTGTGCTCATTTGGCAATATAATTTATGTTAAAGCCAATGAAAATTTATGCAATAGTAATAACTTGATGTTTATTATAGGACCTAAAATTGAACAAGAAAATAATGAACCCGTCAATGGGACTACTCCAAAGGAAACCAGCAGTTCAATTAGCCAGAGCAATAAAAATCCCACTCCTGTAAATACTGAGAAAATAACCAGAAGAGGTAGGAGAACAAGAACAGAAACATTAATCGAACCACCGGATTCAAGTGTTTTATCGGAAAATCAGTCATCCAATTTGCCAAGTACATCTAACGGTAATCAAAAGAAAACTAATGCATTGAATAACTCTGGAAGAAAGAAAAAGAGAAAAGTGACAGTCCAGCAGACTCAAAGAGATGATTCTCCGTCTGATGACGCCGAGGAACCATTGTACTGTCTTTGCAATCAGATATCTTATGGCAAAATGATCCTTTGCGATAATGACTCCTGCTCCTTGGAATGGTTCCACTTCAACTGTGTGTCGCTAACAACAAAACCAAAAGGCAAATGGTACTGTCCGCAATGTAGAGGTAGCAAACCAAATATCATGAAATCAAAGGCTCAATTTCGGTGACAAGAAACCAACGATGTATTTATTTTTTAAATGAAACTTTATACCTCATGACTGTACAAAAAACTTTTTTGATTCAATTGATAATTATTAATTACTTTAATATATTATTAATTATTTTAGTACTTTTTTAGTATTATAATAACTTTTATTAAGGAACAATGTGTAAATGTTTAACGTCTAAATTGGAAAAAGAAAAAAATTCAAATTTTTGTATATAAGAATATAGAAACATTTATTACTTTATCTATTAATTTTAATAAAATAACATGAAATTATTCATAGTCTTTATTAATTTTATCCAAATCTTTATCTTACAGTTTTACAGGCCTTCATCTGATTGATAGTATCATCTTATCATTGAATTGATTGCTTCTTGTTTAACAGAGAAGAAGCACCCTGCATTCTTGTATCAATCAATACAAAAGATCCCATCAATATTCCAAAATACTGCCTAATCTTTGTGCAACTCGCTGTAGTCCTCCTGCATTTATTATTCATTTCATTGCACTAAACAATACATCATATGCAGAATAGACATCGTAAATGAATAAAATTACTCTGCTCCAAAAGTCGAAACTCCAAAAGGTACATACGTACGCTTATGCACCGGCCGAACACGATGCCTTTGCGAACGTCCGAACTACTTTAACAGTCGCTGGCGGGAGTGGGGGTATGGAAAAAAAAAAAAATCCGGACTTGGCGCTTTCACCGCGCTACTCTCCCACGTCCGCACGCGCAATAGTCGCAGAGGGCGCCACAGGCGCGCCCGCCGACCACACGCGCGCGGGCCGCTCCGACAGAATAGTACAGCGGGAGCAACGGCGTCGGTAGCGTGCGTGTCGGTGCGCGAGTGAATCGTGTGTGCGTGGGTCCGCCTGAGCTGCTCTCGGTCCCCGTTCGCCGCGTATGTCAGCGTCGCCGCCGCGCCTCGTCCAGTTGGCCCGTCCGGTGCGATCCGCGGAAGCGCCTCCGTGGAGGCATGCGCCCGCCCACGGCTGAATCAGGGGAGACGTCGTCGCCAGGGCCGCGTGCAGGTGAGACTCCGAGGGGCGCGCGCTGAACCGCCAAAATCGCCGCGGCGCCGACGCCATCTTGATCGTTTTTGTTGACAATCCGAGACTGCCTCCCCCCCTTCCGTGTGCGCTACGCGTCCCCCTTTTTCGCGCCTTTTGATCGCGGCCTCGCCGCGTATTTTTTTTTTTACCGCTCGCGCGCGCGCGATTGCGAAAATGCGGCTGGGTGATCGGCGTCGCGGTGCCGCGAAGGTTCCCTCCATAATTGCCCCTTGAACAGTTATATGGTGTGCAGCTGCGACGGTGGCTGGCGGTGATAAGCGGGAGTTCCGTGGCTCACGGTTGACTCTTGTTTCTTGTTGTAGAGTAAGGTGTGAACATCCGAGGTAGCCAGCATGTTTTACGCGCACTTCGTGTTGGCCAAGAAGGGCCCCCTGGCCCGGATTTGGCTGGCTGCTCACTGGGACAAGAAGCTGACCAAAGCCCATGTCTTCGAGACCAATATTGAGAAGTCCGTGGATGGTATTTTGCAACCCAAGGTGAGGATCATTCCAAGGAACACGTTTTTCACTTTATTTCACAGTTTTTAAAAATGTTTAAGTGATGAATTTTCATTTAGAAAAATGCCTGTCCGCAAAATTGATTCATTGAAAGTGGATTGTTGGTTTGTCGCTCTTTCCATTGCTTGTCGAATAGAAAAAAGTATTTTTTGTGATCGTTGGAAAGCCAGACTAGAATAATACTGAGTTAACCAATTTTATTTTATATATTTTCTTGATTTGCTTTGTCAATCTTTTATGTTCACAATCTAAATTTTTGTTACAAGAGATCATACTTTATTGACGCATACCTTATTGATGGCAAGTCATATATTTGATGCACTTAGTGTACAATGAATTAATAACTGATCACTACTTTTGTTACCGCTGCTTCTGTTTGATTATTGATGATTAATTTACTTTTTTGGTTTTGTTTTGTTTTAATCTCTTCCATTCAGAACATAAGTACAATGTTATTGTTATTGTAATATCTCTTGTGGAAGCAATTATTTTAACTCATACGATGATCAGCATGTTAAGTAAAATAAAAAAGAAATTCCAATAAGGTATTTCAACTTGAAGTTAGAAGTATTTTTTAGTACTGTGTATAATAATCTGAATAGTCTGACAAACCAATTTAAAACTCCAAAGATTAAAAAAAAATTCAATTTCATTTTTCTTTTAAACACATTTAGGGTGTGTAAATTGACTCAAACCTGTAATTTTAACTTTCAAAGTTTTAATTGTATTCATTTAATTGACTTTTATTAAATAATTTTTTAGGTTAAAATGGCTCTAAGAACTTCAGGTCATCTGTTGCTGGGAGTTGTACGAATTTACTCCCGCAAAGCAAAATACCTCCTGGCTGACTGCAATGAGGCATTTGTCAAAATTAAAATGGCCTTCAGGCCGGGAATGGTTGATTTACCTGAAGAACATCGGGAGGCAGAAGTGAATGCTATTACATTGCCTGAAGTCTTTCATGATTTTGATACAGCTATGCCAGAATTAAAGTATATTTATATAATATTCTTATTAAATATTTAAAATCTTTTCTGAATTGACAATAACAATTTGACTTTCTTTAGGGATGTCGATATCGAAGCACAGTTCAGTCTTAATCAATCAAGAGCTGAAGAGATTACAATGAGGGAAGATTATGGAAGTCTTTCTTTAGTTACACATGATCAAGGCTTTGGGGATATGAGCTTTGATGTTGAACCACCAGATTTGTTAAGGCATACCTCAAATATAGATGCCCCTTTGGACCAAGTATGTTTAAAGATTGTCTTTAAATTAAACACTATTTAACTGGATCAATTAATTATAAAATTTATTTTATCTTTTACAGAGGCACATGTTGTTTACGGATGATGGTGCTGGAATAGAAGCTGCGCTAGAACAAGAAAAAGAAGCTGTTGCAGGTACTTCAGCAGCTGTGCAACCAATGGACATCGACACTCCAATCAGAGATGATGGTTTTGGTGGACATTTAGGACAAGATATGATTTGTAAGTTTATTTATTTATTTCATTCTTTTATAAAAAGAAGTAAATAATCTGCAACATATCATTAAAATATTTACAGCTGGAGGGTTGTTTGAAGGAGGTTTATTTGATGAAGCTCCTATGGGTGAAGTTCCTGTACCGGATGTCAGTTCAATGGAAGAACATCAAGAACCAAATGCAGCTGCTGTAGCTACTTCTGTGCATGAAGATTCGGATGAAGACATGGGTGATCACTTTGGTGGACCACCTTCTCCAATGGGTGGAATGAGGTTCGTAATATTGCGTTTAAATAAAATACAGTTCAACTGCTTTTGTTATTTGTATTAATTTAAATAAATTAACAGTAGCGACGGTTCGAGACCAACAACGCCAGCTACGACAGCAGATCCCGGTGGTAGAATTAGCGTAGCGAGTCGCCGTTTTACTCCAGCACCGCAGCAACATGCAGTAGATGATCATGCGATTGATGGACATGAAGATCAAGCTCCACTGCAAGATCAAACAACATTGATTCATGATGAGGAAGAAAGTTTTGCCTTAGCACCAGTGGATGCCTCAGCCCTTAAAGGTACGGTACACATTTCATTTAATCGTAAATTTTAAGTCAATTCTTTTATTAAAATCAATCTCTTTTTAACAGGGTTCACAAAGGCAAAACGCAAGAGAAAACTTATTGTTGATGAAGTAAAGAATATATCCGGTGAAGAAATGAAAGCCCAGCTGTCTGACACTAGCGATATCGTTACGGCACTCGACTTAGCTCCTCCAACAAAGAGGCTAATGCACTGGAAGGAGACTGGTGGTGTAGAAAAACTCTTTGCACTTCCTGCTAGGCCCATCCCAGCAAGAGTACTGTTTAAGGTAAATATCTACAAAAGCCTTATT
Source organism: Eurytoma californica (assembly GCA_035586675.1). Lineage (NCBI taxonomy): Eukaryota > Metazoa > Arthropoda > Insecta > Hymenoptera > Eurytomidae > Eurytoma > Eurytoma californica. Next base: position 10,343,904 of record JAXIUT010000021.1, on the reverse strand, counting down.
GAATGCATTCTTCTGATTCTTATTGAAGATATTTCATACTTCTATTCTTTTGTTTAGAATTACCAACGACACTTGACAAGTAGGACCTATGACCACGACGATTTTGGAAAAATAGCAGGTGTCGAAGAAGAATCGATGTCTTTGGAACAGGTTAGAGAAGAGCCAAAGGAACCCGAACCTGCAATAGAGCAAAGTATTATTCAAACGAGACGCTCGTCGAGAAAACGCAAGGCGCCTGCGGACGAAGATCCACCTTCACCACCACCAGCACCGGTATCAGTACCACCACTCGAAATTACGCCACCGGTGATTGCAGATTCCATAGATCAGTCAAATCTACAACCTGTGCAAGCTGAACCACCGCCGGTAGATCAATCGATTTTGCCTATGTCGCAAGAACCTGCCGTTCCTGACATTAGCAGTTTCATGGAGCAATCCGACGTGATGGGTGCCGAGCCACCAGCGGAAAATCACCTTCTCAGTATGGAAATGCCGCAGATTCAACCAAGCGAGGTATCTTCGTTACTTGGAGCAGCTGAGGAACAAGCAGATGATCAACACCATCACGAAGAGCCGTTACCTTCCGAAACTCCCAGTCACATGCCGCAAATGGAAAACATGGGCTACGATGCGGTAAATAGATTGCCTCGGCGTCTACATGCTCCATACGGTGTTTTTTTCTTACGTTTACTTACAAATGTTTTATTTTTTAGAGCGCACCACCAGTATCATACATGGGCTACGACGATCAACACCCACCAGCTCATACTCCAGGAGCAATTTCAGAAAGAGGACCAGGAACGCCATGGAATCAAGAAGATTATGAATTCCCGCCTTCAGTGGGACCAGTAAGTTTAATCATTTTCTTATAAATTTCATGAATGTTTATCAATTTAAGTAATTAGAATAAATACTAATCATTTTTTACCTGATTATAGCAAGAGGAACAACAAGTGGATGAAACGTATGAACAGTTCGAGGAGCGTGTCTTGAACAAACGAGCGGCACACATGTACAACGTTATCAAAAATAAACTCGGAGCCAGAGAATCTCTTACGCTATCGGAAATGACTCACAAAAACAGTCGCAAACAGGTACGTAAAGATCATTTGATAAAAGAGAATACGAAGTCAATTCATACATTAAACAGTCGAAATTGAGTAATAAAATGTAAATTTTCGTTTGTTACAGGCGGCGCAGAAATTCTACACCCTGCTGGTTCTGAAGAAATTTCAGGTTTTAGAAATAAGTCAAGAATGCTCGTACGCTGACATTCACGTTACCAAAGGTCCAAAATTCGAAAATCCAGCGCTCTAAACATACTCCTGTTTCCTTTTACAAATTTTATCATGTTTCGAGCGTATGATAGTAACACATTGGAATGGTTTCTTTTCCCTTTTTTTTTACAAGTAAGCACCAATCACGTAACTTATCAGATCACGAGTATTTATTTCCCTTTAATAAAGACCTCGATAGATATACATATATTATATACATAAGAATAAGGAAGAGTATATTTCTACACAAACTTTGTTAGACGCTAAAGAATAAGACGATTCAATTTAAAATTTTTCTTTATGCGATCTCACGGGATGCGATTTCTTACATAGTTACACATTCGAGTTTTTCCTAGATGCATCAAAGATTTATTTATAAAAATAAAAAACGAACGCATATCTCTTCATTTGTCTACAAGAACTCTTTTTTCAATATGTTTGAGTTTTAATAAATACAAAAATTTAGATTTATTGTACACGATCATCTCGATTACGATTAATCTGATAAAAGAAATTGTTATTGTTGAAACTCAAAAATTATAGTTGCATTTAAGAGGAGAATGTAGTTAAAATATTAAAACTGCTTCATAAATTGTAAACGGAGTTTAGTCTTGTGAGTTTGTTACAACTTTTTCAAAATGAAAGATCATATTTCAGTAATTATTACAAATTAGCAGAATTAAAAATTCTTCTAATTAAAGAAATATTAATCATTTAATAAAATGACGAAAAAAAAAATAAAAATTTGTTTTTATTAATTTTAAAATTATTAAATGCTTTACTAGCCTTTAATATTTTTAGAAATTACGTTTTATACATCGTGCGCAAATATATTTAATAATTACTGGAATGTCATATTCAATAAAGATTAAGTATAAGATTTTTTAATAAAGTAATTAAGAATATTTCATTTGATTTGACTATAATCCCCTCTTAAAATAATAGATTTAATAACAAGATCAGCTGTCATTAATTTGGTAATTCCCGACATTCGTACTTCTTTCTTTTTTTTCGTACGTTTTCAAAGTTCATATACAAGCATAGTTCGTTTTTTGTGAGTATTTTGTGCATGAGGATTTCGAATGCTTTGCAAAATCATGATAGATCAAACAAGCGGAATTTTATTCTGCGCTATATCAAACGTGCGACATCGAGTGATGAATGTTATGTTCTAACGAACGTAGTTTAATTGGACGATCTATACTCTTGTTATAGAATTGTCAAAAGAAGCGAGTGATGTAATATATTGTGTTAAAAAAAAGGCGAGGCAAAGTATTTGTCCCGCAAATATGCGCGATTTTCTATTGGAAATAAGTCGGAAATAAAATAAAAATAAAAAATTATATTGCGACGGGATTTACTGTGAATGTTATTTTGAATCGTTCTCTTTTTTTTTATACTTCTTAACCCTAGATTCGAAATTTTTGTTACTTTATGTAAGTCCCGTATTAGATTTTAATTATACTGTTTGTAGATAAGAATAGAAAGTAAAATAAACAAATTAATAATAATTCATTTGTAATGAAAAAAAGCTTTATTGAAAATGTTTCATTCATCATTAGTGCAATCGCATTGTGACAAGCATTTATTGGTTGCATTTACAACGTGGTTACTGGGTACATAAGAAATGTTTCATTTTGGTTTTTTCAAGGCCATAGAATTATAACAAACATCCGTCGATCATCCAAAACTCTTGTATATATGATGCGAGATGTTGGACTTTCAGTTTTATAAAAAGTCTTTCGTAAAAAATAGTCTGTGAGAAACGAAGTAATCTAAGTAGTCGTAAACATTTAATACATTTTAATTTCATCCATCAAGCTGGCCGCATTCCATGGCGTTCTGATACGACTGATCGTTCGACCTTTCCGGATCGAGCTTGATCATGTCGTCAATTCTCAAAATGGTAATAGCAGCTTCGGTAGCGAATTTAAGAGATTTGATTTTCGATATTGCCGGTTCAAGAACTCCTGCCTTCTTGTTATCCCTGATCGTTCCTTCGTACAAGTCCAGACCAACCCTGCAATAGTTCACAATTTTTTTAGTATTTTTTTATTACAATTAAATGTAAAAATAAACGTTACTTAACGTCTTTTACGAAAAGAATATAGACAAACTAACCATTTGAGATGAGCATGCGTGGCGACCGTCTGACTGGAATTGTGATAAGCTCTAAGCTTAGCAACGAGATCCGTAGCGTCCTGCGCCGCATTGACGGCCAAAGTTTTGGGGATGACCAACAGCGACTTAGCAAACTCGGCTATTGCAAGCTGCTCTCGTGAGCTCTGTAAATATTAAAAAAAACATGAATTACTATTCAAAGTAAGCGAATGAAAATTATTAAAGTAAATCATAAATTATCAAAGGTAATTAATTACCAATGATGTCGCGAAATTCTCCAAGTAAATGGAAAGAGCTGCTTCGACGCAACCACCACCGGCAACGACGCTCTTGCTCTCCAAGACACGCTTCACCACGCACAAGGCGTCATGAATGGAGCGCTCCATTTCGTCGCAGTAATAGTCATTTGGTCCTCGTAGAATAACGGAACTTGCTGTCCTTGCTTTAGGCCTGAAGAATAGTTTTGAAAAGAAAACGTACACTTTAGTTTGAAAAATTAAAATTCGAGAATGAAAGGATCATAAATTTTGTGAGAAATTTACCCTTTGATAACGATGAGTTCATCGTCGCAAAAGTGTTCCACTGAAACCTCGGCAGCTTCACCAAGTAAATTAGGGTCGAAGCTCTCTTCACCTTCCATGTTAGTCAGCGAAGTTAAGAACTGTGCACCGGTAGCCTTAGCGATGCGCTTCAAATCGGACTTCTTACATCTGCGAACAGCCATTGCGCCAGCATCCACGAAGTACTAAACAAATCACAAAATTAATTAATAACATTTGATCAGGTCCGAATGAACAAGATAATGTCATCGAAATTATCAAAGTAGTTGATTCCAAAATGCAACAATTATCTTATTTTTTGTGTACATGTTATTATACTGAATTATTGATCTAAAGTAATTCTTTATAATTAAATATCAAGAAAGTTTTTTTAGTATGAAAATCATTAAATTGGGAAAATTACTGCCAACGTCAGTGTCGTTATTTAAAAAGTACTTAAAATTTAAATAAATCACCTTCAGGCACAAATCATCAATGCCACCGGTGCAAAGAATGACATTAGCTCCAGTAGAGATGATCTTCTGGACGCGCTCCTTCGTGATGTCGGTCTCGCGCTGTCTGATGCCGTCCAGCTTTTCGGGATCGGTGATGAGCACTTCGACTCCCAGCTTCATCTTCGTTTTCATTAAGCTGAAGTCGAGACAAGCGATCTTGGCGTTGGTGATGTTCTTGACCATCATCTGCGACGCTATCGTGCAGTTCAACGCGTAGCCGTGGATGATGACGGAGTCCCTCACGCTCTTGCCGTGAGCCTTCAGCACGTTCACAGCCTTGATGGGGTACAGGAATCCACCCTTGCCATCGTTGACTCTGACGGCATTCGCCGCCTCGACCACCATGTTACCGAAGAAATCGGAATCACTGTGCAATTGTTAGTTAAGAAAAATAGCGTCGATTTATTTGTCTTTTCAATATTTCAAATGTGAAATAAGTGTTTTGTTAAAATATTTAAAAGAAGACTGTTTTTATACATTTGAGAAGAGATAATTGATTAATACATTGAATAAAAAATAATTGATTGGTCATGTTTCAGTAAAGGATACGCATTGATGATTTTACTGGACATTGATGTTTTAGCTATGTTGATTAAACACTCCTTGCCGAGTTCATCAACAGAGACTGTTAAGTGTTCCTGAATGTACTTACAAGCTTCCCTGAAAATACAATGAATTGAATTAAGAATAATAAATAAATCGAAAAAACTGTTGCAAATGAAAAAAGGCAACTTACTTGCAAGCTAATCTGTAACCACCAATTACTGAAGTGGGATGAATTTTCTGCTTTACAAGTTCATCTGCATTTTTCAGTAACTCAGCTGCTATGATAACCTAGATGAAATAATCAAATTATTGTATTTTATTCAAGAACATTTATTTTACACCAATTTAAAGGTTTTTTTTTAAAACTTACAACTGAAGTAGTACCATCACCAACTTCTTCGTCTTGTAGCTGCGCCAATTCTACAAGTACTTTTGCTGCAGGATGTTCTACTTCTAGAAGCCTAAGAATTGTAGCTCCATCATTTGTAATTGTTACATCCTATAATTACAGTATTTAATTAAGAACAGCATCATAACATTTAATAACCTGTAATTAAAATAACTTACACCAATATCATCGACAAGCATTTTGTCAAGACCCACTGGACCAAGAGAACTTTTGACTATGTTGGCAATTGCTGATGCAGCCATGACTGAAATTGATTAATTGTTAGTTTAAATCATTATCGCATGTTTAATTAAATTATATTAATTTAATTTGAAAATTGACAGAAAGCTTAGAAAACCGAAATCGAAAAAGATCTAACTTATTAATGCAATTAAAAAGAAACGCGGCTTGCTACAAAGGTATTATTAAAATTAACACATAAATAATGGCTAAAATCAGGTGAGATTTAAAATGCTTAAAAAAGTGTGGGTTTCAATTCTGTGACGATGACTCAGTTAGCAAACTATTGAGTGAAACCAACCTGAAAATGCAAACCATCGAGTGCACTCCAGCCAAAAGAAAAATCAATCAAAAAACAAAAACTCGAGCAAGCCATAAACAGACACAAACAAATAAACTTAATATCAGCAATAAAATAGCGAACCCCCTAAAGCGAGTCACGAGGTTAGAAAGACTCACCATTTTGGGTGCGGACCGGGGCTCCGGATTGCCGCGTGCCACCGACGGCCAGTGAACTCGCTACCGTCGACATGATTTCGCTTGCGTTGCTGAGTCCTCCCCAGGAAGCTGATTTCGTTCGGATGCGAGAGGATCTTGAACGCCGTGGGAATTGTCACCGCGTGCGCTCGTCTGGACGTATAAATAACAATGGACGACTTCCTTCGCTCGCGTGCGCTCCGGCCGCGATGTACTCCGGAGCGGCGGCTCACGGGCGGCGCGATTGGCCGCCAGGCGGGAGCTGCGCTCGCGCATTGGCCGCTCGCCGACCGCCGGCGAGGCTCCGAAAGGGAATCCTTCGGGTTTGTGGAAAATCTATATGCTCGATTTTTGTTCTTATAATTGGGTGGGAAAATTGCGAAGGGAGATTAGGAGGTAAATTGTGAATGGAATGACTCGTGGTTCTCGTGAATGAAGATTGGCGAGTAGGGACTAGGGCGAAATTCGTTCGGGTATTTAATTTGAGACCTGCGCACACACACCGAATTTGTGACCTTATATGGTCAAAGGTCGGGAACGATTTAGCTTAGTAGTTTTCAATTTTTCTGCAAGTATTGTCGCAATTAATAAAAAAATTAATTAAACTGTGGGTAATTGAGGAGATTGTATGTGAAGGAAAATACATTGATTTTTTTACAAAAAAACTAGATTTATATGAATATATTATTATTATACATTTATGTAATAATATTTACAAACTATGTCAAGAATTTAAACAGTAACCGTTTAAAATTTATCTAAAATTTATTCTATTTTCCTTCAATTTGATCTGCCTTTCTCCTGTCTGAAATTTGTTTATCCGAGCTCTCGTCTTCATCATCATCTTCCTTTGGTTTCTTTAGTTTCTTCTTCTTTATTGTATGTTTTATTGTTATGCCAGATTTTAGCGAAATAGGCATAACTGTAGCTATCGAATCTGTATCATCACTAGACGTTTTCTCAATAACATGAAATACTTTAAAATATTCTAGAATATCAGCTGAAAATTTAATAAATATTTCATAAACACTTTGTGTTGAATAAATAAAATTGTAAGCTTTATATAAATTGTATCTCTATTTCAATAAGCAATCTTTTCTTATTGGCACTAAAACAAATTATTTTAAATTTTTTCCTGCAAGTTTACTTACCTACAAATTTTGGTTCCAGTTTATAATTTGCTGCTAAACTTTCAACATTATATTTTTCTGGATCTGAGCTATGATTACCTAATAGCTCAAGAGCTTGTCGCAAGTTTAATTTACCAGTTTTTATTTCGTCAGGAACATAAAATCCTAATTCAAAATCTTCATGCAACAATCTGTCTTTTGGCAATGGCCGATTTGGATTTTCCCTTGAATCTATTTCTTGTACCTGAAAAAACATTAAAATTAATAAAATAACTAATAAAATAAAGGAAATACAATTTTATACAGCAAATATAAATTGTGTACCTCTGTAGAATTTGATTTTACATAGACTTGTTTAAGAAAATCATCAAGTTGAAGATTTTTTGTTGCAGCTACTTTTTTATAATCTGGTTCTACTAAAAAACAAATAGATGGATCAATGTAAATATCATTTCCAATGAAATAAATATTCAGTCTTTAAATTATCTAAGCATCACTAACATTTATTTACTAGGTCTATTTGCCTTTGAGTTGATTCATATGCAGGTGCCGCAGTTGGTTTATCCTTTGAAATAACTTTGTGCGCTCGATTTTCGACATTCCAATTTTTTAAAGGCCTTGAAAACCTTGACACTACTTTACCCATTTTAAAAAATTTAATGTAAAATCTGAAAAAATTAAATATTTTTCAGAGGTTTATATAATGCAATAATTTGCAATGATTTGGAAATGATTTTTCAGTGGTACAACACTTGATTATCAACGGTATACAAGTAATATCTAAGAATAGTTCACTTGCATTTTACCAATTAATATTTCTTTTTAAGAAAAATTTTCTTTTACAAATCTACTCCATACTATCAGACAACTCCACATGAGGATGATAGTACCATGAAAATAGTAAGGTTAGGTTCTTGCGGTTCTTGTTAATGTTATCCTTATATCTATATCTTACCCAGCTTCTGCGGTACTTATAGCCGTTCTCGCGCGGCGGCGTTGTCGGTTTGTCGCTGGTTCATTGGTCCTTTCATTTTAACTCCAGTTGAAATCGTGGCCGCTCTGCAAATCGTTGTGTATCGCTTTAGAGCGGTACGTTCTAATTTTTTGGTCAACTTATCCATTTTTTGGAATGCGCACAGATTTCCGTTACTTTGATGTATCATCTTGGAGGTTTAGTTATTTATTATTTTCAGAGCTCTTCTCTCTGCTTCGATAACTCCACTTCGAGTGTCTACATACAAGTTGAAACTCGGCCGGCATCTGCAAGCATAAACAAATCTTGCAATTGGCAATTGGCTTTGGCTATAAATGACCTCCACCTCGTGAAGTTTTGAAGATACATTCTCCAATTGCTGAAAATCCTTGAAACGCTGATTATGCTATGTGGCTGGAAAAAGTGTAGGTGTAATAGTTTAGCACGTAAGAATTAAAGATGGAAAGAATAAAAAATATAAATAAAACATAAAAGATGATAAATTATATACGAAGTGTCTCGGGACACGAAAATCGCGTACGCGAAAGGTTCGTACGCGAAACGGTTTATTGGGTTTGCTGGGTTATTTGGTTATTTGGTTATTAGTTTTATAGGATTATTGGGTCGTTTGGCTATTGGGTTATTGGGTTATTGGGTTATTGGAAAATATCGAATTATGAAATTGGTCGGGATTGAGCGCGGACCTTTTCGTGTACGCGAAAATTAAATTTTGCGTACGCGAACCAATCACATTGCATTTCGCGTACGCGAAAGGGTACGTTTTCGTGTCCAGAGACAGACCCAATTATATATTGATTATTGTAAATATCTTCAGACTAGTAATTCGGGCAATTTTAGTTACATTATTATATGTCATTCATTATATCTACAAGTATATATAAAAAACATAATAGAACTTGAAATATAAGTTATATATACAATTTTTTATTTAAAGAATTAAGATATTGATCTTTTACATTTTTAAAATACAATAATAATAATAGCTTTCTCCATTTTAGCATGAGAATTGAGATGCTTGAATTGTAAGATAAAAACAAATTAGAAATTAATTTAAACATATATGCTATAATATCAAATTCAAGCATATATGATATATCAAAAATAGTGCAATTAGTTGATATTTTAATTAAGTAATTTATAAAATTTATATTTATCATACATAATTTATAATTATAGGGGAGAGCGGGGCATAGCGGGCCGTGGGACAATGTGAACCTTTGGGGCATAGTGGGCCACCCCATTAAATATGTTTCATTTGCCCTGAAACATATTTATTAACAAGTTTCATTGAAAATAAAGCTTTTTAAAAGAATATCATTTTTACATTGCTGTATCGCCTTGGGTAGAAGTCCCAGACTGCGTAATTACCTCCAGGTATTGTTGGAGGCAGATGCTTGGCTCAGGCGGGCCTCGTAGAAAGCCGTACGGGCTTCGCTGGTCTGAGATTCAGCAATATCACGCAGTCTAAGGAATTCATCGAGAAAGAGTGCATTTTTTGTTCTTTCAAAGCGGCGCCTA
>JAXIUT010000021.1:10309706-10334059 GCA_035586675.1 Eurytoma californica | reverse complement strand
ATCTGTCGGTAAAGTAGTACTCGCTTTAAGCTGCCTCTGTCGTGGCAGAGTGCTTGTGGTAACGGGAGGACGTTACACAGGAATGGTGGCATAATCATAAGTATATTTTTTCCACTATTGTCTAATAGTGCCTTTATCGATGGAAAACCCTTATCAGCTAAAACAATATCTCTAGGTTCCAGTAAATCCAGTAAACCAGAAGATACTGTAATTTGAGTATCACTTGCTCGACCACCATAAGCAGAACTCACTAAAGAAATCAATCCATTAGGTATACAGCCAATGACAGTTTTTATTCTGTAACCTTTTTTATAATGAGAGTAAAATTGAACTCTGTGTGCAAGAGTAGCTGGTTGTTCGACTACAAATTCTGTTGCATCAATTATCACTCTGCAATTACTGTATTCTGGTTTAAAGTACGAAGGCATGGTTTCTTGAACTACTTCTTTTACTGGACAATATACAAAATATTTACAAGCTGCTGCTAAAATATCGAAAACTTGATGAAAAATACTTAAAACTGTTCTTCTGTGCACACCAAATAAGACACTTATTCCTGCAAAAGTTAATCCAGTTTTCATTTTCATTAAAAATATGAATAATCTATTTTTATTATTAATACGGTTTTCTCTTGTAAATTCTTTTAAATTTTTAGATAACATTTTTAAAAGTAATTCGAACACTTTCAATGTTACACCGCACAAATCCAGTAATTCTGATTCCTTTTTTATACTTGAAAAACCAAAAAATCCTTTCACTTTTTCTTCTTCTGCATCTTTTCTTGCATTATCTTGATCTGTTACACAACTTTCTTTCTTTTTACTTTTTTTTTCATACATCACAGCAGAAAATGTAATTTTTCTAACAGCTTCAGGTATCGATACTTGAGTTTCTGTTTCACAAGTATGAGGAAACTTGTACATGTTACATATAAATATTTCAGTCGATGAAACATTATCTTCACTTAAAAAGTTAACTTGTACATCACAATCCACTTTGTGCACTATGTCATGCACTGCTTCCATAGTATGATTTATATTAGTATCTTCAATACTGATGTTAGCATTCACATTACTATTTACAGACTGGAAGGTATCTGTACTTTCATTCAGGTCAACTTCAATTTTCTTTTTCTTAACATTTTCTTTGGCTTGTAAAAATCTGTTTCTTTTTAATTTTCTTTCATACCTACATGTACATAAAAATTTATATTATTATTTTGTTAATAATTAGAAAAATTATTAAACTTACCGAGCCAACACATCTTGTGAATTGAGTGCAACCTTTTTGTAAATAGCAGGAAAAATTGTAGGATTATAGGCTGGACTTTGATAATCCTTAGATCTTTTATTGCCTACAAAATGAGCACTGCAGATTCTAGTGTTTTCACTTGGCACCCATTCTGAACCATTACAACTAACAAAAAATAATATAATATAATTATATTAAACTTACGTTTAAAGATTTATATTTTATTGAAAAGTGGTGTCCTTATTCATTTCACTTACTTTTTCAGTCTTACTGCCCTTATCCATGCTTCGCGTTGTTGTACTTTTTCAGGAAAAAAAGGACTGTTTTTCGGAAAACGATATAATTGTACACCTGGAGAATTCAGGTAATTCGGACAATTTAAAACACAGCATTTGTGTGCCTTTCTCAATTTCGGAGCAACATCTGAAATTTGAGATTATAATATATAATTGACAGAACAACACTATTTATTTTTACGAAGTGTCTCAGGACACGAAAATCGCGTACGCGAAAGGTTCGTACGCGCAACAGTTTATTGGGTTTCCTGGGTTATTTGGTTATTAGTTTTATAGGATTATTGGGTCATTTGGCTATTGGGATATTGGGTTATTGGGTTATTGGATTATTGGAAAATGTCGAATTATGAAATTGGTCGGGATTGAGCGCGGATTGAGCGAATTTTGTAAATCACATTGTATTTCGCGTACGGAAAGTTTTCGTATCCCGAGACAGATCCTTATTTTTAATATTTTATAGTTTCATATTCTTTTATAAAGATCTTTACTTACCCATAATTGTGATTTAACAAAATTACTGTAAATTTTTAATATTTTTCTTGCTGTTTCCTATGCACTACCTTCATTACAGCTACCACAAGCTGCGAAAAACCTGCCCCAGTAGCGCTGCGGTCGATTCCTCCTTCGATGGACACTGAGCGAAAGGCAATTCAAACTTCAATATTTAATCCACTGTAAATATAATAAATTAGCATTAAATCTACGAGCTATTTCACATGAATTTTGCTATTAAAAATAGTAATAACAAAAACTTTAATTGTGTTTAATTCAATTAAATTTCGGTAAACATGTCCTGGAAGGCAGACCAGACCTAGGTTATCTTACCCGCTAAATCAACAAAAACTAGAAATTCTTTTTCGCTCGAGCAATTAAACAATTACTGCATACATTGACGAAAGTTGAACAAGGAAAAACATTTTCTAAGTACTAGATTGAGACCTAAATATGCTAATTTCTTTTGGGAGTATATAATATTGCTGATATAACTATTGCTTTTCCTAAGTCTTTTGTTTTAAATCGCGATCCCATTCTCGTAAGTGCCACTGCGCCCGACCTTATCGACTGTGCACTAGAAAGGCTCTTAGAGCGCGCGCAATCGCTAATAATACGGTCTGATAACGTATCATACTTCACTTTACGTAATCTACGTTACCTCGCAAAACTCGTGTAAAGCTACGATAATTCAAATCTATAAGTATAAAAACGATTAAAAAAAGACAATAGTAGCTGCACGTGTGACACTCGACCACCTGTTATATTGATAGCAGCCGATAGTAGAGATTCATTTCGACGCTGCAGTTCAACGGACGTCTACTTCATCAACAAGAATTCAACATTACTTTGCCAACCAGGTATAGCTGGTATACGAGTTCGCAGTTCACAGGCTATTACAGCAATTTTGGAGTTAAAAAAAAAACGCAACCAGGCTTCGACACATTAGCTCCGCCTGTAAACCTCTTTACGGGGATAACTAAATTTTCAAAGACCTGCTCGAGATCCTCGGCGACGCGAACAATGTACATAACATCCGCCATTGCTCCTCCGACGCTGCAGCCGCGATCATGACCCGGTGCGTATCAGCCCGCGGAGAAGCAACAGAGGCAGCGGACTCGCTCGCCCTCCTTTCCCCTCCAGCTGTCCCCGCGACGCGCGTGCGCGCGCGCCAAAATCCAGCGCAACCTCGCGGGCTGCTGCTGCTCGTCTGCAGGCCTGCCCCCCCCTGTCCCTCCACCAGCAGGCGCCGCTCTCTCCGTCCCTCGGAGAGGTCTCGTAATCGCGTATGCGTGTGTGACGCGCGCGCGCACACACACACGCGCTCGGCGCTCGCAGAGGCTCGCTTGCGCGAGAGAGAGGGAGAGAGTCGAGCGCGCGGCGGCCGCGAGAGAGCACCGCGGCGGCGAGCGGTGGTGCGCGAGTGTCAAGTCGGTCCCCAGGAATGTGGCACTTCAAAATGGCTGCCAGTTACATTAGTAATTTACGGCCGTGTCTCCCTTTGTTGTCGGCCGTGTGACGGGATCCGCGCGCGGACCAGCAGCCCGCAGGAAGCGCAGCGCGACGCAGCAGCCCGCCCAGCAGGCCCCCTCGTGTACGTGGCCCCCGCGGGCCCCGCTCCGCTGCTGCCGTGTGTCTGCCCCGCGCCCCGGACCGCCAGATATAGTGGGAGAGCGAGAGAGAGCGAGAGAGGGAGAGAGAGAGAAAGCGCGCGCGTGTCCCCGTCCGCATCCTCGGGGGCTGCTGTCCGAGTGCGGCGCAGCGGGACCGTCGCCGCCGTCGAAGGAGCCCGCGGAGCACGGGAAGTATGCGACGTCCTCGGCGGGCCTAGCCGAGGAGAAGGAAGCAGAGGGGGACCGAGAGGTGCCTCCTGGATGAGTCCAGCCAGGGCAGCTGTGATCTCGCTGCTCTGGGGCCGCTGCAGCTGAATAGCGGGGAGCTTCCACCAGTTGGCCAGTGGTGTGTACTGTTCGGAAGGAATCCCACGGGTGCAAATGGAGCAGTGTCGGATGCATCAGATATTTCCTTGAAGCGGAGGATTCAATTGTGCGGATGATAGAGATGACGGTGCTAGAGGAGTTGACCGGGCTTAAAGGGCAGGTAGATCGTCCGCAATGAACTCGCTTCTTTTGCTGGAGCAACGTTTGATTGACAAGCAACGTACAAGCTGGGCCCAATCGCAGCTATGACACTGATTGTACAAACTACATGTTTTCAAAAATCAACTCTAACATATTGTGTGTTCATGGGGTTCTGCAGGTTTCTTGTGCCTTAATTTATTAAATACAAAAACTCTGTGCTTTTAAAAATGTCAACAAGTGCCTTACTGTAAAGCCTTTATAATTCTTAAGAAGTGCGGATGGTATTGTTATAGGATATTTGTTTTAAAATGAGAATTGTGAAGTTGCACATTTGATACAAGGAGTTTTTAATGACGAAACGACAGTTCAAAGTTCTAGCTCTGACTTAAATGTGCCTATTGCATCAGCGGTGTATTTATGATTTTGCCAGATTGAAGCTAGGTCCCAAAGGGCCTAGCATGGGCCACTATGAATCCACCTGCGGTCAGCAAGTCAAGCAGGAGCTCCTCTGGATACCATCAGAAAGCACTAGCTGAGATCCGTAACTCACTGCTCCCGTTTGCAAATATCGGTGTGTAATCTTTATTTTGTAACCTATTCGTGAGGGCATTCACCCTTTTAAGCTTATAACTGTAATATTTTGTAAATTTAGTGACACAAATAAATTAAAAACAAAGAACTGAATCACAGAAAAAACAGAGATAAATAAATTCCAAAAATATATTCTTAAAATGTATTTATTTTTTTTGTTTTTTTTTTATAATTTTTTAATTTTACGACAATTTATTAATATATAAAAACCTTATGTTTAATAAAATCTATTTTAACTCAAATGATGTATTAGTACAAATAAAATAAAATTGATAGTACAATATCATTTAAATTTCATAATATAGAAACTTTTTAATTTAAAAGATAACATATACTTAGGCTTATATACCACCTAAAGAATCTATGATTAATTGATATTTTATGAAATACTGAAGATAATATATCTTGTAAAGAACAAAGACCCTTAAACTAAATGTGATTCATTGTTTGTCATTTATACCATGAAATTCTTTTTACACCTTGATAAAAGCAAACATACCAGAAAGTGACATTTCCTTTATAGATAAAATATAAAACATTAAAGTCTCAATGTATATTGATTCAAAAGATTAATTCTAATTTCAATTAATTTATAGGTGGTACAGGAGAAGTTGGATCTAGCGCAGCTAGTACAATATCAACACTTTCTACTACTAGCGGTGTCAGTTCGGCTTCAGGTCTCAGTGGTCTATCTGGTGCATCTGGATCTTTAGCAGATAAACCTGATCAACGTCAGGCAATAGCACAACTTGTAAACATGGGGTACACAGAGGTAAATATTACCCATTCATAATTACATAATAAAAGTAACAATTTTTTTAATTAGGCCACATAAATTGGCAAAATATAAATATTGAACGAAAAGAAAATTAATAAAAAATTAATTATTGAATGGTGTCAATAAGTTTTTCAATTTTATTACTAATTTATGAATGATTTTAATTAAAAATATTTGTGATTCATAAATGATTCATGCCTTGACTTATGAGTAGAGTATTAAATTAATCAAAATATTAAAGTAAATATTATCAATCGTAAAGCATTAATCATTTTTTAACTTTGTTATGAAGTTAAATTATTGTATAAAGTTTATTCACCTTCTTTGATTGTGAAACTCCCAAAGAAAATTGGATTAAAATGCATTTGTTTTTATTAAAAAAATGTTATTTTATGAAATATTTATCACCTAATGAGTAGAGTGGTATTTTTATTAGTAAATCAAATTTTAAATTACTTTTATAATTAAATTGAAACACTAAATTTCCAGATTTAATTAAATTTCTTCAATATCAGTATAAAATATTTATTTATGCAAGTCGTTATAACAAAATAATTTTTTACAATTCAATGTATTCAACAAGAAAGTATGAAATACTTACAATTTATTAATTAATAATAATAGTAATAATAATAATAATAACAATGAATAGTAATGTATTACAAATTTGAATTGTGTTTTTACAGGAGCTTAGCGTGCGGGCGCTGAAGATGACGGGCTGGCGGCTGGACGCCTCGATCGACTACCTGAAGCAGGCGGCAGCCTGTCACCAGGTCGACGGGGCGAACCTGAACGGCCTGAGCAAGTTGAACACCAAGCTCATCCGCAAGCCGAGCCTCGAGCGCGAGCTCTCGCTACAACGGGGCTCGCCCGCCCTGGACAGCGGCGCCGGCAGCTCGCGCTCGGACAGCCCGCGCCTGCCGGCCGAGGCCGGTCTCAGCCCCCACCATCCCCAGCTGAGCAGGCAGTACTCGCCGAGCAGCTTCGTGGAGCGCGAGCCGCCGCCGCCGCCCCCGCCGAGGTGCAGCTCGACGCCGCCCCCGCCGCCGCCGCCTCACGCGCCCTACAGCCCTCCCACCGTACCCACCAAGATGCAGGAGATGCTCAAGCGAATGTCTCCTGCGCCCGTGGTGCCCAGCAGGGCGCCCCTCGCCGCTCCCGGTAGCAGCGGCTCCGCCTCCGGCTCCGTGAACATGCCCCAGCGCGGCACCAGTCCCGTGTCCACGTCGAGCGCCAGCTCCGCCGGCAGGCAGCCGATGATCGTGCAGAATGGGCCACAGGTGAGCGAGCAGTCGATAAATAGCGCTTTATTGCCGCGCATTAAACGCTAATTATTTCTGGTATGCTCAAGGACGGGAGCAGCAAGACTCACGAAGAAAAAATGTAAATTGCCGATGCAAAAAGTTTCTCTTTAGGCGCGCTAATAAATAAATTATGATTTAATGACGCAAACGGAGAGTGGGATTTTTCACGCGATCCCTCGCATTCGCACCTCGAGCGAGCGATTTCACGTGAAATTCTGAATTTTAGGTCCAGCAGCAACTTTCGCAGCAGATGCAAGCGCTGAGCATCTATCAGTCGAGCAACAGTGGATCCGGCAATCAAGTGGAACCGCCGCCCCCGTATCCGATCGTCTCGTCGTCGACGGCGGGTCCGGTGCAGCCGCCTTCCTACAGCGCCTCGATGCAGAATCGACAGAGTCCCACGCAATCCCAGCAGGACTACAGGAAGAGCCCGTCGTCGGGTATCTACTCGGGGCCAACGTCCGCCGGCTCGCCCAGTCCCATCACCGTTTCGACGATGTCGCCCAACAATCAGTCCCAGTCGATGGCGCGGCCGACGCCTCTCCAAGCGTGGGGCGCCCGCCAGGCC
The DNA here is from genome assembly GCA_035586675.1 of Eurytoma californica. Classification (NCBI taxonomy): domain Eukaryota; kingdom Metazoa; phylum Arthropoda; class Insecta; order Hymenoptera; family Eurytomidae; genus Eurytoma; species Eurytoma californica. The sequence goes on along the minus strand of JAXIUT010000021.1, from coordinate 10,326,698 downwards.
AAGACCCAGCCGCCCATCATTATGCAGTCGGTGAAAAGTACCCAGGTGCAGAAGCCCGTGCTCCAGACGGCCATAGCGCCGACCTCGCCGCAGCCGATCTCGACGACGAGCAGCACGCCACCGCCGCCACCCTCGTACGCCTCCTCGATACAGCAGAAGCAGCAGGCTCAGCAGCAAGCTCAGCAGCAACAACAGCAACAACAGCAGCAGCAACAGCCGCAGCAGCAGCAACCCCCACCACCGGCGTATCCTCCTGTGGTCGGTACTAACGGGACTCCCGCAGCCGCGCCAGTCGCTATGGGCGTACCTGTCGGAGTTCCCACGACGGAGCCGCCCAGCTATGCCACCACGATGCAAGCACTCGCAGCTCAGAGGGGCATACACCACCCTCTACCGCCACCACCCTACGGAACACCTACTAGCGATGAATCCTGTGGCATGGCTATGGTAAGATACCTATTTTTTAGGAACGTTTCTGTACAATCAGTATGTAAAATTAAACCGTGAGTTATAATGGATTATCAGCCCATCAGATATCCATTATAAAAATAATAGGCTAATAATCGATTTTTCTTTATCGAAATTCGAAGTCGAAAAATGTTTGATAAGATAGATGAATAAATGGATAGATCAACAAATTCATAAAAAACAAATAATGAGGTTAAAACGGTTGCACGAACTACTAGGCGCGCGAAGCGCGCTTAAATAAATAAATGTTGTTTATTAAAAAAATTTGTTTAAATATTTAGGGTTCGACGGTGGAAAGCAATTCAGGGCCTCGCTCGTCGCCGGTAGCTCATCATCCGCCGCTACAGCGCAAGTACTCGCCAGCAACGGTACCAGCGGGTGATGGTTGCCAGCATCACCCCAGTGAGACACCGCCTCTACCACCGACGGCTTCGAGTACCGTCTCCAGCGGCCAGCGTAACAATAACCAGCATCCGTCGCTACCAGACGGCGATAAGAAGGCGAACAGCGGTGGCAACAATCAGTACAAGATCAAACACCAGTCACCTATACCCGAGCGCAAACACATGAGCAAGGAGAAGGAGGAAGAGCGTCGCGACTGCAAGGTGCGCAATTACTCGCCTCAAGCCTTCAAATTTTTCATGGAGCAGCACGTGGAAAATGTTCTCAAGTCGCATAAGCAGCGGGTGTACAGACGCTTCCAACTCGAAACCGAAATGCAGAAGATCGGCCTCAGCGCCGAGGCCCAGTGCCAGATGCGCAAGATGCTTTCGCAAAAAGAATCTAATTATATTAGGTTTGCATTTGATATTTTCTTTTGAATAACGTAATTGTAACATAAATAAAAAATGGATAATTTAAATGAATTATTATTCAAATTTTCAGGCTGAAAAGAGCTAAGATGGACAAATCTATGTTCACGAAGATTAAACCAATTGGAGTGGGTGCTTTTGGCGAGGTAACACTGGTTAGGAAATTGGATACCAATCAGTTCTACGCGATGAAGACACTGAGGAAGGCCGACGTGCTGAACCGCAATCAAGTGGCTCACGTGAAGGCCGAGAGGGATATTCTCGCGGAGGCGGACAACGAATGGGTAGTCAAGCTTTACTACTCGTTCCAAGACAAGGACAATCTGTATTTCGTTATGGATTACATACCCGGTGGTGATCTTATGTCGCTGCTGATCAAGTTTGGAATTTTTAAAGAGTCGCTGGCAAGGTTCTACATTGCCGAATTGACCTGCGCGGTTGAGAGCGTACATAAGATGGGTTTCATTCATCGTGATATCAAACCAGACAATATACTCATCGACAGAGACGGACACATCAAACTTACAGATTTCGGTCTCTGCACGGGCTTCCGCTGGACGCATAATTCGAAATATTATCAGCAAAATGGTAAAGATGAGTTTATTTTAAAAATAAATTCAAATTTGGATTGGTAGTTGATAAATACTTCAATGTCATTGTGATTCGTAGGCCACGGCAAACAAGATTCGATGGATCCATCCGACGACTGGAACAATGAGTGCCGATGCCTTCAATTAAAGCCGTTGGAGCGAAGACGGCATAGAGAGCATCAGCGCTGCTTAGCTCACTCCTTGGTAGGTACACCCAATTACATAGCACCAGAAGTACTGCAACGCACCGGCTACACGCAGCTTTGTGACTGGTGGAGTGTCGGCGTTATCCTGTACGAAATGTTGGTTGGCTCGCCACCTTTCTTAGCTAATACCCCGGCGGAAACACAGTACAAGGTTGGTTACATTTTCTTTCATTGTTTCATTTTAACAAAAATACTTTTATTTTCAAGTAATTAAATTTATAACTCTCTCAACAAATTATCAGGTCATCAATTGGGAAACGACTTTGCACATACCCAAACAAGCGAATCTGTCGCCAGAGGGTAAGGATCTAATCCTCAAACTGTGCACAGGCGCTGATCGGCGATTGGGAAAAAACGCGGACGAAGTTAAATCCCACCCGTTCTTCGCCAGTATTGACTTCGAGAAGGGCTTGCGTCGTCAAGTGGCACCACATATACCTCGCATCCAGTATCCGACGGACACGAGTAACTTCGACCCCGTCGATCCCGAAAAGCTGAGAAACTCGGAGTCCTCGGACTCCAATAAATCGGACGAGCTTCTGGACAACGGCAAGCCCTTCCACGGCTTCTTCGAGTTCACGTTCAGGCGTTTTTTTGATGACGGCGGTGGCCCCGCCTATCCTAGTCGAATAAGCCTGGACGACAACGACAATCAGGGGCCCGTCTACGTATGACATTAGGCCTTGTAGCGCGTGCGCGCTTGTGCACGCGTTTACAAGTAAATTTGCTTTCATTTTTTTTATATTTAAAAAGTTTATTACAGCACGAGATATTATGGCTGTGGGAGACGTTCTATTGAAAACGAACTGGGGAACGTAGAAATTTTTTTTATAGATTAACAAATTGTTTCTTCCCTTGATTTAATTGAGACCTTCGTGCCTATTTTAAAGATATAGATTGAAATATTCGTTAATTAATTGTTAGGTTGTGAGAAAAATCATAAGTAAGTTTAATTGGGTATTTTAATGCCTTTTCTATACTTAAAAATACCCTTCAAGCCTGCTGGATATTGTATATATATATATATTTATATGAAAGAGAAAGTTCATTGAAAAATCAAGAAATTATAAATTTATATTATAAATTAATTGTAAATTGTTTAAGTGTAACGGTTGCATGCTCAATGGGATCTCGATAAATATTTATTTGATGAATTAAAATGAAATGAATTTATTCCAAAAAGAGGATCGCTCAAAAATTGTTTGTAGATTCATATCGTTTTCAATGGAATGGTCTAGCCGAGGAATCGTGCATAAATACTCGAGAGTTGGAGAAATTTATTTACACGAGAGTGTACTAAAAATGTTGCACAGGAATAGGCGAAACGAAGTTCTATTTAAAAAAATGTATGATTCCACGCGCGGAATGAAAAACTATTAAGTACGCCCCAGGAAGAAAACTCATAAGACTTGAAAATACGGCCGAATCAGGGCGTATCGGCCGTAGGCGTTTGCTGATGACGTTTCTTTCTATCATTTTTTTTAATATTTTTTTCGTAAATACTTTAGCTTGCCATTTTTTTCATTTGTTTGAATCGGCTTTCAGTACGGAGAAAGTACGCGTGTTTTTTAGTATGTTTCAGCAAGTACTGTGATATTGCAGATGTAGCATAATCTAGCTTATATTAATTTTATTGAATATTCGTAATATTCTCAGAACAATTTAGACTTCACGTGGATCGGCCAATTATTTCGAGAGGATCTATGGACTAATGTCATTCGTTTTTCTTTATATTAATTATAATCATTTAACATTTTTTTCTATAACGTCAATGATAAATTCACCTATAATTTTATATAATAATATTGTAATGTATTGTATTATTATTAATATTATTACCATTGTCATGATCATTTTCACTATTCGTCATTTTACGTCATCATTCGTCTTTGTATAAATTTTGTGAATGGATGTAATGTGTTCATTGCATGTCGCGTTAAGTAGCTTTATTTTTTTTATTTTTTTTTTTTTTTAAATAATCATTTCCTTTTCTTGCAAACGCCTACTTGCTCCGCACTTTATATGATACTATACATAAATATATATATATACTTTGAGTGCGACGTTTAGTATACTCCAATAGGCCTTTAATTTTAAGACATAATGTCAGGCAATTGAGAGGAAAAGGAGTGAGTCTTCTACTTCTTTAGATTATGTAATTAATAAATTATACAGTTGCAATACTTTATTTATTGAAACAAATTATGTAAAAAGCATTGAAGCGATTGCATGTTATATATCAGAGTAGCTTTTTCTATTCTAAGGATTTTCGTTCTAATATTTCATGCAACAAAGAACATTTTTTTAAATTCTGTTCTAGTATTTTTTTAAGTACATATTTTCCCACCCATTATCGCGGATAATTCACTTTTAGCTTTTTTCGTCGACAACGGGTCATAATGTTTTTCCCCTTTTTATATTATCAGTCTTGGATTAAAGCTAAATAAACTCAGCCACGCACGGAGTGCGCATAAAATGCGTACTTTTGGAAATCATTCGTCTATTGCAAAAGTAACGTGACAATTAAATAACGTTAATCCGAATTAACGTACGCGTGTGTGCCTAGCGAGAAACGCATCCTAGTGCCTTAAAACTTTTTATCGACATGTCTCACACACACACTATTTTTTTAGGTGAAAATTTAGATTTATAATTTTTGATGATAATTGGTTACGCGAACCTCGGTAAACGCTCTTATAGTGAAAAAATAAACGGATTATCGAATTTTTATAATTTGTATGTACTATGTACAAAAAGCAAAGAAATGGAGTACTCTATACATAAATATATTATATTATATCGGTACATAAAGTATGTAAATGTACGAAGGAAAAATATTGTCGGAACGAACCGATGATCGTTCGACGAAAGACTTGTTTTTTTTTACCGCTTTGCAACGAGGAGAAAAAAAAGGGTGCAAAACGCTAACTAATCTAGCAAATAGTGCAAGCGTCGACTTTTTAGTCCCGACTATATTTTATAAGCAAATCATGTAAATCGTGAAAGAATGATGGTCCAGTGAAAAAAAAGAAGCGTAAGCAAGTCGCGCCGAGTTGGACTGGACTCGAACCGTCATGACCGGAAGGACCTGCATTTAACGACGTTCGATCGTTTCAGTGCCAAGACTGGCGAACTACGACAATTTCCATCTGTGCTGAAAGGAGAATGTCTCTTTTGTTCTAGGGACTGTTGATGATGTCGGGAATCTTGTCTTCGAGAGGAATAAAAAGAAAATAAAACGAACAAAGAACCGTAGCTGCCTTGCGAGTAAACTGAAATTTCGTGTACTTTTTTTTTAATTTGTTGAAACTACGCGAGCGACGAAATTGTACGTTTACTTCGCCTAGGAAATGTTCAAACAAAGCAGTACAGCGCATCGAGTTTGTTCTTGTTAACCGAGTGTCATAGTGAGCGAAGCGAATGTTTTAATAATTAGAATTGAGTTGTGTAGTGCATGTTATTGCAAATATTTTTTTTTTTTTAATATTTAAAAAAAATGCCGCTTGATACGTTGAACTGCTTTGTTTCTGCAAATTTTATTATAAAATGAATGAATTTAAATAAAAAAAGTTGCGGGAATGCTAGTTAAAGTAGAGAGTGAGAGTGAGATCTGTTTTATGATATATATAAAATAAATAAAAAAAAAAGTAATCGATACGTTGTTGCGAAGCGAAAAGTCGATTCGACCTACGTGTACATTTTGTAATATCTCCTTCCCAATTGTAATTAATGCAAAACAAACGGTAGCGAGAGATTAGCAAGAATTAAGCTTAGTTTTTTAAGGCACTATAATATATTACCGAACTTGTGTAAATATTTTGGATGAGTGTTCTAAATTAAAAGTATGTTCAATGCTTAAAATTGACTTTTTATTCTAGAATTAGTTTAGTTCACATTTTAAATTATACACTTTAAAGTAGGAACAAATTATTTTCAACAATTTTTCGAATTAAATAGTTATGAATTAGGTGGATAAATTTGAACTAATTTAACTTTCTATTAAGTTAAATTATTTATTTTTAACGAATTCATTATTTTTTAATTTGTTGCAATAACTAATAAAAAATTATTTTATAAAGTTAAACATAAAAAAAAAAAAATTGAATCTAAATATAATTTTATATTAATATTTCTTTATTAATATTTTAGCCTTGAAATTTATTTTTAATAACAAACCTTACACATTATCTTTTGTAGCAATCAATATATAGCACCTGGTTAGTTGTTTTCGCTGTAGATGTATTAAAAGGATTATACGAAAATTTCATAATTTGTGTCCATAAAAAACTTGCTTTTAAAAATTCTTTGTAATTTGCACACTATACATAAAGAAAAGAATACTGCCCCTGAAAGAGACGTGAAAAGGTAGGTACGAGAAATTTAAATGGCAGCGCGTCGTACATTGAAAAAAACAATCGGCGCACGCGCCGTTAACACATGTGACGGGCAGACGACGTTTCTTACCTTCGATGCCATCGCAGCACCTCTCACGATCGTTTTACCCGAATTAATTTCCCCACACCAGGCACACACGGCCACGCTTCATAATCGTGTTCCTTGCACCGTCCGAGGCGAGCGCGAGCCTCGTCGATTCCTCACACCTCCCTTACGAACGAGCGACCCACCGACAGCGAAAATGAATCGAGTAAGGAAACTACTTGCCAGCAAGGAGACTCGCGACTACTTTATGAGGTAAAATATCATAGCAGCGAATTTTCATTCACCTCTTGGCGTTTGTAAGTTACATCTGTCACCTCTGTTCTCCTTCAGCACCCACTTCTGGGGCCCAGCCGCCAACTGGTTGATACCCATTGCAGCCATCTCTGACATTAAGAAAGATCCCAAGTTCATCAGTGGAAAAATGACATTTGGTAAGTGTTGGTACAAGCACTGAGCTTGGTGCAGCCAGTCATTCAACTCAATTGTCATTCAAATTGATTGCCATTCTATTTTTAGCACTGTGTTTGTACTCGTTGTGCTTCATGAGATTTGCACTAAAAGTGCAGCCACGCAACTTACTGCTCTTTGCCTGCCACTTCACCAATGAAGGTGCACAACTGACGCAAGGTTACAGATTTCTAGAGTATAATTATCTGAAGAAGGAATAATTTTAGGCTAGACAGAATGTTAAATAAACTCAACAGAGCCACTGTTACTGCCAAATAGGCTATACAGACTTACATACTTTCTATGTTATGTATTAATGAAGAATTGTGAGAATTTAATACTTGGTGCAAGGTGCTAAGTAATAATTATATTTTGTTCAGGTCTTTAAAATGTACAGTGCATATCTGATCTGATTAGATAGTCCCATTTATGGTTAAATATTTATTTAGTGACATTTAAATATGTAAATAAAAATGATTACAAGGGTAAAAGGAGAGGGGGGAAATAGAATTAACTCTATAGTGAACAAATCAAGGTCAATTGGTGCAATTGTAGACAGTGTCAAGTATGTTAATAAAATATTCAATTTACAATGATAAATAAACATGTGTTTTTAAAAATCTACAAACTCATTGCTTATTTTATTTACACAAAATTCATTCAAAATGTCAAACAAGACAGTCGCTGTTTTGAAGCGTGTAAACAGCGGAACATCTTGAACTCGGCGGTGGTGGTAGCCATCTTCCTTTTTTCAAAATTTCCAAGTCCATCTCCGCGATGTCAATTTAAACCCCACGGGGGTTTCATTAACTCCTTTGCTTAAAATCGCTTTTTCTTTCGATCCCCACCGCACCCAAGCATCGTCGAAAACGAATAAACAAAAAAAAAAACGAGCCATCCCTGAAAGAAAGAAGCGGAAAACCACGCAAAGAAGCTAATGAAACCCCCGCGCCGCGATGAACCTCTTCCTCGGGGCGTACATCTCGCTGGCGCTGAGCCTGTACGTCGTCGGGTTGCTGTCGCTGCTGTACCTGCAGGAGCGGCTGGAGCGCGAGTTCCTCGCCAACAGCGTCACCGGCAATTCCCCGAACGCAGCGCGCCGATCGTCACAATCTTAGCAACGGGCCGGCGCCGCGGCGGCGCACATTTGTTTTTCACCATCCGCGGCGTCACACGTCGTCGAGGCGCACGTCCGTGGCGAGAGCTCTGCATCATCGCGACCAGCGGTTCACCAGCGCGACACGATCCCGGCTGAACGATGGTATTCTCGACGGCGCAGAAGGAGGACGCCGAGGCGCCGGGCTACGAGGGTGGCCTCGCCGTCGAAACCTGCAGCGGTGAGTCTCTTTCTACGCGCGGATTTACATCTTTATGCGGTGTACAAGGTTACTAAGCGTGTAACGCCGATGATTGCTTTCGCAATTTTTAACGATTTTTTCATTGATCCGCCCTTGAGATTGCGAGGCGATGATACGGCTAATAAGCTGAATAAAAGAGCGCAATAATAAGTCGAGTTTACGCGTTAATAGGTTCTTGGGTTGAAATGCGGTTTTCCTTAAGAATTTGTTCATAAACTGAATACTCTTTCTATTTTCTCCTAATATAAGTGAACTAGATTTTAACAAATCTAGCAAAAAAGTGTAACAGCGAAGTTTTACATGTCGAGTTTGATTGACAAAGTTGATGCACATCTGATTAAAAAGGTTATAATTACAACGATTTAAAACTGAATAGTTTTTCAGTCATTTGTTTATTTTTTTGTATCTAAATATCAATAATACAAGTATGTGTATATATAAAATGTAATAAAAAAAGTATTACAAATTAAGCTCTTTATTAGCTCAATGGACGGATTAGTTACTATCTTATGTAGTAAAAAACATTTGAACTTATCAGCTACTTTGTTCTTAGGCGCAATAAATCTTACATACAAAACAGATTTTTATGGACGGAATTTTTACAAGTTAAGTATTTCACTATAAAAAACAAATCCTAAAATCTATATGCGACGAGCGCTACCGTCTGTTAAAAGGAAAGAACAAAGCTATACTGAGAACGAGCAGAACCCAGCTGAATTGCATCGAGCCAGCACCCGCCAGTCGGCACTTGTAGATGTCGTACCTGTAATGCAAATTTGTTTTCATTCCATTATTTTCTGAGGCATCACTTTATTAAAAAAAAGATTTTTTCCCGCGACGATTAAAAATATTTAAGAAAATACAAGTAATATAAAACGGAAATTAATTTTTCTTTACTTTTTGTTTGTTGCAAAATAAATTTTATATTACATTAATTACTTTTGCTTCTTGTAAACAAATTTTACGAAATCTTAAAGTTATTTATTATCGTTTTTTTCTAAAATATCTTTGGATAGATCGAGACTGAGGGAGATTTTATAATCCTACTAGATTCTCCCCTGCGAGTCCTATAGATTAAATCCCCTCGCGGATTACTTTTAGCACAATAGCGGTAAGGAAAGTTTTGTTCCCGTTTGTATATGTGTTACATTGTATTTGGTTAATGCAATGTTTCGAAACTATTGCAACAACGCGGGCTTAAATAAACAATATTTAATAAACAATACAAAATTTTAACAAGCACCTAGTATCATATACATTTTTTTAAAATTATCATTTACAAGTTCATGGAAATTTAAACAAGTTAAAAGGTTGCTATTTTTATGAATAGTTAGCAAATAAAAGTCTTTTTGAAATGCAATTATGTATTGCATTTTATATAAATAATTTATAAGTTTTTCTATTAAAAGTATCTTTGATACTCTGAGAATTCATTTCATCTACTATAACGAAATTAAAGTACAATTTTACCATTAAACTCTTACATTAGCATAAAGCGCAATCAACTTTAAAATTGCAATTTTCAACAATATCATCAGTTTTTATCAAAATTTAAAATGTTTTCACATTTTGTGGATAAGTGATATCTTAAGTCCACTTTGTTGATAGCGTGAAAAAAAATACGTCTCAATTGCCAAATATAAAATCTTCATTGGCGCACTCAGTGGTCTCTTACCTAGTCAGTTTGTCATCGACGATGTTGTTGAACTCCGCTTCGACCAGCTGCCCATCGTAGTACGTTATCAGATCCTCGAGCGGATACTCGTAGCCCTGCTTGCACTCGCACTTGTAGCCGCCGCTGTCGAATCCACGGCCCAGTATCGGCACGCACTGCGAACGTACGGGAGAGAGAGATGTAGATCGCAAAAGGCAGAAAAGAAAAAGGAAGAGAGAAAGAAAAGTTCAAAAGTCGTAAAGGCGCGCAACGATTAATGCCGTCGCTGAAAGTCTCCATTATGCTTTTCCCGCGCCTCCGGGGGCCGCCTGCCATTAATTACGGCGCGCTTTGACGAGGCTTCGCTCGCGCGCGCACAATTAGAGCGGCGAGAGCCCCGTCCGCGTGCGACGCACGCACACGGAGAGGCGCTCGCGTGAAAGGCCGCCCGAGAGAAGCGGAAAGAAAAATAATATATATAAAGATAGAAAAAAAAAAGAAAAAGAAAGAAAGATAGAAGGAACTCACGTATGAGGATTTTTTGTCGCACTTGTGCGTCCCCTTAAACGCGTTGGGAACATTGAATTTATCGTCACACTGGTTGATATCCAGCTGTAGCAAGTCCATGGTCACAGTTACGACACCCCTGTAAGTGTCTTAATGTTAAATATGATCTTCCTTTAACCTCCCTCCTTTTGATCATCGCGGCGAGAGAGCGAGAGCGAGGAGATAGCCCGCGAGTTTCGGGAAAACAGGTTCCCCGCTCCAACTATCTCACACTCGCGGTGGCCGATCGCACGTGAGGAGGGAGAGAGAGAGCGGCCCCGCACAGTCGTCGGCGTCGTCGACGTCGCGGGCCTCTCTCTGCGTGTGCGCGTGTGTACGTCGCATGCCCATACTCACTTGAATTCCAGTTTGTCTTTGAGGCTGTCCCAGCCGAAAAAGGGGGATGCATAGGTAATTAACCATTTCTTCACTTTGCCGTTACAATCGAAGTAAGGGACGGTCCAGTAGCCGTGATTCAGGTTTGCTGCCCTACGCACGCAGACAACACAAGATATAAGAGGAGGAGAAGAGACACACCGGCGGAGAAGAGGAGGAGACGAGCCCGCCCCATCCGCAAGCGCATTAAAATAAATTACACGTAGAGCGCAGATAACCCCCCGCGAAGAGCATCCTCTCTCGTCTCTGTTTTTCTTTCTCTCTCTCTCTCACATTCGCCCGTGTCCCTTTCTTTCTCCCTTGCTCTCTTTTTGCCGCGCTTTCGCTCTCACTCGTCGTCGTTGACGCCTCTGCGGCGAGGCTTCCTCTATTTGCAGAGAGTTATGTGGGAAAGTTCAAGCGCGGCATTGAGCAAAAATCCGAGAGAGAAAGGGGAGGAATAGCCGAGACGGAGAGAGAATCGGTGCGAGCCCGGGGCTCGGATGTTTTTATTTCGGGCCGAAAAATTTATTAAAGAGCCGTAAACACCGAGGAGAGAGAGAGGAGCCCCGTCGAGGCCTTGGGCAGACGAAGCCTTTACCTGTAGTACGTCGGGTAGTGCTCGTATTTTTTCAAGGATTCGCCAGTCTCGTTGGAGCGGACCATCATTTTTAGGAAGTATTTCTCGAGATCGTCGTGATTCGCCGCCCAACGGTTCTTCAGCAGTTGGAACCACTCGTTCTTCGTGTAGATCTCCTCTGCAATGCAAGTATGACACATTAGTTTTTAGCTCCTTTATTTTTTCCCACTAAAGAACCGAACACCTTTTGCTTAAGCATACTACTTAGCATTTTCAAGTGTTATCGTTTGAATTTAATAAAAGTCGCTTCTTAATACGTTACGATTTACTGTTAAAAGTAAAATTTTAACAGTTTTAGTTTTTAAAAGTCATTTAAAGAACCCCCTGAAACATGAAGAAATAATTTCAATTACCAGTAGTGTTAAGCCTAGCCAAATCCTCGACCTTCAACTTGAGCGTGTTAAGCTCTTCTTTGTAGGCGTAGGGCGCGAAGAATGTGCGATTGGTGAACTTGTTGCGATCCCAATAAACTCCAGCCGACCAGATCCTCGGGTTACCGAACAAGAGGGCGACTACTTCCGCGATCATCTGGTCCTCGTTCAAAGGCTTATCGGCTATCCTCTTGCCAGAGTAGACTTCCTCCGGGTCCGAAATCTGCAGGAACGAACTGATGAAGTTGGCCAATCGCGATGCCATTTTCGCTTCGTTTTCGTAGAATTCGTCCGCACCGAAAGCTATGTCACCTGGCAGTCGCAATTGTTCTTCCGAGAACCTAATTTAAATAGATTTTTAAAATGTTATCATTTTTTAAAAGTACTCGAATATAATTATTATTATTAAATTTATAAACAATTAAATTTAACTTTGATATTCGTTTCTAAATCAGTAATTTTACTAAATTTACTTACTTTTTACAGTTGTCTGGTTTAACGTGCAAAATGAATTTCAAAACTTGATCTATATTCATTCTGTCGTCATGTAGAGATTCTGGTCCAGTTGAATAATTTTTGTACTCATAATACTGTTCAAGATACTTTTCTCGCGTATAATTCGTTGCCTTTGTTAATTCCGCTGGCCTCTTTTGAATCCCTGAATAAAAATAAAAATAATTAAACATGAAATTTTTTAAATGAAATCAATGACGAAAATTTAAATTTATTATTTACAGCCTATTTTGGAGCAGTCAAATCCGTTGTAATACTGTTCAGGCGATGCTCTTTCGATTATTTCGCCAAGATACGGTCTCTTGACCACATAGGGCAGTCGCCAACTGGGTTTGCATCTGCACATGTACCCTCCTCTTCGAAATCCCCATCCATGCAATGGCTCACACTGCAAAATAAATAAAGTTAATAATTTTTCCATTTCTAAATAATCATTTTAATTACTTATTTTTGCGCTAGTTTTTTTGCAGTGATTTAATATTACCTCAGTTGTTTCAGACTTGCATCTTGCAGTATTTGCAAATCTATTAGGACCCCTGTTTCCTTCACCTCTAGGACACTGATTGATATCTATCCTATCAAAGTCCATTTCCACAACTGACACAGCTGTATACCTGAAAGTTAAAATTAATTAAAAAATGCAAAAATATTACAAATTAAAATTATCTATTTTTTTTAAATTTAAGGTTTAATATTCCAGTACATTTGATTAAAAAATAAAAGTAGATGAATAAATAACTATTCAGTAAAGAAATAAAAATAAAATTAGAATGAGACTCTCTCACGATTCCTATGTGATTATACATTAAACTTAAGAAGAATCATCTAAAAAGTATAGATTTTTGAAATTTGACTACAGGCCCTTCTTAATCCTTTAAGTGCTTTAATCCTATCGCCCCACAGTATTTCACACGTGTGAGCAGTATGAAAGGCCATTCCTGCTTGACCAGTACAGATAGGGCACACACCCTCTTGGAGGATTTGAAAAGGATCCGAATAAATTAGAATAATAATGAGGGAGCTATCGCCCCTTGGCATCTATCTGTGCATTCTATCTTCAATGCAATTTTTTGAGAAATATTGAGACTCAATGCAGGCGACTGCATTGGTGCATTAATGCTTTCCCCCGTGGAAAAATCTTACCTTGGGATTTCAATGTGCCTGAACTGCGTATAACGGGGGTACAAGTCTACAATTGGAACAACTGCTGCGAAAAGCCAACGGTTCGAGCGTCCACAATCAAAGTAGGGTCTTATCCATTTTACTGGTCCTCCCTCCTCATCAGCAGCTGAAATACAAGTTTTGTTTAAAATTCCAATTCTTTTTTAGTTTTTTCTCAAAATAAATTCTCACAACGTACATTTAGGTCCATGGAACGTATGAGTAATGTTTGTATTGTTCGCATATCGTATTTCCACTTGATATGTTCTTTTAGTATCGTGTCTTGTTGTGGTGTCGTCTGGTAACCATGCTTTATACCTGAAAAATTGAAAACCGTTAGTTAGAATTAATCTACATCACTATTACTATTAAAAACAATTTTCTTTCTTCTTACCATTCATTAATTCTATAATAGTCTGTGGTATAATCTTTGCTAAGTTGTCCTGGAGGAAAAGCTCCCAAATCTTGTACAGAAAATGTGTTCCTAGTCGAAATCCTCTCCAGATGCACGGGATCATTGAAATCATCCAATCTAAAAGTCCTGGGAGCGAATCTGGGCATAGTCTTGTTGAAGAATCCTCTGTACGAGGGAGTAAAAGACATATTGGGCGAGAAGTAGATAGCCGAAGCGTTGATATAAGGATTAGCTGAGACATCGGCCACAGTGGACAGGAAATAGTACATCATACCAGGATCGTAGGTGTCGTTGTTACTATTAACCGGCTTGTAATTCCTCGACTGGAGGATGTAACTCCAGTAAAAGCTCCTGGTCATGGCCATGTTGTGCAGATGCAGCAAGGCAGTCCTGTTAGGAAATATCGGATTGATGTTGATCTCCTTGATGTCGGGCTTGTGGGACACGGTGTCGTGCGGCAGGTAGAGATCGTCCAGGTGCTGGATCTGGCAGTTGTCCATGCTGACCTTGTCCATCTTGTGCCTGACCTCGTCGAAGGCGTCGCGGACGAACCAGTCCGGAGGCGGCTCGTCATCCCGCGTCAGCGTGTGATCGGCCTGCGCGTCGGCTACGCCCAACAGGTAGCATGAGGCGAGGAGCGCCGCGGCCAAAGCGACGACACCCGCGCGCCTCATCGCCGCCGCCTCTGTCTGCTTCATTTCCTCGCTCGTTTACCTCCGGTGCAGCCACCTCAACTCCGCATCGTCGACCTCCGCTTCGAGTTGTGTACACCCGCTGTGCCTCCGCTTCCTGGTCGACGCCTTCGAAACGGCGTGTGTATCACTCGCACGGCAACCGCCCAAACGCGCTCGTCCACTCGGGCGTGCGCCAGCGCTACAAAACACACGCCTGTGAGTAAGCGAGACGTGGGGGGGGAGTGGGAGCGAGAGGAGGCGAGGTGCACGCCCGCGAAGCGGAATGTCGTTAGGCCGACTTCACAGTGGCACCGCCGGGATCTATTGTGCGGGAGGGAAAGCCAGCCAGCGTGTGCCTGGAAATTTCGTTAATGAGCTATACTATCGTACGCACTGGCGCGGACGCTACTTGACGGGCAAGTTTAGGCTGTTATAGGTATATACGCGTGAATCATTGCTGCGTCAACGCTCACCGCAGCTTCGTGCATCCAATGTATAAGTGTAGGTGAGCTCGTGTTATTGGCAATTGATTCTTTTTTTTTACGATTTTTTTTTTATTATTTCCAAACTTTTGGAAAATATTCACGACTTGTCTTTCTCTTGCTAAGGCATTAAATTAAGATTTAACTTAAAATCAATGGTTTAATAATTATTATTGATAATATCATAATACTAATTATAACAGATTTATGCTTAAATCTATGTTTTAAAAGATAAAAAGTTATTTTAATTTTATATTGGTTATATAATACAGGTTCTAATTACAATTGCCTCGGTTTTTAAAAACTTTATGTGATGAGTACTCGAATCAAGTAAAAATAAAAAATACATTGGTACTTTGATCCCGGAAAAATTAAAAAGCCCAAAAATGCAGTTATTATGTCTTTTTGCCGGTTAGCTACGCAGATTTTAATGTTTGCAATGGTAGCTGACTCATTAGTACTTTTATTTGACGTTTACCTGATAGGAGGATTTGAGAGTCACATTAGAGGGTTGGGCTGGCTGTTTCTGTCCTTTTCTAGTCTACTCGACACAATAAGACACGTGTACTAAAGTCGACCCCATTTCTCAAACTCCACTACATATAGGAAACGTGTCTGTTTCCTAAAAGTTCGTATCATTTATATATATTTCATTTTATTACAGCAAATCATTATTACTATTAAATAATAAAAAAAATAAAATAAGTATGTATGAGTAGATTCTAAGTTTTTCTGACGAAGTGATTAATAATTTCGTATGCTTTTATTATGATTGAAACAATATGGATTTAAGAAAAATTGAAAACTGCAACTTCTTAATAATTATTAATGTAAGTTTTAATGTCTTAAACAAAATTAATTTATACAAAATGACCTCGTAAAATCGATGCATACATTTTACATAAATTTATCAAGTATACCCCGCAATTCGACTGCAAAATAAAAAATCTATCAACTGCTCAAAATTGAATTTCCAAATACCAACTTTTTTCTCAAAATTTTAATCTAAGTACTTAAAATAAGTAAGATATGTTATGTTATGAAAAAATAGCTCAAATATTATTTATGAAAAAGTAAAGCATTAAATATTATTTACAACTACAACAAAAAAACTTTTTTTTAATTTAATAATAATGCCGAGCCAGCTTGTTTAATTATTTATTCATTGCCAATACATAAATACAAAAATAAATCATTCGAGTATAAATTTCTAACATGAATTTCTCCCACTTACGAACATTGGGGTCGCTCATTACCGCAACAATTACTTGTAATTTACAATTTAGCTGTTGTTCCATTTTTTAATAATTTTTATTTTCTAATAATTTCCATTATTATGGAATGTTTTATTTGTTTAAATATATCAAGTTAATATTGTTTTAATCAGACACACACACATGCAAATATCATTTGTTGATTAAGAGCCGGGTTGTAAACCGGAGTAAAGATTACTTTTTACATACTATATTACTAAATATTAAAACGTGATTAATAGAAAATTGCCTTTACTGTTTTTTTTTATTTTGAGCGCTAAAATCGTCAAAACTACATTAATCCACTAATGCCTGAATTTCAAAAGATCTTAGTGACTTTGAGTCTACAAATTTTAATGAAATTGCGGTAGGTTCTATAGCCGAGGGGTTATTTATCCTATGAAATCAGAAACCACGTTTAAATAAGTCACTTAGCAATCACTTGTTAATCAATGTGAAGTAAATTTATAATTTCTTCATCAATATAATAATCAATAAATCTAAATCACATTTAAGTTATAACGAATGTCCGCTTGTTTTGCAGTTCATAAAGCATTCATAAAGCATTCATAATTACAGTTAAAAAA
>JAXIUT010000021.1:10290918-10301964 GCA_035586675.1 Eurytoma californica | reverse complement strand
TTTTTCTAAAATTGATCACTAAAAATTGATTTTCAAATAAAAAATCACTACCGACACAATTAATCTATTGAGTTTGAATAATCAATTGTAATCGACAGGAGTAGTAAGCATAATTAGATTTTCGTATCTTTTTTTATCGTCGTTTTAAAGTGCTCAAGCAGCAGACCTTTCTGACATTTGCACTTGCATATTAAGATAATAAATTTAATTATCCACATGATGTTATTGAAACTGAAGATAAATTTTAAAGTTTTATGCAAGACAGTAGTACAATGATGTTTAATTTTTGATAAAAACTACTTAAATTTAAAATAAACATTTAATGAAAAAAAAAGCTTTTTTTACTTCCAGTTCAGGATTAGTACCTTACGTTTGATAATTGCAGACTACCTTTAGATCAGTTGTTCAGAGTGAAAGAAATTCAAAATTTTTTTTCACGTAATTTTTCTCAAGTGATTTTTATAAGATATTATATTAAGCATTTTAACCAGGCGGCCCGTTAAAACCCACTGGCGCATGTTACTACCCAGCCCATTATACCCCGCTCTCACCTAATTCACACGATCTGATACTCATTTAAATCAGGACGCGTTTGCGCCTGGATACAGCGCGTGACATTACCTGGCACATTTACCGCCAGATGGACACCGAGACATATCTCCCGGCAACGGGTCTACAGTCTTAATATTATATAAATGATATTAAGATTTTGCTGCTTGTGCATCTAGAGTGCATATAAAATGCTCTGCCATTTAATTGATTCTTAATAAATCATGTATATACAGTAGGATTACTTTGTAATAACTGGTTTTAATAAAATAAAATAAAAAATAATTAAACGATATTATAAACTTTTGGTTACCTTAAAAGGGTTAAAATTTATAGAACCCTTACAATAATTGATAACGAATGTTACTAAAATTACCATCACCTAAAATTACATTAATAAAATTACATTAATAAAATTATGTAAAAAAAAATAACTTTATTAAATTAATTAATAAAATAATTAAATTATAAATTCTTTTTCAATTAATTTAACCTATTTTCTGTATAAGAATTTTTTATAATTATTTTAATGCAATATTTTTATTTGCATATACTAAATTACATATTTACTAAGTCGATATTTCATTGATTTGATCCAAATTTAATCAGTTCGTCTAAAAAAAAAATGATCTGGAAATTTTCGAATTTCATCTGGAAACCCCGGGAAAGCATCTGGAATCTTATAAACAGTAATTTTTACAACAGCATATCTCCGCATAAATTTATTGTCTGATTGTTTGATTTAGGTGTTATTCAAAAATCAAGTCACCTCTTGAATAAGCATCGCCAACTTTGACACCTATAATATCGGTACATCGGAAGTGCAAGACCGCAGGCACAAAGGAGAGAGTGCCCCCGGTCAATTGAGTCGGCACGCGGTATAACGGCCCTTGAAAGTAATCCCCGCGATTACCGTCGGCGCAAACAAAATAACGAGCCCGCCGAGCGTAACGGAATCGATCGATCTTTACGGGGCGCATCATCCCACGAGGCAACTCCTCAATTTCCTGCCTCCAACAAAGAGAACCTCGCGCGCGCGTTAACCCCGCCTATCCGCGTGTATATTATATACACGTATATACGTATGTATGTACGTATGTATGTACGTAAGTATGTACGTATGTGCGTGCGGCCGGCAAAACGGGCCGAAAGCGAGGCAAAAAAGAAATCCACTAAAAAATCCGCAAGAGCCGCAACAAGTACGCAGCGTTCGCGCGCGCACAAAGACTCTCCCTCGTTGCGCTCGGGGCACAGATGTCGCGAGGCGGCACGCACGTGGGACGGGCGCACGTGTGCGTGTGCACCGGAGATGCGAGCGAGTTCACTCCTCCTCCTCCTCTCTGCCCGCCGCCCCGCGTCGTCGTCATTATTGCGGATATGCATAATATCGTCGCGCGGATTTTTGGCCGCTTTTTCGGAGCTGCACTCTCATTGTGCCGCGTAACGAGAGCGAAGTGAGCGTACAAGCGAGTGCAACGGGTGCACAATCGACGGAAAAATCGCCGGCCGGCGATTTTTCGATCGGGGATTCCCCCGGGGGCCGCGGCAGCTGCAGCGCAAAAACCAGTTGCGCGGGCATGCAGGCCGTTGCTGCTGCTGCCGCTGCACACGCGGGGAGAGAAAGTTTCTCGAGCGCGGCTCTCACCCCGCGGCCGGTGCATGCGCCCGACAATGGGCCCCGCCGAAATCTCGCCTTATATGCAACCGCGGGAAAATTTGCGTATTCAAAGGAAGAACGGTTGGGATGCTGCGCGCAACGGCCGAGTCTTGACCGAAGCGTTTCTCGATACGCACACGTCGCTTTCTTTCTTTTTGGAGATAAGCTCGCCGACCGGATTACGCGCACAAGGATTTTCACTTATTGGAGGGGTGGGTCTGCGTTTCGCGTCTTTTTAACGAAAAATGCGAGTTCGTAGACCGGATTGTACTCTGGTAATGTATGAGAGTGAAAAATTGAAAAAATCTCCGAAAAGCTCGATTGGCTTAGTTTTCACTCGAATCGAGTGTTTTTTTCACAATTTCAGAGTACTAGTTAATTTGAGCGAGCTTCGGGTAAACATTTTAACCTCGTTAATTATTAATGAATTTGTTGATCGTGATTTGTCTATCTTATTGAAAATGTTTCGACTTCGAATTTCGATAAAAAAAAAAGCGCGATTGTTCGCCTATTATTTTTATACCTATAATATAAATGGATACACTGAGATTTTCAATAACAAGAAGGGTTCGTCTGTTTTTCACCAATTTTAAAAAATATATCTTTGTCTAATCTTTAGATCAACGTGAAATTGAAATAAATTTATGCAATCTTAGATCGAATATCGAATAATTCTGTTAAGAGTGAATTAATTGAACAGGTATCGTTATCTACTATATTGCTTAACTATTTTCATCTAAATACTGTATACAAGAGATTTATAATCACATTGATTTAATAAAACAAAGTTCGTCGACCGAATTACGTATATACTGAGATGTTCACTTGTTAGAGCGTTTTGTTTCGTTTTTCACCTTTTTATATACACTTGAAAAATGTTTAGAGGAGGGGAGACTTGAAATATGATAAAAATTGCCATAAATTTACGAAAAATTATAATTTTTGAGTTATACTTTTGCCAAATATTATAGTAATTTTGCTCATGTTTTCACTATGTTCCGCATCTCAAATTGAATATTTAAATAATCGACACGTATTATTTCCTTTTTCAATTTAATGATTTTTAGGAAAGATATCGAACTTCGAAAATGCTGGTGACATCACATTTGCACGCTACAGTATACGCAGATATACTACACCGTGATGACGTCCTCTTGTAGTGAATTTGATATTGTTACGAAACGTTTAATAGAAAAAAGAAAAAATACGTGTCTTATAGTTTTCAATATTCTATCTAATAAACCTACAATGGAATGTTTCATACAAATTCCCAATTACACTAAATTTTCCTACGTATTTATTTTGAATGTAAAAAAATATCGATATTTCGCTTACAGCTTTTGATAAAGAATATTTCGTGGTTTCTAAAATTACATTACATTACGGAAAAAGTATCATGTCCGAAAAAAAGAGTCGCGAGCCTGGCCTCAAGTGCGTGAGCAAGTAGCAACGTTTACCGCCAGGCATTCGCGTGCGTGTACGCGAGCGTCGTGCGTCGGAGCTCCGGCGAAACCCGAGATGCATCCCAAAGAAAGCTCGCTGCACTCTCGCGAGTAGCGAACAAAAAAAAAGGGGGCGTCCCTCCTCGCTCTCCTTTTAGCGGGGGCCCCCGGGAAAAAGAAAACCAAAATTGCTTCTAAACCGAAACCGCAGCTCGCCTCGCTTCTTCTTCTCTCCGCCTCGCTCCGTCGCTCTCTGTTCTCCGGGCTAATTCGTTTTCAACAATATACGTATAAAAATTGGCGAAGCTATAAAAAAAAAAAGGGAACGGCGAAAAGAATTCGCGATACATAATGCGAGGTGGGGCCCACCGCCTCATCCTCCAGAGGGGGAGGGATGAAAGGGGGGGGACGAACGAAGGCAGGTTCACCCCTTGTGCTGTCCGCTGGTGGTGCCCTCCTGTATTTACCTGCGAAAAAAATTTTCTCATAGCCGGAGACAGGTTTTCGCTGGGGGTCCCTTCGCCGCGCTAATGCCCTATCCATTTTGTCTCTTCCTCGCTCGCTGCGCGCCCGGGCAAAAATCGCCCGTACGTAAGCCATGCGCGTATACACACACGTCGGGGAGGGGGGCACACACGGCCGACGAAAAATGTAGCCCCGGCCTATACGTACACCGGCTGCTGCTGCTGCTGCTGCTCCTCCGTGTCCGGCTCATCCTGAGAAAAATTCCGGCATCCGCTCGCCTCTGGCCTTCTTTCTCTCTCTCTCTCTCTTGTCTGTCTGTCTCTCCGGGAGCTACTCTCTCTCTCTTCTCCTCCTGTGCTCCTTCGCCGCATTTACAAGCCTTTATCGCTCGCTCTCCTTCTCTCGCCCGGCCGGGCCGCATGTGTATGTGCGTCGGAGCACGATCCTCCCAATATTTACGTGGGAAACGGCCTCTCTCGCCCCGGCAGATGCGGATTTAATGTGTATATCGCGAAAGAGCGAGAGAGGGACGGAAGGCGAGAATAAGAGAGAGAAGGAGCGAGTGGGAGAGCAAGACGGAGAGAGTAGGTGCATTGTGATTGTGCATCCGATCGAGCGTAATTCATCCTTTCCTGGTCGCTCTCTTCTCCTCTCTCTCTCGCTCGTATCACCGATCGCGCGCAGCAGAGAGAGAGAGAGGGTGTGTGCTTGCGCCCGCTGCGCGTATCGCCTACTTGTACTTTTACACTGTGACGCGCGCGTCACCTCCTTCACACGCGTATGCGTCGCACACGCATCCGTCTCCACGCGTGAACACACGTTTACACATCTGTACGTGTGTACACACGCATGTACATCTACACACGACGACACGCGTATATACACATATCCGTACATGTGTACGCACGCGTATATATATACACGTGTGGACGCGCGTATGAATATCTGTATATGTGCGTACGGCAGACTGCATCTCTCGTGTGCTTTGCGGTTTTTTCTTCTCTCCTCTCGCCCTCGTCACCCGCCGCCGCCGTCGTCGTCCTTCCACTCTCGCGGCGCTCTTGCGCGAAACGAGGGCCTTTGCACTTTCAAGGCTACGCGCGCTTACGTGTTTCGCCCGGCGCGCGTCGTCTTTCCTTCTTTCACCTCTTTTGCCTTATTTTTGCTTAATTCTCTCTCCTCCCTCTCTCCTTCTTCTTCCGGAAGTTCGGCTTTCGGGAAAGCGCCGAGGCAACGGCCTGGCAAGCCACTCAACGCGAAAAATGTGTGCCGGACAATGCGGTTGGGTATCGATGGATTTTGCACTCGAGGAGTACTATCGATTGGCTAGGGTTGTTTTTTTTTTTCTCTCTTTTTCGAGAGGAACAATCGTGCGACCGATGGCCGTGAGGTAACGCGACCAGAGCGGCCGCTATATACACCGGGGAAGGCGAGCGCGCGCTTAGACGTCGCGCAGCCCCTTGCGTTTGATAATGGCTCATTGTGGCGCCCTTTTGACTCATACCTGTATTTAACTAATAGAGGGGGTACGAAATCTAACTCTTTGGATCTTTAAAAGTCCAAATAGAAACTGGACGCACGTGCAGTTGTGCTTTTGTATATTATAAAAATGCTTTTATTTACAATGGGCAGCTTTGAGTTGCATTAATACATGTACGCGTATACTTCAGTCGAATTGATATAGCACTTTAAAAATGTTTCTATTATTTTCAATTGAACATTTTATTATTAGAAATTAGAGAGATGTACTGTTATGCCCCATGAGTATATTGTAATTATTTTAATTAAATTATTCGTCGAATTATAAGCATATATTATTCTGAAAATATATAGTCATTTTAATATTCACTATAATTAATTAGAGCGCACGACACGCGCCTAGCTGGTAGCGCTAACATTATAACTCTCATTATTTGGTTATGAATTTGTTGATCATTATTCATCTGACTTATCGATAATTTTTTTAACGTCCAATTTCAATAAAGAAAAATCGATTATTCACTTATTATTTTCATATTTATACAATTTGACTAATAATCTAACTAACTATAATAGTAAATCAATAACTATAATCTCTTCAGATGAAACACCCAAACTATATTACGCAACAAAAATTTAATAGAAACCTCCAATATATACATCAAATAATTTATTTAATTATATCGATTTGATATGTTAATGTTGTCATAATATATCAAGCTCGATAAAGTTGAATAAAATGGATTTTTTTCTCTCTCGAGTTGTTGAAAAGAGATGAGGAGCGGCTCGAAGCTCGAAAAAAAAATTCTGAATTAAAAAATTTTACGTTGGAGTGACGCCCCCCTTAGAAAAATGAAACGAAACCGATAATTCAAATTTGTCGTGCGCTCTAAAGTAGAGTTTTTAGTGTAGCGTGCATAAAATATTAATTTCCGTAATTTATGCAAGCAAAAGTGTCCAACGCCTCTAAACGAGTTTAGGCGCAAAAAGGGGCAAGGGGCAAAAATGGGGAGAGCCGAAATCGTCTCGTGAGCATTCGAATTTATTTTCGTCTCTCGTTCGCTCTAAGGACAATCGTTCGAGAGAAGGTGAATTCATAATTTTTTTTTTTCACTACGCCGCTGACCTATATGCGATCATTTGTTTAAAATGTGTTTTAGTGTAAATGCATTCACACTTGCGCCAATTTTCGCGGATTAATAAAAGAAACGTTTAATTACGACTGCAAACTGTACTAATCAATTTTGAGACGCGATATTGTTTGAGCTGAAGGATTTAAAAATTGATCATAATTTGATTCAGAGACTAGAATGCATGTAATGCAGTAAAAATTGTTATATTTTAATGAATTAATCGTGATTTGGCATGTAAAATTTACATTACGAGCAAAAGTAAAATTTACTTCAACTCCATCTCGTAGAACCAATATAGTAACAACCAGGGATCTACTAAAATTTCTACATGCATTAAATTGCAGGTACACTTGAAGTCCAGTGTTAAGATTATCCAATAAATTCCTGTAAATGTGATAACTTTTTCTCCGTTACCGCCTCTTCGCAGATTTAAAAATTTCCTGAATTTTCTAGTAGCAATAAATTGCCGTAATAGTAAACTTGTAATCTTAATTAATAGTAAACTTGTAATCAAGTGCTGCGTTTACTAAACATTAGAAAGGACAGCGTTGCAAATTTACTCGGAAAAGTAGCAATTCATCATTTGATCTTCTTATAGGAATTTTGGGATTAAGAAATGATAAGCTGGTAGGAATTTTTGTAAATAAAAAAATTCTTTCCGTGTAAAATACAAAAAAAAATTGTGTCTTTAAAACTACATTCTCTCTAAATCTTATTCAGTGAAATTTCACTAATTTTCAGTTCAGATCAGGGCAAACTAGTGAAAGTGACCTAATCTGAACTGGAAAACTACTGGAATTTAACTGAAAATTACTGAAATTCACTGTAAATTAGTGAAATTCACTGAAAATTAGTGAAATTTCACTGAATGAGATTTAGAGGGTTCATATTTACTTATTTATTTGCTTTTGCCAACCCATGTTTCTTAATTCTAAAACTCAGGAACAACGATTTAAAATTCCAAATTTCAATTCGGTCATATCAATAAATTTTTATATAACGAATTTCCTGCCAATAATTAAAAAAAATTCCCTAAATTCTAAAACCGAATGCAAATTTCCCGTACAATTTTAACGCGTCGAGCAGATACTTCCGAGAGCAGCGTGTAGTGACGAGCGAACACTTCATCCGCGCGCGGGACGAAGACGTCTCTCAAGTATCCGCGTCTTAAAATATCCCGACTCCTCGGAGGGGAGTGCGCCGGGGTTGTCTTTGTGTTGCGCGGCCCACGAGTGCGCCATTGTCGCGAGCGCAATAATTACTCGTTTGCCGAAAGCAGAGCCGGCGGAAGGGCGATACACTGCACGGCTCGTCAAACGCCGGCCGGATTACACGTAGCGATAAAGCCGTTGGCCAAAGTACGCGCATCAAAAGTTTCGTCGCTTTCCGAGAATTGATTTGTTGAGCGAGCGGCCCGGCGATTGCCCCCAATTGTTTCATTTTCTCGTTTTTACGCGATGACGTGCCGAAAATTTGTTTTTCACTCGTGATTAATCGGCTGGTCTTTCATTACGTTTGATTTCGTTAGGGACAATCGTTTTTGGATAGGGAGATTTGTACTAAATAAATTACGACTGTTAAATAAATTGTGACCGGAGAGGAGATGAATTTGACTGTGGCAATTCGGTGTTTTTAAGTGCAAAATCGCTGTAAATAACGATAGTCATTTTGTGATAGTAGTACAATAATGCACGGAGAGAATAAACTTAATAAAAATTGCTGTTGCGGTTAGGAAAGGAGTGACTGCCTTGACAAGTGAGAATTTTTAGTACGAAATATAGCAATTTTTAATACTTAAAATAGCAATTTTTAATACTTAAAATAGCAATTTTTAATATTAAAATAGTACCTTTTATAATTTTACTACGAAAAATTATTTTTCATATCAAAAATTCTCGCTTGTCAAGACTGTCACTCCTTTTCTAACCACAATAGCAATTTTTATTAAGTTTATTCTCTCCGTGTCTAAAGGAAACCAGTGAAATCATCTAAAAATGAAATATGCTGTAGTTTTAGAACAAATAATACTAGAACTACAATATATTACGTTTTTAGATGATTCCACTGGTTGCCGATTTCAATTCAATGTGTGCGTGGTCCTTCTCTTAGAAAATACGAATAATGATGATCCATAAATTCAATCGATTTATGACGTCACAGTAATTTTACTTTTTTGTAATTTGCTTGATCTGGTATCTTTGTTTGGCGGTTTCTCAAAATCATAGTTTCGAATGATGGAATACAGTTTTAAGAACTAGGTGGGTAAAGCAAACAACAATTTTTTTTTCTATGAACACATAGGTACGTCCGTCTCTCTTCATCACATTGAATAAATTTTTGTGTTAGAGGTAGCAAATTGATTATCTCGAGTATTATTTTTATAACAGTGACAGTGATGGTAAAAAAAATCAGACATCCATTTTCAACGGTTTGTTTATTTCAGGGAATGCATTGATTAGATTCAAAAGATATGAACCAAAAAGTGTAAGAAGATACGATACATCGATTATTAATAGAATTATTTATACAAAAATAAAAGGCTTTTTATCGTGCATAAAAAAGATTGCTGTGTATTTTTGTCTTAAAATTATTTTACGTTGTATAACTTTAATGGCAAAAACCGCAATTAGCTATTTATGATGGAATATTGATTAATCTATAGATAGGAGTTGGCAAGCACTCCGATGTGAAATTATTCATCACGCGCTAGATACATGTCTAATTGAATTTTGTTGATACTAGAAATTCATTAATAAATTTGAGTGCAAAGAGATAATTGGAAAGTGGGCTAGACCTCTTCCGAGCTTGAAAAAGCAATTAAAATTAATCTTATCTAATTGATTATTATTGCCCGATAAACTCTCTAAACATGTTGAAATACCTCTATTTTACCTGTTCGATTAAATCCAATGATATGACAATTGTACATTTCGTGTACTTGTAAATCTTCAATTAATATTTTCATTGATAATTTACCCTTCGAATTATCTTACACTTCTACCAAAACATTTTTTTTCTATTTACTAAAAAAAATCTATCTCACTTCTAATCGTTCGCGACAATAGGTCTCTTTCTGATGCCTTAATACGAAAAAGTCAATCGTCCATTATTCCCGTTCAATGGAGCCTTTTGACACTATCATTTGCATAATGCCCGGCCGTTTTTTTCCCCCGCCGAACAATTCCTCGTTTCGGTGTGTTTACCGAGCGCCAAAAAAAAAAAAGAGGGAAACACATCAAAAGCACATAATTTATAGAATCCCGAAAGAAAGATCGCATTCGCGCGGGTTTCGCACGAGCGCCATTATTCGCTATTTATTTTCGCACCATCGGCCCGGGCGTCTGCGCGACAGGAGAGAGAGAGAGAGTCGGAGGGAGGGAGGGAAAAAAAAATAAAATACGAAACCGCAGGACAATCGAAAAGCAAACCAGACCGAGCTCCGTTTCGCACCACGGGCACAAAACGCCCGTCTAATCAGCAATCAAACATAGACAAGCTTAGCACAAGAGGGAAGGAGAGTCGACGGTGGGGTGGGGGGTTAGAGAGAGAGAGAGGCGACACAACTGCGCTCTCGAAACAACGGGAGCTTCGAAAAACGGAAGTGAGAGGAAGTGCGAGAGAAGGGCAGTTTAAAGGAAGTGGGAGCGAGAGTGAGAGGGAAAAAATTAGCGAAAGAGGGGGTGAGAGAAAATCACAAAGAGTCTGATGAAGTTTCGGTTGGATTTGAGGCGTAAAGTCTCGTAGGTGTTGCTATGTTTTTTTATTTTTTTTTTTCTTCACAAACGTTTACTTTTTTTTAAATAATAAATAATAATTTTTAAATGTACGATAGTACGATGATGTTTATGTCGATGGTATTGCATGTTATAAACTGTAAATCATTTTTGCAATAAGTTTAATGCAAATTTAATTGAAGCAAAACTTAATCGTTAAAAAATTAATTATATTCATTAAAAAATTTGATGTAATATAATTGTAGATATTGTAATTTATAATATATAATTAAATAAAATTTTCTGCGGTATATTCATATAAATTGTCAAATTACAAACTTGAGTAAAGTTCATCTACTGTCAATTAAAATGTAATTTTTTACTATTTTATTGGCATATGTCTATCTAGCCCGTCTAATAAACGCTTCAATTAATGCATATTAAGCACATAACGATCAAATGAATTATTGAATACGATGAATAGCCATACCCACATATCCGCATCCTATGATTGAATTAAATTCATCTTTTATCTTTAGTGTAAGTTATACTTTATATTGAATGAGAAAAAGAAGGTCATAGAAGGTCATAGTTCAATGATTTAAAAA
>JAXIUT010000021.1:10250817-10281440 GCA_035586675.1 Eurytoma californica | reverse complement strand
TTCACTGGAATAAAAAAGTGTATATTCACTGAAATTTTAGTGAAAATTGTAGCTAAGGGGGGAAAAAACAAAAAAATTTATTTTTTCATTTTTATCATTATTGTTAATTAAGTGCTAATGTGTCTTTATGAAAAAACGGTATTAATAACATTAGAATAAAAATCTTACCCTGAGTGCTTGCTATGCAAGCATCGGTAACAATGACATTTAGCGGAATTATACATGATAGGTAGAGAGAGGACAACTGTGCACTGTAGAAATAGCGAAAATTCACCATTTCGTAAAAAAGAAAATTTTTCACTGAAAAAAAACAGTAGTTTTTCACTTACCATTTTATTTTAGAGAGTAATCAATAAAATCAATTATAATCAATTATAACCATCCAGCTATGTACAAAAAGTGTAGAAATAAAGCAACCCGCCACCCGACCTGGGCGAACGTCGCGAAAATCGCCGTCCCCCAATCAGCATCTCTACCCGCTGTACCCGGCCGACATTTAGCATCCGGCCGAAAAAAAAAGCGCGCTCGCCCACGCTGCGAAAAGCCGGGCGCGCGCGGGTTCGATGACACCGGCGACGCACAGCTGGGGCGCGCCTGCATGCGCGCGCGTCTCGCGAAAATCCCTCCCACGATATTTGTTTACGCCGGGCGACGAGGGGGGGGGTGCGCGCAAAAAGCCGGGGGACACACGGGGAGGCTGCCGCCCGACGACCGGAGAGAGAGACGGGAAAACAAAATCGAGCCGTATAGGCCAGCGGAGCGCGCCCGACGCCGCGAGGGCGAAGAACCTGTTGCGCGCGTTTTCACATGCGCAGTCGGCGCGCGCGTATATAGTATATACGCGACGAGCGCGCGAAAAAAGGTCGGGGAAAAAAGGAGCGCGGAGTGGAAGAGCCGAAAAATAAACGCCGCGCGACAATTGGAGTATGTAGAGGATAGTGCGTGCGTGTGGGTGTGTGTGGGTCCGATGCGAGGATGATGGATTCATTCACGGTCTTCCCCGTTCGGCGCCGGTTCGATTAGTCGTTGAAGGTGAGCTTTTCGCTCGCCGACGTGTCCTCCCGCGCTTTCCCTTCCGTTTTCATTCCGCGGTATGTATGCTAAATGCAACGGAGGTCACGCTCGCATTGATGAATCGCAGCTTCTCATATACGATTATTTTTAATTTATTTAATACTATTTAGATTTTTTAATTAATTTTATTAATGTATTTGATTTCTCAATTAACTTTTTAAATGTGATTTAGATTTTTTTTAATTAATTTTTTAAATATGATTTAGATTTTTTAATTAATTTTCTTTTAATTACTATTTTTGATAGAACGATTTAATCGACGAAGGGGTTGAAATTGTTTTTCGATACGTTTAATACGGATCGTTTGTTATCTTTTAGTTGGGAGGAAATTTTGAGTACTGTGCATTTACTTTGCTCGAATCCCCACTAGGTGTTCCCTTGAGCGCACTCAAGGCAAAAAAGAGTCCTTCACATACGCAACGTTATGTGCATTCAGCATAAGACTTATTTCAGCCGTTCATTGTGTGCATTTTGAAACGCGATTTTTATTGTAACTTCATATCAACGTCTACGATATAATGAAGTAGAGGAATTATTTCTAAACACTATTTTAACGTCAGTCCAGTTTAATAAACTTTCGATATTATACACAAGAAAAAGATAAATTATTGCAAACAAGAAAAAAAAGCTTGATAATCGATTTTTCCAAACGCAATCTTAATTATTTTTTTAATTTATTAGAATTAATTAGGGCATTTTTTTATATATTAAATTGTTACTTGTTATTAAGTACTGTATAAGTACGGTATAAGTGTAGTTAAGTTATGTTTATATTAAGGACAGTCAGTTCATTAATATGAATAAGTAAAATAAATAAAAAAAATTATCAATATTCATGATAGTACTATAACAAAGTAAAATATGAGACCAATAAAACCAACTGTTTACGCCATCCAACAAAAAAATTATTTTACAGTAAAAGTAACTTGACTTATTGGAAAGTATTTTTCGATAACGCATCCGGAAATAAAAGTTTACAACATTTATAGCTCTTAAAATTAAGTTATTTATATATCGAAAATAAATTAATTGCAAGTAAATATATATCGACTATAGGAATTAATTCACTACACTGATAAGAGCAATAAGATCCTGCATAGGAAGGAGTGAATCGTCCAAGTGAATTCGCGAGTCCTGCGGAGGTTCTCGGAACCGCTCGGGCATACTCGGAATCGGCAGGTTAGCGGCACTCCTTTCGCGCTCGAAAAAGAGCCAGGCAAGATAGGAGGTGAGCGCGCACACACACACACACATTCGCCAAAACGCACACGCGCAGCCAGACTGTCGCGCGCACACACCGACGCGTATGCACACTCACACACACATACACACGGTCGCACGCATCCCGGCGAAAGAATCAAGGGGGCGTCGGGCGAGAGAGAGGGAGGGAGAGCGCGACAGACTCGATTTCTCCCCTCCCCGCGCGTCTCTCCCGTCTCGGGGCTCCTTCTCTCGGTTAATCGCGCTCGCCTGCCCGCCTGACGCTCTCGGCAAAGGTTCACGAACTCTCCGGGTGCCCCCCCCGCGCCTCCCCACTCCCCGCGCGCGTCCTCCCTCCGCGGCGTCTCTCTCACTCTCTCTCTCCGTTTCGACCTTTTTCGAAGCGGAGCCGCCGCGCGCGCGCTCATTCTCCACTCAAGGTCTCTCTCGCTTCTCTCCTTCCGTTTTTGCAAATCCCAGGATCTCTCCCCCTTTTGCGAAAAATTTCTGGACCCCGCTCTCTCTCTCTCTCCTCTTCTACTCTCTGCCTCTTCCGTCTCCTTCTCGCGCGCTGTACGTCGACGGCTGTAAGGCCTGCGGAGCCTCTCTCGCTCGCTCGGCGGTCGTTCGGGGCCCTTTGCAAAAATTTCCGGGGACCCGGCCGCGAGCGGAGAGAGGATGATTCTCTCCTTGTCGCTCGACGTCGGTGAGGCGACGGGGCGAGCGTGTGTGGCGCTCCCGCGATTTGCTCTCTCTCCGCGACGCCGGGGCTTAGGGGTAGGCTTCAGGTGGCTCCTCTCGGATGCTGCTGCGAATTGGGAAATATCGCCGATCCACTGTTTCTTAAGGCTTTTGCGGGAAATCGCGGGGTATCGATAAATTTCTATTGGCGTTATCAATTTCTTTTGGAGATGATAAGAAATGTTGTATTTATTTTTTAAAAACATTTCTTAGAGTGTTTTTAATTTATTGAATTTTACGTTTAGTAAAAATTAATACTTAAATTAAATATTCATTTTTGATATTCATTTGAAACCAATCGTCTCTCTCTCCTCGTTTCGACCTTTTTCGGTAATTCAGGAGTAAATCTTAATAAGCTATATCAATTGAGTATTTGCTAATTCCAGTTGTTTTATAATTATTGGAGTAAATGCACATTATCTTTTTATTTATATTGGTCATTGAATAAATATACTATTATATTATCTAGCCTACACAACATTTTATCTAATGCTAAATCTCGATAATACACTAGAAAAATCAGCAATAAAACTACTACCCAGTGATGAAGACTTATGATAGATATTCAGTTCTAATGTACATCGATATTTATCTTTACACTTAAATTTAATTAACTATATTATAGTTACTTAATTATTAATAGCTTTTTTGGAACATTTCATATTTAGTAAATATCTTAATTACAATAATAAATTTCTCTATTCCATTTTTTTAAAAGAAATTTAGAGAGTATTATACGCGAATAATAGTACTCAATAATTTGCGAAAAGCTCGCGATATTTCGCGCGAAGAAAGCAAAATTCATTTCAGCCCGGATTGCCGAAGTTGCAGCGCGCAAAGAGTGCAATAAAAATGGCCTCGCGCGACTCAACGCTCGGATCGCGTTACGCTCGTACTTTTACTCGAATTTTTCAAAACTATCATAGCAAAGGAGTAAAAAAACAAAAAAAACCACCCGCTCACCCCCCCCCCCCTCCCCCGGCGCTCGCGAGCGTTTCAAACGTAGCGTAGATTCTAATCCGCTGGCGGGGGCGCGCGGACCTTTTCTACTCAACGAGTTGTAGAAAAGGTCCATAGCTTCGCGGGCTAGTCCCGGGCGCCTACATGCAAAATTCCACGAGCCCCGTCTCAAGTGGGGTAAACGTCCTCGGAGCGGCGGCCTTCGCGGCCTCTCCGAGCGCATTCCGCCGCCCGGCTTTTTATTATTTTCGCCCGAAAAACACCGGCTAATTCGGCGCCCTCCCCCCCCAATAATCGATCGAACTGCGATAGACGAATATAAAAAAAAAAAAAAAAAAAAAAATACCGCGGAAAAAAGTGACAAATATAGCGGCGAGAAGGGGATTTTTGCGCGTGTACACGAGTGTATAGCGTAGATTGTTGCTGCGGCGGGCACAACTCGCGAATATATATCTCGCATTACGCTCCTGCGCGAATCGAGGCGGAGCCCTATCCTCTGCACTGTGGCCGTCTCTCTCGGTCGAGAAAGAGGGAAGCCGGAGAGACGGAAGAAGAAAGGAGAGAGAAACTGGTTTGCCGGCGCACGCACACACACACACACACAGACACAGACGCACATATATCTATAGGAGAGAAAGAGGAGACGGCCGCCGGCGGCGGCGGCGACGTCGACGACGACGACGACGAGAAGCCGAGGCGAGGCAGCCGTTCGGAGGGGAGTAAGCGAGCGACGGAGAGAGATATACACACAGCGTGTGCGAATATACGGGCGCGAAACGGAGAGAGAGCGGAGGGACGGGTGAGGTGGGGAGATCGGGCGAAAAATAAAGGCGCAGAGGGGGCGCTCGGGTAGCGTCGCCGCCGCTTGGCTTCCCCTTGCACCGGCGAGGCGCTCGGGGCCGCTGCACCGCTCGGCGAGTCCCGCGAGTCGCGCCAGTCCAATTTATGCATTACGGCTATGTAGGCACACCGCCGCGCGGCACCCTGGCGGTTAAATTCAACCCAGAATTCGAAAGAAGGAGCGCCCTATCTCTCTCTCTCTCTCTCTCTCACACGGCGGCGCGCACACCATCCGCCGCAGCACCATCATCATCCACCGGTCCTCTCCACGCTCGCGCACTCCTCTCTCCTCGCTTCTTTCGAACGAACACAAGGCACCCGACCAAAGTTTTTTCCCTTCGTTCAAACCTCAAGCCGCCTTTTTCCTTAAGTTCTGGACACAAGTGAAACTTAAACGACGGCGCACCGGATCATCGTCACACTGAACTGTTTGTTTCATTTACCTTTGGTTTTTTGAGCGACGCACCCACGAGCCGGGAAGATAGTTCGTTGTTTGGTGTTCGTTGGTTTTCTTACTCGGCACCGGGAATCGCAGTTGAAAGTTCGCCGCGTGAGACACGTCCCCCACCCATCCGCGCCCGTCCTCCTCGTCCTCGCACCCTCCCCCCGCGCTCCCCCGCAAGAAAAAGCGCAAAAAAAAAAGAGTAAAAGAAGAAACCCGGAAAAGCAACCAGTATCGAGAAACCGAGAGAAAAAAAGAGAGTAAATTGCGAGACCCAAGTGACGGAAGATTCGACAACGGAAACGACAACATCGTCCGCGAGTCCGCGAGTGCTGCCTACACAAGTCGTCGTACGAGGAAACATCGGCACCATCGACAACACCAGGAGGAGGGAGACACCATCATCGACGAGGACCAGGAAGAAGAGGATCCCACAGCGGATGGCCGCTAAGTGTTGGTTAAGTCCGGGCTAATTCGACCGCCGTACAAAAGAAAAAAAGTGCACGACTCTCGCTCCAGCAACAAAAAAATCGCGTGTGTGTATTACAAATTTTTTCAACAAAAAAAAAAAAAAAAAAGTCTCGAGTACGCGTTAAGTTCGACTTCGGAGGAGGAGAGTCCCTCTTTCTCTCTTGGTCGCTGCTCGGCACACACTCCATTTTGCCTGCACCTGCGACGCGGCGGCAGGAAGGAAGGAAGGAAGGAAGGAAAAGGACCGTGGCGGCGCGGCGCACACCAGCCGAGGTATACAGCATCGTCGGCCGTAGGAGAGGCGACGGCGGCGAGCCGTCACCCCCTCCGTCCCGTAAAGTACATAAGTGGTGTGAAAATCTCGGCGGCCGAAAATCTTGAGAAACTCGCATAACAATCGCGGCGTCGTTTAATCGCGCGGTCGCCCGTGGGGGACCATGCGACTGGCTCGCGCGCTCCCTTAAAACAAGCAGCGAACCCGAGGACACCAACCTCGCGCGCACTTGCTCGCACGCCTAGCGACGCGCATCCAGCAGGGGAGAGAGAGAGCGTGAGCAGCAGTGTCATCGTCTCGCCTCATCTCGGTTGGTTTGGCTTTATATTACATTTTTTTTTTTTTTTTATTATTTTTATTTTATTTATCGCTGCTTCACCTTTTGTCGCTCTATCGACGTCGATTTTCACTCTTTCGACGGGCAAATTTTCACTCATCGTCATACTTGGGAGAGGCGGCGGTGATAAATAGGTAGCTTGTGGGAGGGGCGGGCGGGGGTTGATTTGTTTGCGCGGCGCCACGCGGGGAATGCCACAGGTTCGGTCGTCTCTCCCGCCTTTATTTTTCCCCGCCGAGTGAGCACGGGGTGAATTTGGCGCGCTGCAGCGAATGCACTTTCGAGGTGCACGCACGCACGGCCTCGCAACGTCCTCAAGCGCCGCCGGGACTTTCACTCGCGTGCAGTTCTTTTTTCGACGCTCTTTATCCTTCGGCGCGAGCCCGAGGCGCCGTATATAGGCGCTCCGCGAGCAGCGCGACATTTTCGACGTGCATAATTTTGCGCTGACACGTGGGTATGTACGCTTACCGGATTGCAATTTACGCTATTCCTTACGTCACTTATTTTTTTTCTCGGGTTTTTATCGATTTTCCAGACGTGCGTGTGGTAATCGAATTCGTCGTTTAAAGATATACTTACGAGAACCGCGAAAAAGAATTATCCACGATGTACACGTATATATATACACTTTAGTGCAGTCGCCACGTTCGTCGTGTCTGGAGTTTTCCGACTTTCCGTCTGTTACTACTGAAAAGCGCGGCGCCGGTAAAGGCCCCGGCATTTTTTCGCCTCGTCCGAGTGTCTTTTCTGCTCGGACGCCCGGTATACGCGGACGCGAGGTTATAAAGCGGGGCAGAGCGCGCCTCGATGCCACCGTGGCGGGAGTCCCTCTTCCCCGATGGAGCACGCGAGCGCGCCGCCGAAAAGGCGCTAGTGGAAAAAGGCTTTCCCGGTCAGACGCGGCGTCTCTCTTCCTTTTCCCGTGTACTCGCTCACCTCTCGCTCGCCCGTTACATCGTAGCGTCGGTCTTATCTCGCGCTTCTATTTTCGAATCCCCCCTCCCTCCATGCGCGACACACGCGCGCCGCTTTTAAAGATAGCGATAGCGCGAAATCGAAGCTTTCACAGCGTGTGCGCGCCTCTTTGTTCGCTCCCTCCGCTTTCTTATCCTCGCGCGAAAAAAAAAAACGTAATAATAATAACGAGGAGCGGTGTACTTCGTCAACGGACGCGCGTTAGCCTCCTTATCTGCGGGGTTATAAGGGGGGGGGGGGGCGAACGGAAAATCGCAACAATGCGAGATCGAAGAATGAACGACGGGGGGACGAGTGCACCGACGGTTGCAGCGGCGCTGAAGAAAAGCCCGCCGGGGGGAAAAATTGCATGCACACACGCGTACGCGCGCGCACGTACGTGTACACGCGGCTCGCGCACGGGAGCAGGCCGCGCGGATACGTAATAATGGGCATAAAGGCACGGGCGCCGCTGAAAGGCAAAGCCCCGAGTGCACAGGCAGCCGCGTTTTTATTTCAGTTGCTGCGCCCGTTGTGAATTTGTCAAGTTTTTGCCCTCCGCTCGGAGCCCCAGGCCGGGGATGCGCATTCCGGCCTCGCGACGCCGGCTTCGCTCCCTCGGGAATTCACTAGCGTAATGCAGAAGAGTGAGAAATTCGAAAAATTAATCTAGTCGAGTGAAGAATTCGAAAAATTGATCTATTCCGGTGAAAAATTCGAAAAATTAATCTATTCCACTGAAAAATTCGAAACGTAATCTACTCGAGTGAAAAATCACAAAATTAATCTGTTCGAGTAAAAAGTCACTTTTTCAGAAAAAAACAAGTGTACCTGTTTAAGTACGATTGACTTAGTATTCGAATCGAGTGGTTTTTACTCTTCTACGTTTTGAGAGCATCTCCCGTTCTTCATTCTCTTTAATGGTGAACTTCGATTACTCGTTTTACTACTCACATTTTAGTTAAAAAAAAACTTCCGATAAAAACTAATCGATCAAACTTTCCGATAAGAATTTAACATAAAAATAAAAATCCTCCGATAATTAGCTAATTTTCAGTGAAATTTGAAATCGAGATTAGAAAAAAGAGGGAGGGGGGTCGATCGATCGATCGACGGTGAATCGTGGATCGATAACGCGTTAAATAGGCCGCGTACGCGCGATTTCGCGGGCATCTGCTTACGGCGAAAAAAAGCGTCCAGAACCGGAGGGGCTCGAGAGAGAGAGAGAGAGCGAGAAAAAAATGCAGTTCGCAAACGGAGGAGGAGAGGCGGGAGAGAGAGAGAGAGCGTCGTCTCGAGGTTGAGAGTCGCAGCCGGTTGCCGCCGAGGCGAGCGAACCTAACGAACGGACGGACGGACGAGCGAACGAACGGCCAGGCGAAAGGAAAAAGAGAGTAGCTGCGAAGGGGAAGGAGGGGAGGGTAGAAAAAGAAAGAAGCCAAGTACTCTCTCTCTCTCTCTCTCTTTTACTCTCTTTCTATATATCTATCTGTCCTTCTCTCTCTCCCTCTCCTGCAACGAACGAACGCTTGCGCGCGCGCGCGCGCGCGAGGCAGCTCTCGGTTCGTTGTTCGCGAGAGTGCATATTGCATGGCGAACCTCGAAACTTGGCGGGCGGCTCGGTGAGTGTCTGTGCCCGTGTGTGCGGGTATACATCGGTGAGGGCAGCAGAGCGCGCGCGCCTTGCTTTTTACTCC
The DNA here is from genome assembly GCA_035586675.1 of Eurytoma californica. NCBI lineage: Eukaryota > Metazoa > Arthropoda > Insecta > Hymenoptera > Eurytomidae > Eurytoma > Eurytoma californica. The sequence goes on along the minus strand of JAXIUT010000021.1, from coordinate 10,272,447 downwards.
TCCTTCCTTTTCGCCGGGTGCGCGTGTGTACAAGAGTCGGGGGTTCGTCGGCACCGGCCAATCGGGCCTCGCGCCCGCCGGAATCGCGCTCTTTCTCTTCCTCCGCTCGGCTTCTTCTTCCTTCGCGCCTCGAGTATATGTATATATATGCACACACGCACACGTGTGTAAAAGTATATTTATATATACTTGCACGTGTATAAAAATGTATGTATGTGTATGTGCGTATGCACGCGTATATTTATACAGGCGAAGTGAGCGCGTGTTGGTGTGCGAGAATCCGGCACTTGTGCACACTCGCGAATTTCTCGCGTGCGTACGTGTATATATCGCGCGGCTCCCGACTGTTGGAGCGAGCGAAGAATGAGATTTAAATTCGGGATTTATTTGTTGTATTATGCGCATTGTAAGGAGCCCGAGCAACAGCTACGGAGATTCGGGCGCATGAAAGACGCGCTTTTTTTTCTCCCTCTCACTCGCTACTCTCCTTTTCTGCCTTGGCTGCTCGTATTTTTGTTTCCTTCTCGCTTCCTTTTTGGCTTTCGAGGCCCGCGAGGAGATTAAAAGGGAGCAGAGCGCGCCGTTTCGCGAGAGGCGAAGAAAAAGTACAGGCAGGGTGCAAGAGCGAGACGTACGCAAAGTTTCTGCGCGGATGTTGAATTGCGATTTTTTTACCACTGGTCAGTCTTCTCGCGGGCGATAATTTTTGAGGAAATATTAGCTTTGTCGTGGAGAAAAATCGGCGAAAAAAGAATCCTTTTTTGAAGACGCCGCTTTTTTCCGGTTCTCACCGGTTCGTTTTCTCCTTTTTTTTTTCCTTTTGATAAATTTGCAAATGCCTTTTTTATTTGCTTTCTATCGAATTGCGCTTTTTTTTCGAGCTTCGCAAAACTGTGCGGCGACTTTCTAAAGTTACGCTGAGCGAAATTTCGAAATGAGTAAAGCACGAGGAAATAAGAAAAACGCCGAGCTTTCTTTATAAAATCGAGCCTTTTTTTCTTCATTCGTTCCTCAAAGAACTCACTTCGCAGACTGTAAAATAAGAATATTTCAGTTCGTTATACAATTCTTATTTTTAGATCTTGGAATGTTATGAAACTCTTATTGTTCTATTTATTTCTGTAAAATATGCCTGAAAGCACTGCCTGTTAAAAGTGACCGTTTATTAAAAATTTTCTGCCTTTAAAAAAGCTGTTTTCAGAAATGTTTCGTTCATGGTCACTTTTTTATCAGATTTTTTTTTGTTCATACCAAAAATTGATTTAAATCCATATATTGTGTGTTATTCATTTATGTGTTTATTAAGCTTTAACGGAAATAAGTTCATTACGGTTGAAATTATCTACACATTATATTAAAAAAAAAAACATAATTTTTATCAGTAGATTTAAACACTTCTGTTAATCTAATTACATCAGTGTGAAAAAGTGCTCAGCCTAATCTAAAATCATTGAATTCGGTAATAGCCGCGCGAAAGAAAAAAAATATACATGCAGGTCGCCGAAGCAACAAGTCCCTCGTCTCACCCGGCGATACATTCAATTTTAATCGGCCAAACTTAATCAGGCGAGTCGCCCTTCATTTGGCGTCGTCTGAAAAAAAAAAGTTGCCACAGTCGCCCAACAATCGATAATCCCTTTTTTGCATCCCGCCACCCGCGCGCCACATGATTCACCAGCACGCGCTGCAGACACCATTGTTCGGCTCGCGCGTGCGGCCATTCATAATCGCGCATCACAACATGCAATTAAACGTGATTACACAGCTCCGATCCACCTCGCCTAAAAAAAAAAACGCAAAAAAGCCACCCCTTTCTAACGCGAATCGAACGCGAGGATCTCTCCCTCGACGACGAAAAAGAAGGAAAAAAAAAGGTGCGCGCATCTTCCCCCTCGCACGCTAAAAAAGCACGTGCAAATTTCTCGCGAAAAATTGGCAAACGCGCTTCTCGCGATATACACCGCGCGTCGAGTAGAGAGGGACGACGCGCGTGCACACACGTAGCGTAGTCCGTCTCCGTGTGCGCGCGTATCTTTGCGCGTCGTTTTGTGCGGCGGCCGTATAGTGTATATATTTCGCCAATCGGCGCCGAGCGAGCGAGACACGTTGCGCGAAAGCGGCGTCACGTTTTCAACGTCCCGCGGTCCCCGAGGCAGTGTTAGTGCCCGGTACACACGTACACCACCTTATCCGTGTGTTCGCGCGTCGCCATTTACCTCGCGGTGTGCGAGTCGCGCACACAGGCTGTGTTTTTTCGCCGCCTCTCCCTCTCCCGGTGGCCACCTCCCCACCAGCTCGCCTCGCGGCGGCGGCGGCGGCGGCGGCTCGCGCTCTCGGTGCTTTGCCTCGCTCTCCGCCGAGTCTCCGTCCGTCCGTCTGGCCGCCTGTCTCCGTCTCTCTCCCTCAACGGCGACGAGCGGAGGGCGATTTTTTTTTTTACAAGTGAGTTAGTGCCCGCGCGCGCGTGTGTGCTCCCGTTCGAAAGGAAGAAGCGTATCGCGGGAGCGCGCCCTTTTCGATCCGCGGGGCCCTTCCCTCCGGCCGGCAGTGTGCGTGCAGCACACGCACCGGACAGCAGCAGGTATATCACAGCGGCGAGAAGCCGCGCTGGCGACAGTGTAGTGCACGCGCGTTGTAAAGGCAGCGCGCCGCGAGAGACGCGCGCGGGATTCGCGCACAAGATGGAGAATGTGCCGAGCGCCCGGTGAGCCTGTGTGCGCCGCTCCGCTCGGCCGTGTGTGTATATACACGCGCGAATCTTGGTCGTCGCCGCCGCCGCCGCAAGCGCTCGGTGCATACGAGCGTTGCGCTGCGTCGGAGAGGCTCCGCGCGCGCGCCTGTTGTTCCGTTGGCACCACACGCCGCCGTATCAGCCCGCCAGCGTCGTCGTCCACCGGATTTTCGTCGGCCGAGAGCGAAAAAAACAGTGAGGTGCATCGCAACCACCGAAAGTGCGTCCCCCGCGCGCGTCTCCGTTCTCCAGTGTGGTGTGCAGTGCGCGAGGCGCGGTGCAGCCAGTGTCGCGCCAAGTGCACGTCCGCCGCCGCTTCTCTCTCTCTCTCTCTCTCGCTCATGTACACGCCTCGAGGGAGCTTTTTCCGCTCGCCGGCCGGCGTGAAAATATACGGATACGCACACCCCGGTGCATCGTCGGGGAGGGAGGGATGTAAAGTGAAGAGGAGGGAAAAAAAAAGAGGCGAGCCGACGGCGCGCGGCTATTGTTAGACCGTTGCCTCCTGCGCCTCGGATTTTTTGCCTCTCTCTCTCTCTCGCTCGGCGCAACGTTCGCCTCTCCGTCTCTCCCTCCTTTCGCGGAGGCCGCCGCCGCCTCTTATCGGCCCGTCGTCGTGTCTGTGTCCGTTGCACTCGCCTCTCGCGCGAATTCCTCGCGCGGAATCTCCCGAGGCCGCCGCCGTCTCCTTCTCCTCGTCCCACGTATATCGCGTGATACTCCGCTCGTCCGTGTGTGCGAGTGAGGCCAGTGCATGCACATTCGTGTGCACAAGGGGGGCGGGAGGGGGGGAGAGGAAAAAAAAGCACGCGTCCGCTCGGCGCGTCTCTCTTAGTGTGCGCGGCGCAAAGTGCATTTGCAAAATATATATCGCCGCCGCGCGATAGACCTTTCGCGAAACGGTGAGAGAGAAGTGCATCGGCGCGCGCGCCATCGAAGGCGAGGCTTTTCGGTGTGCAGTGGAAAAAAGTAGGGGGGGTGGTCTCGATGCAGCCGTGGATTTTCCACTGAGGAGGAAGAGGCCGCGCGCGCCCTACGGTGCAATATATAGCGCAGGACGCGCCAGGCGGAAGTGGTGGGGGAGGGAAAATATTTTGGTCCGGTGTCGCTGTCTCTCTCCCTTTCCCGCCCACGTCGGGTTTTCCGCGCGCGCGCGCGCATAGGGCCGCGGCGGCGGTTCTTCTCGCCTCTATGCACTCCGATTTTCGCGAGTGAATTTCGCCGAGGCTCCCTCCTGTTTTGTTTTCCCCCCGCGACTTTGCACACTTTTGTTTTCGCTGCAAGGTTATGGTCGCGATTCCGAGGCGACGAAGCGATAGTAAAGAAATTTTAAATATTGTGTACTCACGCGGCTCGCGTTGGGCTTTAATTTAGTGCCATATTTTTAGCGGTGTTTTGAAAAATAATGCATTGTTCTTAAAGTAACCTTTTCGTGTCTTTTAGTGCTGATTGATATTTTTAAATGTAACGAGATGCACTATGAATTTCTAAATATTTCGTAGTCAAATTTTCAAAATACTGCTATAACTGATGAAACTTGTGTTTTAAATTAGTTTGAAAGCCTCAATCAATAACCTTAATGATTATTTGTCTTCTGAATACAAATGCTATGAAATGCATGTTTACTCTGTGATGCATGAAAATAAATGTACTTAATTAACATTGTGTTTTCTCTTTTGTTTAAAGAAATGGCAGAGGGTAACGGGGAAATAAAAGGAGAGGACAAACAGTCCAAGGAGGAGATGGAGTACGTTGAGCGAACAGAGGACTACGCCAAGCTCATACAATATGGGCTGAACGAGAAAGTCGCTGGTAAACTCGACGAAATTTACAAGACTGGCAAGTTAGCACATGTGGACCTGGATGAGAGAGCATTAGATGCACTCAAGGAATTCCCTGTCGACGGAGCGCTCAATGTCCTGACACAATTTTTGGAGTCAAATTTGGAACACGTCTCCAACAAATCGGCATACCTATGTGGTGTTATGAAGACCTACAGACAGAAGAGTCGTGCTGGCCAAGGAACCGGCAGTACAAGCACAACACCAAAGGCACCTGATGAAGATAAAATCAAGGTGTGTATTGTTTTATATTACTCTGAAAAAGTTCATCAAAAGTTAACATAGTTTTGAAATATAATCTAAAGATAGTAGTAATCGCAGCAGTTTAATAAGTAATATATCAGTAAAACCGTAAATAACATGCAAAAAAAAGAAGATAATTTTAATTTTTTTTAAAGTGATAAAATTAATAAACGAACTAAAATAATAATTGTATCTTAGATGATACTGGAAAGAACTGGCTATCCTCTGGATGTCACTACTGGACAAAGGAAGTATGGAGGTCCACCACCGAATTGGGAAGGCCCAACACCTGGCACTGGTTGTGAAGTAAGACTTTGCAAAAAAAAAGAATTCTTTAAAACCCATTCTACAATTTTTTTTACATACTATTTAAAATAATTATTGTTTTTACAAAGGTATTCTGTGGAAAGATCCCAAAAGATATGTATGAAGATGAGTTGATCCCTCTATTTGAAAAGTGTGGAAAAATCTGGGATCTGAGGTTAATGATGGATCCTATGACTGGTACAAACAGGGGATATGCCTTTATTACATTTACAAACAGGGATGCTGCGCAACAAGCCGTAAGAGAGGTATGTTAAACTCTTTTCACATCTCACACTACTGTCCTCCTTGTATCATGTACAATCTTATCTTTTCTCATTCCCATTAGTTGACTACCATGCCGCTATGGACTCATTGGATCTCTTTATTTATTTATTATTTACAAAATTTCTAGAAATGTTACAAAATTGTTATTGCTACCAGAGTCTACTCTTAATCAAAATGTTTAACTTCCATCTTTTTATTTAATTTTCCATTTTCAGAGTTTTCTTATTTTTTCAAATGCACTTAAAAAAAGTTTGTCTTAAGATATTGTATCTTATTATTTTCTTATTTTTATGTTAAACATTTTAGTTAAGTGTCAATACACCTATATGTGGCTTGTTCTGTGTTCGTGTTTTTGTTTATGGCAGTAGTTATCAGTGTTTAATTTGTCTTTTTTTTTTTTTTTTTCAAAATCCTTAAAAGATAAAAATTATTTTTATTAGAGCCTTTTCTCGTAACCAATATTTTTTAAATAATTTAACGAACAATCCACATAAGTTATTTTTTTTTTTATATATGTATATGTCCCTGACCATTTTTATTCATAGTTCAAGTACATACGCATACTGACATCCAACTTGTATCCCGAAACAAACATTCTTGTGTTGTGTAATGGAGACATAAACAATGCAATATTAACAGAGTTCTACGGATGAGTTTCTTTTCCAGCTCTCCTCTTTGCTCAGTGGGCAAAATTGGGAGTGGAGAACCTTCCTGGACAAAACAAAAGTAAAAGATAAAAAGAAAATCTTTTCAAAAATAGTTAAAGTAATTTCAGGCAAATTAATTGGTTAGGGGTGTATTTACCAATTGGTCTTACATCTTATTGGACAGTGACAATTTTTGTAACAAAATTTTGTGAAAAATTGGTTAGGCTAAGATTTGTTTGCAGGAGTGCACAAGCGTTTGATTTAACGCGCGGGCACACGCCGGTTTCCTATCTTGTGAAGATTCGAGCGACAAAGCGCATGCTATAATGGAGATCCACAACATGCTATAAATTTATTAATCGAATATTTTTTTATGTTATTTTTGTTTTAATATTTATTTATTTATATTTATTTACAATAAGTTACTTTTTCAAACAATTTTCGGCCTTCCAAATTTTTTCTGTTTTTTTCTCTTTCGGCCTTTATTTTTTTCTTTTTTTTTTTTTAATGAAAAAAAAGGAGAGAAAAATAAGCAAAAAAATTTCTCTTTTACTTTGTGATACGAAATTTCTTTCTTTTTTTTATTTTTTATCAAATTGAAACAAAATTAGGCATGTGTGTGTTTTTTCTTCATCCCACAGCTCGATAATTACGAAATAAAACCCGGCAAGAGTCTGAAAGTAAACATTAGTGTTCCTAATCTACGACTTTTCGTGGGGAACATACCAAAGTCAAAAGGCAAAGAGGAGATCTTGGACGAGTTTGGTAAATTAACAGGTAAAGTGAATTCGAGGCGTGTGTTTACCTATACCTTATACCTACCTTCACCTGCCTCTTCTTACTACCTTTGTACTAAAGTAAACAATAAGAGAGTGGTAGCTTTTAAGTAGAGTTGGTCTGCATCATTGCTACGAAAACTATTTTGTCATGTATTACTGCGTCACTAGTTTTATGAAGCATCGATGAGAAATAGTTGAGCGTGAGTGCCATGAAAGGCCTTAATAAATCAATGTATGCTTCTTTCCTTCATTGGTTTGATTAAGGTATGCACTTACGTGATACCTTTGACGCCTTTATTTAGGAAAAAAAATATACTCTTGGTCAGTCTCCTTGCCTCTCGGTTTATTAGTGAACAGAAAACACCTCTCTGGTCCAAGTCTTCTATTCCTCTCATATTTAGGTTGAGTTATGAGTTAAATAATTATGCACAGTAAAAGAGAATTACACACAATTAACTGCATGCATTGCGAATTTTTTTTTTCTGCATACATGGGGGCAAGAATCATGCATGCAAAAAAATTAAATTTGCGTATGTTCAGAAAATGTTTGCAATCTTTTTTACAGGCACAAACACAATTATGAACAATCTCTTTCCGAATTTTTCATATAGAACTTACTCGTGTGTTGCAAAGTTTAAAACATCTAAAGTGATTATAGTGCAATTTTATTCTAGTTATTTATACATGCCTTTCTTTGACTTCCCGCTCTCCTCTGCATTTAGAACTACATTGTAATACATATTTTCGTCGCTCAGTTCCTCCTTTCTGAAAGCCTGCAGTCTTTTATTTTCTTTAATTTCTCACTGCTTTTTGATCTACTTTGACTTTTGAGCACTATTGTATGCAACTTTCTACAACTTTATACTTTTATTGCCAATCTTCTTTTTTGAAAACTTATGAGAGTACATGTAAACATGTATAAGTACACCAGTCGGATGAACTTGAAAAGACTGTTGACAATTGCCGGGCTTGCAGAAAGAGGAGCGAAAGGAGTGACAGGAGACAAAAAATTACATTGTGTAAGAATGTAAGTAAAAATAAGGGAGAGAGAGAGAGAGCACGCGCACGTTAATGAGAGAATCTTGTTCTGTACCTAGATTTAAGAATATTCAGTGCACATACTTATCTGATGTCATTTGCAAATTTAATAATTTATCTGCTTTGGTATTTTTCTCACTTTTTTTCTAAATTCAGAAGGGAGATTATAAACTATTTAAATCATTTTTCTTGTGACTTCGGTGTTTAAAAATACGATTAAAAGCTGAGATAAGATATATACCACACCAGACTGTGTTTATAAAACAACTTGTGTGTGTATCTTTTGAGAAATTTTAGTATACTTTATAGGTAGAAGCATCGGTATCATGTTCAGACAAATATGTTTTTACTAGATAACTTATCATGTTAAAATTATTTTTTAACGATAAGTCAATTATGGTGGTACTATAAGAATTTCTTTAAAGTCAAAATTATACGAATAGAATGAAAATTCAATCGGTGAAAGAAAGAGTAAGAATTTAGTTTGCCAATCAAAATTCATGACTGAGCCTCAAAGCATGGGGGTTCTGGGAGACCTGCGTGGACCTGTTGGGGCGTAAGTAGCTCGCTAAAAAACGGACAGGCACTCCCATACCCACCCTGCATACTACCCTGGCATTATACAATCCTTCAAATTGGTTTAATCGCTATCCTTGGTCTTCTATTCCTATATGTGCTATATATCCTCTCGTGTCCTCGAAGGTCACTTGTCACTATTGAGAAAAGAGAAAAACATAACAGACAAAAATTTACTAGAACATGAGCAAAAAAAGCAAAACACAAAAAGAACGAAAGACAAACAAAATTATCCCCTCACGGTCAGTCACAGCCAATATAAGCAGATGATCATTTCATAAAAGGCAAGCTTAATTGGCACTCTCCTTCCACATTATTCTTACAGCTGAATGATTATGAGATTCGGAAAGGGAAAAAGATTGGTGTTACCGTATCTTATAACAATCACCGCTTGTTTGTGGGAAATATTCCAAAGAATCGAGACCGAGATGACTTGTTCGAAGAGTTTACAAAGCACGCACGTAAGTTGACAATTGCCCTTAAGAATCAGCAGGCAGAAAGAAAGTTATTTTCCTTTTTTTGTTATTTTTTTCATTTGTTTCCTTGGTAAAAAAATACAACAAAAAACAACAAATGTGAGACTGTAAGAGTGAGCAAGTTCGTGTGTGAATCAATTGCATTGCAAGCGAATGAAAGGAACAAAAATGTGGTACAACTTTGATTAAGTCCAAGAAAGTCCGCCCTTCGAATGACTCTTTGTGGAACACTCGTGTCAATTTTTTTTTCTCGTACCAGCAAAATTAACTTTCTGTGTACAGTGATACGGCAACTAACAAACCAAACATCTGTATCTCTCTGTGAGTTCTTCGAATAATCAATTGTGGAAGGTTTTCTTGTGTGCATCGAATAGGCCTTCTGTTTTGAAAAATTTACAATAGAATTTTTCTTCTTTGCAATTAAAACTTTCTTTTTAATTTGTTTAGTTTGTAAAATTAATAACCATTTATTGTTTAATTGTTTAATGACATACCTTTAAGTAGTCTTATAACTCTTAATTTTTTTTATGTTTGTCAATTGTATTTGCTATCCCCTTTCATACTAAATGGTTACTAATCTCAGTTGAAATCAATCAGCCAACTGAATAAATGTGAGAACATTAAGATGATTTTCTTGCATGCCTAATACTCCAGAGTCTGGATACAGAGAGGAAATACCATCCAACTGACAAGCACAAATCCCTGAGGCAACCAAAGGAGTAGAGGATCCAAAAAGAACTTAGATCCATACCAAATTTCCAATTAACTCACGTATTATGACAATGAACAAGTTTCAGAAACCTAGCACGAATTTGTTTTCTTTCATCTATCAATAGCAGTCTATTATTTTTTTATTTTATTTTATTTTTTAAGATTACTCTCTTTCTCAAACTATGTGCATGCTTGCCTAAGGTACATACATCTACAATATTACAGAACGGGTTTGGAATTATCCAATTGGCAAAAATACACTTCGCTAAATTCAGTGTTTCACTTTTTGTCAAATTAAAGATGTAGAGGAACATTGGGTGCGGTCAGGACTGTTTTTTTAGTTGTATCAATTAGTTGGGTGTGTACACTGCTTTTGGGTTTACTTTTTTTTCTTATTTTTTCTATTTACTTATACTGTTTTTTTCTGTGTGTTTTCAAATGGTGGAAGCAATTGAATGCGATTGGTGTTTTTCTCTCTTTTTCAAAAAAAAAAAAAAAAAAAAAAAAAAAAAGTATCTATTTTCATTTGAAAATGCAAGTGGTAGGTGCCATGTACTATCCAATGAAATGGAGCTTTTAAACTGAGAGGAAGGAGAGTTGAACCATAACACCCCAGAGAATTGAAAAACAATAGTGCGACATAGATTTATGTAAAATATTTTTAAACTTACAATATATTTTTTTTCTCTCTTTTTTTTTATTTGCGCAATGTAATGTGTAATTGTTTCTTTTATCAATATCATTGTATAATTAGTATCATTGACTAGGTTCATAATTACTCTTTATTTATTCATAAAAAATAAAAGAGAGAAAAACGTTTATTAAAGTAGACAAAAATATAAATAATCATGTCATTAATCATTAATTAATCATTCATTCGTTTATTCATGCATTTACTCATTTTTTGAAGTTTTGAGGTAAAATGATCATCACATTTAAAAATTTTTGAAAACATATCAACTGTTTATTTAAATACATTTTTATTTTTAATTAAAATTATTTATGTTTAAATTATCATTCGCAATTCGTTTTTTGTTCTCTACACATCAACATTCATTAATTATTTTTTATTTATTTATTTTGAAAGTATTTTTTTTTTCTTGTGTAAATCTAAGTTTTGTGATCTCAAAGGTTTCAAACTTGTACTTACATTTGTTTTTTTATTTTTCCTACCATAGCCGGCTTGACAGAGGTGATAATCTACAGTTCGCCTGATGACAAAAAGAAGAACCGAGGCTTCTGCTTCTTGGAGTACGAGTCCCACAAATCAGCTTCGCTGGCTAAGAGGAGGCTCGGAACAGGTCGCATGAAAGTTTGGGGCTGTGACATCATCGTTGACTGGGCTGATCCTCAAGAAGAACCAGATGAACAAACCATGTCCAAAGTAAGAAAACTGAAAACATAATAAAATAGTATTTTTAACGAATGCTTTTTAGCACATCTAATTGTAATGTTTATCTTCTTAGGTACGTGTGCTGTATGTAAGAAATTTAACACAAGACTGCTCTGAGGAAAAACTGAAAGAGTGTTTTGAACAATACGGCAAGATTGAAAGGGTTAAGAAGATCAAAGACTACGCTTTTATTCATTTTGAAGATAGAGACTGTGCTGTTAAGGTAAAATAACCTTTAAAAAAAATTCCTTATTTTTGTATACTCTGAATCATTGATTTAATTTTGTTGTTAATTTTTAGGCGATGCGTGAATTAAATGGTAAGGAAATGGGCGGTTCCCACATAGAAGTTTCGCTAGCAAAACCCCCATCCGACAAGAAAAAGAAGGAAGAAATGCTGCGCGCGCGAGAACGTAGAATGATGCAAATGATGCAAATGATGCAAAGCCGTGGCGGGTACGACAATGCCTTGTACGAACTATCATCTTTATTAATCGATTTAAAAAACTTGGTTTTAACATTTTTAAAAATCTCGTACTCGCTTGTGACTATTATTTCGATAGGGTTAGGCGATAACCATATACGCAAAAATTTACTGTATGATCGGTAATGCTAAAAGCTTTATGAGATTAGCAAAATAAGAAACCAAGTTGGTGCACAATGACGAACAAAAGTAATTAACGAATGTTTGTAAACTTACAGAGGATCACCCTCGCATCCGGGCATGATGGCTGGCCCAATGCCAGTTCGCGGACCTGGACAGGGCCCTCGTGGCACTGGTGCAGGTATGCGTGGACCGTTACGGAGCGACACCTACGGTAAGTTGGCTGATTATTTTGTCATCGTTCTACTTGACTGTTTGCAAGCGAATCGGTTTATTATTTTAACGATGAGAGTCATTTTTTGTTATTAATTATTAATATTTGTTAACACAGTTTTATTTATTTTTTTTATTTCATGATTATAATTTGACTCCCATAGAACCGATTAATTTTTCAAATACCGTTTAACAAGACATAGAAATTTTAAAACAGGCATTGTGATTGATATTAATTATATTGACAAGAAGCAAATTCTTTTAAATAATTAACTTAGTTAGCATCATAGTTTCTTAAAATTGATAATGAAAGAAAAGATATGTTCATCTTAGAGTTAAAATATTGTTAGAGTGTCTATATGAACAAAGTAATAATATTTTGCAATTTTCAGAAATAAGGATAGTGAAATCACTATACTTTACTCTGTAAAATTCACCTATAATGAGTTTTTAACTCAATTTTATTGCAATATACAGACACCCTGCATGCTTTGGGAATCTCTCACTATCTCACTACATACCTTTTTAGCTTAAGCGCATGGAAAAAATACTTTTTGGAGCGCAAACTATGGTGTATGGTGTTTTAATAACTAAACCTTCTGTCTAACCTTTCCTAAAATTTCTAATTTAACCTGCAAAACTTTTACAATAACTACTAAACTTTATCCAAGTATTCACTGAATACATTTACATTAAAATTATGTAAAATATATATTTTATCTTTAAAAAAACAGAGTTTTTAAATCATTGGTGCACAAGGTTGTAGTGAGATATGAATGTTGTTATATAAATACAAATATTAACTGCTTTAAAATTATTCATTCAACAGTATTGTTGCTAACCAATACATGTATTTTAAACTGTATATAACTGTTTAAAATTTTACATAACTTTTTTCATAAAATTTTTATTAATGTGAAGTAATTTAAAAGCACAGTATTTTAATCGATAAAAGTAATTCAGCCACAAGCGAATTAAACAAAAATATCATGGGTGCACTTTAACTACCTTACCTTGTCATTACCAATATCCCGGTCCACTGTTTATTTTTTCTTTTATCATTCGCTAAATCAATTGAGCATGCACGTATTTGTTTTGTACATTTAAGTTTTTGGTGCTACTCAGCACTTCTGACTAATTTTTTTTCATGTATATTATTTATGGATTATTTGAACGGGCGCATTCGCAAATGGGTATAATTTTGTGTTTATTAGTCATTTTCATTTTGTTTGATTATTTTCATTTTTACCTACTTAATTTTGTTTACGAAAGTATGATTTTTATTTTATTCTGTGAGCGTGTGAAATCTTCTTTTAGATATAACGTACGAAAGTATCATCAATCGAAATAATCTGTTTTCAGCTCTCAAGGAATTAGGTAAGACGCGAGACATGTTGAGAATGATGAATGCGCCGTTGTCTCGAGTATTCGTAGTTGTTTCGTTTTTTCTGTTTTTTTTTCCTTTGGTTGAGTTGTACGAAGATCTTGGTTTACGGATGCACAACAATTTTCATCCTTAAGTTTTCTAATTTTGAGTAAATCTTTTAAGAATTCGCAGAAATGAAAAAGAAAATGTAATTAATTTTCAGAATAACGGTTCAATGTTAAAATATAGCGAAGATGCGAATTGACGTGCATTTTTTGGAGTCTATAAACGTGATTGGTGGCAGGGTAAACTTTTAAGAGGTTCTTTTATTTATTTATCTTACACATCAAACAACTTCCAACACTCCGTGGAAGTAGGACCTTTTAATTTTTTTTTATTTTCATTTCAATTTATTAGCGTAACCAATTTTTGAGTTCTCTCTCGTTTGTTTCTATACTTTTAACTTACATTGGTTGATTTTTTCTTTGTTATTGTTTTTTTAAATTTAAATTTAAGTAAATACGTTTCTCGTCTCACGAATCTATTGGCATACATGGTCAATTTAGACAAATTTATTTTTGCTATGGAAAAGAATCTTTTCCCGGCATGCCTGTTACTTTTTTTAAATTTAATTTAATTTTAATCGTAAATTTTTTTTATGATTATTATTATTATTGTTACTCTGTTGTGCAAGGGATTAGTATGGAAATTGCAATAACGGAGCAATGGTTAAACATAGTCAATATTATTGTTTTTTTTATTAGTATATCTAGATACGTTTCTGTATGTACTGTGCATTATTTAATTTGTTTGTCTAGTATTTTTTTAAAGAATTTTTTTTCTTAATTTTTATTTTCATATGATTTGAACATTCATGTATGTATAATATAATTTCTCTTTTTTTTTTTTTCATGATTGACAACAATTGGTTTATCACGCAAATTATTTTTCTTGATGTGTAATTAATTAATTGATGACGTGGCAAAATTTTGGGTCTATTTGTAATGTGTGTTTTTATAGATTATGATTACGACTATTACGGTTACGGGGATTATCGAGGTGGCTACAGTGATCCATATTACGATGACTATTATCGATACGAAGATTTCTATTTCGATTACGCGCCGCCTCCGCCACCTGCCAGAGGGAGAGGCAGGCAGCCTCAACCGGTGGGTCGCCCTTTTTTAATCGTTTCTTTTTTTCTACAAAAAGTCGATTACATTTACCTTTTTTTCATGTTTTTTTTTATTTTGTATAAAAAAAATAATGATAATAATAATAATTATAACGATAATAATGTGCGGACCAAGCAATGTTTATTATTGTTATATTATGCAGTTTCACTATAATTGTTGTTTAAACGTTTAAATATTTAGAACATAGGTAGTTTGATTGTGGCACAGTGTTCGCGGATTCCCATCATGTGTTATTTTTTTTATCTCTTACATTTATGTGTATCTGTTTTTCTATTCTATTTACTCTACAGCAAATGTCATATTTTTTTTTTAAATTTTCACTCACCTTCGTTCAAACATTCATGTTCGCATAAAAGAAAAGTAACTTCGAATTACACGCCGAACACACTATCTTACTTCTTTCTTCTCACTGTCTTTTTTTCTGTTCTACAAATCTTCCTTCCGGCTCTTTATTATTCTAGATTTTATGTACACGAGAAGATGTGCTTTTTAAAAATTACCTCATTAATTATTCATTGATTATTAATCTAAAGATCACGTAATTAAAATTAAACTTATTATTATTCGACATTTTATTCAACTACTTTATTAAATTTTATCAAATTAATTCAAAAAAGGTAATTTTTAAAAGTTTCTAAGCTGTTTCTATAAGAAAAATCACCTCGTACCGCTTGCTCTTTTACATTTTTTTTTTAATTCTAAATTCTTTAAACGTCCATGTGTATAACATTAATAATTTGTTTATAAACAATAACACAAAAGGCCTGTGCGTGCAATTAACTTTGGCTATCATTAGTACAAACGGTTATTATGCTGTCGGCTTTGCTGCCAGTGCTACTTCGGCTGGTGATTTGCAGTAACCCCACAGGGATGTGCGATTTTTTTTTTCTAAATCTAATCCACGATTAACTAATAACGCACTCTAACCAATATTTTAAAGAGAATACTTGTGCACTGAGAAACAGTTTTAATTGCTTGTGCCTTAATTGTGTAAAAAGAACATAATTCGTCATATTTTTGCTAGTGTAAATAAACTTTTAAATCTGTCTCTCGCAAAAATGCAAATTTTTCGAAATTTTTTTTTTATTTACGCTTTACCGGACGCTGAACACGCGAATATCATTACACTGTACATTTGTCAGTAGCTTTTTTTTACTTTAATAATTACTTTGCCGATCACCTTCTTATTTAAGCATTATTTTCTCAGTGTATAACACTTGAGTTGCATTAAAAAGTTTTTTTGTTTGAAGCAATCGATGCACTGCGTGTAGAGAAATCATATTTTTTTCGTCACGCAAAGAGTGAGGATACGCACAAAACAGTTTACACTCGTGAAACGTATGGATTTTCGAAATTTCGAAGAATATGCATATTTATGTTATGTACATAAAAAAGAGCAAAAAAGAGGAACGAACTAAAAGACAGTGTGTGTACGCGTGCGAAGAAAAGGAGAGAGTGTGAACGCTTGTGGAATCTTTTTACCGAGTCCATTTGTTACATCCTGTGAACTAAATCCTTAGCTTCGTTCATCCAATGTAAAATAAAAAGTAACAAATTGAAGCCATTTGATTAGCGTCTAAAGTAGATCAATTATAAAGGAAACTTAAAAGAAAAAACTGTGATAACGAAGAATAGGAAACGATTTTACTAATCATAGCAGAGTCTCTCTTCACTTACATTACTAACTCTTGAACCCCTTTGGTGAACCCGAACACACTGCCACTCTCAAATTGCTTGCGTTTTTTTTGTTAATTAATCAGTAAAAATTAAAAAAAAAAGTCGAAATTTGTAAAATCATATCTGAGCCATGGTAGACCGGAGACCGAGAGAAAGAGAGAGAGATGCAAAATTTTTCAGCCTCTGTATAGCTAATGCGAAGCCGGGAAAAGCGAATCGGAGAGAACGAGAAAGACAAAGAGAGTCCAAATTCGAGAGACAGAAAGAGAGAGAGAGAAAGAGAAAGAGAGAAAAAGTGCTCACGACGAGAGAAAAGCGGAGAACCAAAAAGAAAAAGTAATCAGATACATAAGACGCGTTGTATAACACTATATAAAGAAACCGAAAGCTATACGAGGATCTGCGCTGTAAAAGATTTTTCCGCACTGTAAGGCACAAGTCGCCGTTCAGATTTCCGCGAAAATTTTTTTGCAGCGCAAAATTTTATACTCTGTGTAGTTCGTCGTCGTTGTAGTTCCTGCGACACTCGGAGTCTTTTCGCAGACATCCTTTTTACAAGTTTTGTAACATTTTTAGCTGGCGACAACACCGACGAGGACGAAGAGATGCAGCGACGGCTGCGATTACTGGAGTACTAACCACCTTTTATTTTGCAGCCGAATGGATTGTCTCGTGGCTCGGATATGATATAATGATCACACATGCTTTCATCGCAGGATTAGCCAGCGGGAGGAGAGGACCGGAAACACACACCCCTGTGCGAATGTGAGAACGAGCGATCAACTTTTTCTCTTGGATTTTCATTGTCTCTTTTTTTTTTATCGATTGCATTCTTTTATTTTTTTTTTCGTTTTTCAGCCATCATTTTATTATTTCATTTAAGTTTTAATCATACATTTTTTTATTTATTTTTTAACTTTTTTTTGTTGGGTATTTTTTTTTAGAGAAAAGCAATTCTTACGCTCATTTATATTTTGTTATTTAACAAAGTTTACAAGTTTGTTTAAAGTGTTTCATAATCTGATGTGGTTTGTTTTAAAAAAATACCCAATTTAATATGCAGATTTCGCAAAACTTTGATGTTTCAGGAGGAAAAGTTGTTCGTCGTTGGGAGAACTTAATAAAGGATCAAATCATAGAGTGACGTTTGCGTCGACTCGCGTTTGTCATTTGAGTGCTTTTAGAAAGGATTGAACGAGATAAGCTTATTTTTTTTTGTCAAGTATGTACGCTGAGAATGTGAGCTAAGGTGTGAGACGGTGCTCGTTTGGATAGAGGAAAGGGAACAACAAAGTTAAAAAAAGAAAAGAAAGAACAAGTCAAGACGCCAAATTCGAGGAATGCAAGAGCGCCGAATACTTCGCATTCGCAAGCTCGCTGTTGCCTTCCGCGAAAGTCGAGCTTGGGTTACACGCTTATACCGCTTACTTAAATCATTAGGCGCTTATATATATATATGCTGCTTTTATTTACACGCTTTTTATTATATTTTACGTTAGTTGTTCATGCTTAAATTTCGCTCACAAGCTGTAAAACTTATATTTTTTTGTTTGTACTTAACGCCTTATGCGCACTGCTGCCGCTGCTTACACTGAGTTTGTATCGCTTTATCGAAGGAATTGTATACATTTGTATAACCAATGCCCAGCAAGAGAGTGACGCTTGCCCCGCGAATGACGCTTGAGGCGATTTTTTTTGTAAGATCCGAAGCATACGCTGCCAGACCCTTCGCTTTTTTTTTGTACAAAGATTTCTCGCTTCTAGCGCTCGGGTGTACAAGCGTACCCCGTGCGCGCCGCCATATTATCGTGTGTTTAATGTACATATTGTACATCATCCGCTGAATTCTCTATTCTTTGTCGCACTACTTCTTTTACTTCACACTTCTTTATCTTCTTCTCATTGAGTGATTAGTAGACCAGTCTGAGGTAAACGTCTTGTATTCGATTGAGATGATGCAGAAATTGAGGTACGGTAAATCAGTTTTTCAAGATTTGTGTCATTTCATTGATTTATTTTTTTGTTTTAAATATATGTGTACATAATTGTGTCCTTGTTAATATTTTCTTTAAAAAAAAATGTGCAAATTTTATTCCTGTAAATATAGTTTACTTGGAAAATGTAAATGTACGTTTCTATATTCAGACTGGTCGAACGATCCGAGAAATTGTCCCTTCACTATAAATAAAGTCACAAGTCTGAAATAATTAAGACACATAGATAAAAAATACATCAGTTTTAAGAATGAGAAATAAAAAAGAATTCAAATCAATAGTATAGGATAGGCGTTATATCTTTTTTAAATAAACTTGAAATAAAGACTAAATTTTAGAATATATTCAAATATACTAGTTTAAAAATTGGCAATTAAAAAAACAAAGCTCATATGACTCATAATTAATTTGATTAATGTGCAATAAATAAGTGATATTTAGAAAATAATAAATAAGAGCTTTGTACTTTTAGCTCTCGGAGAATGATTAGCTGGATTATAATAATTATTGATTGATGATTTTTAAAAATAATGTATAAAATATTATTATTTATTGTATCTAATATTAAAAAATCTAGTCAAAAAAAAAGTGCCGTCCACAAAAAATAAATTCACCTAAACTCTTTCTCCGAGTGCTAGCCATCGATGCAGCATATATGTACCCCCAAAATCCATTCGAAAAGAAAAGAACAAAATTCGAGAGTGAATCTGCGAGTGCGAGCGTGTGCAAATGATCCAAGCGAATGACGGTCGATTGAAGAGCTGCAGGAAAAAAAGCAATCCCCAATAGATAAAACAAAAAAAAAAAAAGCCAGTATGTCGGTTTGTATAACCGTTTGTGGTGTGTTGTTCGTTGTTTTGGCCAGGCTGGACGTGGCCGTGGAGCGGCGGTGGCACGTGGCCGGGTCGGTGGCCCCCAAGCACGTGGGCCAGTTCGGGGGGGGCGCAACCCCGCAGCTTCAGGGGTCCGTGGGGCCCAGCGGCCAGCCGCTCGTGGGGGGGTGGTCCGCGCCAAGGGAAGTTTACCAGGTGAGGATGGTCTGTATCTCCGGGACGTACATGTCTCTTTTTTCTATTATCTATTAATGTTTACTCTCTGACCCCTACTTTCACGAAACCCATCCCACACTTACTTTTCGTTGTCGCACCCGCTCGCACACTACTATCTCCCCGCGTCTTCTCTTCATTGTATAGTCCGTCATCCACACCGCCTTCGAAGCTCGTTTTTCACCTCTCTACTTCTATTTCTACTTCTTCTTTTTTATTTTCTCTGTACATATTTCATTTCTCTTCCGACGTTCGCGGTGCGCTTTACGTTTGTACATTTGTAAAGATTAGCCGAGCGCCATTAGGTGCCACGTTTTTTTTAAACTGTAAAAAGAAGTGTAAGCTCCTATATTCTTTTTTTCATAGATGTTGGCTTCATTTTTATCCGAGTACACATATAATTTAAACTCTTGTACAAAAATAAAGAAATAGTTTTTAGATGTGTATTTTTGCTTGTCTACACTTATGGTGCATTTAGATGGCGTCTTATTTTCGTTAAAAATGCGCGGCAGATTTGAAACGTTTAGAAAAGAAAATTGCGATTTAATATTGTAATTATTAATTTTGAAGGTAGAATTGAAAAAGATATTAGGTATAATATATTTATAAATGTAAAAGTTTTTCTTATTTATATACGTTAATTTTCAAGAAACTTAAATGTATGGGCAGCAAATTTGCGTTTATACATTGATCATATTTATTTGTTTATCAATTCAACATTTCACCTTTAAAAATTAATTATTGCATTGAATCGTGAACGAATAACAGTGTTCTTTTTTAAACATTTCAAATTTACCTCGATTTACGATTATTATAAAAAATAAGTCACCTTCTAAATGCACCCTTTAATATACAGAATAATTTGTACATTTAAAAAGTAAATTTACAATTAAAAAAAGAAACGTACAACGCACTTCGAACTCCGTACTTAGTCGTAATTAATTTAAGTTTAATTTATAAGTATCTAATTAAAAAATAAAAATGCGTAACACGCTAAAAAAAAATAATGAACAAAAAAAAAACATAATATCGTTTAAAAGTTTACACAATATAATAACGATTGCACTTCTCTCGTAGATTCGTAGATTCACACTGGCTTACTCGCTTCTTGCCATCGCAAAAAGCTTCTCCTCGTTCCTTCATCCTCGTCCAAGTTACAAAAAAAAAAACCGATCCTCCACCTGCGGCGTTTACTGCGAGCTGCGCGGCACGACGTCTCCCCGCCGCCGAGAGAAAAGAGAGAAACAGAAAAGAGCGTCCGAGGCTTGCCGAATTATCTCGTCTCTCTCCCTTCTACTTTGTTTTTCTCTCCCCCCTCTTTTTTTTTCATCAACGATACATATCACTTTTGTTGTACGATCGAGAGGCACCCGCGCCAACTGCGATTCTGGCTCGTTTCGCTCGTTTCTTATTCTATCGTTCCTTTGAGTTTCTTTCCTAAATTTTACTTTCCAAAAAGAAAAAAAAATCGCGCTCACGCCTCGGTTTTAGCGTGGCGTTCGCGACCGAAGATTTTCCCGTCGCGATTCGTTTCTTTCTTTTTTTTTACGCAATCGACGTAGGTCTGCAGATGTAAATGTGCGACGCGACTCTCGATGCGCGGCGGCCGCGGCCTGTTTATTATTAAGGTGTACGATACCATACACACTTGTTGTTGTTCCTCGTTGCCGACGGTCGCGACGCATCGGGGCATTTTTAATCCATAATATAGCTGCCCCCCGCGTTCCTCGCTGCAGTTGCAAAGGAAAAGAGAGGAAGATTACACTATACCGTATACGTCTTAGCGATCGTGTGAACAATTTTTTTTTTTTTTTTCGTAGTTTTTTGTAAATCGGAACGATCGAGGCACGCGCGCGCGTTTTTTTTTTCGTTTGCAACTGCAGGGACGCGGGCGAGATTTTTTTTTTTTAATGGGGCAGACCTACTTCGACGATAATCTCCGGGAGATTCGGTCGGTGCGTCGGGCGCGGAGAGCCGGGGGAGAGTAATGGAAATCGAATTAGACGGGGTTAAGCCCCCACCTTCGGAGAGCCAAAATCCATCGGCGCGGTTGTCGATCGAAAGTTCCTCCGATAACGTGTAATTCCTCCTGGCGAATCGAGAGCAAGAAGTGTACTATATAAAAGAAAACGTGTTACATATTTATTATATCTATCATTGATTTTCAATAAAAATAATAAAACTAATCTCTCGTAGTTTAAGTTGTTCTTTCTTTCGGTGTAATAAAGAAAAAAATGTAGCGACAACAGTTTTTTTTTAACTCTTTCGGAACTGAATTATTCGATAAGAAAATTTTTCGTGTGATTTTATTTAATTTTTTCCAATTCTTAATATTCATTTTCTCAAATTTTATTACTTGTACATCGTCACGAGACGGTAAATTATTTAAATTAATTTAATCCATGTGTTAACTTTTAGTTCTTTTAAAATTTTTTAATTAATTTCACGAAATTGAAAATTAACTATATGCGTATAATGTACACTGGTTCTGAAAGGGTTAAACGTAGAA
>JAXIUT010000021.1:10238114-10250717 GCA_035586675.1 Eurytoma californica | reverse complement strand
AAAAAAAAAGCTTTTTAACTGAAAATAATTGAAGCACCGAATGCAATAAATTTCTTAAGATTTATTGTTAAATATACATTGTTAAAATGTATATTATTTAATTTTCATTTCCAATATTTTCAATTTTTAGGATAAAACTTAAAAATTGCAAATTCCTTTACAGCATTTGGCCTTTGAATTATTTTATTCACTTATAAACTTTGGTACCTACTCATTAAAGGATCTGTTCACTATGAACATTTCAACTTACAATAAAAATTGAACATTTCCTTTACTTTGATAATAATAAATCTACTCGAATTAGTAAGACGAAAGAGCAACTACTCAAAACTCGAACAAACGTAATAAAAAAAAGATGATCTTTCCTCTTTCCTAAGCACGAGAAAACTAAAATTAAGAAAAAGAAAAAAAAAAAAAAATTTGACGCGTGAGAAAAAAAGGAAAAATATCTGACGGCGAAATTTTTTTGTTCTCGCGGCCTCTGTTTATCTGTTGCCGACGACAAAACCCAAAACCCACCCGCTGCTTGTCGCGGAGTGCAGCAGGTAAGCGAAAGTTTGACGGGGGTCACCAGAACCAGGGGGAATCTAAACGTCGCTTCCAGAGCAGCTGGGGGAACCAGCCCCTCGCCCAGCAACCACTGGGCAACGCGTACGCAATGGCGAGTGTGAACGGCGGCGGAGGCGGCGGCGGCGGCGGGG
This sequence comes from Eurytoma californica, assembly GCA_035586675.1. Classification (NCBI taxonomy): domain Eukaryota; kingdom Metazoa; phylum Arthropoda; class Insecta; order Hymenoptera; family Eurytomidae; genus Eurytoma; species Eurytoma californica. The sequence goes on along the minus strand of JAXIUT010000021.1, from coordinate 10,250,016 downwards.
GCGGCGGCGGCGCCTCGGCGAACGAGCGATCGTCCGGGGGCGGCGGCGGCTCGGCATCGGCCCAAGCCGACGACGAGTGGTACCAGGACTCGTACCAGTCCTGGAGCTAAGAGCCGTCCGCGGCTCAGCAGCGGCGACACCATCACCACCGACACCGACGAGTCAAACCGAGAGTAAGCGACTTCTTTCTGCGAGCGTGAGAGCGAGATGACGATGTGCTCGGGGCCGAGTCGCGCGCCCAGTCTCTTCGAGTAATGAAAAGTACTAAACGAGAGGAGCGAGCGTCATTTTACTAAATGAAAGTGTGTGTGTGAGAGTGCACGAGTGACTTTTTTTTTTCGAGCGAAGAAACTTTTTTTCTTTTTATATACGCGAGAGAGAAATTCGGAGCCCAACTGCGCGCGCCAGCCGTTTTTCCGAGCGACGCTCCGGGGGGGCGCGACAGATGTGCGACTTTTTTGCAAGCCGAGTGAAAACTTTTACACGTGCGCGAGTGCGAGCGTTGTGTACAAAAAAGGAAGTGAAAATTTTTTTTTTTTTAGGAAAAAAAGCGAGCTTGGAAAACGGCGCGCCCGAAATTCGCACTTTGCTTATATTCACACTTTTTTTTTAATGTTTTTTTTTTATTGACGCGAAATTTTAAAAATTTGTGTAAGCGTTTGCGTGCGAGTATGTGTGTGCGTGTAGGTTTTTTTGTCATGTTAGAGGAGAAGAGAAACCGCGAGAAAGAGAGAACGCCACCACCTTCGCCCCACTGTTGTTGTGATTTTTTAAATGAAGATTAATGAAGTAAAAAAAAAATGTACAGTGATGTGCCACTGGGACTGTATTATTACGATCGGAGTGACCGCCCACCCACCCCGTACTAATTAATATTATATATTTACAATATATGATATATATTATAAACTAATTTACTATTTCTAAGTATACCACTACTGCAGTGTCACGTTCGTTTATATGATATACTGCCAAGCGAAGATCCACATTGTCGTGAGGGATTTTATTGACAAATAAATGCGACGTGTTGAGAGTAATTATATCCCCTCCCCCCCCCCCCTCGCGGGGGGGTATTATATGCGCTGAGGACAGATTGTGATGGCTCGTAAAAAAATAAAAAGAGTAAATAACGGTTATTATTGTGGAAAAAAGCGACGATTATCTGAAGGTATGCGAAGGATTCCTTTTTTTTCTTTTTCACGCGTTTGCACGCGAAGTTGGCGAAAGTTTCGTTTATACCGGCAAGCTTTTGGCGATGATTACGGGAAACGGTAAAAAAGAGGAAAAGGAGTTATTTGCGCACGTAAATCTAGACGAACTTGCAAATTATTACACAAACAAGATAAAAAAAAAATTTCAAAAAACGACAAAAAAAAATATGATATATTCACACAAAAAAACATATAACAAAAAAGGTATATATTACGTTTTATCAAACGGCAATGCGTCGCGAGCGATTATTCTGTTTTAGGTCGTTGCGGCAAAAGATAACGGACGTAAAAAAAAAGATATTTGGAGCACATATACGAGGTTAAAGTAAAAGAAAAAAAATTAAAAAAAAAAAAAAAATTGTTTCACTTTTTTTTTCGTTCTTGAACTTGTCAGAGTGAAATGAAAATACAAACTCGCGTACGCGACGACGCGAGGCGGATTCTTCTTTTCTTTTTTTTTATGTGCGTGCGCTTGTGCAGAGGAAAGGCGTGTGAACAAAGCGAACGGCAACAAAAAAAGGAAAAACAATAAATACGACGCTGAAATAAAAAAAAGGCGTACATACAGCGAGCGAAGCGTAGCCTGTAATCATTGTACAAGCGAGCGAGTGCAAGAGATAATGCGAGCGTAGGATAATGCGTTTTAGCGGGGAAAAAAGAAGAAGAAGAAGCGAAAGGCGCGCGGGGGCCACGGGCGGGGTCGCGGCGGCCACGGCACTCCCGCGAACTCCGCGGCCGGAGTTCGCGCGGGTCCTATCGCGCTGAATGGGACAATCGAGCCGCGGCTCTTATTTTCCTTCTATCTGTTTTTCTTTTTGTATAAAATTTATAGTTGACGCGTTGACGTTGGAGTTTTGTTGAATTTTTTTAGACGTCGGAAAAAAATTCTCTTTTTTAAATGTTTGACTGTTTGAAATCTTTATTCGTCCCTCGCAAGAGATGGCTGAGCGTTTTGTGTCTTTTTAATACGACGAGGCCGCGATTCTCCGTTCAGCGCCCGAGCCCAGCCCCGTTCCCGCGCGGCGATGCAAAGTTTTGCGATAGGTTCGACGTTCAGGGCGCGATGTAACAGTTTTTTTTTTCCTTCGGTGAAAAAAAAAAGAGCGAACGACGGTCGAGAGCGTAGGAACTCAAAGTTCGAAAGAATTTTAAAAGAAAATAATAAAAAAATAGATGAGACGGTAGAGAGAGAGGAGGAACGACGACGAGGTTTATAGGCGACGAAGCTTGATGTTAGGAAAAAAAAAGGACGAGGCAGTAAACGGTGACGTTTTAAAGAGAGAGAGAGAGAGCGAGAGAGAGAGAGAGAGAGAGAGAGAGGAAAAGTAAAAAAAGTAGCGAGTGACATTTGTTCAAAGTGTGCTCGTGTGTGTAATAACGTATGCGTGAAGCGCGCCAAGCGCGGCTTAGACCTTCTATTGTTGGTCTATAAATGTGTACAGTCAGTGAAACTATTATTATTAAGGGTCAGGCGATTATAAAGTAGGGAAAAAAAAGAAGCGCGAGAGTTTTGTGCGTTAAATAGAGAAAAAAGTCGTGCGACGGGAGGAGAAAGCGGTTTTAAATCGAAACGATGAAGTAAAAAAAAATAAAAGTAAAACGAGTAAAGATAAATAAAATCGACGATAAGTGAGAGAGCGATAGACCGAGCGTGCGACGCTCGATACGAGTTTTAGTCGTCTCTGCGAACGGTGTCTCCGCGGGGTTCGTTCGATGGTGTTCTTTAATTTTTTTTTTTTTTTTTTTAAGTAAAGAAAAGAGACGGATATGGGAATGGCAAGAGGAAAAAGGGTCCGCCAGGACCGTTTTTTCGAGACGAGAATCGGGATAAGGGTTGTTAATTTTTTTGCTCGGTGTTGGATTAGGAGGCACGGCTTAAGAGCGAAGGAAGAGCGGAAAAACCCACTTGTACAGTAAAAACTTTTTTCGTTCAAAAATGAAAAAAGGACGCGGAAAAAACTATGTCTCACGAGGAAAAAAAACGGCACGCAGTACCCAAGTATCGAGAGAACTCGTCTTCAAAATTTTAAATTTTAGTTTTTGTAATTTTCACGCGTAACGGAAGTTAAGTTTTGTTTGTTTGTAAAAAAAAAATAAAAATAAATATTTCTCGAGTCGCGTTTCTTTCAGTAGAAATCACGGATACGTATAGAGTTTGTTGAAGGAGTTACGCGAGAGAGAAAAAGGCAATGGCACGAGTTAAGACTGAGAGACTTTGAGAAGGTGCGCCATCGAGTTTTCTTTTTTAAATTAAATAGTGACGAATAAAGCCCCAACGGTTTATGTTCGCGTTGTTTGTAGATTTTTAAATATTTTTTTTTAAATCTTGTTTGTTCTATTGATTCTTTTAATCATTTGACACGATCGACATTCTTGAATCGTCATGTTTTTTTTAGAGATGCAAAAAAAAAAAATTAATACCACTACAGAATTGCAAAAACAAATAAAAAAAAAATAAAACAGAACGAAAAATTACTCCCCCGGACAAAAGACAATAGTGATTTCGATGCACACCCCCGTAGATGAAAAACAAAACAATAGTGAATGGACCGGAAGTGAATAAAGAGACAGGATACGGAAAGATTGAGAGAGATGGTAGACACTCGGAATAGACGTTAGGAGAAGACAGGATTTTTAATAAAAAAAAAGTAAAATCAACGATAGGCTACACCAAATCGAATAATAATAATAATGATAATAATAATAATAATCACAGATTGTGAACGGATAAAAAAATGAATAAAACACGCGACACACAAAACTTTCATGATCGTTGCACCGATTGTCAAAATTTGGTTGTTAAAAAAACTGAAGTCAAGCAGCAAACAAAACGAAAAGAACAACAAAAAAATATCTAAAGACCCTTTTACAAATTTGCCGAGCGGTAGTTCGTTGTTTCGGTTATTCATCTCAGATAAAAAAAAAAAAAAAACAAAACAAAACACCATTGTTTTGCCATTATCAAAGCATACACTCATGCATTTACCAAATTTTAAAATTCGGTGTAGCTCATGTTAATGCGCTCGGCGCGCTCGCCTCTCGGGTGCGTCGCCGACAGCCGGCGCCGGTCTTTCACCCGCGGCCCGACAAATCGCCGAGCGATAAAAACAAAATAAATAAATAAAAGCGCGAAATTTATACTCTCCGGCGCAAAAGCACCGGCTTCGCGAGCACTTGATAAAGCGAGGAGCGCCGGGCGGAGGAACAAAAAGCGGAAAATATAAAAAAAGCGAGGGAAGACGCGTAGAGCGCAAAACCACACAACCCACAATAGGCCGTGGATTTTTTCTTTTTTTTTTTTTTTTTTTTGAAGAAAATAAAATAAAAAACGAAGGCATAAATATTTTAAAAAAAAGAAGAAAGCGCAACCTGCACCTGAATTTAAAACAAAAAAGCGAGCGAGCGAGCGAAGAGCATAAGAGTGCGTAAGGAAAAGTATAAGAGCGTAAAAAAAAACAAGGAGAAAAAAAAATCATAACACATTTGTATTACACGCACACGGACACAGGCAAAAATTTACTAAAAGAAATTGGATTCACACAGCAAAGCCGATGAAAGGGAAAGCAATTGAGGACACACGTACACACAGATATACATATACACACGGACACGCACACGTACATTACACATATTTTTTTTTTTTTTTTTTTAGTGTTGAGACTCGTTGTTATTGTTAGCCTGTTAGTTAATTAGTAAGAGAGTTGTAAGTGCGGGCTGTAGTTGGTCCCTTGTCCCTGGAGAGCCCAGACGCGCCCTCCCCCTGTTCTGGAGATTATCTGCGTTTACTGAAGCTTCAATGATTTTTTTTCAATTATTTCTTCTTTTTCTTTTTATATATATATAAAGTATATTTTACGATAATTTTTTTTCTTCGAACGATGGCAATGAGAAAAAAGCATATTTACGATGTTGATGAACTTGATTATAATAATTAATGATATAATGAATGAATAAAATAAAAAGAAAAAACATGAATCATGATGTATACAACAAAAAAAAAATGATAAGGAAATAAAGTAAACGAATAAAAAAAAGACACAAAATAGGCGTAAACGTTCATTTCGCATTCTTTTTCTCTTTGAACTCCAAAATAAACAAACAAAATCAGGCCCGAATGAATACGAAGCAAGGAAACGAAATTCACTCGCGAAACGTACGCGCACAGCTCCATCAATAGACTAATTTTTCTCTTATTTTTCAAAGTGCACATCACCCGGATCGACGCGATGCTCCCGATTTCTATCGGGCATCGAGAAAATAAAGTAAAAAAATGAAAGTGAAAGTGAATATGTACTAAAAGAAAACATGCATCACCGACAGCACGCGACAATAATATAATTATACATTGAACTGGCAATAAACCCCCCGGCAAACGATAAATAACACGACAAAACATCAGCTTACAATAGTAGTAGTGCATGTACTTGATACGAAAAACAATCACCTGGTAAACGGATTCCCCCCGGTATTTGCATACGAACACGCAGTTTTTTGTTTATCTGTTCAATCTATATAAGCAGTATAAAAAGCGTTGAGTTGATAAAAAAAACGAGGCAACTTTTAAGAGAATAAAAAAGACGTATACATCGTGAGAAACCGATGATGATTTTTTTTTGTTATAAAATAAAGAGCGCGCGCACATGTCATCGAAAAAGAAAGACGCAGCAAAGAAAAAAAAGGTGTACTAAAAAAAGAAGTGCATCGACGCGATTGTGTGCGAGTAGTCGAAAAAGGCAAAATAAAAAACGATGACTAAAGGAAGAAATAACAATGAAAAAATGTGTAAAGCGTCGAGGCGACGAAAGTCGGATGAGGAAAACGAAGCGAAACACATGTGGACGTTTGACGACGATTCGGAGTAGTAGTCCAGAGAAGTGCGAAATTACGATCGGAAAACAGCAAAAAAAAAAGAAAGAAAACACATGGAAAAAGAACGAAAGGCACGAGGAGCCGTGGTTTAGTTTATTTTTCACTTGCGAAAAAAAATTGACTTGGACTTGTTTGGAAGGAAAGAACAAAGACGGTGTGCTAATTGTTTTTTTTTTTTTTTTTTTTTTTTTTTTTTAAATAAAAAAAGTGTCTGGACACGCGAAGATCGCTGTTGCTCGCGAAGCCTCTTTTTTTTTTATTATTTATGAGCATATTTTGTTAATCTTTATTCACGTTTTTTGTACTAGGACTAATATTATTTCTTCCCTCGCGGACGTCGAGCGTACGATCGGCCCTCCCCCCGGCGCGCGACTTTATTTTTTGTTCGTTGTTCTTCGCGGCGGTGGAGAAGTGCCTCCACTTTTCACACATAACTGCGGGGGCGCGACGGCGCGCGTTCGACGTTCGCGTAGCTAGGTAATCGCATTTCTAGTAGTTTTTAATGATTCTTCCTTTTTTTTTTAATTATCGAGACCCCCCACCCCAGACCCCCATCATATACTTTTTTTTCTTTTATTAAGGAGATATCGATACATCGACACTCGAACGGCCGAAACATCGAAAGGGCAGGCAAATAAGTATAAGCTAAAGATAAAACGACAAAAAAAAAAGCTTTGAATTGAAAATGATAAACGAGGGTAACATTTTTTATTTCGATAACGATGGCTTAAAATAAAAACATTGTACGACGGTGAATTCGAATTGACGCTGTAACGCTAAAGTTTTTCTTTCTTTTATTATTTTTTTCTTTTAAAAAATAGGCAATAGGCATTTATTGAAGTAATAAGGAAAAAAAATAAGTAAAAAAAAATGGTATAAACCGAGTAAGTCAATATAAGCAGTTTGTTCTTTTCTGTTTGAATAATGGGAAAAACGTAAGTTTAATAATAATAGTGAGGAAAAAAGTTAAAAAAAAAATCGATTTTTCTAAAAGGGAAAGAGGAAGCGTACAGAGGGAAACGGGAAGGTAGACGGGACGAGCGCGAGAGGCGGGAAAGGAGAGATGGATGGAAAATTTTTCGCCCCCACCACTAACATAAAATAAAAAACACACACAACCCAAAATTAAAAACGTCGGCGTTAAAAAACAGCGCGGCGATCTAAAAAATGACAGCAAAAATTAAAGGTTGAAAAAAAAACGGAAATGCTACATCTTGAGCATTTAACGAAAAAAAAAAAATTAATGATTAAAATAAAAATGTAAGGGAGCACAATGTAAAAGATGGCGAAAAAATTTTTTCTCTTTACGTTTTTTCTTTTGAACAATCGAACTTACTTAGGCAACCACCAACCTCCCTCTCCTCCTCCACCGACCCCTTATAATTCTTACTTTGAATCATTGCAAACCCTTTTTTCTCCCCCCCACCCCCCCATCCTTCCCTTGGCATCCCTCATATATTTGTTCCCGCAGTAAGGCAACGAAAAATTCCCTTTCCCCTTTGACCCCATTATCCCCCTATTTATATAAAAAAAAACATAATATTCGAGGATATGATAATATTAATATTAACACAATACGATAAGGATGAATATTCGCTAATATCATACTGAGTGGGTTTTTGTGAAATGAATAATATTCCAATATTAAAAATATTAAAAAAAATTCTGGTCTTTGTCCGAGATATAGAGATTTAAAAAAAAGCGAGAGAATTGATAGGAGCGAGGAAGCGAGAGAGCGAGAGAGAGAAAGAGAGAGAGAGATAGAGAGAGAGAAAGTTTGAGTAGAGCCGAGAGCGAGAAACATCGGATCAAGATGACGAGTGATATATAGTTAAAAAAAATTTTACTTTTACTCAAATACGCGTATATCCGAATGTGGTTTGTAATATCGTGTAAGGCACCCAAAAAAATGCATCTTCTTGAGCCAAGTTTCATTTCTTTGTAAACAAAAAAACAAAACAAAAAAAATGTTATAAATTTAGAGAAAAAAAGAAAATTCAACTCTTTGTTTTTTCAAAAAAAAGAACGGCGTGTGTCGATGCTGCGAGACAAGAGCGAGAGAGAGAGAGAAAGAGAGAGGCAAGCGATCGAGAAAGGGAATGGAAGGAAGCGCGAAAGAGAGAGCTTTGCAAAAAAAAACAAAAATATTGGGAAACAGCGTGCGAGAGTGTTTCGAAACACACGACTAGTAAGAGTTAATCATTAAACTAAAAAAAAATCTTTTTTATATAAGTCTAAAAAATTCGATCGAAATTCATATGTGTATATTTTCTTAAGAAACACGTTTTTTTCAAAAAGAAACGTCGTACCCTTTGTGATTGGCGAAATGTGATTTTTCGTGTACTTTTGTATCTGCGCTCAAAATTTGCATTAATATTATATTGTGTATAAAAGAAACAAGAAAACCTAATAAAAAAAACCATCAATGTACACTGTACTAACTTTTGAAAAAAAAAAAAAGAGTAACTAAAAAACCCGGAGGTTCGGTTTATAAAAAAAGGAAAAGGGAAGCGCGAGATCGAGAAGGAAAGAGAGACGGAGCTTGCGGGGGGCAAGGATAAAAAAATAAACAGGGGGGAAAAGAGGAGAGAAGCGAGATGCAGCGCGCCGGCCGACGCCCGCGCGCTCGAAGAGGCGCGGGCGAGCGCGCCGCGCGTTGCCGATGGCGGAGGCAGTTCACGGTGACACGAGACTTTAGACTGATCTGTATAGGTGTACTAGGCGGTTAACGCGTATTTTTTTTTTCTTTCTTCTTATTATTCTTCCTTTTTTTTTTAAATAAATAAATGAACGAACGAACGGAAGTGTAAAACGTGTCGGACGGAGTTTTTGAGGCCCGCGGCCGGAGTGTCCCACGCCGGGGGGCCGCCTCGACCGTCTCCGCTCCCCTTCTAGGAAAATTTGAGCTTTTAGACGCGAGAAAATAAGAGAATTTAAATTTCAGATTAGCGAAGCCTCCTCCCCCTCGTTGTTCATTGTTTTTTCTTTGTTGATAGTAGCCTACGCTTTTAATTAATGTAACTTAGTGAAATTTACGGGGAGGCTCCCGGGGAGCGGCGGGTCGATTCGGAAGAAGTAAAAAAAAAGCCCCTCTCGTGTACAAAAAGAAAAAAAAATAATGAAATTTCGTTTTGTCTCGATCGAGGCGACGATTACCCCGGGCGATCGGCGTTAAATATAAAAAAAATTGTTAAATTGATTAGAATTAAATGGAGAGCTTCGGCGCGCGCGCCTCGACTCGCCGCGGGTCCGCACCTTTTTTATATAAATATATATATATTTTTCTCCTCTTTTTTCTTTCTCTAGAAAAAATATATATATATATATTATACATATATCGTAAAGTGTATGGTACGCAGGCACTGTGCGCTGGCTAAGCCGTTGGCCATTGGTTTTTCGTTTGCCCCGCGATCATTTCGTGACACACAATGAACAAACAAAAAAAAATATACACATTTATATAAAGATAATAATGAAAAAAATGCTACATAACACGAAACAGGACGCATCCTCGGGAAGATTATATTTGTATAGGTGAATAAAAAAAAATAAATAAGTGAATAATCGATAAGAGAGAGGGAAAAATTTTTTTTTTGTTCAACAAATTTCTTATTATTGTATATCTTTTCTGCGTGTAATTTTAAAATTAGAGCGAGAATTAGAGGATTAGGTGAAAAAAAGGGAACGAGAGCACAGTGGAAGAGAAGAGAGGAAGAAGGTTCGAAGACTCTCCTTTTTTATTTGGTAATTTCCGCGCTCGCGCGCGGTACTTTTTTTTGTGTAATTAATGATTTAAACTAACTATTTCGTGGGCCCGTTGACACGATTATGAATTTTCACGTTGATATTTTTTGGGCATGCGAAGGCGTGCGGTTTTTTTTTAATTATATATAAATATATTATATATTATATTCCTGCGGATATGCATTTTTTGTGAAGTGATATGTTAATTATTTAGCGGTAATAATTAGTGACGATTTATACGAGAGAGAAAGTTTTAAGAGAGCGAGAGGTAAACAGTTAGAGTGAGAGAGTGAGACGAGTGAATCGAGAGACAAAATAAAATAATAATAATAAAACATCGATCGGGAACTTAGGGAAAAAAACGATGCAAAAAAAAAAAATTTGATTTAATTAATTATAATCGTACAGAGGTGTTACTTCCGAAACAGAAGGAATTAAAATATCGAGAGAAATCAGCGAAAAAAATTATGCGACTTATTATTGTAAATTTCTTTCTTTCTATTAACCACTTGCGGCTTTATTATATAAACTTACGAAAAATTATAAAAAAAAAATTTAACTAAAAATTATTGTAGGCACGATATATATACAGAGGGAAAAAAAGCTACAATCGACAAGTGTAATACCGTAGTAGAAAAATTAAACGCATATATAGTTTTAACGACGGAGGAGACGAAAAAAAAGAAGCTTATTAATCGAGAACACGCAAAATGGAAAGCCGATGTTTCACCAAAAAAAAAAGAACCATGTAATAATCGAAGAGACGTTCCGCGCCACGCTCCGTGTCAGCTCCACAGAATCTAGAATAAATGCGAAGCGAGATAGAGAGAGAAAGAGAGACGGAGACAGAGTAAGAACTTCTAAAAAAAAAGACGCAAGTTTGCGTGCGAGTGAGCGAGAGAGACAGAGACAAATTTTTTTCTTATTTTCCACATCCGCGAAACAACGGCAGTACGACAAGGTTTCTTCCTCGCGTTTTTTGTTTTGTTCGGTTTGTCATTGATCAATCGAATTACTCGATATACTTACGAAAAAAATAACGAAAGTACGAGAGAAAAGCAAGGACGACGATCTTTTTTGTAAAACGAATTTAGAAGAGAAAACGCAGCGACGAATAGAGGTGTAAACGAATTAAGTATATATATATATTTCAAATGGACACGTTTAAAGGAAACTCCCGGACGCAAAAGGGGAACGCAGTTCCGTTTTATCCGCATAGGACCGAATTTTTTTTCGCACTTGGATGTCTAATCGTATCTAATCGTTTAAATGTTGTTCAAAAGGAAAATAGTCTCGATCAAGTTTTGTTGTCGGAAGGGAAAATAAAAAAATTGCTCTTTCTTTTGTATTTAATCAGCTACCGATTGCTTTGCTTTCCTTTCTTCTTATCTCTACTTTATTATTTTTTTTTTCTCTTTAAATAATTTTTTTTCCGCAATTTTATAAAGAAAAAAAGTTGCTCCCCCCTAATTTTAGTGTGAACGTAGTTAAACATAATGATTAAATAAAATATTGAATTCGATGAAAAGAAACAGCGTTGAAGTAATGGTTCCTTTTCGAGCTAGGAGCTTGATTTAAAGTGTCAAAGATTTTGTGTATGACCAGATGTATTCTACATGTCTCAATAAACAGTTGTATGTGAATTACCTTTCTTAACTCGCGAGTTTTATTTTTATTTCTTCGACCCTTCCTCATCCTAGTCTGCAAGCCTAGATTAATATCTTGTTAGCAGTTTTCACTCCGACAAGTGCATATCACAATTTTCTTCCCCGCTGGAAATTTAATCGATTTGAGTGAATCTTAATACCAACTTTTACATTTGGTTTCGATTAAAAATGATTGAAAATGATAGAAGTCAATTAAAGACGATAAAAGTCTAAAGTCGATGAAAAGAAGTTTAATTCACTTCTATCGTTTTCAATTTTAATCTACTTCTATCGTTTAAAATTGTATTCGCTTCTGTCGTTATTAATCGATTTCTAATCGATTTCTAACATTTTCCCTCGTTTTTAATCGATACCAAATGTAAAAGTTGGTATTAAGATTCACTATTTAAACCGATTAAATTTTCAATCGCT
>JAXIUT010000021.1:10191081-10216930 GCA_035586675.1 Eurytoma californica | reverse complement strand
TTGATTATAAATTTAAAAAATTTATCAATTTTCCAAACAATGTGTAAAAGTATCATTGTTCAATATTCGTTATGAGACTATAATTTTAAAGTACCAAGATATCTTAAGAATATGTAAAATATTATTCATAAATTATTAAAATCAGGATAAAATTTGTTAACAGTATAGGTATAATCCGTAATGTTTTAAATAAATATAAATTACCACAACGTACTTTTAAAGTAACACACTTTTACGATTCGATTCACTCCAATTTTCAGTGCACATGTTATATCAAAATAGTACTTGCAAGCTTTCATGATAAAAGTACTTCTTCACTTTCATAATAAAAAGTAAGTCAACAGAAAGAAGCAATAAGAATACGTAAGTTTCATTAATTACACTAGTGCATTCCAATAGATTTGAATGAAATTGGCAAAAATATTGCAAAAATTAGAATTTCGTTCGTACTTTTAGCATCGGCGATGTACGAGTCCTCGTATACATTTCCACTTTTTAATTTGTCATTCCGAAGAAAAAAAATGATTTGTATCGATTCGCAGGGAAAAAAACACCCATTTTCAGAATCATTACACACCGACACATCACCCACACGCTTTACGTACGACAATCATTTTTCTCCGTCTGCATGCCGCATAAGTGAATGCCGCGCTGATATATACGCCTCACACATGCCTCGAAACGCGCAGCATCTATATAAAACTGAATCGCAACAGCAAATGAATGAATTGAAAAAAAAAAAAAAAAAAAAAAAAAAAAATACGACAGATCTGCTGCATGCGTCGCTCTCTTTTCTTTCGCTCTTTTGATTTTTCCACACTTTGTTTATTTCTTTGATATAATATGTAGCATATAATTACAAAAAGATAAAATAAAATAATGTAATTCGCTCTGGTGTCTGATATTCGAGCGCTTGTTTTGTTTGCGTCACAAGCAAAACGTCCCACGAAAGTTAAGTATTTCATGCAATTAAGTATTTTACATCTAAATTAATTAAAACGTAATATTACTTAACTTCAAGCATTTTTTTTCGCAAAAACATTTATATATAGAACAAAAGTACATTTTTGATAAAGAAAAGTACATTTTATTGATTTTTATTAACGAGATTTACAAGAACAATAAAGAGTTTAAGCTCTTTTTAATAAATTATGATTAATTAAATTTTAAATAATATCTTTTTTAGTATGGATATGTAAAAGAGATTTAATATTTATTCTCATTTTTAATTTAATTTAAATTTATTTAGAAATAACTGGATTTTTTAATTTAACGTAATTTATATCTCGAAATTATTGGCGTCGTTTAATGAGGGACCTTTTGCTTCTGAAATATGGAACGAACATTTATTAAGAAGATGTGAAGCCCAGATACAAATATAAGCGAAACGCTTTGACGTTACTTTATAATGACAGTAAAAACGTGTCACAGAGCCGAGGAGATTCTGGTTTCACATCTTAACAACAGAAAGAAAATCCGTACCTGTGCTATTTTAAAAAGGATACGTATAGGTGTCACGTAAATTCTGTCGCTTTTTAATGTGACCTCCATTACCGCGGGAAGGTGGAGTAGAGGAAAAAAAAAGCAGCTTATATATTTTATGAGCAACCGTAGTTAAAGGCGTGTCGTATATTTTTAAATTTATTACATTTCATTTGTGTTACACGAGTTTACTTTCAATTATATATTTGCGCATAAAAGTATTTTTATAAGCTCCGCAATGTAACTTGATTGACGTTTCTTAATTCTTTTATCCTAATTTTTTTTATCATTTCGCATTTGGTATGTTATATCATTCGAAAGATGTATAATCGAAACCTTGATTAACCTTAAGCGATTTATCACGGATGATTTATACAATCGCATCGTTTTACTGATTTATGTATAAACGAAATATGCTTATTATTATTAGACTAATTAACGCTGTACGTTCGATTCACGATTATAAGAAATCATTGTAACTGCTGGAAAAGTTCTGAATAAAATGTTTTTCATACAAAACAAAAGTCAATGTGTTCAAAGTTTATTCGAATTGTCCTATGGCCCCGGTTAATCGAGGTTCTTTTATACTGGCAAAACTTATTTTTAAAACTTCTTTCGTTCGCTCTTTATTCTTCATTTTATTCGTTTCTGTTCTTCTTTTTTTTTCATTTATTGCCTTTTATAGGGAGTTTTTGAATTCTTTTGAAAAGCAGCGAATGGTGCACTTTACTGAGATATAGGAAATTTTATCGACGATTAATTAGATCTGCATTTATGTAGAGTAACGAGTAAAGTAAATCAAATTTTATTGAAATATTTATTTTTTTATTTTTGCCTATATAGTTATAGATTGTAGATATATTTTTCTATCAGGCTGATAGATCGATGCTTTAAAAAGCGACAGGATTTTCAATTACATGTAAAAACAGTTACATATTAAATTGCTCAACTGTAAATCTATAATAATATAATTGTATAATAAACTACGAACTTTTAACTCTTTTCTTTCATCATCATACTTGTAAATACTCTCATAAACGCGAAAGAGTGAAAAATCCGAAAATAACTCTATACGCGAGTGAAAAAAAACACTCTATTTCAGAAAAAAACTTCTTTTCGAATGACAAATCACTCTATTTCGAATAAAGTATAATTTTTCACTCTTTTACATTTTGAGCGTAAATGAAAAAAAGGCTGTAAATAAACGAAAAAAAAATCATCATACTCATTCTTCGAATTGCTCAAACAATATATAGATTTACAGTTGAGCGGAGAATTTAATAAAATAAAAAAAAAAAAAAAAATACAAAAAAATAGTACTGAAATTCCGTCGCACGCGCGCTCGCGGGCTGTGCCCTCCCCTTCCCACCCGCTCCATTCACCTCCACTTAACAAAAAAACGACGCACCTGCCCGTGACGCGCGCCGCGCCTCCGGCACCCCATTGCAGGCACCGTGGCCCCGCCGCCCGAGAACTACTACGCCCTGCCGGCCGGCAGCGCCTGCCTCGCCGTCCTGGGCCTGCTGCTCCTCTGCTTCGTGTGCCACCGGCGGCTGAAGCGGCGCGTCCAGGAGACCGGCGGCCTCGGCCCCGGCCACCTCCACGACGACCTGCAGCAGCGCGTCGACGAGCGCACCGGGCGCTGCTTCCACCACCACCACCACCAGCTGCTGCACCACCACCACCACCACCACCACCATCACGGCCACCAGGCGGCCGCCCACCGGCAGGGCTCGCAGCGCAGCGCCGCCGGCCACCACCACCTCCACCCGGCGGGGCTGCTGCCCGACGACGAGGACGACGAGCTGGACGAGCGCGCCTCCCTCGACGACTACCGGCTGAGGCAGCCGAGTCCGCCCAGCGACGACAGCGACGAGGCCGAGCTCGAGCTCGTCGTCGGCGACGACGACGAGGAGGTGGCCTGCGGCCAGCAGCAGCAGCGGATGCTCGAGCTCGAGCAGGACGAGGAGCTCGCCGACACCAGCAGCAGCCCCGAGAGCAGCAACACCGCCAGACCGCCCGTTCGCTGATCGCCCGGTGGTTAGACCCGGCGTCGAGGCCAGGCTCGCGCTCTGTAGGTAAACCTGTAGGTGAAAAAGTGACCCTCGGGAAAAAAGTCTGAGAGAATTTTTTGCAGAAAATTCTGCAAAAGGTTCTGTACACTGAGAAAAAATTATAGTCAAAATTACTATCCTGCGTAGTAACGCGGCCATAGACTGTCATGTAGTGGAAAGATTACCATACTGTATTTTAAATTTTACTAGAATTATGGGAGATTTTACTAGAATTATGGGAAATTTTACAAGAATTATGGGAAATTTTACTAGAATTATGGGAAATTTTACTAGAAGTATGGGAAATTTTACTAGAATTATGGGAAATTCTACTAGAATTATTGGAAATTTTACCATAATTCTAGTAAACATATAATATTTTCTAGTAAAATTTACAATAGAGGATGGTTATTTTTCCACTAAATGACAGTCTGTGGCCACGTTACTATACAGGATTGTAATTTTTACTAGAATTTTTTCTCAGTGTAGAAATTTCTAATTTCTGCAGAATTTTTTGCAGATAATTCTGCAAAAGGTTCTGTACACTGAGAAAAAATTATAGTAAAAATTACTACCCTGCGTAGTAACGCGGCCACAGACTGTCATGTAGTGGAAAAATTATCATACTGTATTGTAAATTTTACGAGAATTATGGGAAATCTTACTAGAATTATTGGAAATTTTACCATAATTCTAGTAAAACGTATAATATTTTCTAGTAAAATTTACAATACAGGATGGTAATTTTTACACTAAATGACAATCTGTGTCCACGTTACTATACAGGATTATAATTTTTACTAGAATTCTAATAATTTTTACTAGAATTTTTTCTCAGTTTAGAAATTTCTAATTTCTGCAGAATTTTTTGCAAGGTTTTCGCCTGCAGAAAATTCTGCAAAATAATCTGCAGAAATATCTGCAGAAAATTTTCTGCAAAAGATTCTGCAGAAATTTCTGCAGCCTTTTTTCCTACGGGGAGTGATGTAAATATCGCTCGGTTTTTTTTAAGAGGGGCCAAGGGTGACCGAGCGCTTCGCGTTGATCATACTCGCAGGTAAGGGATTGATTCTTCTTCTGTTCCTTTTTTCGGGCGAGGGCGCCTGCTTTCTAAGCGTGGAGTGGATTTTTCTGCGAGTGCCTTTTTTTAGTTGGGTACCAATTAGAAATTTACTTGAGGTGACTTGGATCGCTTGTGTAGACTTTTAGTTATTATACTCGAGTGGAAGGTATTTGACGTTAAATGAGTGTTAAACTTACTATAGTTCTAGAGGTGGAGGACAGACTTGAATCGTGATAAAAATTAGCATAACTGTGGAAAACTTTTACTACATTAATTATTTAATTAATTAATTATTAATTAATTGTAATTTTTCCAAAGATTATAGTAATTTTTCTCAGATTTCTAGTATGTCCTTCTACCTCCATATCAAATAAATTATAAATGCTCGACAAAAATGATAGTCCACAGTAAACCTTTAATCTTCCCAAGCTCTTTGTCGGATTATCTTACTATAAAATGTATGCGTTTTACATATATATATCTCAAAAAAGGCCTATTTTAATTTATCATTTTTAAAGCACCAGAGCAAAGTAAACTCTTCCAGAACTTGATAAACTTAGGATATCAAACCAATGATACGAGTTATTCAGGTCCTAGACAAATTTATTTCACTCTGATACTCAAAACCCAGCAAATTAAAATAGACCTTTCTTGAGATGTCTTAGTCTTCGTAGGAAGCGACGGTATGTTTATTGAACGGTTATTTAATGTTTATTGTGATTTTGTTTTCATTTTTATTTAAAGTCGCTGCAAGTAAATCTTAAAACGTCAATGCAATAACCTAAACTTTGAAAAGTTCAAACGGCAGCGATCATTGTTCCCCTCGATTTTATTTGTTCCAAAAGAGCTCGAACCGTATACCCAATGAACCGCAGATAAACTCCTCCACGCGCAGACCGCAAGCGGCGTCGCGCCTCGTAGCGCTCGGGCCTCGTCCCCCGCGGGAGTTTCGCGGCATTGGAAATTCCAGCGCGAGAAAAGAGAACACCATTGCATAAAAAGAAAGTAGCTCCGTCGATACACGCGCACAACAAAAGTGTACAAAGTCGTAACCTCGACGCCTCGTCCTCCCCGGTGTATGTGCGTACTCGCGCGGCCGTTTTCCTCCTCTTCTTGTCGATGCGATTGTTCGTTGATTGTTCGCCGAGCTGTGGCTGCTATATCCTACTGAAAAAGCTCACTTGATTGTCATCTGAAAATTATGTCTGCACAACAGATTATCAGGTGATTAGCCGATGATTACCAGGTGATTAGCAGATGATTACCAGGTGATTAGCAGATGATTACCAGGTGATTAGCAGATGATTACCAGGTAATTAGAAGATGCTTATCAGGAGATTATCAGATTATCAGGAGATTATCAGATTATCAGGAGATTATCAGATTATCAGGTGATTAGCAGATGCTTATCAGGAGATTATCAGATTATCAGGTGATTAGCAGATGCTTATCAGATAATTAGCAGATGATTAGCAGATGCTTATCAGGTGATTAGCAGATGATTATCAGATGCTTATCAGGTGATTAGCAGATGATTATCGGATGATTATCAGGTGATTAGCAGATGATTTTCAGTAAAAACAAGATTATCAAATGATTTTCAGCTGATAAAAAGAGGACATTTTGTGTTTACAACTTAATTGAACAGTTTAACAATTGTTAATTACAATTAACAATTGTACAAATTTATCAATAAGATTTACATGTTGTTTGTAATCTTATTAATAACTTATTACAGCTGAAAACTTGAAAACCTGAAAATTATCTGATAATCACCTTATAATCTTGTTTTCAGATGAAAAATCACTTAATAATCACCTGATAATCTTATTTTCAGATAAAAATCACTTGATAATCACCTGATAATCTTAATATCAGCTCGAAATCATCTGATAATCATCTGATAATCATCGAACGTGTTAACATGATTGTCAAATGATTATATCAGCTGAGTTTTCTCAATAGGACTGGATGTGTGCGCGGATAAGCGAATCGCGGGTAAAAAAAAAGAATTCACGAGTCGGGATAATACAACAACTACAGTCCTTTTTTAAGCACACTAATGAAATACGGACTCCTGTATATCCCCGTTTGTCCGCGTGCATTTCCGGCGAGACAGAAGGCTTCGCCCGAGTGTGTGCGGAATGGAAAAAAAATGGAATCGAATGTAAAATGGGGTCGCGACCCCGGCACAACGTCGAGTAATTCTCGGGATAAGTGTAGATAGACGTATAAATATATACATAAATATTGAGTATATTAAACGATTCGTACATATATATATATATAAATTGGTATCACACCGAGCGAGCCCCACGCTCAACTTCATCGATCTCGCGCAAAAGCGCCCGCAGTATCTATCGAACTAATCCAGGCAAATCAGTGTACGTGTATAAATATATTGTGTATAATACATACGCAAAGTTACGCGCTGTAATAAAAAAATTCGTCGGAAAAGGAGGGGGGGGGAGAAAGAAAAACGAGTCGCACGTCGAAGGGGGTGTACACGCGTAGTAGGGGGATGGAGGGCGTGCGACTTGGAGCTTTCGAGCAGGCGCCAGTCGGAGATCGATTTTTCGGGCGCGGGCTGGCGAATCTATATAGAAGACGTGGAAAAGCCAGCGGCGCGGAAGCCGGAGCAAGGGGATGAAAAACGACGAAAACTTTTTTTTTTTTTGTTTTTTTAAGGGAAGAAGTAAATTAACGGGCGAAGGAGGGGGGAGAGGAGCCTCGCGTTTTCGTATTGTTTTTTGTACGACGCGTAATTAACCTTTTGCACGGATATTTTTTCTACGCCGATGGGTCTCGTTCGCGAGGCACGCGCGACGGATTACTCGATTAAAGCGACGAAGAAAGAAACAAATAATAAAGAATATACGGCTTTGAAGAAGCAGTCGCGGGCAAACCGTATACACAGGGACGCGTATTTAATAAACGAGGAGGTCATTATACGTAGGGGTAAAAGAGAAACAAACGGAAGCAAAAAATTGAGTATTATTAAAGTGGATATAAAGAAAAAAATTAAACGTATAAATATAATAGTTAAGCTTGACTCTTCGTTTTCTAATTCAAACGCGCCGGAAAAAAAATATACATATATAATATATAAAAAAGCATCGAGTCGCGTGCGTTTCAATGTACGATTAATACATGCTACGACGACATTCGCAGGTATAGTTATTAAGCTGTAATTGCGAACGTAAGGGGGAGTAAAAAAAAGTACCGTTGACATAAAAGCAGATTATATAACATATACATATATATTATATATATTCGTTAGAGGATCTGTGGACACTCCGAAACGGGTGAAAAAAAAAATAAATAAAACAGGCGAGTGCGAGAGAAGGTAACGTACGCTTACATTTGTATACAATTTTAACGAGTGCGGACGCGAGAGGGACATAAAAAGTTCAGGCTTTTTTCACACAGGGAAATATATACGCCATTTCACAGTGTACTTTTGCAGAAAAGTTTTTACCTTGAAATTTTTAAACATCTCTCCTTCCTTTTTTTATTCCAAGAGGTAAATAAAAAAACACGCAGTTTGTACGATAAAAAAAGAAGGAACAGTGTATCTCGTCAAGATAAAACCTATTAATGAACATTTCAACCGTTTAATTTCGACGTTGCCATGTTGAGTGTTTTACCCTTATAATACGATTCGAAGAGAAATAATATAAAAAAAAGTAAACGAAGATCATCGGGCAATGGAAAGAAGAAGACGAAGCGACTACGTCTGCGTCTCTAAATTCTAAAGCAACAGAGTGAGCGAGTGAGTGCAAAAGTGGATCGGATGCGCGTGAATGGGTACTAGCGGGGCAAGACGAGGTAAAATAAATAAATAAAAAAAAATAATATTCACAGATATATTTCACATTAAGCGCTGCCATTGGAGCTATACCAAAATATATTCTAAACTATGATAAATAAAAGTAAAATAAACGAGTGAATAATTAATTAATAACAAAAGAAGCAGGCGAGTACAGCAAAGGGGGACGAATTGTGCGGGAGGAGTAAAATAAAAAAAAAACAGGAGAATCACGAGGGTAGGGTCGACTCCCGATAAAAAATAAACGGTGGGAATATGCGGGTCTTCGCGATGTTTAAATAATTAAGGCGCGAGTTTTGAAAAAATAATAATAAAAAAAACGGTGTAATCTTTTTCGCACGTTTTGTAAGTTTCATCCGTCGGTGAAGAGCATATAGCTATAAAAAAAATCGTCGTACATTATAAAAAAAAATGATTATTAAGATAAATAAAAAAAATGAATAACTAAATAATAAAAAAACAAAAACAAGATTGTAGAAAAAAATAAACAAAAGAGCAAGCCAGCGTGTTCATGATTTCCACGTGTAAATAACGAAGAACCTCGTTAATTTTTTTAATGACGCGAACTGCTACATAAATTCGGCTGAACGTGTTGGGGGGCGAAGAGAGAGACAACGATGAATAAAATAAAATAAAATAAAATAAAAAGAAAACGAAGCCGACGATTAGCTAATTAACGAAGCGAACTGAATAAAAAGCGCGAAACCGAAGTATTATTACGAGCAGTATTAAAGTTTTTACGATCCGACGTGATTACGCGCCAGACTTTCTACGCTGGAATGGCATAAAGATTATTATACATGCGCTACGTTTTCAGGGTATACAAACGCATTATAAAGGATAAGTACATTTTCCCCCTATTTATTTTTTTTTCGTGAAGCTCGGGGTGTAGAAGTGACCCACATTGAAAAAAATTTACAGCTCCTCCTTTTTTGCTCGTGAATTAATGGGAAATTGCGAATGATATAAATTTACACAGTACGTTTTTTTCGAAAAAAAGTTCCTCTTGCAAACGATGTAATTTAAAAAATCAGCGCGAAATTTCCATAACGTAAACAGCTTACTCCAAATGTGGTGGTCAGAATGAGACATACTTCTCATTTTAAAATAGGTATTTAATGTCAAAATTATAATTTTCGTATTTCTATTTCGCATTAGTCTTTACATATTTCTATTTTTTTAACATGCTTATAGTAAAGAAAGGAAAAACACAATGGAGGTACTATTTTAGAGAATTTATAGTTTTAGTATTAAGAAATCCAAATATACCCCTAATTCAATTTTTTCTATTATGCGACTTACTCCATTTTCATTCTAAAATTGTTTTTATTCTGTTAAAAAATATATTTTGTTTTCAAATCAAAATTTTTTTCATAATTTGTAACTGAATGAAACTATTCTACTTTACTCTATTCTGACCCACGCAAATATAGCAATTCAAAAAATTGATAAAGCGACTATCGCGAAATGCAATCACCTGGCTACTTTCAGTTTGCTCGATGTAAAAACAAAAGAATACCAACCAAGTAAATCTGAAAATGTGAATAGTGACATATTGCATGTAAAAAGTCGTTCACGTATTGAATAAGTGAACGACTTTTCACACATTACATGTCACTATTCACATTTCTTAAGTGAATTTAACATTTTCATATTTAGAGAGTAAAATCACTGATAGAAAACTCCAGAAGAGTTTCCTTAAATTTGAGGAAATTCTCCTAAAAACATATAGGAAATTCTGCTTTATCACATATCAGGTGTTTCTCCTACAAAAATAGGAAAACCTGCTAAACGAAAAAAGAAGCTCCTAAACGAAAAAGAAGAAATTCCTAAACGAAAAAGTTTCTAGAGTTTCTTCTTTTGCATTTAGGAGCTTCTCCTTTTTCGTTTAGGAGGTTTTCCTATTTTTGTAGGAGAAACACCTGATATACAGTACCGACAGAAAGTTTTCGAACACCTCCTTGAAAATTGTAAAATTTACAAAAAGTTCAGTTTGAATAATGACATTAAAAATATAATTAATTTTTAATTTTGAAGTCCATAGAAAGTTTGTATTTTTTCTAAACTTTAAGATTATATGATGCAAAATTGCGGTAAAGGCTTTTTTGTAGAAAAAATTTCGGTTTTTCGTAAAACAAAAATTCAAGGAGGTGTTCGAAAGCTTTCTCGATACTGTATTAAAAAGGAGAATTCGCTATAAGTTTTTATGATAATTTCCTCAAATTTAAGGAAACTCTCCTGGATGTTTCTATCAGTGACAAAACTCTCCCTCTCCGAAATTCACCGGAAGCTCGCGGAGGCTCAAAGTGCAGTCGACGCGGCGAAAAGGAGCTTGAACTTTCGGCTGAAAAAGGGGGCGGTTCGGGGGATTTCTTCAAAAGCTCGGGGTCGCGCGGCATAAACATCGCATTCGCGGGCGTGAAAGCCGCGGACGAGACAAAAAGAGCCACGCGCGACGGTTGCAATCCCGTCGTGCCAGTTCGCGCGTTATCCTTTCAGCGACAAGTCGCGCGCAAAACCTTTTCTACCGACTAAATGAGCGCGTCGCCCTTTTCTTCGCACTTTTCATTCGATACTCGCAGGTTGTAGGTACTTATCGTCACCTCGATTTGTTCGGGAGCGAGTTTCTTTTTCGAGATACTTAATGAAAAAAAAAGTTTTAGTGCGAAAGATTCTATGACGCGGAGAAAATTTTTCACGAAAATTAAGTTTCGTAAGGTAGAAGAGTGAAAAATTAAAAAATCACTTTTTTCAGAGGAAACCAAGCGTGTCTAAGATCGATTTGCTCAGTTCTCACTCGAATCGAGTATTTTAACTCTTTCACCTTTTTTGAGGAAATTTATTATAATATTTTTACTAAAGAAACAGTACAATGCAAACATCGCAAATATTACTAAGAGCAATTTTTACTTTAATAAATAAAGTAAAATTTAATAAATAAACTTAATAACAATTACTGCACAGTAAATTTGTTGTTTGTTCTATCTTTAGTAAAGAATAGTATAACAATTTTCATGAAACATTTTTTCCGAAAAATAAAAATGAATAAAAAAATTATAATCCTATTCAAAATTGAATTATTAAATTTCTGTCAACCGCCTAGTTTTTATATCATTATAATTCCAGACCATTATATGCTTAACAATTTTTTTAATTATAGAAACGTAAAAAATTACATTTTAATCTTTAAAAGAATGAATTTACTCGAAAAATATTGTTTCATAAAGAAAAAGATCCTCGGATATTTTACAACTCGCGAATGCTTCCTTAGAAGCGAAGACAATTAGACCGAGAGCCGCCGGTAAAAGGCAGTGCGCCAGATGAGTTTACTGGCGGACGTGCAATCGAGGGCGGCGGAAAATAAAGACGGGCGAAAAAGAAGAGCTTTTAAAACTCCCGCTGAAATCCGCAGTATCGTTTAACCCAGCGACCGGAGGTCGATATATATATATATATACTCGACCGCTGCAACGAAAAAAAAACCGCACTCGAATCGAATTTTAAGATTCGTACTGAAACTTCGCTTGTTTCACTTAAAGAAATACGCACGAGTATCGTTAATCGAGTGCAAAGATTTGAGTAGGGTTGCGGATCCGTTGCGTCACTATCTATAGTTGAATTAGTGAAAAATCACTAAAATTGGTGAAATTTTACTAAAAATTAGTTGCAATATTCTCTAAATCTGAAAATTATTTTAGAAAGTGGGAATATAGTGACATATTTTAAGTGAAAAAGCTTTCATTTATTTAACTTGAGAATGACTTTTCACAAGTACCTAATATGTTACTATTTACATTTTATAAATTTATTGTTAACTAAACTGAAAAACAATGCAGTAATTTTATCTAAATATTGCTTTAACGAGTTCCAACTAAATAATTTTTTTGAATCATCTAAATATTCCTTTGAATCATGATTCACTAAACTAAATTATTTAGTAGTTTAAACAAAAATATTTCGTTGATTTAAATTTAATTATTGAGTTGGAACTTCTTAAAGAAGTATTTAGTTAAAATTACTAATTTTTTATCAGTGTAAAAAAGCATTTTAGTGATTTGACACTAATTTCAGTTGTTTTTTCAATTTTACACCAATTCAATTTTAGAGGGTAGGCTCGGAGAGTTTGCAAGGGATAAAAAGGAGAAAAAAACGTACTGGTATGATGAATTAAGCGAGTGATGCACATCGGCACTTTGTATACCTATTACCTTTGTAACCGAATTGAGCGCCGCGGGGTTGGAAATTCAAGCGCTTCGACGTTTATTGGTCGTTTCGTTACCATTCGCTATTGCTTTCTTTTCACAGGGGGACATTTTTTACCGAGAGATTTTTCATAGGCGTAGGTGAATTTTAATCCAGCGACCGGTTTATATTAAACGAGCAACGTTTTATTACCTAGTTAAAAAAAAGAAATACGAGTAAACGTTTTCAGGACATTCAAATTACTAGTTTTAACGAAAAAAAAATGATCTAGCATTATGATAACGAAAAAAAAAAATTACTCTAGGAATTTCAAAATTTCTATTAACTTTAAATACAGACTGCAGTTTAATAGCGTAATTATATTATAGGAGGATACGACCGTTAAATCGCCAATGGAATAAAATCGCGATAGTCATTACTTTTGATTTTCGTTGCGATTAAACGACCCAATTGTAACCTTAACGCAATCGATCAGCATAAAAGTTACGAATATCCGTTAAACGAAACTAACTAAAATTACTAAATTAACGTGAATTAATCTACCCATATACGATAATCCTAAACAAAAGTAATCATTTAAACTCAAGTCTATATTTTTTTATCGTCGACGATATATTTATACTTTAGTTAGATCATTATAAATCTTCCGAGAAAATCCACTAGCCACTTGTCTTAAAAAAAATTACGCGAGTTTAAAGAAGAAAAGACCTTCACTACCTATTTAATAAACTTTTTAAGAGAAAAAAAAACGTTTCCTAATATATTTTAAGAGAAAGAAAAAAAACCAAGCCGTACGATAAACAAATTCATCAATTATGTACTATCTGACGTGTACCGCAATAATCATTTGGATGGTGAAAAAAAAAAAGAATACGTTGATACCCGACGATGAAAAACCAAGCGCGATATAAACGTTGCAAAAAATAATCATAGCTGCCAGGGTGGCCCAACCGCCGAACGTCTGGGCACCCACTAACCAAAATGAAAAAAAAAAAATTAAACGAAAGCCGAGAAAAACGGAAGATCGAAGCAGGCCGCGAGGGGAGGACGCGAGTTTTTACGAGCGGGCGACACTATAATTACTACACCCAGCCGCGCGGTCATCCTTTTTGTAGTTTTTAGATACGAACAAAAGGTCACAACGATGCTCTCATTATATATAATACAAACTACGCGTAACGCAGATATGTGTATCGTGGTATTAAAAAAAAATTGATAAACAAAATAGGCGACGCAAGTTTAACAAAAAAACAGTCGTCGCAGAATTACAAGTATAAGTATTAAACGTAAACGTACACCGAGCGAACCGGCGTTAAATATTTTACAGAGACGTTAAAAAAAAAAAAAAGGCGGGGGAGGACATAAAACGCGGGGGAAAGTGCGAAGCTGCTCGCCTTCCGATTTTACGCCTTCGATCGTATAACCCCGGCGCGCGACGTCCACTTAGCGCGCATCCCTCGGGGGGGTCTTAAAAATAAAGGGAAAAAAGAAATCGCATCGGCGATCTTCTCCTGCTTAACGAGAAAAAGAAAATGAAATAAAACGAAGAAGCAATGCACAGACAAGCTTTTCGCCGTGCAGTTATATGAGTTCGCGTCTTCTCTCGAAGAAATACTCGAGCGAGCGCGACACACCTGTGTGCACTCGCCGTGCGCATAACGAGTCTGGCGCGAGCGCGACACACCTGTGTGCACTCGCCGTGCGCATAACGAGTCTGGCGCGAGCGTCGCGTTTCTCATGCTAGCTGGCTTAGCATCGTCGCGGAGCGACTTTTGTGAGAGGAACGCCGGCGGGGGAACGATCACCTGTGGAAAAAAAATCCAAAGTCGTTTTTTCACTCTTACTTTTTTTTCAATAGTTACGGTACTCTATATATATCTATATCTAAAAATGTAAAATTAATTTAGAAAATTTGAAGAGTGACGTATTTTACGCGAGTCGTTTGCTTATTCAATGTACGATCGATAATATGTCACTGTTCACATTTTTAAAGTAATTTCAGATTTAGCCGGAAATGTACCGTATTACACTTTTACTGCTACGTGAGTCATACATGTGACTCATGATTGTTGTCTCCTACTGCGGTATGACATGTACATGATTCACTTAAAGATATTAAACGCAAATTTTGGCATTCGTAGCGGTGAACGTGATAAACACACTAGAGTTCCGATTGTTCACTTCAATTTTCCGAATTTTTTATCATAAAAAAATTCGAACATTTATAAAGCGTATTTTCAAAATTGTGTAAAAAAACTTTTCGTGAAATGCATAAAAGATAATTGTCACTATTCTAATAATAATTTAATATTTTAAATTAAAATATTAAATTACTTTTTTTTGATTAATTAATAATTTAATTGATACGTGAAAAAACTATCGCAATATACACTTTGGACATTTTTTTTCTTCATTACGCGTATCCTCCGCTCGCCATTTCTCAGGCTCTCATTTTTTATGTTTCCGTCTCATCATTGTTATATTGTACACACTTGGATGTTAACTTCGTCATCGTGTATAATCGATCGTAACGTTGAGTTTGCACATGGATGTTAATACCCGCTAATAATCGCGCATAAATGGTAAAGGGAATCGATTCCGCGCGCCGCGAGCTTCTTTGATATGTCGATTGATTTAATTGTTTGATAAATCGAAAACTCCGCGCAAATAAAATAAATGTATACACGAAGTGGCGAGGAAGAAGGAGCGAGGATTATACAAAACGACACACAAGACACACACTTTCTGTAAATATCGAAACTTTTTGTACGATTCGGTTGGTCGGTCTTCCTTTTTGTATGCTTATATCATTAATTGATGCTTTGTCATATTCGTGTATGATCTTCTTGTACGCGACGTAATGTAAACAGATTTTAAAAAAAAAACTCGCACATCTCCTTCCCCCGTGAAAGCAACAAAAAACACTATAGACTCTTAAGGTTCGACACAAACTTGTGAGAAATGCGCCGAAAATGCATCGACTTTTCTTCGCGAGAGAGGGTAAACAAATTTTCTTTTTTTTTCCTCATTCGACTGCATTGTACAACGCGAAGCAACAATTCAAAATTGCCGCGAAACAATAACCGGGCGAAAGTTTAAATAAAATAAAAAAACGGGCCAATCCAATAATAAGAAATAAATCGCTAAAGCGAGAAGCGCAATTTTGAAATGTTGCCGCGCGATCCTCTCGGTACGATTGTTTGTTCGTATAAAAATAAAAGAGAAGTGGAAACAGAAGCGATGGGAGAGTTTTGTTTGCTTTGCAAAGAAAAAGGTTCGCCGCGGACCGTGACGCGCGCGGGTAAACAAAAATCCGCAGCGACTGGATGGAGGACAAGTGAAGCAAAAAGAGAAAAAAAGTAATAAAAATGTGTGTGAAAAAAGGTAACAAAAAAAAAATAACGCGGCAACGAGGAAGCAGCTTGTGAGAGCGTCGAGAAGAGAAATTTCGAAGCGACGATTTATTGTTTTCTCCATAAGGACAGTATAAATATATAAATATTATACATATAAAAGTATAAATATGACAAGAGGATTACTACCAGAGTAAGCTACTGTAATTAATGTAAGTAGTAAGTAATGAACATTTACATTGTTAACCGACCTAGAGACCATTACGAGCGAATTGTCAATGTGGTGTCTATGAAAAAAAAACGAATCCTCGATTATGGGAGTAATACAATTTTTTAATCAAACTAACTGGGATTTTTGTTTTTTTGTGCTAAACCTTTCCTCTATTTTCCATTTCAGCAAAACAGGTAATCACACTTCTTTCTTTTAATAAAAAAATACATAAATAAAGGACTTTTTTAAATAATAAACTCACTGGTATTCCATATAAAAAGCATCTATTGATAAAATATTATATGTTTATATGTAATTATAATATATACATTTATAGAAAGATATATTATTACATTAAATTAATACCAATCGTCAACCGGACCGTCGACGGGTTTAAATATATAGTAATTTATTTTTATAATTTGATATATAAAATAAAAATATTTATTTTTCCTTCACGTATATTACGCATATGCGTCCGCTACATGTGCATTTTACACAAAATCAACAGTTACACATTTACTGAGAAAAATTTTTCCAAGTTGCTTTTTTTTCTTCATTAGAAAACGCTTTTAGAACTCTAGTAAATGATATTGAAAACTTGGAAAAATTCTACACAAAAGTTACGCGTGATTCGTATTTTGTTGGTTTTGCGTAAAAATCGTTCAATCGCGATATATGTACGCTTGAATCCCTGTATTTTTTTTTATTATAAACAAAGGAAAACTGTCATGGAGCTGAACGCTAGTTTGCTCGATGAATTTCATTAAAGCTATACCTCGACCACTTCGTGGTATACCGTTGCATTGCACTGGTTAATAAGAAGAGTAAGCTCAGAGAAGTTTCGTCGCAGATGATCACACGGAAAGCTCTACTTTCTTATACAAAAAAGGTTGTATTTACATTACAAATATTATTCAAAATCTTAATTTTTATACTCGAAGAAAGTAATGCTGATTCTATTAACAATCTTGCGGTCTTTTTTTATTAATCTTTAAAAAAAAAGATAATACAAATATTTCTTTTATTGAAAATCAACAATGTAGTGCCGTTTACTAATTTTTAACATTCATAAAACTCGATAATTTTTAAGAAAATATATATAAATAAAGTTCACAGCTGAAACCAGTTAATTTTCAACAATATCTTTTTTTATTATTTTTTAATTATAATCTCTTAAAATTTAATTAAAATTTTTTAATTAAAATTTATTAAATCTTTTGTTATAGAGCTCATAAATAGCATAAGACAATACTGCAGCTTGAAAAAAAAGAAAAAAAATGCGTATAAGTTTGTCGAGCATTTCGCACTTAATTCGCTACTATTATTAATACGGAAGCTTGGATACTTTGTACCTTGGCTACGAGGGGGAAAGAAAAAGCTACATTAAGGATTATTGTTTTAACACTGGAATCTAACATCGAGGTCGCTTGGCACAGACACTGGAATGCTCGTCAACGCGCGAGTGAATAAATAAATAACATGCGAATAATTTAAATTTGAATTGAATGGAGAGAAGATTGTTCGTCGGTTTGTCATATATACACACGCGGCATTTATGATCACTATTACTATTATTAGGAGGTCAGAGCTCGAATACCCGAGAAACCTGGGAGATAGATTTTTTTTTCAATTAAATATATATTATAAATATATATATATATATATATATATATAAAAATGGTAACTTCTACTATAATGTGAAAAATATATAAATTGTTCTTCTCTTACGATGATGCAAAAGTTTCGTCGTGTCATTGTGGCTTGAATGCTCGAAAGTGTCAATGATTTTTTTACAGTTAAACGAATGTAACATCTTTATAGATGTACGTTTTACAATTTTACGAAATTTACGGAACTCTAATAGAGAATATATAAAAAAAGACGTCCTTTCACATCATCTTCGTTATCAGCCTTAACCCTCCTTTATGAAAATAAAAAGACATGATATATATACATATATACTGAAATGACAATTGCATCGAGGCGAATTGCAAGCTAAGAATAATAACGTTCGTTTCGTAACTAAATCTCTTTTCACCTAAAATACCTTTACTGTTCAGCTTTGACGCAGTTTATGCGTTTGTTTTCTTTTACTTGGAAAATGTAGATACACATTTATCACAATTAGATACTTCGTAATCATTAAAATCTCTATTAAAATAGACATTTCTTTACTTTTAAGACAAATATGTTTACTTTTGGCTTCTCATTTAATTCAATTTCAGTACTTGCGATAATTTCGCCAATACAGACTTTTGGCATTTCCATAAGTAATATATTGTTAATATTTTAAATTCTACTATAAAAATAATAA
Source organism: Eurytoma californica (assembly GCA_035586675.1). Lineage (NCBI taxonomy): Eukaryota > Metazoa > Arthropoda > Insecta > Hymenoptera > Eurytomidae > Eurytoma > Eurytoma californica. The sequence continues at coordinate 10,198,418 of JAXIUT010000021.1, read as the reverse complement.
ACTAAGCGTTTTTACTGGTTCATTTAAAATTTTGTGACGTAAGGTATTGCTTGCCGTAGACAGAGATAGACAGTACTTGAGTTTAAATGTTACATGCAAAATTTAACTTTTTTTCATTTAAATTTTTAAAAGTATACACTTACGTGTTTGTAAAAATACTACATGTACTAAAAAAATTAAAATAAAACGAGTGCAACGATAAAATTATCATATTCTCTGGCACAATATTACTCGTTTATTATTTTAATCCTCTTATCTATCTCTTTTTCTTGGTCCATGACTTTTAAAGCACTTTTATAATTTACACAATAAATACTATTTTTTTAGTTAGCAAAGAAACAATTTTTAATTTCTACTCTCTTTTGTGCGTTTAATATGTATGCTACGCTGAAACGTATATTTCAAAAAGCATTCAATGCACTAAATATTATTTTTGGTATATATATATATTTAAAAAAAAATAGAACCTTTGAACTTTCGTTGTATCATACACAAAATATATTACGTAGAGGCCTTGAAAGTTTTTTTCGTAAATATTTCGAAACATCAATTAATAACCAGTACTTCAAGAACAATTCTGGGATAAAATGTCTTTTGCGAGAAAATGCATTGAAAAGTACACATACTATGAAAAATGTGATTGTCGACAGAATTTTCCATCTCAAAAAAGTTATTTACATTTGCATATCGTAAATAGGAGCGTCCACCCAAAGTGCTCGCGGCACACAGTCCAATACACGAGTTGATTTACAACTTTTGTTTCTTTTCTTGGAGATTTATAGTTCGATAGCGAGCGAGTTGGCTGATTTTTAGTGAATGCTCCCAAATGCGAAACTCATGTCACTCTAAATACCTCCCAAAAAGTTTTCTTCGGTCAAAGTTGCATACTAAATACCTTGCATACGTAACTAGCCCGAGAATACGTGTAACCTTGCGAGTGCAGTATAAATTTGGGGAATGATTCAGCGTAAAAAGCGCGCGACAAAGCCTTGACACGCGCGTCAAGCCGCGCTTCTTCAGACCGTTCCCAGCTATTAAAACGCTAGTGTTCCATTAACGCGAGAGCCCACCTGCTCTTTCCGGCGCCTCGCACTACTTGAGCTTCCTGCGCACATTCGTGAAGAAAACGCTGGTTCTCTGCGCCTTGGACGCCTCGCCGTGCTGCGGCCGCCTGGGCGGAGCTCGGCCGCGCAGCACGGAGCTGCGCAGCCTGGCGAGGGCCAGCGGGGCCAAACGTTAGACCTGGACGTACTGCTCGTCGTCGGTGTCGGCGATGCCCGTCGCGGCGTCCGCCGCCCGCTGTATCTTCTCGTAGTTGGGGTCGTCGGTACCGCGGTCCTTGAAGCTCGCCAGCCGCTCGTATGGTGGCTCATCCGAGGAACCGCCCGCCGGCGCCATGCTCACGTACTTGACGCTCTCGTAGTTCGGGTCGCCGTTGCTCACGCTCTCGTAATTCGGATCGGCGTCGCTGTCCGTACCTTGGCGACACGCCACCGAGGCGTAGTTCGGCTCCACGGGCTCGTGCGGCATGCTCTCGTAGTTCGGCTCCGAGTCCGTATCGGGGTCCTCGATACCCGTCGTCGGTCTCTTGCGCAGACGTACCTTCTCGTAGCCTGGGTCTTCGCTACTCGCGTTGCTCACCTGCGGGAATTTTAGAATTAATATATTTCTTTAATGAAAAATATTATAGAATACAACTATAATCAATTATAAAGGAGTAATATAAACAATAGAACATATATATATATATATATATAAATACAAGCTTGCCCATGTAAAAATAGTAAAAAATACACATTTCAAATCATTTGTTAACAATACATTAGAATTTTTAAGTAAATTAATTCTCTATATTTTAACTTGACCTGAGCATCTAATTTTAAATTATCGTGATTCCCATTAATGAACAATTATAGATCAATTAATATGTTGTTGCTTCTTTAGCAAAAAGTAGTAATATAAAGAAAAACTGACAGTGGAACATTATATAACTTCGGTAATTTTTGAAGAATTTGGACAAAATTTAATATCGCAACCCTCAAACAAAATTTTACATCATACGTAAAATCTTTATAATAAAATCAGATATTTTCATTCCATAAAAAATGGTAAGAGGTTACTTAACAATCTTAAAAAAAAACTAAATTTGGAATAATTTCCCACAGAATTTGTTTACTGTGAGTTTTGTCATGAAAACCGAAAAATGAAACATTAAACCGTTACTCGCAAAGTTAACATACTAACGAAATTCCACGCAAGTACTCACCTGCCGATGCTTGAAAGGCAAAGAATAAATGGGCAAAGCGTCGATGCCATTTCTGGACGTGCTAGCCCTAGTCGCGGATGGCTGGGGCAACGGTCTCAAAGTCTCGTAATTAGCATCGCTGCTGGGCGCACTCAGGCGCTTACTCGCCGAGGCGATGACGGCCTCGTAGCCGTGATCCAGGTCGAATTCCTCGTACAACTCGCCGTTCAGCCTCGGCGACTGCTCCTGGACGACGATCGCGGGTTCGGCTTCGCGCCTCATCACCTCCGCGGACTCGTGGCTCGACCACGAGGAGCGGCTTATCTCGATCAAGCTCAGCTTGCGCCGCGCACCGCCGCTACTGGTCGAGGGCACGGCGGCCGCCTCCGGCTGTCCGATGGACTGCTCCTCCTCGCTGCTCTCTCGCTTCTTCTTCATTACCTTCGCGTACATGTCCTCCAGCGACTTGCCCGGCGTTACGTTGCCTGCTTTTATTTCGCCAGCAAAAAGTGAATGATAAGTGATTTTTTTCTTTACGATTAAACGAGACAATAGTAACTAAGTCCTGCATTCGCCGGTATCCTATAGACGCGAGAAAAAATTTTGAATTGAAAAAAAATATAGAATTATGGGTGTACCTCTGTTGCGGTCATCAGTTTTGTTGCGCTTGTCGATCATAGCATACATGTCCATGGGGTTCTCGGGCGGCGGCGGCAACGGCGAGTTGGCCTGGCGCTTCTCGGGCTTCGGCGAACTTGGATTCGCCACCGAGCTGGTCGCGCTCGACGACGAGGCTGTTTCAAATAAATCGTGTCAGAGAATGTGTCTCGAGAAAAGCGAGAGGATACGAAAGAAGACGAAGAAATCCTTCGCAGAAATAGAAGTAGAAGTAGAGCTGGTACACCCCGACGACGTGCGAGACCAACGTGCATTTATGATAAAATCGGAGAAATGAAAGATAAAATGAAAAGAAGAACTCGGTGAGTAAAGAAAATCATAGAAATAAAAAAAAACGTGAGCGATGCGACGAGTTTGAAATGAGACGATCGTGATTTGACAGTCTGAAATATTTAATAAACTCTTTCATTTTAGTTTTTGCTCAACTTCGTTTTTATTAACAATCGTAAAAATTTATAACTCTGTACATCGTAAAAGTATCAGGTAACAGCAGTATTTTGTTTGTACAAGAAGATTTGTATAACGATTTGAAAGAAGAGAAGCAAGTAGTTGCCGCGTTAACTATGCAAATTGGTTACCTTGTCTCGAGTGTGCGTGCGCTACATGCCTGAGACTGTCGACGCTGGGCGGCTGGGGCGCCAGCGCGTACGGCTCCTCGCGCGACGGCCCCGGCATGTGCACGATCGCCTGCTCGACTTGAGCCGGTCTGTTTATCTCCACAGCCATCGGTTGAATCTGAGCGTACGTCTCGCTGCCGCTCGTGTACACTTTGTCCTGCTCGTCGATGGCAGCGTACATCTCGTCTAAAATTTTGAATATTTTACGATCATATTTTCGGAATTGACAATTGTTGTTTCAGTAGGGTATATTTTTTTTCAAATGATTTACCAGAATCATCGGATACAGTTGCGTAATGAGGATCCGTGATTGGTCGAGTCTGTCTCTGCTGCTGAGCACTTTTCGTTTGTGCGATTATATTGGCTAAAGGCTCCCTTACGCTGATACTCGTGTAACCTTCTGCAATGAATTAAAATCGAGTGTTATTATTCTGACAAATAATAAAAGAATATTTATTAAATACTTATAAAATTTAAGACATTATAATATTTAACACTTTAGCTGCTATACTGTGCTCACAAATCGCAACTTTTCTATCTCTTTTAGTTTAAATAAAGATCTGAAATAGAATCTAAAAATTTTACTTTTTAAAATTCATTTCATTTCTAAATGTAGCATATTATTTTAAAATTCTTATTAAATATTTAAAATCTTTAAAACAATGACATTGATAGCAGTATTGTAAATACAAAAATTATACCTTGACAGGAACTAGAGTGTCGCAGTGTACTTATTACATTTAAAATATCACAAGAAATTAATAATCGCTTACTGGAATCTTGTGAATCGCCGCTGAAGTGTTGCTGCTGAGGACTGTTATTCTGTGGTGGAGGTGGTTGCGGAAGGGGCATTAGTAGAGGCGGTGTCATGTACGGCAGATCTTGATTAGCTTGGACACCGCCGGTTATGGCAGTGGCGGCTTGTATGTCCGGTATGGGCTGTTCCAGGAGGGAATTGTGCGAAGACGACCTGCGACTTCTCGGCGGAGCGACGGGTAAACTTCCACCCGCCGACGTTGATGGCATAGACAGGTCGACCACGTGACTGCTATTGTTTCTACATTTGAAAAAAAATAATTTGCTTCAATGCAACTCTACTAGCATATTTGATTTATTTATATTTAGGTTCTTACCTATTTTGTTGTGTGGTTTCAGTCTTTGGAACATTTTGAACTTGTGCATACGGATGTTCTTCTGGAAATAATAAATAGAATGATTGTTAATAATAATTATTAATAAATTAATTATTAAAATAATTAAGTTTAAAAAAATGATGTGATATTTCAGAAATGATTTAAAAATATTCTTACCACTGCTTGTTTGTGGAGTTTGAAGCCTGGCGTACAAACTTGTTGTTTCATCCTGAGAACTTTGCTGTGATATGCTTTGTTTATCTCTTTTATCTCTTTTATCTTCATCTGAAAAAAGGAGAGAAATAAGTAAAATAATATTGATTTATTGCTTAAAATATATTTGGTTTCTGCAGTTTATTCATTACTTTTGTCTTGGACAGTAGCATATAGTTCTGAGGGATCTCCACCAATATTCTCAGTCACTTCATATATCACTTCTCTTAACTCAACGTCAGTTTCACATTCTGCATTTTTATCCTTTGGAATATCCGGCAGACTTCTGTTTGCTGTATTGCTTCTGTTGGAAAAAAAAGAATTTATTAATCAACTGACAAAAAATAATAGAAAATTAAAGTGCTTGAGAAGTGCAGGAAAGGATTTATCTACTTCTAAATTGATGTAAAATAATATGATTATTAGAGTTAGTATCTTGATCGTACTGAAATGACATTTCTAATTGATAATTTCCTTTCTATCTTTGGTTCTTGGAATCACCATATATTACAAATATCTAGAACAAGAAAGGAAAGATCAAGAAATAACTCAAAACCTGTAACCAGTGCTACTCTTTATAAAAGTTAGTAAAAATATATGTTATAAAAAGGTGAGGGAATAAGTTGATATTTTTAAAGCATCCATATCCACAGTGGTAGAAAGCTGTAAGGTAAAATGTTGAAAAAGCGTTGGATCATGTTTAATCTGCCATTGCAAAACTTCTACATAGTGGAAACAGTTAATTTAATCTTTTATTACACTGCACCCAATGACTACTAATTATTTTTTCTTCAATCTTCCTCTTTATTAATTTTAATATATATATTTAGTAATCACTGTGTGAAATAAATAATGAGCTCTGATAAATTGATAATTAATAAGAAATGATTCCACATGCAGCCATGCGTCGGGCTTTATCAAGAAACCTTTTTCCTCCTCCATCAACTGCATCTTGTGGAATTGACTGTACTGCTTCTGAGGAAGTTGTAATCCTGTTGAATCCCTCATTGTCGGGATGAGTAATCTTTACCATACCCGCTAGCCCAAGAAACTCGCTCCTGTCATAATAGGGTCTTTGTTATCCAGGGCAAGGAGTGTAACAAATTTTAGTTTTATAAAAATATTTCTATTGACTGGGTGAATGATAAAGAATTAAATAAATAAATAAATAAAATTAATATTGTACTGCTACATTCCATGATAAAAGAAATAAATCATAGACAGTACAAATTATATTTCCTGTTTTTCTCACTGATATTTTAAATAACAAATATAACGTTATAATGTTCGAATAATACGAAATATTAAGATTTGTAGTTGGAAAAATATGAAAACTTACAAAACATCATATTATGTTTGTATGTCAAGAATATATAATTAAAATTGAAATGTAAATGAACTAATATGATTTAAAGGGCAACATAAATAAAGCTTACTTGTTGTCATTGCGCCGACAGCTACATATACAGGCAACGATGAGGCCAACAAACGAGAAGAGTGCACCGACGGAGATGACCCAGTAACACCAAGCGTCATCATTAAGCAATGAATGTACCATGTTCCTGGATCGAAGTAGTAATTCTGCCTCTCAGAAGCCCGGTAGCAGTTGCTGCTGCTGCTGCTGCCTCACTCCGGCTCAAGTCATCTTTCGCACTCTCTTCTCAACCACTGCTCATCCTTTGGATGACACTTCTTGTGGAAACATCATCCGTCATCCCTCCCACGTATGCTTGTAAATAATTCATTCATGCGTCCGCATGAATACTTCCCATTCAGCAGTCAACGCCCATGCTCTTCTCTCTTCCCGCGAGAAAAAAGAAAGGAAAAAAAGGCAGACCCTCGATCCGCTGGGGCGCCAGGAGGACGTGTGCACTCGCTCGAGTCTTGGTGCCAGGGGGAGTCGCCCCCCGGGGCTGCCGTGTCCTCGCGGTCGAGTCAGTGCCGCGCGTCGGCCAGGCGCATCGACATGTCAACAGCGGGGCGCGCGGGCGTATGTGTGCGTGCGTACAATCGCGCGGAACGTAACCTCAATTGATGATTCATACGCCCAGCGATTCGACGGGGGAGAAGCGCGCCGCGCACCAGTCGGGGCCCCCGCGCGCACATACACACACAGTCGGTGGTCGCGGCGTGCACACACCTCCGCCGCGGGGACACGAGTGTTGCGGGCCTTTCAGCCGCACTTCCTCGCGGTGGCTGCTGCTCGCGAACCTCGAATCACTCGCGAGCGCATCACTGCACTCATTTTCGGCAACAATCTCCTCCGCCCGAGCTGCTCACCTAGTATAGGTGCGTGTGCATGCAGCGAGCGCTCGGAAAAAACTGAATTTTTCCGCACTGTAAATAACATACCGATTGGTTGCTTACACACGCCATCAGAGATGAGTAGAGAGATTGCCAGGCAGGGGGATTTTCGTAACCCAACCTTCCGACGGCGGTTCTGCTCAAAAC
>JAXIUT010000021.1:10177373-10190981 GCA_035586675.1 Eurytoma californica | reverse complement strand
CGACTTCTATCGTTTTTAATGTGATATTAATCGAAATGAAGTGTAAAAATTGGTGTTCAGATTTACTATTCAAATCGGTTAAATTTTAATCCTTTTCAATCCACTTTTTTCAGCAGGGATGTTTACGCAATTTCAGTATCTTTCCTTGTAGAGGAATACGAAAAAAATTTCAATTTACGAAAATTTAACACTGTAGAAAAGACTTGAGTCCAGTTAACGGTTAATCATCCTGTCGACTCGTCACCGATTATCCAACCGCCGTGTGACACAGACGGGCAGCCCGGCGGTAAGTGAATCATCGAGATTTGCATGCGACGCGATTCGAAACGCATCGACCCTAAGCGACCTCGGATCCCGTACACCGAGGTGATCTTTCCCATTGCCGGGGACGCCGGCGGAACGAGACAGTCAACGAACCCCGGCTCTCTCGCTCGATTAACTTTTCGACTGGAGGAAAAAAAAAGTGGCTCGTTTCGACACGCGATGCGTTTAGCGGGGATATTTTTTTTTTCGCGCGTAAAAAAGCGGACGGTGCGGCTTTAAAATCGCTGCAAAGCGGAAAGTTACAAAAGTTCTTTATTTCTTTTTTAAAGAAGAGAGCGGAATGCGCCTCGTTTTTTTTAAACAATACGATTCATAGATTTCCCCGAAGCGAGAGATATTTACACTTTGTTTACTCTGCTTGTCGTCGGCGCGGCGAACTGCGGATCCATGGGTGATCGAGCGTGCCGAAGCAATTTTCGCAAGATTCCATCGCGCGCGTGTGAAATCTTACGTAAAAATTGTTGAGCTATAACTTATCCACAGATTTTTCACGCGCAGTTGAACCCCCAACAACTCAATAAGGTACTCTACTTTTATTTTTAAATTTATCTGCATGAATTTGATATATTTTCTTTTAATTAAAATTATTTCACGGATGAGCAATTAAAATTTTGTGCATTTCAGCTGTGACCTAAATTTTCATTCGCACAATACGCAAGTTATACGTTCGTATTCGCACTAATGTAATTGAATTCGGCACAGCGCAGATTTTAATTACTTTGGCGCTTTTTATCATGATTAACAACTCCACATGTGTACGCCATCCCATCAATGATAAAGTTCTGTTATCTTTCATTTTCATTTTAATTTGTCTGCTACGCGTCGACTCATTAGTATGCGTATAAACGCGCGCCATTAAGTGGGAAAAAACTTGCTCAATTGCGTAACGACATCTACATTAAAAATAAACACAGTATTAATAACAAAATTTCGAAAATTCTTGAATATACTTATCTTAAGAAATTCCCATACGATAATCAACGCGATAAAAAAAATTCAGTTTTACACGTCCGTTAAACTATTAACCATAATTATTCAAGCATCACATAACTAAACGAAGTCTATCCGTGAATTAAAAAATCGCTCGTCATAAGATATCCCCTAATCTATTCGAAAAGCCGAAATCAAGGCAACGCCTCCCGGTCGAGAATAAATCGTCGACTATCGTTCGCTCGCCTATAGAGGAAAAAAAAATACGCGCGCCGGTCGATTACGTAAAGATCGCGCCACGCCGTCTCCCCGCACGCGCGACCGCGCCGATAAGCCGCATTTCGGAGAGCGTGCGCGCGCGCTTCTCCCGACCTGTATTTTCGCTTTCCGCTCCTTGACCCACTGCCGCTCTTCGGAGCTGATCCCGCGCTACTTTGGACGCGAAGGAGAAGGAAGACGAGGTGCGAGGGTGAGAGACGTGCCGAAAATTTCGATGTCGCGGGACGTGGCATTGAGGAAGTGGGAAGCACGCCTGGCGATTGGTCAATTGGGCGTGAGCGCGCGCTTTTGATTTTTAACGTAAAATCGTTTGAGCGGTGAATTTTAAACTTGATTCGTTAGCAATGTTTATTGCATTAGGCACGTTAGGTAGTTCTACGTAGGAATTCACTTATCGAACGTTTTCTTACTGTGGTATGTAGAATTTGATGCGCATTAGACACGTTGTTCGAATAAAATTGTTATTGTTATAAATATAAGGAAAGTAATTTAAAAGTATTTGAGCTTTTTTTTATAAAAATGAATAAAATCAACTGAAATTATCTATTTGTAAAGTTTCATTATTACTTTTCTATTTTATGCGATTAAATTGAAAGTAGAAAAACCCACTTTGAAACTTTATCACATTAATCGTTATATAAGAAAGTTGATCATAACAGTCGTTCTTCATATTTGGCGTTACAATTATCAATAAGTCTTTTATCTTTCCTGTCGCATCGACTAAGTCAAGTAGTTGTTTATAATTTCTATAAAAAAATGTACGTAATCTAAGACAAATAATTGAATAAACTGCCTTCATTTTTTTATCTTCGAGAAATTGAATTCATAGTTTTCCTTATTTATCAATTTAAAGCAATCAATTGAAATTTTTCAAGTTAAATGTTTGTGTTTTTAATAAAATTATGTTAGTTTTTTTTAGCAAAAATTTTTATGTTATTGTAGTTAGGTATTATTTTAATTTACTTTTAGATACTTTTCCAGCTACATCTCCTGTTAACTATTACACATCGAACTAAGGCAAGTGCAATAAATTGGTATGAAAATCGGGAAAACGCTCATTCCCGTTGAGATCTGACTTTAAGATCTTGTTTAGTAAAGACTAGCAATGTTCTACTGATGTCCTTGTTTGTCTCTTAACTGGCGACACAAACGTGCTAAATTGTACATCAATCCGCAACTTAACGAGTCCTCCAATGTCAATGTTAAATTTTATTTTAAAAAGTTCAGCACCTCTTGTCAAACGTTTTGAAGCACTTCGCACATCACGCGCCACGTAACGTAATTTTTTACTTTGTTACACAGCATATACTTACAGACTGTGATGCAAGTAAGAAAAAGGACGAGACGCACATCCGCGCATGAAAGCCAATTGGACTCTCGGGGTATATCCGGTGCTTTAAACCCCGAGGCGGGGGGGAGCCGTCTCCTTTTTTTTCTCAATTATCCGGTGGCAGCTGGTCGGCACCGCCGGGCACAAGGAAATCGTCGTTGAGACGGCCAATTAGGCCGCAGCGGCGCATCGCGTCTTTCGCCGCCCTCTGATTGCGTTTTTCCGGTGGATCGAGGCGCGCGCCAACCGCGAAATCGATTAGCGCGCGGACGATCGGACGCGACGTTTTGCTCGTTACTCGAGGCGGTGACTTGTTTTTTTGTTTTTTATTGTTTCTCTTTCGCTCGACGTTAATTTATTAGCGAGGTAATTAAGACAATTTGACGGGCGACCGCTCGGCGGCGGTTCTTGATGGCTTAAGTGGAGATGGGATCGTTCGCTTAAATTAGTCCGTATTATCGCTTCAATTCGTTGCATGCGAGACGATGCAAATCAAAGAGTTTTTGTATCGTCAATGGTTTACATTTTTATAAAATTTGTTTTTGAGAACTCCAGTAAATTATAAAAGTCAATTTCTAATAAAATAAAAGTCTTCCATTTGTTCATTTTTCTAAACTAAATATGAAAATTAATTTCTAGTTAACGAGATCCTCGTGATATTATAAAAATTACTAATTGATAAACCATTATATAAATGATCAAATTAACAGGTTCTCGAAGCGATCATTAGAAAGGTGCAGTTAGCACACGAAACGTGGACTCCAATAGGTAGATTGTTATCAGAACAAACGACGCGATTCTGTAGAAACCTCGTTTTGAAATCGTAGAACCGAGACCGCAATGCGCGCTCAAATTTAGTGGTGTATAAAGTCACAGATGCAAATGTGATTCTCGATCGCGCAAGGACGCGATGAAAAAGTGAAAAAAATCGAATCGCTCGATCGCGGTGGCTTTTTGTTCACAATCGGTAACCGGAGCTTACTGCGAAATCTATTACTTTTACGCGACGGTTGATTCGTTCGAGTGCGCTTCGAAAATTAATGATCTGATTAAACGAATTGGATTAAAATTCTCGCTTTTTGCGGGCGGTGTTATTTAATTTTTCCCTTGTCAAATGATTTATTGCTTCCTGCAGGAGGAAATGTCAGGTGATGAAAATATATTTGGAATTTTATGAGCAATTGGAAATAGAGATATTACTTTTTAAAAAAATATATCACGCCAGTATGCGCGGCGACATTATTATCTTTTAATCATTATTATAATCTCCGCTTCATCAATCGGTGCTCAAAATATTTTTTCATTAAACCTAAAAAAGTAACGTTAACGTCACGAGCTCTCGATCCCCACAAGTAAATAAGAAAAATAATCGAAACCACTTGCCAACGATTCCATCGATCGGTGTTCCTCAAAAACACGACGTCGATCTCTTAAGCATCTGTGATTTTCCGGAGCAAACCGACCAGCGATTACTTTCATACATGAGAATCTAATGGATCCGACCCTGGACGCGCATCGCTCGATCGCTCCGTCGGGCTTTTATTTATTCCGAAAGCAGCGCATTCCGGCCGCAAAGAGTACACTGTGAGGTGATTGCATCGTTACGTCATTAGACATCGACCGAGATAATCGAGCCGCGTAAACAGTAGCGTTAGGAGCGTGGAATCGAAGGCGGCGGTGCAAAGTGGAAAACAAAAATTTTGACGCGCTCTTCACTTCGAGTGGCATTGATATTTTATCGATACATACCAACCTTATTTATTTCGTTCGGATTTTACAGCGATTTATGACTAATTTTTTTTGTATTGAAAAATGTAGGAAGTAAAACATTTAAATTTTCTAGATTATTGCAATTTATGAGAATTTTTGCAGGTAGTACAGTGCATTTATTCTTAAATATTCACAAAAAATAAAATATCGATTATTCTATTCTTATTTTTTTAAATATTTACAAAGCTTCACCTACAAAATATTTAAAAAATAGCTTAAATCCTTAAACGCTCAATTCTAACAAATCAGATACTAATCGTTAATTGCTTTAAAGCAATTTTAAAAAATTGTCCATTTAAAAATTATATTTAAAAGTTTCTGTAAAATTTATATTTAAAACCATTGCTTTATTAAAGCCCTTGAAAATAACGAAACTATACGATCAACAATCACGCTCGGAGAAGGATTCGACGAACAGCTCTTCGATTTCTCTCTGCCTCCTCTTGAAGTCCGCTATCGAGCACCTGCGATAAGCCGGCTGACGATAAGCTGGTTCGGTTCCCGCTTGACAATCGGAAGCGTCCGAATCTTCGTTGAATTTGGAAATCACCTCGACCGCGTCTTTCGGGACCTCGTCAGCCACGACGTCGACGCGTAATCTTCGTACGAACAACTCGGACCCCTTGTCCCCGCCCGCTCTCTCCCTCATCCTCGGGCAGAGATCCCTGCCGGGGCAGTGCCAAGTCTTCGTCGTCTCCTCTCGGAACGGCTGGACGGCCACGGATTTCATGCACGGCGAGTTCAGAGCGTCCTGCGTTATCTCGATCCTGCTGTTTATCTCCTTCAGGAACTTCTTCACGCTCTCCTTGGACTCCACCTGAGAGGCGATACTCGACGTTCCGGGGACCGAAGTGCCGTGCGAGCACCTCGATAAGTTGCTTCGGGGTGTCACTGGTTCGTCGACGTAGGAGGCTTCACATTGTCTACGACACGGAGAACTCGTTCTGGATGCCGGCGGTTGTGGTTCTTCGGAGTAGGAAACTCGTCGGTGATATGGGGAGTAAGGCGTGCACGTTCTGCAGGTCGGTTGTGACTCGTCGGTGTAAGAAACACGACGAGGATTCGTGGAGCACGGAGAATGCGACCTCAGAGTTGCTGGCTGAGCACACGTGAACGTTCTTGCCTGCGGTGATACTGCTCTCGTGTTCTTACATGTACTTTTTAAACAAGTTTGCGGAGTTTTGTAGTCTTTGGTTTGACAAGAGATCATATGCACTGCTTCAGTTTTTTTGGTACTTTTTGAAGATTCCTTAGGTAAATTCTTTTTATGATCACCAGGTTCGTCGAGCCAACGACAGATATTTTTATTACTACATGAAGAATTTTTTGAGGCACATAGTACATCTTTTACTTCGTTAGTTTTAATTCTACCAGTATGCACTAAATATTCACCATCTTTTGAGCGATAGTTTCCTTTAGGAGATGTTGATTCTTTCCGCATGCTTCTCATTTTATCCATTGATTCGGCGGGATCATCAAACTTTTTGCGCACTTTACCTGATCTCTTCTTTTTCTTGCAAGCTTTCTTTCTCAATTTCGACAGCTGCTCCATTTCTCGCAGCTTAAGATCCTTTGCCGCCTCCTTGGCCTTCAACTCATTCTCCAACTCCTGCAATTTCTGCTTAACTTTTTCGAAGCCGCTGCCGCAGCAAGTTTTTCCCTTCTCAACTTTGAGCTTAGTGGTATCGCTCCGCTTTCTGGACTTCTTTGGCGCCTCGGCAGAGAGTTCACTAGAATCCTCGCTCGTGGATCTATTTTTCCTTATTGATTTTGTACGTCTTTCATCGCGACATTTCTTTCGGCGTTCGGCGAGTTTTTCGCAACTTTTCGGACAATCTTCTTTAATTTCGATCTCGTAACTCCTACTTCTTCGTTTAGTGGGGGTTTTGTCGTAGTTCTTATTTCTTCGTTTGGTGGGTACTCCTTCATCGCACTTTTTACTCGATCGTCTAACAGGCTCTTCGTCGCACCTTTTACTCGACCGTCTAACAGGCTCTTCATAGTATCTTTTACTTCGCCATTTTACGGATTTTTCCTCACAACGTTTAGTTCGTCGTTTCGGGCACTGCTCGACTACATAATCACTAAGACATGCGGGAACGATTCCCCCGTAGCATGCGTATGCAGTTTTAGAAGACGGCTCTGCTGCGTAACATATTGCACAATTAACAATATTTTCCTCACTTTTACTTTGTATTCTAATAGGCCGTTCGTCATAATTTTTGCTTCTTCGCTTAGTGTTTTCTCCGCGCTTATTGCTACCGTGGTGTTTAAGAAATTCCTCGTTAATTGAACTTCTACGACTAGGAGATTTTTCTTCGCGGTTTGCATTCCGATGCCTAAGCGGTTCTTCTTCGTTCGCTGATGTGCTTCCACGCGATTCTTCTTCGTTCATACTTTTTCGCCTAGGGGTTCCTTCGTCGTTCATTGAAATTCGTCGTCTAGGCGATTCTCTTTCGTGCGTTGAACTTCGACGTCTAGCAACTTTTTTATCGTGCGATTTCTTTTTTTTATTATCTGGTTCCTTTTTGATTTCACATACACAAGGCAGATCTGAAAATTAACATAATTAAAATAAATCACAATTTCTTAATATTCTTAAACAACTACATTAAAAAAAATAAGATTTACTAATAATTCTCAATAAAATGAATAATTTACTTATTTATTTAAAAATGAATTTTTAACCCTTTATAAATTCAAAAAAGTAACATACTACTCTAGTTAAAAAAAAAAAATGATAAACTTTTCGTTACAACTGACCTGGCTTCCAAGGATCGGGAATGCCCTGCAACATCGCGAGTCCCTTCTTGTGCCACACGAAATCCGTGATTCTTATGCATCTCTTAACGAGTCCCGCATCCTGCCGCACTTCCGATTCCTCGTCGTCCTCTCGACTTTTTTGGGCATCGAGGTACTCAAGCCAGGGGTCGGGAATGCCGTTTCGAAACCTCCGTCGATCCCGCGGGAGTGGGGCGCAGTGCACACACTTATTGACCACCTTGTAGGGAAGAGCCTTGAGGACTTTAGGCTCCTCGAAAGGCCCGGGCACGATAGCGTGTACCACCTTGACCTCAGGCCCGGGGTCGGTCCACTCGAGCTTCCACCCCTCGCAAGCTCGCGCGGCCACCTCCCAGTGTCGCTCGCACGCATCTACAAGTTCATTATGGGTTATTGGTAACCTCAAAGGGGTTTAGAAAAAGGCAGAGGCTTACTTGACTTGTGGACGCATTCCTCCGTGGCGCAGCATGTTTCCATTATGCTTTTTTGGAGTCCGGTGAATTTTCGGGGATCATCGTGGTGGCGGCTACAAGGATCACCGGGATCACATGTCCACGAGATTCTAAACTTTGGAGGTTCTTGTTTTTATCTGAAACATTACTGGTTCATTTGTCATTTGCAGTCGAGCAAAAACGAAAGTGAAAAAGAACATGAAATTAACGCAGTCGAAGACTATTAAACTTGTATGTCTATAGTATTTTTTGAAGTGACATAAGCATAAATTGTACATTTCTTTGCAGCTATTTACAATTTGTTTATTCGACCTACTTTAAATGTCTGCTGTTTTCTTCCCACTTAACAAACAATACTTTTCCTTATTAACATTACAAAATAAACAGTAGGTAACAATGAGTGAAAAATTCCATTAGATCCGACTGATATAGAATGTATTGATAAATAATCGACAATTTTCTTTTTCAATTCACTGCTTATTAAAAATATTGCCCATTGAAATTGTGCATACATTTTTGTTAGTCAAAATTAAATTGAAATAAGAAAAAATATGCGTCAATTATTTTTCAATATTCGCTATTACACTTAAAATTGAAAATAACATTTATTCAAGGAACATCGAAATAAATGAACGCACAAAAAATTATTCTCAAGCAATTTTTTTATTTTACCAATTTTCCTTAACTTTAGACAATAGTCGCCCGCGCGCGAGTCGTCCCGTCGCAAAGGAAATGAACATCTCGATCTTGCTCGCACGCTTCAATAAACGCGCGCGACAATAAAGTTTTGCGCTCCGCCACAAAGATTCTCACGCGATTTCTCCCCTGTCGATTCGACTGCTCCCGTATCCAATCGCGCGCACATCTCGGCAACAAAGTGTTTCACATGCAACATTATCGCAGTCGCTGGGCGAACAAAAAAAATTCGAGGCCCGCACCTATTACGCCTTAATAGTCGCGGCGCCTCGGGGGGAAAAAGGCTGGTCGTCCTTTTTTGTATTATTATCAAAGTTCATTTTTTTTAAATGTTTCTGTGCCCGACCAGAAAAAAGGAGGAGACGCGAAAGCGCCAACCTCTCCTTAATTCAGTGTACGTCTCATAGGAGTATCGCTTAAAAGTTACGCGCTTTACAAATATACGGCGTCAATCCGCGTCGCACCATGTATTGCTTCGAGACCGAGGGACCGTCTCTCGGTGAGAAGCGCTCGCTCTTAATATACTTGTTTTCTCTTTAATTGTGTACGCGTCGTGTGCTTGTCTCGTTTTTTTCGTTATATCGATGATTTTTGTGTTTGAGGAAAAACAAAGTTATGCACTCCGGTGACCAGATTCTTTCGTAATCACGGCAAGAATAATTCTCAGCTCGTGTGCACTTGAGCAATTTTTCAAATGCAACTTTTGTTTTTTCATTTAAATCTCTTTTATATCAGAAGTGTACAAAATACATCGATTATACCTTTGTGTATAAAAATAAATTCGCTAATATTTTGGTCGAAAAATCACTCGTACATCTGCATGAAAAATGACTAAATTTTCACCTTATACTTGCAGGTTTTCTTTTAACTTCTTTTTATTCAACGAATCGAACGGAAAATGATTATTCAACGACGATGGAAAGATTGGCGTTATTCGTTCTTGCGTAAAACGGTTAACTTTGCCGTGCTTACAACGAAATGAATCCTCATGCGAAAACATCTCAAAATTCGTTTTACCTCTATTTATATCTCGAAGTACAGCCACAGCGTACATCCTTAAACGCTTATAAAAATCATTTTCGACCTCATTTTTTCCATTTAAATTTATACAACCCGCTTAAAATATTAATACAAGGAGCATCGAAAAAAAAATTTACTATCAAATCATTGAAACAATTTTTTTGTAAGTAATCCTACTTAATTGAAAAAGCGGAAATAATTTTTAAAACTTATGTTCATCAGAAGCGAATGGATAGAAAAAAAAATTTTTTCTTTACTCATTTTAAAGTAAAAAATATTGCACTTAGAACTCCTTTATGCTTTGCAATAATTACATACCACTTTTTTTTTTACATCGGTAAAAAATACTTCGAATAAGTAGGCAATGGATTACGACGTCAAAATATAAATTTTAAAAATTCGGAACGTGCAATTGGCTCATTTGATTAGCACTTAGCGCAATCAACTCCTCAATTACAAGTATGTCTCCGTCTCTCGTTTCGCTTAATTCACGAATTTACAGCAGGCACTCAACGTAACCCAACTTGCATACACTTACACGCACACGTGAATTACGAGACGTCGTAAATTAGACTACCTCAACTCTCGAAAGCTTTCTCCCCCTTACAGCTCGTCTCCCACGTTTTATTCTCTTTGTAAACACAGCCATCGAATTTATTCAAAACTTTCGCCACCCCCATCACCCTCTCCCTCTCGTTCTTCTGCCTTTTTTTAAACTTCGTCGTGGAATACATTTTTTTTCTTTATAAAACTTTTAGTGAAATGATAGAGTAACGGAAGAAACAATCGGATACCTAGAACGTGAAGGCCTCCGTTAAAAATCGGCTTCGCGTATTCGTTTTTTTTATCATTAGAATATACTTATTTGTTTTCATTAAATACGAGAGCGATACAAAAATTACAGTTACAAATCATTGCTTACGTTACTAAAGTGCATTTCGCTCACAGTGAAGATAGAAATGTACACACTGATGTATACACTGATCCCGAAAAGTGTCTTTTCGATGGAGATGACGTTGCGTCACTGGGTCAACTTTTTCTTTCCGTTAAGTGACAGCGAGATTTTTCGAAAAATCTGCATTTCTAAAATAAACCTATTTTGAATATCGAATGGTTGAGAATGTAAACGACGTTCGTCTTATTTTTTTCGAAAAGACACCTTCACGAACTTACAAATCAGTAATTTGAATTTTCATGCGAACGTACATTTAAATCGACGCACATCTAGCGTAGTCAATGAAGTGAAATCGCGTTTTCCTCGTGAAACATGAGGCGTCGCACTTACGAAACGACGCAGTCGACGAACATTGGCGTAGGAAAAAAAAATCATTTTTTGGCTTCATTTCGATTTGATTGATCGGCAGTTGTCTATGCACTGAGTTTTACATCAACGCGGTGATTTTGCAAGGTGGGGAAAAACGCGATTCGATGAAACAACGATACACCTCTTGCCTGATTTTTTTTTTTAATTTTCTTCCGGTCCTTACGTAAACGCACATGCGACTTTTGCAACATATTTTCATCGCGTGTAATGAGGATACAATGCGTGAATTACTTTCGGCAATCGCTAGCTTTTTCCTCTTTTCTTGGCATAAATGTTATTTATTGATTACGCGCAAGCACTACTAACGATTACGTATGCATAAAATGTATCGGTGCAACGGTAAAAAAGCAAAAACTTAATGCTTTCGGCTCCTCTTTCTTGTTTGTGAAGAATCGCACCGCTTCGCGTTTGGAGTGACGATAAAAAACGGGATTTTTCAAAAGTGGAACATAGAGAGCACTGGTACAGGTATTTGCTAGCGTCTCCTCGTGTGCGAGTGCAGACTTCTATATTAATCTACTTTTTTTTGTTTTTAAAATACTTGAAACGAGAGGTTGTCCTACTAAATGACAAGCAACAATCGAATAAGGAACATTCAATGTATATTAAATATGTGTGGTCGAAAAGTCCCTTTTAAATAATTTTTTTCCAACACTTATTTTGGGGTAAATCTTTGTTTTGATATGTCGTCCGAAGAACATCCTCTTGCCTCAACAAAATTAAGTATTTTAGTTGTCAGGTTGGACGATCAGGAAACGCACTTAAGTCGCTTTCATCTATTGCCACGGCAAAAAATAGATATCCCTAAAATTATTACAGTTTTGGTTTATACTATTATGATCCTTTTTTCAGCTTCAACATGCAGCGTCGATAAATGAACTCTCTTTCATAGTATTCATCTTTTAATATCTTTTTTTTTTCACTTGGAAAAATAATAAGAATAGTACTTTGTGTAGCTGGTCAGCGGTTTCGAAAATGTTATTGGACGAATATTTTAGCGGTTTATTTTCCAGTACCCTGGGGTTCGGCATCCCCCGAGAGTATAAATATCCTGCATGCATTGCAACGGTTAACACTTAAGATCTATTTAATTTTAACAGTGACTCTGACCGACCAAAACAAATTTCGGTCAGCTTTTATTTCTCATATAATCATCGATTTCAACCGTGAAAAACCGTCGTTCGTCTCCAACTTGGCGACCTTCGTCGATTCAAAGGAGCAGAACTGGTTTCTACAATATTTCATTATCTAAGGGGCTTTTGGAGATTAACAAATTGCCGTAAAACATACAATCGCTTTGCAACTCCGTCTCTTCTTCTTTTTCATGCGCACCGCTTTTATGAGATGATAAAATATAGTAAATGTATACACTAAAGATATCACTAAATTCTCGTAAACGTTTATCTAAATTATTCTCAATATTTCTAATTCACTAAGAAAACGCTAATTTCCGTATAAATTAGTCGAAATGCTTTCCGAAGTTATAAGGCATTATCGAGTTTTAAAAGGTCAGCTTCAAAAGTAGGATAAGTCTCAAATTACTGATCGGCATATCAAAGATTACAGCGTCAAATTATAGAGTTTTCAGCAGAATTTAGTTACTTATACTCAGCGGAGGTCTTTCTAAATCATCTGAACAAATAAGTAGACATCATTCGTTGTTATAACAACCGAATAAGTCGCACCAACTAACTTCAATGAAGAATCTACAGACCGCCGGGAACCGAAGCGCATACGCGTCTCAGCTTAATGTTTCCGACGTCTCGGTGTGGATCTCAAAATTTTCGGATCGAATCGCAAACGCTGCGCACCTCCCGGTGCTGTCATCGTGTTTACACTCGAACCGCCGAAGGAAAATGACGATACATCGATCTCCGTCCTTGCGATCGAGCGAGCGCGTCCTCACTCCTTGGTCGGGGTCGCCGGGGCGTCCTTGCCGTCGGTCTTGCCGGCCTCGGCGTCGCCGGCGGCGCTCTTGGGGTCGTCCGGGGCGAACAGCAGCGGCAGACCACCCAGCACCATGCACGTGCCCATGAACAGGAAGCAGATGTTGTAGCTGCCGGTCACGTCTCGCATGAAACCTGAAATCGAAGAACGGTTTAGTTCAGCGTATATGTTTTTTTATTAGTGTAATTTTGTGCATAATTGTTGTGTAAATCTACACGTAAATTTGAAGCAGAATAAATCATTTTTTATTGGGAAAATTTAAAATGAATCGATGTGGATTTTACTATTGGACTTTTAATTAGGAACGTTGGTCGAAGATTTAATGCATTTTAAAGGAATTTCAATTGTTTTAGATTATTTTATTAATTATTTGAATGTACCCATAGCTTTATTGGTATTTTATGGTTTAATTTTAAATGCAACGCAATTCCAGTAAACATATTATTCATGACGTATACGGCACCTCATAAAAAACACATTATCAACGTTCATAAATTGATTATAAATTGCTCACTAAACGTCAATGATCATTCTATTTAAGAAACATCATTAAAGATTATTAATAAATGCTATCTTTACGAAATCACAGTTAGTTGCCTAATAACTATACTAAAAATAAGAGTATCTTACGATCATGCGCCGTTAAAATAATTTTTTCTTTCACATCAAAACATGAAGAAAAAAATATTTATAAATAAAATGTTTATAAAAAATCTTGACAAAAAAGTAAATTACTTCTTTTGCTAAAAAAATAA
>JAXIUT010000021.1:10149429-10168150 GCA_035586675.1 Eurytoma californica | reverse complement strand
GACATTAAACAAATTTCTCTCTCTCGTAAACCTCTTAACCCGGCAGCCAGCAAGCTCGCTCCGACAAACTGTAAATTCGTTAAAAACTCGAGGACGCGAAGAGCGGCGCGCGGTATACAGAGAAAGCGGGAGTGCCCGGCCAGCCGGTAAACGTTGAATTTTCCGTGCGGCTTGGCGGTAGGGACGCTTTTCCGCGTCGGCGGACGAGACCTTGACCCCGACCTCGTGCGCGCGCGAGTCGCGCGCGTTAATTCGAGTGGTGCGACCGCGCGCACGCCGCGTCCAATTAATGCGCCGGGCGACAGGTCCGGAAAAAGATCAAAGTCGCGGCAAAGGAGTCGCGACTTCGGGCATTGTGTCGCAAGTGCTGCTCCCGTTGCGTATCGAGCGACGGTACGCCTCCGCGCCGCACTCGGCGTACATCGCGATATACTTTATACACTTCTGATGCGGAGCGACGCTGCTCGAATTGCTGGGTCTTTTCTCTTTTAATTAAAAGATACCCAGTCAAGTGTCTCGAGCGAATTCTCTTTTTATACCGTGGGAGGGAGTAAATTGATTTAGTTGGTCTTTCTGCAGAGTAAAATGCATTCAGATCAAAAGTACTTTATTTCTGGGCTTTAAGAAAAGTGCCCGCGATATTGAAACCCTTCTCTTTCGAATTTTTCGGTATACAAATCAGCAGCTCCGTGAATACGAAGTGCGCCCTCTTCTGCTCGAACGACGTTTAATGCTTCTTCTCGATAGGCAGCTTAACCGAAAGAATGACGAGAGTAAGAGAACAAATAGAGGAGCTTGCGATCGTTCGCTCGCCAACGCGAAATTTACATAAACGCGCCGGCGGGGGAAGCGGACAACGAGAGCGAAAAACCCCCCTTCCGCCCTCGCGGCGAATAAAAAGGCTGGGTGGAGAATAAAAGCAGGCGGCGCGCTTCCATCGGGAGAACAAAAAGGGCGAAGCCGCGCGGCGATATCCACGAGAGGTTGAGATAGTCAGGAGGTGCATTAGGGACGAGCTGCGATGTAAACAAAGAGCGCGGCCTTGAGGCGCTGAAAATGCACCAGGAGAGAGAAAAATAATCATCGCGAATACGAGGACGCGAAGACTAGAAAGCTCCCGGGCGGGATGCCGATCGAACGGCGCGGGTGCATGGCGGGTGGCGAGTGCTCGCGGCGCACTGCGCTCCGACTTTTGCTTAGACTTCAGAAATTGGAAGATGTGAGAGTTTTTGGAGTATGGAGTGGATATTAAGACCGTGTCCATTTGATTTATCGAGGGTCATTTTACCTATCGAGAGGAATGACAATTTCCTTATTAATGACTACTTTCTCAATAAAGGGACATATTTAACTCGATGAAATCATTTGAGTATTCCCTAACTTGGGCAAAAACGTGTGCTTTCAAATTGCATTTTCTCAGTAATAAAACTTTAAAGGTATTTTCACTTTATTTGACGAGCTTTCGATAAAACGTTCTTTTAAGGTAGTTTATAGAGTAATCGGCTTATTTAGAGTATTTTTAAATAAAATTTTAGATATACGTGTAGTATTTCCGATAAGCATCATTTACTCACTTTTAAGAGTTTTACATTGTACATATAAAATATTTTTTTTAAAAATTTTATAAAGTCCCTCAGTATTATTGATTTAAATCCGATTTAATAAAATTGAGCACCACTGCAGACGGTGAACTGCCTTGTACCTTAATTTAATAAAATAAACTTTCCTACGTATTTTCTGCTTCGTAATCTGCCGGTTACGAAAATACGCATTCAGTTGAATGAATAAGTTATCGAAGCGAAGTAAATTAATATAATTAAATATCACTATACAGACATTGAATTGCAAATAAAAGTGAGACAATAAGTTCTTAATCGCGTAAAAAATCAATAAAGGCACATACAACTCGTACAGTGTATGTACACGTCTATTTCCGTTACCCCACGAGTGAGCGAATGAAAGTTTAATAACCGATCATTACATTAAGTCGATCGTTCACCTTTCAGCGATGACAAGCGAGACCCGCCGCGAGGAGTCCCTCCTTTAAAGCATCCCCTTTCATCGTCGCGCGTGTAGAAGCGGCTAGAAGCCAACGGTGACTTGCCTCGCGCACGGCGAAATCGATTCTGCCTCCGCCGTCTATCGGCGAAACAGTGTTTGATTTATACGCGCGCAGTGCGGCGACGATAAGAGAACCGAGCACGGATAATGCGAGCTCGGACCTTCGGGCAGGTGCGCGTTAATTTCACGCTGCCGACTTTGATTCATGCAAATTGCCACGGAAGTGGGCTACCGTGTATTTTTTTTATCGAATGCCGGTTCGATATTTTGTTTTAATCTCACAGCTAACTGCCAGTTCTGCAAATCAAGAATACTGATTAGAAACTGAGTTGTCTTTTAATTATAAGGAGATTAATGAATTTTAAATACTTTATTTATACAAATTAGCAAAACTTATAGCTCATCGAAACAGACTAAATTTTGGATCACAAACTTACATCAATTTAAAAATATCCGTAGAAAATTATATAGAAAACTTTTCTACAATTTCACCATTCCTAAAAGACAGTTTAAATTAATGGAGAGTTTTCTTCATTAAAATTGCAGAATTATATATGCATGAATTGTAAACCAGAAATCCAATTAATTGAATATGCATTTGAAAGAGCAATCAAATATTGTAATCTGTCCTTATAACTAGTACGTAAACTGAATCAAAACAAAATTTTAATTTGTTAAAAATAAGTGTTCTATAACGAGTTCTGCAAAGTTATTAGAAGATTTTCCAACAATGAAAGCTTCAATTCAAAATAAACATTCAACGATGATAAAAGCTAATTTAAAAAGTAGGAACGTACCAGTTAATTTATTTTACAATTTGCAAATAGTTTTTATTAAATAAGCTTTTAAATAAATAAGAGTCAATAATTCAAACATAATTAAATTATAGATTATTTTAAATGTTTTAATTTACTGAATACTATTTAGTTTATTAGTTAGAGAATATCCCCAAAAAAAGAAATATTTTTTTAACAGCAAAATATAACGTTGCAGGACAAACTGCAATGGTCGATAGTAGGTGACTCCCCCCTACAACTCTTTTATTGCAACTCTTAAAAAAAAGGTAATTGGATTTAAAGTTAATTGATAAAAAATGTTATGAACAATTTAAATTCGAAATCTAAATTGTATTTCATTTATTGCGTGCACATTATAAATATGTACTCAATTTTTTATCGTTAGTATGCAAACTCAATTTTGCATACCCCTTTAATATTTCCGATATTTTTTTATTTACACAAAAACTTTTCAAAATGAAGATTTTTAAATTTTCAATATTTACTTTGATTAGTTATTTATTATTGGCAGCTGCGGAAGAAATAAACGAAAATTGTATTATTAATGATGAAGGTATGTGCAAAATGTGTCTAGAGGTATCATAGGTTACAAGTAGCTGTAGCTTCCCTACAAAAATGCTTTAAACCATTCCTTAGAATACGAGAAATTTTCAATTAAATTTATTTAACAAAATATAGAGTAAAGTCGATTAAATATTTAAAGTATTACCAAACTTTAAAAAATCGGAGATAATATCAATTAAAAAAATATAGATTGAAATTGTTAAGTAGAGAAACTGCAGAAATGCGTATCTTGCAAAATTGATTTACCGTATAATTTTCTAATAATTAATTTTCTAATAAAATTTTAAATTTTATATTGCTACATTTTTGTAATGGTATTGTGGTATTGTGATTATTAGATTCTCAAATGTTAATTAAAGAAGGCTGCAAATTCTATTTACCAGGTATGTACATAATAATTTAAAACAAATAAATATTTTAATGGAATAGATACTTATAAATTGCTTATACATTTGTTTAGATTTGTTAAAGAGTTCCGCAGATTACATTAAGAAACTAGAGGATGAGAAAAAGGACCTAAAAACTAAGATCGAGCATCTAAAATATATAAATGCGAATCTAGAAACTGAAATTGAAGAAGGTTTACCGTGGTGGGCACGGATGCACAGAAATTAGGTACTTTTTGCGACGTAAAAACTTTTTTTGGGTAAAATCTGCGTAATTATTTGTTTATGAAAAATTCATAAACAGAATAACAGTTATTATATTATTTTCATACTTACAGTAATAAAAATTTTCAAAGAAACTTTAAGTGTTCGCTTCATAAATCTCAAGTATGATTCATCCAGACATATAAGCAACTGCAGTTTACGTTTAACTTGAAAAAGGCACTCACCCAATGCCAAGCACAGGCAGGAGAGTATAGCCGGTATCCAGGAGGCCAGAGAGGCGGATGACTCGCTGAAGGTCTCCATGACCTCGACGTAGAAGACGCCGTAGGACTTGACGAGGCCTGCCACCCAGAACTGTACGAAGAACGCACCGAAGACAATGACCCAGCCATAGCCGGAGTCCAGGGGCTCGAAGTTCCGCCTCCGGTGGCGACGCCTCGCACGTTTTGCCTCCTCCTTCTTGCTCTTGCGCTTGCTCTTCCGCCCGGTCACGCTGGTGCTCCGTTTGCTCAGCTCCCGCGACTTGGCGATCAGCGGCCGAGCCGTCAGCGACGAGATCGTCAGCAGGTTGTCGTTGTCCTCGTCCTCCAGGGTCTCCGGTGGGCTCAGGTGCGGCGGCACAATCGGCGTTGACGTTGCCGTTGTCTGCACCACTAGCGACGCTGGCCTGTAGGGAAAAAGGCAATTTCATTTCGTTCCTTTCAAATTTATTGATATAAGGCATATGTTTTAAGGAAGTAAAAGATTTGCGTAGAACTAGTGTATTCTGTCGCAAGGGCACGAAATAGCGATGATACAAAACGCACCTGAAGGCCAGGATTCGCAATTTGTTCGTTTGCTGCGTGATGTTCTGTTTTTGATCCGTGAAGCAGGTACGAATTATCAATTTTCTTGCCCACGGTTATAATGTGTTAAAAAAAATAATACGCTTCACCTCGAGCGCTCAAGGAATCCTGCCAAACTCTCCATCGGATCGGTATCTCCTATTTCGTGTCTTTGGTATATGCAGTGCACTTTACATTAATTTTTGGGTTTCAATTTTTAGATTTTCGTTCGATTAAAATTCAGGTGCGTAAAATACTTGCATTGAAAACGCAATTTCACACAAACGTGAAAAATATGTATGCAAACAATTATTTATTATTAGCTATTTTTCAAGATTAACATTTACTAATAGCCATAATCGAAATTTCAAATTATCGCCCAACAATAAATAATTGTAAAAACGATGTAAATAACCTGCATGAATAATTTTTTTCTGTCAACTTACCTTACAAATAAAAACAAAAATAATGAAAGCGTTGAAAATAATTCAATTTATTCTAAAATAAAATAAAATGACTGTTTAAAAATGGTTAACGTAATATTCTAAATGGTAAACAGTTTTATAAGTCAGATGAAAAACTTGATAACGTAAAAAAGAAATAAATGCTGACCTTTTCGGCGAGTTGGTGCCACCGTTGGAGATATCGTAGACGGGCGCCGAATGTATGGAGAACAGGGAACCCAGCTGATTGTTCATGTTCTCATCGATGAGGTTCTGGTTGACCATCTCCTGGGACGAGGCCGTGACGGCCGGCTGCATCGAGCGGTCGTCGATCGAGCGGCCCAGGAGGCAGCCGTACCTGTCCTCGAGCTCCTGCTGGCCCGCCAGCGGCTGCAGCTGCTGCTGGTGATTGCTGTGGTACTGCTGCAGCTGGGCCTGATTGTGGTGGAGGCTCCACTCGCGCGGTAGCGACATTTTTTCGGCCCGGCCACGACGGCCGCGGGATCGGGTTCGGCCTCGCTGCTTCTCTTGCTGCACTTACTACTCGCAGAGCCGCCGGCGCGAGAACCGGGATACATTGGACTGCCTAAGGGGGTGCCTTCGCGGGCAGCTACTTCCACTCGATGATTTCGGTTTGGCGCGCAGGTGCTACAACCGGTACGCGGCCCCCCTTCACGCGCCGCCGCCGATTCTTGTGCAGTTCTCCTGAGATCTGGCTGCGTTCTGCAATAAATAATTTATTTCTTTATTTCGATGTATGTAGACACAGTCGACGAATGTAGGAAAATAAAAGATGATTGCGACAACGATAAAAAAAAAGAAGAGTACCGCAAAAACACATAAGTTGACATTAAAAAATCTACAAACAGAAAAAGAGAATATATAAAAATGATTATAATTTTTGTATATAGTTAAATAAATAATGAAAACAAATAATTTTAAAAATGCTTTATTTGTACTTTGTTTATACCATTCGTAGTTTTTTAATAAAATGAAATTATGCTGACAATAAATCTTACCTCCGTTGTGTAGCACTTGCGTAGGTCGACGATCCCTCTAAAACGTGGGATTGTCAGGGGATGCAAAGTCCCCCTCTTTTGTCCACTGCTCCGTTCCTATTGGCCGCAGTCTCTCCTTTTCAATCCTTTGGCTTCGATCAAACCGGATACTCGACCTGGAACAACGAAAGCACGTATTATTACTATTTCTTTCTTTTTTTTTCATCAGCACGGCATTCACATCCGGACCCCCGGGAATTTCGCGTCGATAGAATGAATCGCCGAAAGCCGAGGCCCCAACCTTGCCCCAAATAGAAACGAAATTTCCTCTTTAAAACCGGGCATCGAAATGAAATTTAAAGACGATGTGCCTGTTCAGAATTTGTCGCGCGACATACGCGTTGGCGGAATGCACGGTTACGTGACGTCATAGTGAAATATTCCTTCGATGTTCCCGATAAAATCCGAATTTTCTTTTTTTTTAATCTTCAAAGTATCTTATAGTGCATTGCGCAGTAAGAAATTAGATTAGATAACACACTGGATAGGAAAATATCTCCTATTTTTTTCAATAAGTTCTCGAATAGGCGAGATAGGGGAACGACTTATTCGAATTAGCTGTTTCAATGCGCATTTGCAGTAATTCAGCGTGCAGTAATAAAAAATGCGAATTTCATCAACAAAGCGATAAACGTCACATAAATCTAGCAGAACACTCCACCCCAGCTCAGCTCAGCTGTTTCACTGACTCAGTGCTCAGACACGGACACACGCACACACTCTAGTCGCGAATGGAGCTTTAAATTCGACCGAGAGGCGCATCGATACCCCCGCGGGGCTCGGAACTGATACTCGGTATGTCCACAGCGGAAGGTCGCACATTTTTTTGGCAAGATTTCGCTCCGAAGGCATATGGTGCGAGTCAATTGACACGATTGCGCTAATGGATGCACGTCAAGTCGGAGTATAACTGGAATCTCAGTGGACACGGCTTCGCACCTGCCAAGGCACGATGATGCTGCCCCTCCGGTGCAAGAGCACCCGCGGACACAGTGTCCCGATCAATGTCATCATCCTTTGCGAGGAACGTACCTTTCGGTGCCAACGAAATGTTGCTATCTTGTTTTGAAATCGTTTGAAATCGACAATGACTTATTATTTATTATTAAAAAACGTATTTTTTTGAATGTTTATTCCAACCGTTTTTTGTGTATTATACGCGGTTATGTTACCAAAGGCAAATTCGATTAATTTATACTCTACGTAATATACTTTAATAAATTTTCAGTATTGCCTTGTATTTAATACACGTTAAATTATTTTAATCGATCTTTTTTACAAAATTAAGCATGGATTTATTTCTAAAATTCTACAATATTCAAAGAAATTTAAACATAATTGAGCTGTAAAAAATTAAATTAATGATATAGATTTTAGTATAAAAAGACCATTCATTAAAAAACAGTGAGTACTTGTATACAGCAGAAGGCCAAGAGCCTTGATTTCTTAATTTGTAAATCTGAATCAAAATTAAATTTCAATACTCACGAAGCCCTTCAACAAGTCACTCAAGACTGCACAACACACAAACAACGCTTGAAAATAAAAAAATCATCCATCGTACACCAAGCGAAACAACGATCCCATTGACACCAACAGCCATTCCTCTAAAGTGTGACGACCCTTGTCCGCACAGAACTCCACGCCTTCTTACCGCAGCACCTCGAAAAGGAATAAAACTCTCAATTTTCAAAAAAAAAAAGACAAATGCCCCCCGCGCACCTCGTGCACTCCGTCGTTACATAACGGCCCGCAGAACCGACGGCTACCAAAACAAAGCACTGCACTGGCGAGCGACCCACGGGACTGCGATGGGCGCACAGCTGAGCGGAGGCCACGCGACGAGGACGAACAAAGCAAACTACTGCGACCGCGGACGGCCAGTACCGAGAAGCTTGCGCCGAGCGAAGTGAGGTATCACGAATATACTCGGGGCGTCGCGAGAGTCGAGCGTTACCCCAGTGGCGCGCGGCGGCGTTGCGTCCGTTGGGCTGGTCCGGCGGGCGAGTGCGGAGTGTCGCGACGGGGAAGGCGCCGCCGGGGTAGCGGTCGCGCGCACTGTACCTATGTAGGCTGCGCGCGCGCGCCCCGGCCCCACCGACGCCACCCCGGGCGCCCAGACAGAGACGGAGCGAGCCGCGCTGTCGCCGAGCGGAAGCCCGGCCGATCGATAGCCCAGCAGCGAGCCCCGAGGCGGACTCGCCTCTCGTCCTTACCTTGATTCTCGTCTCCAGGATGATTCTTGCGCTTCCTCCGAGGAACGAGCTGTTCCCGCGCTCCTGGGCTTTTCGGGTATGACTGTCGAGGCTGGACTGCGGGTGGCGCGAGTATCTCGCACGCGGGAGGTTGATCCCTATATGGAGTGGAAGAGTTCCGCGGGGGTTAGAGGAGGGCAGAGCTTAGTGGTAGGGAGAGAGCAAACTGGATACTGGTAATCTACTGACCGCCAACCGTTTTATGCACCTCGCCGTTAAAGATGATTCACGAGTGCCGTTCGGTCGAGGTTGGGGTACAGCTGATTTGTTGTTTTTTTTTTTTTTTTTTTAATTTAATGAAGGGTGCTGATATATATAATACCCTTGGGATAAGGTTACACCGTGAAATTTTTCATTTGGAAAATTGATAGATGAAAAAATTTACGATACTTTGGAGGGGTTTTATACGAAACTTTGATTTAGTGCAAATTTTTTTTTTCAGATTTATGTTAAAAAAGAAACGGAAATTCGAAGAAAAATAAAAATTGTAGTTGCGTTATTTGATTTATTTGAAACTTTTTAAAACTAAATGCATATAAACAGGATAAACGGATATTACTGAACTACAAGATAGAATATGCTGATAAAGTTACTTTATCTACTGGAACTACAATATGTTAGCATATTTCAAAGGTAGAACAATTTACATGTTTCTATCGCGAATCGTCAATTTATTATCACATTTGCCGTATAATGTATTGAATGTAACCTTCGAACTTATCCCGAACTTGAATTAAAATATCTGAGTTTATTTGTCCTGACTAAAAGTTGTGGCATAAAAAAAGTATCTTATTTGAATACATATTGAACTTTGGAAATTTTCAAAACAAATTTGAAACCAACACAAAGTTCGAGTAATACTTTTTCTAGTTTCATGTCAGATAAAATTTAATAAGATACTTATACATGCTGCCTTGCGACCTCGTTTCAACTCAGTTTCAGCGATGTGATGTAATTTTCGTGCGTCATTGTCTTAGAAGAAATTACGTCGTCTTCGCGTTTCGCCTAACAGAGATAAGAATTTTTCGCGAAATAAGGAAACGAAAAGAAAATCGGAAATTTGTCGAAAAAAATTTCCATTTAACATGATAATAAATTAACATTTTCTAATGAAACGTGCAAATTCAAGCTACTATTCAATTAAATTCTTCACAATTTTAAGAATAACTGCATCGCAGTTTCTATGAAATTTTAAAAAGGATACAGTATATTTGGCGCTGACGGAAGCATCTGCATATCTGCAGTCGCAAAGCAGAGGAAGCCCCGCGATGACGTTCTTCCAGCGCCCGTCTCGACACCTCGCAATAGGTATATACTCTTTTTTTTCCCTTCGCAATTCATTTCCCCCGGATGTTTTCTGTTCCGACTTGACCCTCGCGTTTGCCTTTGAAGCTCGACTTACTTTCCTCTTTTTTCCTTATTGTCGTCACCACCCGCTGACCCAACTACTTTGCACCCCTGATGAAATTCTTTTTAGTCAGTCTTCTCCCTTTATGTTTTCTTTCTCAGTTGATTGCGTTTCAGCGACTGGCAGAAAAGCTTTGAAGATATTAAATGTTTTTTCAAGACATTCGCCGGATGATAACAACACTGGCCTTCCCTATAGCAACAAAAAGATTTTTTTTTAAGATATACGCGAGTAAGAAAATGATTATTAAACACAGTAATAAATAAATAAATGATACATTTTCAATTTTAGAGCCCTCGCTACATGTTTTAATTCACCTAAAAATAAATAGCTCAATCAAAATGGATTAGATAATTCGATAGCTCAATCGAATTATTGGATTAATAGTTTAACTTTTATACGTAACTACTCGAGTAAGCTTGTATGTCAGACAAAATAAACTTTGAAGATGGATGAGAAAATTAATATTTCATCAGGTGATTCTCGTTTACTTTCTCTGATGTCACCGTCGATTAAACTTTAGATCGATTAGTGATTAAATAATGCGCATACGTCTTTGCGTAAAACTTACTTTATGAAGAAACGACGGATAAATTGCCTCGCCTTTTATTACAGAAGGTTACCATAAATATTCAACTTCAATGAAACTCGTGAATAAATAAACTGATAAATCGCACAACTGAAATTTAAATTTTAGCGCTTCCGCAAGTACTTGCCTACTTTATCGACTGAACAGTATCAGTCGATAAGTTCGTTTGCAAAAAAAATGATAAATATATGTATACAGGTACTGCCGGCGAATCGGCGATATCGGGAATTTTAAATTTCTACACGAGGATAAATAAAGGAAAATCATTGAAGTGGTAACTGCTGCGGAAGTTTCGTAAGATCATTTATTCCAATCTTCCAATCTCAGCTATTTTGGTGAGTATATTTCCAGAATATTTTTATCGACCGTTCATAGGTAACAAATGAGTGAGAAAGACAGTGAATATTGTTTTGAAAGTTCAGTTGTTTAAAGAGTACAGTAGATCGAATTTTTTTAAACTTTAATGACCAAAAACAGTGTAAAAAAATAATAACAAAGAATAAAAATTCCGAAAGTATTGTTAAACGTGTACATGCACCGAATAAGAAAGGTAGTAGCTAACAAACATTCGTTATCATACGCGCAGTTTCCTCGCGATAATCGCTTGTCGTGCCCGAGATAACCAAACCGCGAACGTGCAAAGTTCGCCAACGGCACCGAAACAAATCGATGAAATACACGATGATAGTTGCCGCGACAAGGATCGTCAATAATACGAGAAAGAAGAATTGCGATGAGCTCCAGCGACTTAGGGCGGTCTAACCTCGAAGGAGGGTGAAAGTCAGGATGAGCGGGGAGCCGGCGGCGCCGTGTCGGAGGAAGGGAACGACGATCCGCAACCGGGAGCGCGAGGTCATCAAGTCGATCATCGAGCAGTGCGACCAGGAGGCCCGGCGCAAGTGCCTCCAGTACCCGCTGCGCCAGGCGACGAAGCGGGCCGCAAACTACACCCGCGTCTCCGAGCGCACCATCAAGCGCATCCGCGAGGAGGTCAAGCTCGGGGTCGAGTTCGCCGACGAGCCTAAAGATAAAGTGGTAGGCAGGACGTCCGCTGCGATTTCGCGGTTACGCGGTGGCTTATAAAGTCCGCGCGAAGAGCATTGTTTTCATGTTTTTCTTGGGTCTTTGACGTTGTTTTGAGTGAGACTTTTAGCTAATTAGTACATAGCTAATAGTACTTGAGCTTGTAACTTTTTGCGATTTACATTTTGTAAGTGATTAGTGATTTTCTAGGCAAGTTTTTCTTTTAGGCATATTTATACTGAAGAGTACTTTTACTTATTGTAAATATTGGAGTCATTGGTTAATTATTTATTGCTCCAAAATTAATTTTTCTACTGTTAGTATTAACATAAACAAATAGTCAGTATAATAGTTTAATTACTAAATATTGAGTAATTGTGTAAGAAAACTTATAAATACATAAATGCAACTGACTATGAAACTAACATTTCGTCTGATAATGATAGGTGATAAAATTTTGATAAGACGTGATAATGATATTACATAATATTCTTTCTTTGAATTTATTTGTGTTATGTGATTACAACCTTCTCATTTTGTACATTTATTTTTCAGAAACAACTGAAAATGGCGCATAAATTTGCTGCAAATTTATCTTTCTTGTTCCAAGAAGCTCCGGCCATTATTGATAGATATCAGCTAGCTAAGAATGCAGGCTTCAAGGCTGTGGAAAGTGGATTTCCACTTGGGTTTAGTGTTGAACAAGTAGTGGAGGCTAA
The DNA here is from genome assembly GCA_035586675.1 of Eurytoma californica. NCBI lineage: Eukaryota > Metazoa > Arthropoda > Insecta > Hymenoptera > Eurytomidae > Eurytoma > Eurytoma californica. The sequence goes on along the minus strand of JAXIUT010000021.1, from coordinate 10,155,798 downwards.
AAAAACCGCAGGAGTTCAGCAAGTACTTATAAATGTTTTTACAGGTATGACTCATTTATCTTTTCCTTTTTATTTACAGTTGCCACTGAATTATTTTTAAATATTATTATAAATCACAGGAGATACCAGTAAAGGAGAACTTGGATTTGCTGCAATTCCAGGAAAGGAAGAAGAGTTCAAAAAAAGTATTGATCGTACTATAGAATATGCCAAAGCTCTAGATTGTAAAAAGTAAGAATTATACATATTTACTCCTTATGCTTGATTCTTTTTCATTGTCGATTAAGTATTAAATAAATTTATAGAAAACAATAGTGCCTTAAAAATGCACTGAATTAACATTTTATTAACACATTTTAGAATTCATGTTATGGCTGGAAAAGTGGAGAATCCAACATCCACCAATGATAGTATTTATGAAGAAAATTTAAGATATGCAGCAAACAAATTTGCTTCAGAAAATATTGTAGGGCTTATTGAACCTATAAACAGTATTACTGTACCTAATTACTATATGAATAATTTTGATAAAGGTAATATTAAAAAAAAGATTCATGAAAAAAAGAAAAATCTTGAAGAATTAATTTTTTATTTCTATTATCACTTCAGCTTTAGAAGTTATTACAAAAATAAACAGCCCCAATTTAAGATTACTTATGGATATTTTTCATCTGCAAAACTCTACTGGAAAGATTGCAAACACCATTGAAAAGTGTTCACCTTACATTGGTATGATATTATTTCTTACGTAATGATCAGTTTATATCTATAACAAACATAACAATCTGTAATTAAACTTTTTTGTACTTGCATAACTACATTTATGTGAAAAATTCCTTCTTGAAAATTTTATTTTCATAAAATGTTTTAATAAACTGAAAATGTTATTCCAGGTCATGTACAAATTGCCCAGGTACCAGATAGAGGTGAGCCAGACACTTTAGGAGAAATAGATTACAGATATGTATTTTCATTGCTTGAAAAGCATGGATACAGTGACTACATTGGCCTTGAGTACAAACCAAAAGCAGGCACTGTAGAAGGCCTGAAATGGATAAACAATCTAGGTTTTAGCTTATAAGCAACATAAATTTTTACTTCGCGTGTATACTATTGTAAATAATCAATTTTTTAAACTGTAAAAAAAGCCAAACATTATATTCTTTTAAATAAACGAGATATTGTAATTTAAACCGAAGCGTCCTATATTTCAAAAACAAAACTTAAATTGAGTTTTAAATTAGCCCAAGTTAAAAAATCTGTCATAAAAGAAAATTCTCATCCATCTCGAAGGCTCAAATAAAGCGTTAAAAATAACAGTGGCTCATTTATCTGTGTCCCGCGCTGAGTAGCGCGATAATCTCCGATCGGCTCGTCACACCTAGCGAAGTCAGCGGTAACTCAATCGCACGTCTCAACGACTCCGATCCCACCGCTCCGTCGCACCCATCCTACACACGAACCGAACCTCCACTCGGATTAGGTATGTACGTGTGCAAGTACACACAGAAAAAAAGAGAGCACAGTTACTTCAGTTCCGACTCTCCGTGCCTCCGGTAAAGTACAAAACGCATACATCTCCGTCTCGCTCCAGCCCCACCACCACACGCGGCATCAGCAGCGGTGGCAACGCCGCGCGCGCAGCTGTGCCGTATAGTCACTCGTGCGGAGGTGCGCGGCTGCGACGATCGTCTCCAAAAAAGAAAAAAAAAAAAGAGAAGGAGAAGGACGCGGCGCGAGAGAGAGAGAGGAAAATAACAATAAGTGCGCGCGAGGCGGAGTCGTCGGTGCGGTGGCTCTCTCGTTCTCGGTGGGCGCTCCGCTCCTCGTAGGCAGCGGCAGCGGCGTCACGCCGTCACCCTGGACACCGGACCCGGACAGCCGACGATGGAAGGGGCCGCCGCCAGGCCGCAGGACGAGTGAGGATCGCAGCAAACGCCGCCGACCCGGCCACAAGCTCAGGATGGACGCGAAGAGCGGCTCCGGCTGCTGGTGGTGCGTCAAGGCCGTCAAGTGGATACCCGTCTTGTTCATACTCTCCATCGTGTTATGGTCCTACTACGCCTACGTCGTGCCACTCTGTTACTGTGAGTCCTTTTTCTTATGCGATTTAACCTGATTTCAGGCTAACCATAGTACGCCTGTTGACTTATGGGTTTGTGCAAGTGATACTGACATTTTTTATCTATTTCCTGTTGAATAACTCATTTTGGGTGGTTGAATAAGAGATCGGGGTGATTTTTCTTCTTTGCGATGAGAATGAGCTTTTTAATTTTTTAATTCAATCTTATCACTTGTACGCAATGGATGTAGTGCTGTGACTTCATTATGATGTTATTGATTCATATTGAAATGCAAACAAAAGGTTCATTCAGAGTGCAACTATGTCGCTCATAGAATTGATTATATTTTTATCCATTTATTTTATTTTTTACATAAAATTCTAACAAATCTGTTATCGTCTGGGACATTGTTTTCTTTGAAGAAAGTGGAAATGTTAATAAAAGAGAGGTGTAAATAAACAAGTCTATTTTTAGTATCAAGGGTCTGCAATACAGCCACATTTGTTTGCTTTTTCATGAAAGTAGAGATGAAACGTTTATGGATTACTTAATTTGCTTTTGAAGTGCAAAATTTACAACGAAAAAATTTGATATAGGTATAAATTTTGATTGAAGGACTAATAAGTTTATTAATTTATTGACTTAACCTCAAAGACGTCAAGGCTAGAGAGAGAAACAATTACAATATTTTTTGGAACTTATTTAACTGTACCTTATTTAATAACGATTGCTTGTTTCTTGTTATTTAAGTTGATTTTCATTTCTTATAATTCTTGGAACTAATACAGGTAGTTTACATTTATATGTATATTTATTACTTTTAATAATTGTTATGTATTAAAACTGTTTATCAATACTTAATGAATACTAATAATACTAATTTTTTAATTAAATTTGTTTTCTTTTTTTATTTCAGTTACGATAGAGAGCAATGTCCAAAAAGGTGTGATCAAAATAGCTATTTTTCTGAAAGTTCAATTAATGATTACCTGAACTAATAACTATATTTTTTTATTTTTCAGTTTTCTATTTAATTTTCTTCCATATATTCTTTTTCCTGTTTCTATGGTCCTACTGGCAGACTATAGCAACAGACCTAGTTAAGGTTCCAGATAAGGTAAATAAAACCTTTTTTTTTAGAATCTTCACTTACTACTATTTGACTTTTAAAAGAATTATGTGATTATTCCATGAAAGAAAAAGCCATCAGAAATAGACTTGTATATACTGTGTTTAACATAAATCAAATTCATTTATACTCTTCAAACATTTGTTTAATGCTGAACTCGATAAACTCTTTTAATTTTATAGACTATTTTACAGTTGCTTATACCACAAGATTTAGTGGTGAGCTATTTTCTCACAAATTTAATAACCTTATTTGTAATTGTTTTAGTTTAAACTTCCCGTTACTGAAATGGAGAAATTACTTCAAGCTGAGTCTGAATATGCTCACAGGCAAGTTTTAGAAAGATTTGCCCAAGATTTACCAGTCACAAATAGAACTATTAAAGGAGGTAACAACCCTTTAAAATTATATTTATTCCTCTAATTATACTTTAAATAATGCAATTTATTAATTTGTTTTACAGAAATACGTTTTTGCGAACAATGTCAACTGGTAAAACCAGATAGAGCACATCACTGCAGTGTTTGTGGTACTTGTGTCCTCAAAATGGACCACCACTGTCCCTGGGTGAATAACTGTGTAGGCTTCCACAATTACAAGTTCTTCATGTTATTTTTGGCTTATGCCCTTCTCTACTGTATTTTTATTGTTGCAACATCATTGCAATATTTTATAATGTTTTGGAGGGTAAGTATTGATTGTGGAGTGTCTTAAAGTTCACTTTCCCAGTTGCATTTCTGTATATTAACTGTAAGTTTAGATAAATTTTTGTGTGCATCCATGAATGTATTTTTCAGGGCGAACTAGAAGGAATGGGTAAATTTCACCTACTCTTCTTGTTTTTTGTCGCACTCATGTTCGCCATCAGTCTTAATTCACTCTTCTTCTACCATTGCTACCTCATTTTGCACAACAGATCAACACTAGGTAAATAATTGAATACATATACACAATTTTTATATAGTTTACACAGTGAAATTTTCCACTCAAGAATTACAGCTTTTAAAAATCTTTATTTTTTACCCTTTTCTTTCTTAATTGAATTGCTTGATTGGTGTTAGTAAGTGCATTTTAAATCAAACGCACGTGAAGAGATTGAAAACTTAAAATTTTTGATAATTAATATATTGGTTTTCTCCACATTTATAATTTTTAATTACTCGTTTTACTGCATTATAAACATTTTAAAATTTCACTGTTATTATTAAAAAGTTTATTCAAATTTTATGCATATTAAAGAATTTACTTAATACCTTTTTAATATATGATGTAATTTAGTAAATTAAATTCCCATAAAAAAATAATAAAAGTTTTAATTTACTTTGAAATTTCATGAACTAGTTTACTTCAGCGTAAATTTAATAAAAGCTTGATAATAACATTAAATTTGCAGAGGCATTTCGACCTCCTATGTTCCGCACTGGGAAAGACAAGGATGGCTTCAGTCTTGGAAAATACAATAACTTCCAGGAAGTATTTGGCGATAATACCAAACTATGGTTCCTGCCCGTTTTCACTAGGTAACATCACGTTCTTCTCTTATCTAATTTTATCCGTATAGCGAATCTTAACGAATCAAAAAGCATCGGGAGAATCCTAATTTTCAACTGTAGTATTTATTTACTAAAAAATATTCCTCGATGAATTTATCTAATTGATAAATCTAATATTAATTTAATTAATTCGCGCAAATAGTCTTCCATTAAGGTATTAAAACTTTGAATTTTACTTAAATTTTATTTTCATAAGTGTTACATTTGAAGGGCGCCATAAAAATGTCCATTTCGAAAAATATCTGAAAGCAAAAGTTTTTAAAATTAGGATACTCCCGTGCCGCGTAACCGAGTGACCCGACGTTCCGCCGAAAGAAAAGCGAAAGTTAGGACAAACGCCATGCTCGGAACGATCGGCTCGTCCGGGGGTAGCGAGATATATAGGTGTAACCCGCTTTTGCCGCGAACGCGTGCCTCTCATTTCACCGCGCGGGCTCGCTCGCACGCACGAGGGGCGCCCGGCCGAACTGGGTCACTAGTTCAATCCGCGCTCGCCTCCGCAGATGCATATAAATTTGCGCGCGGACGCGGCGTGCAATGGGCGAATGAAAAAAAAAAAGAAAAAAGAAACACGTGTAGACTGAAAACGCCGAATTATCGACTTCGAGCCAACTGCACAATACCGATTCAACAGGTAAACGAGCGACGTCGCGCGACTCGAGGACTTTTCTTTTTGCTAATTTTATTCGAGTGCCTCGCTGCGCATCGTTTTTTTTTTTTTAAAGTCCATTCACACGGATTGTCGAGAGTGCATTTCACTGTGAGCTGCTTGGAGATTCATTTTTACTATATTCAGTTGTAGTTTTGCAACTTTTTTTTGCACAGTATATTTATGTTTGCACATTCATAGTTTGTTATTTTTTTTATGATACATATTTTTTTTTTCTTTTATATTGATCTCTATTCATTGTTGTCATGCATATTTCTTATTATGAGGTACAGTTGTGCGTTTTTTTTTTCAAGATATCTTAATATCCTTTTGCCGTTAGAGTATTATTGTACACTTTGATTTCGCGATTGTATTTTTTTTATTTTTCATGCGACATTTAAATGATCATCCTGTTCTTAAGGAGATCGAGCTAAAAATATCGTGCCCGAGTCTCGGTTAAAAATAAGCACATGATCAAGAATGGAGAAATTAACGAGGTGAATTCGAGTCGCATTTTTACGTTTTTTAGCGACGAGTTTCTTCGAAACGCGATATTTTTGGAGCTCGATGTTTTTTTTCATCTTGTAGAAATTTTGTTCGCTTGTATCGACGCAGTCAATAAATAATGCCATGCTAGTTTTCGATGTCTCTCTCTTTTTCACGCAAACAAGTGATTTTTCTCAAACGCTGAATAAAAAAAAAATTAACGCCGATGTTAAGCTTAAGGAAGAAAATCGTAATTTTTGTTTAAATACTGGGGGGATTGCAACCGGTGTGTTTTAGTCTCGGAAACGGAGTCGTCTTTCCGGTACGCTCACAGCACCAGGGCGGCCCTAATACGTACAACTCGATGGGCAGTACTCAGAACAGGTCAGCACTTATTTGCCGAGTCTAGCGGCTCGCAACATCAACGCTAAAATAAAGAGCTTATGTTTTTTTAATTTTTTTGTCGCTCTTCACATTCTAATTTCTCTA
>JAXIUT010000021.1:10106713-10146654 GCA_035586675.1 Eurytoma californica | reverse complement strand
ATTATTTTTTTATTGTTATCTATTATGTAGTTGATGTTGTTACAATTTTTTGCATTTTTACCAATTTTGTTGTTAATTATTTTCCAGAGATTTTTAGGGTTATTGGAATTATTTTTTATTTGGTTTCTATCATAATTTTCTTTCGCTTTGTTAACAATTCGATTCAAAATTTTGACATAATTTTTGTAATAATGCAAATAACTCTTTGCATTGTTTAAATGGTCACTCGCTAGGGAAAAGGCTCAGACTTATCGAAACGAAATAATATTAAGGTTCATAATATGAGATTGAACAATAAGGAGCGTGCAGTAAAAAGCGGCACACCTTTTGTCAGTACGCAACCATCGTTAAACGCCATAAAATAATCATTCCCTGGCCGGGCACTCAACGCTCGACCAGGTAATGATACCGTTAGGCCCAGACGGCGCGACACCCGGGTTTCCCCAAACTGGGCCCCCTCCATCGGACAGGGACCTTGTAAGAGCTCTCCGCAAACAGAGTGGAGTCACTCAATTGTTAAATCCTTCATGGATAATCCTATAAGTTATAACCCTCAGGAAAAATAAAAGCAGCCGTCGGCGTAAAATGTGGCCATTCCCGCAGCGCCAGCCCTCCCCTCAATGCACAGAGGCAGGGAAACGGGAAAGGAGGGCCCGCCAGGGATTATTTATACCCGGTAATAGCTTTAAGTCTTAGTTTCTAAGAAGTACTGAAAATATGTGTGAAAATATCCGATTAAAATAAATTAAAATCGATTAACTTTTATTAATGTCAACGATTTTAGTAGTTATTAATATTAACTGTTATAAAAGTTGTATTGTTATCTGTATGTGCGTTAGCTATATCAAATTTACGTAGTAATAAATTCGTTTTATTTGAATACCCGTTACAAATATATCTACGTTGATGCAACAAATTTAATCAAGATCACATTAATAAATGAAACGAAAATTGGAAGTTATAAATAAGGCTATAATATATTTTATACAAAAAAAGCCCATACTCCTTATAACAATTTAACTGGCAGCTTTATGAAATACGTAAAGTCACTTTAACTTATTTGATTTACAGTCAATACTAGAAAATGTTGTTAAATAAGAAATTCTATTTTTGAATAAAATCGAAATCGTGTAAAGATTTAAACAATCATGAATTATTAATTTTCTACTTCATCGCTTGAAGGAATTGTACATTTTTATTTCCTACATTATCGACTTTTTATGAAAAAATATGTTGAATATACTGGAACAGTAAATTACTATGTTAAACTGTACATATCTTAAATATTTCAACAAAGATAAAACTTACAAAAAGGAAAATATTAATTATAACAAAAAATATAAAATATATTAAAAACAATATCACTTTTGTTTTTACCTCCTCCACTTATTCTAAATACATTTTTATTTGTTTATGATGAACGTGAATTTAAGTAAATTTACTTATGCCACACAAAAAAATTGTAATTTTAAAGAATTAATTATTAGTTACACGTTTTACGAGTAAAAAAATCTGAAAAATAAAAAGTTAATATAACTAGAATTTTATTGTTTAATTTATTAAAAGTTAAACAATTAAATAAAATATTAATGGTACATCTTAAGAGTCTAAAATGTATAATATTTACAATAATAAATTTACAAAAATAAATAAAAATGCTAAATACTAATTCAGCGACGTTGGATAGAAAAGAAGTCCTTCTTTTACTTTGCACTTTGTATTTAATGACACTCATGTTCTTTAACAATATATTTTTATAACTAATTCATCAAACGACTTTTCTAACGGATCTACGCCATTCGACCATTCCTAAAACTTAAATATAAAAAAAGTCAAAGCGACGCTCTCGTTTTTCTTGTCATGAATAGGTATACGATTCCTGTTACGATTTTCCTCGTGGCAAAATAAATAATCGAGCATCTAAACGCTGAGAAAATAAACTATTGACCATATTATATAAAAAAAGTCTGCATCGCTCTAAAATTGGCCCATAACGATCAAATGAATTTCAGCAACTTACTATTTTAGTTAAATTTAAGCAGACAGTTTCTGAATATTAAAAAGTATTTCCATATTTCGATAAAGTGAAATTAATAAAATTGACTGCAGTCATGTTCGCTATAAAAGTGTAATTTTTCATTAGATTATAATACAAAATGACTATTTTATACGTTGATTGGTCTGGTATTGTAAATCGAATGTCATGATTATATTTTTAAATTGCATACACTGTTATACCTTAAAAGATTCAAAAACTTTCTCGACAAATATAATCCGAATAAAATAAATAACAATTTGAATCGAACAAAAATTTCGGTGTTCCATTAGTTAAAAAATCACTGGTCACATTTAATCAAGAATATATAATTATTTGCACTAGATTTCTATTTAGAGTACGCCTTCGTTACAATATTATGCGATTAATGAGACTCTTATCACAATTGATTTCTTTTTCATCTCTAGGCTTCTTTTGCCAATTGCAGGTACTAATGTTAAGTAATGAAGGAAAGTGATGCCCTTGATTATCAGAGTCGTCGAAAAATATGCTAATTCTAAAGTCGAAAAAAAATGCGTCACATCGTGAGAAACTCGGTTAACAATTTATTTGAAATGCAGCAGCAACTGATAATGCTTCATGCAGATCGGCGAAACAATCGACGATTTCTCGCGCGCATTCAATAGTTTATTTTTCTCATCGATGAAATACGCTATATCTACAAAAAGGAAATTAAATTTCTTCTTATGCGGAATATAGTGCTCTCTTTTATACGATTTTTCTTTTTCAAGCAATTGATCGTCGGATTATACAAAAAAACGAGCGATTCCGTCGCCAGGACGCTTTTCTACTCGTTTCGCTAAGTTCTATGATTTATTCTTTCTTTTTTTTCCTTACTTTGTTCGTCATTCTTCACTGAAACACGAACCGTGATTTAACATTCATAAAAAAGATACTACACCTCGGTCGCTCGAGCACAAGTCTAATAAACATTCGCCGCATTTTTTTGCTCATTTTTTCCATTCGCTATTCGTTTCGAAGTCGGAGAAAACATTGGTGAATGCCTTTGTTCACCAATGATGTTTTGAATGAGCCGTGCAAGTTTGACAGACTTTTGGATAAATATACTCAGTACAATCGGTTACCCCCAAAACATATCAAATGTTTACCGAGAAGACGAGGCGCTAAAACACTTGTTGCGCGTAGACTTGCGCATGAATTCGTCGAGTGTACATATACACCTGCAAGCGCCTCCTTCTATGGCTACTGTTATAAATCAACAGGGACAAATCGAAGTTTGTGTACACCTAAGTCCTGCCTAATCGATTCGATCATTCAATTTTCCACTTTTTCGTCTATATATGTACAATTGCTTTTTTCTTGTTTCTTTTCGACTAAAAACGTTCTTTATAAATATTAAATACTTATACCAAATTTACACAGCTCATTCGATTAATATTTACAATAGAATTTCAGTTTCGCATAATTAATATCTCGTTTTCGTTATTCGTAATCGGTAATATGTTTCTTATGAATATTTAGTACGGTCCTTTATTATAAAAAATTCTGACTTGTATCGTTTTAACAAAAAAAGTACATTGAATTCGAATTCTTTCCTTTTTCCTTATTATTATGTATATATTTACAAATTATCAGGTTTTCGGACATGTGCCTCCTAGACTTTTAATCGATTGTTTTTCGATTACGAAAAAAAAATCAAACGTCGCAAATTATTACTTTTTCAAAAGCATTTCATAATATATGTTTTATGCTTCTTACTTTTTCACTTAATTTTCGTTATTTTTTTAAATGTTGTATGATGCTGACTGACAAAAGAATTTTCTTTTTAAAAATAAAATCGTTTTAAATAGAATGAGTGAAAATGTAAAAAGAATATAACCCTTATTTATTATAAAATGCTTCTTCAAAGTCGTGGCAGTCGGACGATTGAATAAAATAAATTTTTACATTGATGCCATACATAGACTTCAAAAAATCTATACCAAACAGATACAAATAAGATACACATTATGTATTACTTTATTTTGTATACTCTATAGGTAAATATAATAATCGTGTGTGTATGAAAAAACATAGACTATTACATTCTTTATCTTAGGTAGGATTCCTTACAATTTTGTAATATTATAATGTAAACATATGTCGCGGTGTTTATTTTTTTAGTTGTTTACAGATAAGGAATGATGTAGTTAACGTTTACTGATTGACATTGCATTGCAATGATTATCGGGTTCATCAGCTACATCGTCACTTATTATAACCAAGTTGTTCTATTCAGATTGCTTTGAAAATCTATCATTATAACCGTTATACGATCGCTTTGTTTCTTTCTCTTCGACTTTATTTTGGTCGTTTAGAACGCATTCGAGAGTGAAAAAAGAGAAGATGGTCACGAAAAAAAGGATGCTATCACATGAATGTATGAATGATAATATTGACTTTGGTGGTGGCGGACAGCTGCCTAAGGAAGAGAAAGAAAAAAAGGCAAAAAAGAAATATTGACAAAACTTTCTTAAGGTATCAGATATCGATCGCCGGAAACTAAATTGATGTATGCGTGTATATGTATGTGTATCTGTGTATGTGCTTTGGTGCGCAATGAGAGATCTTCGAAGCAGTCCACTACTGCATCTGCATATATGTCAGTGTGTGTTTGAATACACAAACGAGTATTACAAACGGTTTTTTCTCCTTCGTATTATAATGCAAGTATAAATACGTACGACTTACAAAGTCTAATATAATTATTTAATCGCTAAATATGTAGTCGCTTCTTTTCTATCAGAATATAGTACAGTTTGACTCGATTCGATTCGGGGGAGGCGGGTCATTGAAGGCGGAGGGAGATTAAATATAATTTTTAAAGAATACCTATGAATGAAATCGACTGTTTTAAAAAGAAGTTCCCATTTCACTCAGAAATATTCTTTAAATGGCTGATCCTTCTCGAAATCTTAAGAAACTTAAATGAAGAAAAATGCGAATATCTGATTTAAAAACTTTTAAGAGACGATTCTGTAGGACAATAATAAAATTATGTCTTTAAAACTTTTTTTTATAAATAAAACAATATTTCTAAATATTCATTCACTATAGATTTTAGTTATTATATGTTTGTACTTTTTTTCTTTTAAGATTCTCAAGACTGAAAGATCAGATCGGGCACATGTTTAGAAGAAGTTTCGAGAGCGTCAGCGATAACAAGCTTTGCAGATTTTTGTCCGACCGCAAAATAATTTGCTTTCTATGCAAGACTCTCTTACTGATATGAATTTTTCGTTACGAATAAATTATGAATGTAGTTTATGACTTTCAAGTTTAGAAAAGACAAAAAATACTTGCAATTCCTTACTTAAATAATAGTACGAAAGATAACTTAAAACTTATACTGTACAAGTCACTGCAATTTATACAAAATAAAGCAAATTAAAAGTCATAAATCACAATAACCAATTCGAAGCTTGAATTTTAAAACTGAGGAAAGATTCATATAAAGATGTACTCTTCTTGCATCGAGTCAATGGTTTCGCGGTCAAGCAAAAAAGCAACGGGGCTTCTTATCGCTGAAAAGATAAGGGCACGAACTCTCAGCTTATTCATGCAAAATAAGAGTAGCTCCGCCCGAAACGTTAAACTGCGCTTGTTCGACGAACGTCCAAACAATTATGCAATATATAAGTATATAATAATGCGCTCGATACCATTATGTATATTATTATATTTCTCTTAGACGAGCCGCTAGAAAAAAATTCATTCGTGTCCGGCTTGAGCTCGAACTCGTACCTAGCGTAACGACGTAGCACCTAGGGTTTTTGTACTTTTTTTGTAATAATTCGCACGTTATCCTTATTCTTATCTTATTATACATAATTAATATAAATTTATGACGAGAGAAGAGCGTTTATATACAATTATGCAGTTATGAATTATATTCTTACAAAATAGCTCGAGTCTTGTACAAAAACTTCCAAGTAACTCTTCACTGAAAAGTAGAAGGTAGAAGAGTAGGAAAAAACGTAATTTTTCTTTCTTCAAACGAGGAAAAAAAGTAAAAAAAAAATTACAAAACAACATTCGTTCGTTCTCTCCAATACTGCCGTGCGATCGATCCGCTTCGAACGCCGGCGAAGAAAGAGAAGATCGTTCAAAATCGAACTCGAGCCCTTCCCTACTACGGCTCGGAAAGACGCTTTTTTTTCGAAAAAGGTAAAAAGAACGGTGGGGAAGGACGTACGATTATCGTTTGTGGCATTAGACGTCGGGAGCGACTTCGCGGTCCACGGGGCCGTCTTCTTTCGGGCTCTCCGTCGCGTCTTTCTTCGTCTCCCGTTCGCTTTCGGCTGACTCGCTGCTCTTGTTTGCCTCGCGCTTCTCTTCCGGAGCATCGCTCTTGCTGCTCTCCCGCGGCGCGACCGATTGCTGTTGCGGCGGCGGCGACTTGGGCTGCGGCTGCGGCTGCTCCGGTTGCTGCTGTTGCTGCGGCTGCGGTGGCTGCTTCTGCTGTTGTTTCTGTTGGCGCAGCTCGCTCTGCAGCCACATGACCTGTCGCCGCAAAGTCTCGACCTCGTCGGACAGGCGTCTTATCAGCTCAAGCGTGTCCTCCGGCACGTCTACACCGCTTATGCGCTCCTCCAAGCTCCTTACCAAGTCGACCAAGGAATCGTGGTTCGCGCCACACTCGGGCGAAGACGAATTGCCGCGGTCAAGTTGTGGCGTCTCAGCAGCTGGCGTGGACTGCTTATAAAGGAGAAAAACTTGTGTAACTTTCGACATTAACATGTAATCAGTTCTTTTTCTTCGAAATTGAAGTGTACTTTTGATGGATATCATGTAAAAGTTTATTATTAAATGCAGTAAATGTTTGGAAAAATATTTTTGTTGCTACAGTTATACAGTTCAATAACTTTATTACTGCTAATAGTTTTTTTCCATTTTTGTTGGCCTATATAGAAATTTCATCTTAAAGAGTAAAGTTGCTTATTACATTTTTTGGTTCATATCACATTTTTAAATTGATTTACGGTATTCGTTTGTTTTGAAACACATAAGCATTGTTCAAATAAACAAGTTCAACCTCTAGACACCTCTGTTTGCAAATCTAGTCGAGGAAAACTAGAAACAGCACTAAAGAGCAAAAAAAAAGTGTAGACAAAAAAATGGTTGTTCACATACCGTGGTCGAGGTGACCGCGGCGTTGCTCACCTCCTCCTCTTTCCGTCTAGCCTCCGGGCTCGGCTCGATCTTGGGCGAGGCCGGGGCCGCCGCGGGCGCCGGCGTCGGCGTGGTCGTCGTTGTCGACGTCGTCGTCGCCGCGGCGCTCGCAGTCGCCGGCATCACGCTCTCCGGGCTCTCGGACAGCCTGACGTCCGGCGACTCGCAACGCGGCTGACGGCGGGGTCGATGCGGCGCCGACGGCGGCGGCGACGGCGCGACGGCCGGAAGAGGAGGAGGAGGAAGAGGTGAGACGGCCGCGGCTGGAGCGACGACGGCGGCGGCGACGGTGGTGGCGACGACGACGGGCGTGGCGGCCACGGCCGTCGGGGGTGGCGGAACGAAGGCCCGCATGCCTGGGTGCGACAACGGCGGTGGCGGGGGTGCCGGGATCGGCGCCAACGCCACGTTCGGCTGGTAATGCGGCTCGAAGCGCTCGCACTCCGACAGCGGCACCACGCGCTCCGGGTGCTGGAGCACCGGCGGCCCTCGGCTCAGGTACGCAGGCACCAGTGGTGAACTGCAAACGTCGAACGGCGCGTGTCACTTTTTGCCATTCTTTTTTTAGTACTATTTACGTCATCGGCGTTGTTATTAGAACGCGACAAATTTTTCAGTGAAATATTGCGGCGAGAAACGAGAACGTCAAGATTTTTTTTTTTTATATCGGTCAACGTACTCGCGCTAACGAAGAATGTTTGACAAGTAAAGAAAGAGGTATATAAATGGCACGTACGAGTTCGTTTTAATACTGACATTAATGCTTTGAATTAAAAGAATGACGGGATAATTATATATACTGATATCCAATCCCATTGTTTTAGTCGGCTAAAATAATTGTAAACACTAAACATGTTGAAAAGTTTCAATTAATTGATAATAATAAATCAACACTTTCCATGACATTTGAAGAAACGTTTACGCGATAAGGATTCAAACATAAACAAATAATATCAACAAAACCTGACTACAAATAAAATTGCAGGTCTACAATTTATACATACAATTCATGCAATTTAAGTTTTAAAAAAATCAATAACAAAAATTTTAATAAAAGAAACTTTGAAAAGCATTATCTCTCGGTCGCTGCTCCAATAATGCCATCGTACCGGCGCATCTTGAAGGTGCGATTTGTGCAAAAGGGAGGAGGGAGTTCTGATTGAGTCGGATCGATCGCTCACCTTTCTCTGTGTTTGCACGTTCCCGCGGGATTCCACGGCCTGAACGCGGAGGCCTCGCGCGCGGCCATCTCGAAGACGGCCCACTGCATGCGCAGGTAGGGGTCGTTGACGGCGGCCGCCGTAGCTGGATGGTACAGGCCGAGACCGTTGCCGTTGTACAGGCCGCCGGCGAACTCGTCCCTCCCAATATCCTTCTTCAGCTTCTTCATCAGCCTCTCGGATTCGAACTGCATCTGTAAGCACGACGTTCGCCCGGTTATTCGCTTGTCCGGCTGTCGACTCGTCGTCTTACAAGAGAAGTTAAATCGAATTGCATTGTTCAATGAAAAGTCATGTTTAGATAACGGTGACGTTTACTTAAATGCATGCAATTTGGGTTAAACGGTTTTCAGATATAATCAATACGATATCGTTGTATTACTAAAATTCTCTCGCATAATGTTTAAGTGCAATTACTTAAATATTCCCAAGATCTTCGATAAAATTAAATACTTACAAACTTAATTTTAAATTTAGTTATCACACATAAATCGTTACAAAGTAAAGATCAAAATGACATTTTCGTTTAAGCTTGTATGCAGTACCTTTATTGATCTCGGCGAAAATAATTAATAATTAAACGATTATAAATAGCTCATAATTAGCAGTAAAAAAATCAAACATTTTACATTGTTGAATATAAAAATCACGTCGAAAAATTAAATACCATTAAATTAAACAATATTTGACTTAAACAAATCTTACGCAATGTTACAATATTTTGTTTGAAAATCCTAAATTAAAAAAACGAATAAGATTTATTACCGATGTATTGAACTGCTACTATCTTTAAATGAAAATTTAATTATTCAATATAAATAAGATATAATTAATCGTGAAATTTGATTTTTAAGATTAATTAATAGGCCGGCGCCAAACATGTAAGTATACATATTTAGATTTGCGTGTAGTTTTTCAAGCTCACAATTGACGTTATCGCAGACAAATATTGATTTAATTTACTGTTCTAAAAGTGCTTTATTGATACCAGCTCAAAAGGAGTCGTCAGCTTGATTAAACTCGATGATTGTACAATAATAAGCGAAAGAAAAACAAGTGCACTTTTTTTTTAATTTTACGCAATGCATCAGACGCCTCCGTCGAGTAGGCTCGTTTAAGAAAAGCAGTGAAGAAATAAAAAAAAAAAAATCACGTATGTTTTGAAATTTTCTGTCTGGCGAAGTTATCTATCGGAGCGCAAGCAAACGATACCCTGACCACGCTGCATTTTAATTCCGATCGAGAGGTCGGAATACATTTCCCGCGTTTCACTGCGCCAGCCTGGCTAATAAAGACAGGCGCGGGGGCTATGTAAATTCTTTTCGGCGCTTACTTGTCACTCGGAATCGCAATTCCTTTCTCGTTTTTCCGGGGCGCTTAAAAATAACCACCGATATGCCGTTCCGGCGTATCGACGCTGATCTAAAGTTACAGCTTTTCTTATAACAAACAGCGCCAGCGAGACGGTCATTAATTTAACGATCTTGATTTCGAGATCGTATTATGCTAATTTCTTTTTATTTTTTTTCTCTCTTTATATGTGATAAATATTGTGTTTTACATAAATTATTTTAATGAAGTTTTATTGTTCTGATGCAATTTTCTTCATCATATTATTCTGTTGTCACAGGCTAGTAAGTGTTATTGAATCCTTTACTTCATAATTAAACAAAAAGTTAATAAAAAATTATTTTTTTTCAAGGTGTTGTGTATATGAAGAAAAATGTTCTAATAAAGATTACTATATAAGTACACTTCATTAAATAAATTAAATACCGCGAAAATTATAAAAATAATAATTTTAATACTGGACAGTAAATTTTACTATGCATTTACGTACATTAAATTACACTATATCTACAACAAAAGTTTCTAAATACTTTTGCAGTTTGTCCTTGTATTAGTAATAAGCATAACAAATTTTATTAAAATATTTTTATTACCTATTGTTTACAATACAAAAAATCTGAACTAAACTAACTACTCATTATTTTTAGTGCAATAATTATACATTTATATAATTTTTTAGTTTGTACGTGAACATAAAATAAATATTTAATACTATAAACAAAACTTTTATTCTACGATTTAACTAACAACTAGGTACTGGAGCCTGCGTACAAATTGCTTTAAAGAATACGCAAACCTAAATGAATTCGAGAAAATCTGTTCGCATCTTGCACAAAGCGTTAACAACCTTAAAGGAATGTCGTTACTCACATCGTCCAACTTTCGTTTGGAGTTGGGCACGAGATGCCGCTCTTTCAGGTCCCTGAACAGGTTGGCAATTTTGTTGTAGTGCTGCTGGTCGCGCGAGAGCAGCAGGTACGTCCGCCAGTTGTTGGAGTCGAAGCCCCAGTGGCAGGTGCGGTTCTCCAGGCTGCGGTGAGCGTGCCTGACGAAGCGCTGGGGCGAGAGCCTGCGCCCGCAGTCGAGGCACTGTATGCACGGCGAGTCCTCGGACGCGAAGGACTCGACGTCGAATATGCCCTTGCACTTGCCGAAGCACTCGTGGTAGACCTTGAAGCGCGTGATTACCGCCTCCTTGTCGCCTCCGCCGGCGGCGGCGGCGGCGGCGGCGGCCTCCTTCTTAGCGTCGAGGGCCACCGCGAGCTTCTTCTCCTCGGCGAGGTCGTCCTTGTCGGGGCGCGGGTACGTGTACTCTTCGGTTTTGGCCAGGAGTGCGCTCACGAGGCGCTCCGCGTCCGACTGGGTGATCAGGCCGCAGGAGGGCGCGTTACGCGGCAGGATGCCCGAGAGCTTCAGCTCGTCGAGCTGGTCGCGGGTGCAGCGCGAGCAGTAGATCTGCAGCTCGTCGCACACCTGGTTTATCTGCGGTAGGGAGAAGACCTGCAGCACCGTGTTGAGGATCTGCGGCAGGCAGAGCCGCCGCTCGCCGCCCACGACGAAGCAGGATATCCGCTCGCCCTCCAGCACCGTCTCGCAGCGCTCCGAGCAGCTCTGGTCCGGCGCCGTCAGGATCGGTATCTGGAACTCCAGCTCCCGCCTCTCGCATACCTGCCAATTTAGAAGCTCAACGTTACATTCGGTCCTTTTTTTTTCTCTTTTGAGAAAACATTTTTTTTACGCATTTTCTTTTTACTTTTACTTTGTCGTTTATTTCTTTCAAATTTTGTGATGGGGCTTGTAGTGCGTCATTGTTTTTTCAGAGTAATTGTGAAAAATTATAAGTTTTTGAATTGTTGAGTGGACACGTTGGATAGGAATTTTTTTAGATACGCTGTTTTGCGCTTTTTAAGCTTTCAGCGGAGATAAACTATTATGTGTTTGTTGTGCAGGATGCAGCACTTGCACTGAAATAAGATAAGAGCAGAGCGACGCCAATTTGTACATACTTTGTATTCATTTTATTTTTCACAATTACGTAAAATATGCAATTATTATGTGCGCAAAATTAATGAAAATATAAAAATTATCATTTTAAAATTTAAAAGAGATCTTGTAATCTATTGTATGTTTTGTAATTAAAATTAGTTATCATAAAATATCATCATTGGCTCAAGTTTTTTGCAAATTAAAATATTAAAACATATTATGCAGTTAATTGAGAATACTAAAATTTTAGATAAATGTTCTAACAATACTAATATAATTAAAAAATCATTAAAATTTTGCATTTAAGATGAACTAAATAAAATACTCATAAATTTATGGATGATAATGTTGTGTTACATAAAAAAAACTTTATTTTTTTGTGTTCATGTTTTTTCAGTAGTAAAATTTTAGTGATATATAATTTTATTTAATTATGTAAATTTTTTGAGCAATTTACCCTTTTAGAAAATATAAGAATAACCATGTACAGTATCACTAGATTTGAAGAATAATATTAGTACAATAATTGTTATTTTAGAATGAGTAATTTGCAAGTGTCTAAAAGGTGGCATAACCATATACTTGACTAAATTTTAGAATTGTATAAATTATAATCTTAATTCAGTAATCTGAGAAACACGTTTGGCCAACAAAATATTTCTATGCTCTATATTCTTCATTTAATAGCTATTTACAATTCAACTCATTTTTAAGAAATATATTTTTTCCTTAATGCCTCATATATGACAAATGATGTAATCTGTACTGTATAAAATAATTTTGATAAACAACAATTAATTTCCATGAATCTGTCAATTTGAAATAAGTGTAAACTAATAAGTGTACTATAGGCTAGAAAATATGAAATACCTTTGGCCACTCTTGTGGATCATCATCAGAATCTTCATGCAATTTATCTGCTCTAAGATCCTTACAAGACGATGTGATAAGAGCAGGAGAGCTTTCTCTCTTTTCGACTTCCTTGATGGGCGAGTGCTTGGGCAAGGCTTCGATGCCGCAGTTACCCGTGCAAGGAGGTGGTGAAAATCGATGATAGTTTGCCTGCCCTTGTATAAGTCCCTTACAGTCCATGTCCAGCAGGGTGGAACTTGGACCCTGTAGACTCTTCACGGCGGACAGTTGATATGTCTTCAGTACCGTCTTCAGATGAGGACTGTAGGACTGAGCTCCATTCTCGACAGGCACTATTGTCTCCATTGTGACTTATGTTTACCTTAAATAACAATAAATAGAAGGAAGACCAGAAACACCAGAACCACACTCTCAATGTACACTAGTCGCTGGCACGCACAAGTTACACAGCCTGACAGACCAGCTCAACGGAATACATCTTGTCGCTTGAGCCACAGGCAGTACTCTGCTGCCAACCGTAGAACCAACTGTCTCACTGCACTTGCCATCGAACCTCAAAAACTCCCTCACCATCCGGACCCAGGGGACACTGCACAGCTCTCACTTGCCACCTTCACTGCTGTCCCACTGCTCGGCCGTCTTCTCCGTGGACCCATTGGCACATGCGTGGCGAGCTGCGGCCTCGGCACTCGGTTCCGCCAAGTTCGCGAGCGGAGCCAGGCCAGCATGAAAAAACCGCTCGCGGCCGTTCGGCACAGCCTTCGAGCGCGCGGTAACCTTCCTCGGCGACTGGCCGCGGCTCTCTCCGTGCGCTACGCGCTCCGCGCTCGCATCCCCGACACCGGGGTGCACAGCAGACGGACGAAAAGAAAAAGAAAGAGAGGAGAGGTGCCCAGCCGCACCGAGAGGAGAAACCGTAACGAGCGACGTGCAGGCCGCGACGGCGAGGTGTGCTGCACGGAGTGTCGCGAATCCGTCTCCCTCTCCCGCTCTCTCCGTCTCTCTCACCGTCTCCTCTCTCGCTCTGGCACTCGTCGGGTGGACGCGCGTCCTCGAAGGTCGCGCGGTCCGCCTTCCGTCTCTCTCTCTGGCTCACTCGCGCGCCGCTCGCTCAGGAGGAGGAGGAGGCAGAGCGGCCGCGGCGATCGAGCGAGATACAGGTTCGGAGAGAGGCGGCGGCGGCGGCGTACGGGTCGCTGGCCTGCGACGGTCTGGCCGAGTCGCTTGTACTCCTGCTCCTCTGCGCCTCGGCGGCGCGGCGGCGGCACATGTTTCCCTCCTCGATGCCCTCCGGCCGCGTCCCGATGTCTCCTCCGGCACACTGGTCGGGCGGCACCGCCGGCCGACGACGACGACCACCACCACCACCGCTGCACGCGCTCGTATTCCCCCTTTTTCTTCCCGGCGATCCCGCGTGCGGTGGGCTTCGGGGACGCCGCGCGGCTCTCAACCCGTCCTCGCCGACTGCGCCTGGCGCACTAACACACGTCGCGGCGGCGGCGGCGGCTGCGCTCGTCCGCGCGCCGTCTCCCGCGATATTATTGTTGTCGGCGGCGCCTCCGACTCTCCCCGTCGCTGCGCGCCGTCATCCCTCCGGTTCCGGCCACGAACACACCGCCACTGTCGCCTTCCCTGCACGGACACTCGCGGCACGCACACGTGCTCCGTTAGCACCACCACCACCGCTGCTATACGGGGGCCGCGCGAGGGGGGTTGCTAATAGCGGCTGCGAGAGGCGCGACGATACTGCGCTACCGTCGCTCTCGGCTACTGCTGCTGCGCGCCGCGAGAGAGCCCCGACGACGACCGATTTACTTGGCACGCCGCGCCGCAATGGCGTATCGATCGAGCGGCGCGCCGCGCGAGAGGTGGAGGACGGACCGGGAGCGAGCGAGACGGACCGAAGCGCGCACATGGACGGGCGCGCACACAATCGCTCGCCGGCGCGATACGCGCAAGTGTGCGAGCGGGCGCGCGAGACACCGCGACAACGTGTTTTTAGAGCGACGGCGGCGATGAACCACTGGCTCTTTCCCGTGTGCGTGTGCGCCTGTGTACGTGCACGTGCTGCGAGCGCTCGGCTTACGCCGGAGACTCGCCCGCCGCACAGAGCGCAAGTATAAGGTCAATGGATTTTTTTTTCTCTTTGCGCACTCTGTTTTCTTTTTTTATTTTTATTTTTATTGTTTATTGCGCCCGCGGTATACACTGTACCTATTCAGCGAGATCTCCCGGCGAACGGGGAGTTTTCGCCGGGGTTGTGCTCTCGTTCGCGGAAGGTAAATACCGCGCGCCTGCGGCTCGTACAGGACGTTAAAAAAGACGAGGAAGAGAGAGAGAGAGAGAGATGAGAGAGACGGTTGCGGGTCAAGAGAGTAGGGGCGACGCGAGAGAGGGAGAGCGAGGTAATGCGAAGCGAACCGTCCACTACGCGCTCGGCGGTGCCGACACACGAGGACGACGACACAATGACGAGCGCGCACGGCCCAGCCTCTTTCTCTCTCTCTCGCTCTCTAGTCGGCCCTTTTTTTCGGATCTATTTTGCTCTCTTTGTTTATCCCCTGCGCCGCTTGCTCCCGCGAGGTCACACGGATATACGCGTCCGAGTGTACGTACAAAGCGCGCGGCCGCTCTCCGTCCCTTTTAGCGCTCTCTCTCTCTCTCTCCTCGCTCGCATTTTTTTCCGCGCCTCTCTTTTTCGCGTCGCTCGTCCACGCACACACGACGCGCTGTACGCCTGTACAGTATGTGCATGGGTGTGCAAAAGGCGCGGGGGGAGACGCGTGCGCGCCTTTCTCTCGCTCCCCTTTTCGCGCTCTCCTTTCCGCGCGGCGCGGCCATCACTTTTCCATTCAATTTTTCCGCTTCCGCTCCGCGGGACTCCGTGTGCATATACCTATACTCTCCTGCGGCGGCAGCAGCGCAGGCCGTGCACGTGCCGCGCGCGTCTTACCGCACAGCCACACGATCTACTGGGCTCGCGGGGCCGTTACCACTGCCGCCCCCCACCCCCTCGTTAGCGGCGTTCCGGGCGCGCGTGGAAAGAAAGGAGAGGAAAAAAACGGAGCGCGAGCCCCTGTATCCCTACGGCGAGTTTTTCTACGAAGCCTGCGCCGCGGAGCGCTGCTCCCGGGCGTATCCATATGTAAGAGAGATCTCGCATGCATAATGCCGCGCGCAGGGAGGAGAGGCCGAGGCGCGCGGCGGAATCTCCGTAAGGCGGGAGAGAGAGAGAGAGCGCGGGGAGCTGGTACGTCTGGTCTGGGCCGTCGTCGGCCGTTCGCTCTCTCTCCCGCCGCCCCCCGCCGCCGTCGCCGCCAGCCAGCCGCGGCGTCTCGCCACTCGCCAGTCTCACCCACACGCGCGCGCGCGCTCCGCCGTCTCCTCTCGTCCGTGTGCCGTGTGTACGCGCGCGCGCGGGCCTCTCCCTCCGTTTCCTTCTCTCTCTCTCTCTCTCTCTCGACTCTCTCTCGCTTCGATTTTTACTTATCTTTATTTTCCGGGGCGTCCCCGCAGCCCGGGAGTTTCGCGCGCGCGTTCGCCCGTGTGTGGGTGTTTACACGCGGCGGCGGCAAGAGAGAGAGGGAGTGAAGCGGACGGGAGAGGAGCGAGCGGGCGAGAGAGAGGCGGCCTCGAGCAAAGTCGCCGCGGGTGGGGACCACCTCTGTGTGTGTCGAGTGTCTCCCCGGCGGCGCGACGGTCGGCCGAGCGTCTAGTCATGTGACCTTCCCGTCAAAATAGCCCCGCGCGAGCGAGGCTCCGACGGCCGTACGTGTGCCTGCACGCGTGCCCGTGTGTGTAGGTGATTCGCGCGGGTATGGGTGGCGAGCGTGCGAGCGGCTGTTCACCGACGCGGCGGGACTGTGGTGTGCGAGGAGGGGACGAGCCACTATACGGAATAAGAGCAAGTGTATGCGCGCCCGCGGGGGCAGGGGCAGGAAGGAGCGCGCGCGCGAGCGAGCGAGCGAAAATTCCTGCTCCCCGCGCCGCGTGAAAATCAGGGGCGTGTGTGCGTCGTCGGCACCGAGAGGTCGCGCGAGCGCGCAATTTTTTTTTTTTCGGGGGCTTTTGTTTTCGCGGCGGGGAGAGTACCGCCGGTGGGATTCGCTTCTTTCTTTTTTTTCGCCTCGTATATACCCCGAAAGTGGAGCGCGCGCTGGCTTCAAGAGGACCGAGTCGTATAGCCGAGATTTTCCGGGGAGGCGCGGTTTTATACTAATCTTCGCTGAGATAAGAGTTTTTTCGCAGGGGATCAGCGGTGAATTGGGAGTTTCTTTTTTTTTCCTTTTTTTATCGATGCCTGGATCGCGCTTGTTTTTTGGCGCTGAGTGGTGGTCGCGGAGAGATCGATGAACCGATTGTTAAGTAGAAACAGTCGAGGTTGAGGTGACATAGTGCGGTTTTCAGTAGTAACAGTGCTCCTACGTAAGACCATTTTTAAGCGCTTTATAATTGAATTGAATTGTGGGGTTTAATCTTTCAAATCTTTTTTTACTACTTAATATTTATAATGTTTATAAATAATTGTAAATATAATAAAGAAATGATTATTGACTTAAATATTTGAGGCTGAATTGAAAATTCTTAATTAAAATGTTACCAGTATGCTTTTAAACGTCTGTTAAACATGCAAAGATCCAAGAAGCAAAATGAATAGTTTAATTTAATCATTTGAATGATTTATATTTAAAATTGGTTATTGTAATAAAATTAAAAAACTGCTTTTTGAAATTTTCTGGATACCCATTTTTATACGCATTTGTTTAACTTAAACTTATTCAATGATTTAAAACATAGTAAAGTAAAAATGTAAAAGTAAAGATATGCCAATGAACCTTACTATTTTTACTTGACATTAAGATATGAAAAAACTTTCTAAGTCACTATGTATAAAAAGAATAAAACCGATGTAAAATAACAAAAAACTAATTTTTTTTTAAAGTGTGGTTTACAAAACCATTGGTTTGAAGTACTATTTTTAAAAATTCAAATAAACATTTTTTTTCAGTTTGCAAGTTTTTAAGTTAATTAAAATCCCGAAAGGCCTTATGTTATGATTTTGATGTCGAAATTTCGCTTCGAAGTAACAACATTTATTTATAGATAATGCAAATACGATGTAAAGGTCTTCAGAAGCTTTTTTACGATATCATTTGTAATTCTTAAAAATATCCAATTTATTTCTTAATCGATTATGTTAATTGCTGTCTAATTACAACTTTTATTTTCAGATCACTCCAGCAGTTATTTTTCGTATGACTATGCACTTCTTTGTGTATCGCATGAATAGTATAAGTATTACGTCGATACAGCAATAAATCCACAATCAATCTTTTATTTTCACAGATTCGCATTTTTAGTGTTCCGCGCCAACTCGAATTAATTGAATAACGAGTAAAAAAAAAAAGAAGCAGTAACAATGCCCGCACTCAAATGGCCGGGTCTTGCCGGTACTTGCCTCGTTCTACTTGACGCGCTGTGTTTACGTTACAATTCATAATTCACATGAATTAGCACATCCGTTAGGCAGCGCACGTATTTATAGCCCGTGAATTTCAGCATATCATTTGCTGCACTCAAAAATAGTCGAAACATTAGCGAGCCTTGAAACGCGCCTTGCGAAACGTCGCGGGAATTCGCGCGCTAAGGTTAATCAGTTTGGTATGCGCGCGACATTTCGACCAAATTTTCGCCTCGCACCGTGAATCATCCTCCGCGGCGCGACCTCCGGGAGTCTTCGACCTCCCACTCGCGATGGCGCCGACGGCTGAAAAAAAAAAAGCCCGCGAAAGTAACGAAAAAAAAAAGAGGGAACGCCGCGAAAGGCCTCGCGTTGCGCTCGGCTCGAAAAACAAAAAGAAAAAAAAGGAAAAACATCAACATAATCAATATTCGCCTCGTTCCGCGGCGTACGACGCACAAGTTGTCCGGCCTATATATTAAGCGACGACGGCTCGGAGAAAGGGGAGAGAGAGAAAGAGAGAGAGAGAGATCGAGCGGTGCGTACGAGAGGATGCGGGGGAGAGGTGGCGAGACGCGGAGCTTGATTGAGGAATTTAATTTAGAGGCGCTTTAGCGACGCTCGTGGGCGATTTTGCGCCTCCCGAGTGCCGCGGAATTCCGAGAAAATGATCTCGCCGCAAATGACCCCACGCACGATCCTCTCTATCGCGGCGGCGGCTTTCCCCGCGCGAAATTCGGCTCGCGATTGGATTATAGGCTCGGTTAACTGGCGGCAACGAGGCTAAGTGCGCGCCTAATTAGCTACTTAAAAATCGCGCCTTTCCTTTTCTTTTTAAAGCGCGTTCGGCTTGCACGCGGGATTAATCAAGCCGGCCGATTGGCTCTTGCGCAAGAATTAGTTGTGCAGGAAGCGAACGCACACGTGCATTTGGAAGTGAAATCGAGCTGACGTCGTAAACACGGCGAGCCGGAGGTATAGGTATACAAAAAAAAAAAAAAAAGAGTCAATGGGCAGGATTCTTGCTCTCGAGTTTCATTCACAAATAGTTTCATTATTAATTTTTCTTCCTCCTCTTTTTTTTTTCTTTCTTATTCGCCTAGCCAACTTTCGACGCGCCGAGCCGCGCGTTGACAGTGTGCACACATTCCGCGTGAAAATATCCCCTTGCTGTCATTACCGCGGGCGCGCGTACGCACACCGGCGCCCGAAAGGTTACGAAAACAAATTATTTTTCCGGAGTTTTCCCGGGGTGTGTCATCCGTTTATTTCGGTCTCGATTACCCGCGCGATCGTACAAGTTGTCAAAGCGCCGGGGCCGCGGTAGCAACGCCCGGGAATCCGAGAAAGCTCGGGGAGCTTGCGCGCCGCGTTGGTCGGGCCAACGCACGCGGCGCGCCTCCCTCCCCCTTGGCCGGGGGGAAAAAAAAAATCCGCGTATTTTGACAGCGCGCAATAAAGCAAAAGTCTTAATGAGTCATAAAAACGCGGTGGGAACCGCGCGCGGCGCGCTTCTGAAAATAATCCAGAAAAACTTTACGTAACCGTCACCCCCCTCCGCGCCCCCGTCGGCGCGCTTTATTATTAGACCGAAGGAGCAACCGGAATGAAAAGGAAATTCGGCGATACTCGAAAACAAGCGGCCGCCGAGACAATCGGCCTTTCACGGCGACGCGAATTGTCCCCGGGACGGGAGGGCAGTAGCTGACGGAGAGCGAGGAAGAGAGAAAAAGGAAGAACTGGAGAGGGGAGGAGGGAACGAGTCGGATCTCTCCTCCGTCGGTCGCGAGCGAACACACACACGCCACTCCTTCCTCTCTCCTCCTGCTCCGGCGTATTGCGCGTCCGAAAAAGACGGGAGACGCGCGGCAGCCGAGGCCGAGGAAAGCAGGCGCCAGATGCCGGCGAGCGGCGGCTCCGCGCGCGCGTTCCCGCTGCGCTGAGTGGAGCAAAGTCAATTTTCCCGCGGGCAATGGCCTGGCGCATGGCTATCGCAGAAAGAAAGAGCGAGAGGGGAGCGGGCGCCCCGGCCGCGGCGCAGGATGACGCGGAAAAAACGCCGCTTGAAAAAGTGGCGGATGTGCAAGCGGACTGCAGCTTCCACTTTTGCTCCGGCTAATTGTTTTCGCGCTTCTTTGGGGCTGTTTTTTGTTTGCGCGCGACTTTTTCTTTTCCTCACCATCGAGGTCGACCTCGAATCGCCGCCGGTTTGTCGATGATTCGATATTTCGTCGGAATTAATTCACATATATTTTTTTTCTTGAGTTGATTGATTTATGCCATTTGTGGATTGTAGCAGGGGTATTACGGGAGGGAAAATTATTTGCAGAGGATAAATAGCTTTTTTTAAATTTAAGTATAAAGTGAGATTTTAACGAGTAATGGTTTTACTGTACTTTTTTTTAATCGTACTTGCAAGAAATTATAGTATTTTATTGTTTATCTAATTGAAATAAAATAATTATTCACGACTATAATGAAATTTTATTTTTAGAGATGGAGTATTTAAAATGTTTGTCACGAGTTATAGCTAGACGCAGCGTGCGTATTAAGTAGTTACGGATTGATGACATCAGACTTACACTATGTGATTTGTAAATTGACCATTTCAAGTTCAAGTTCAGTAGTAGGAAAAATAACTTGTTGAAATTCACGATTACTGTTTCGCTTCGGAAATAGCAGCGCGTCGCGCATTTGTTCTCCGCATTTCAAAAATTATGCTTCTTTGTAAGTACAGCGACAATTCATTTTCGAGGTGAACTACACCACGTTTCATTGAATTTAATTTATGAATTTTATATAGTTTTCGGCTTTATAGTAAGTACACACGGTTTTGTCTTACAATTATTCTACATTCTGAAAACGATTTATTGAATGATATTTATACATAAAACAAGAAATTTTCAAAAATGGTCTCATTTATCGATATCTCTACTGACAATTTCGAAAGCTAAAAATCGTCTTCTTGTTTATTAGCAATAAATTCTTCAAATGACTATACAGTAATGAATGAGGAATTCGATAACATAACTATATAGTAATAAGATATTTTGAAATCAGTTCTAAGAAATGTTTATTTTTAAATTGCAGTAAATTCAATTCCATATAAATTTTTCGTAAAAATGATTTAACTCTAACTTCAAGCAAGAATTGTTTAACTTTAAGAAGACAAACATATGCAAGTAGTTATTTACAAAATAATCACTGTACATACACAACATATAAACATTTCCAAAGTAAAATAAATCTGTCCGTTTGAAAACAAATCAGGCATTCAAACGAAAGCAAGTGAATCCGAAAAAGTTCGAAGCTCGCGCCGTGCATCGGGGAATTTCGCCGAGTCGGGCTCCGCGTGCTCCGGTGGCTCATTTTCGCGTTAGGCAAAGCCCGCCGGTATACGCTCGCTGCGCGCACGAGCGAGAGAGACGGGCCGAGATGAAAAAGGTCGAGCGCGAGGAGAAGCCCGCGGAGCCGAGCAAATCGAATTTTTGGCACGGGACCCGGTGTTGTCAGGCCCGCCTCGCGCGCACACCTATATACCACCTCGGGCGCGCTGCACCATCGGCAGGCGTCACGTGACGCACACTCGGCCGGACTCTCGCGCCCGAGCGGTCGCCGGAATATTTCGATTCCTCGGACAATCGGCGCGCTTCCCGGAATAAAGTGCCGCGAAATTCCCCGGGAGCCGGGTCCCTCCCCGCGCGTCCGTTTTTTTTATCCCCCCGTCGCCCCGCGGGGGAAAAAGAACGGGCGCGCGGGGTGGCGGACGGTTATTTAAGCCGCCGGTGGCCCGGAGGCGCGCGCACCGCTCGCGGAACCGCGCGCCGGCCCGAAATATTTGCGGAGTTTCGGATGGGGTATTTTTAAAGCCGGGGAGAGCGCGCGATATTTAGCCGATTATCCGCTTGCGCTCGCCAGCGCGCACGCGACATATACCTATACGCGCGCGGCGTGTATTTCCACGCGGCGAGAATGCAATTTTAAGATTAGGCCGCCGGGCGAAATAGAATGACACTCGCGCGGCGTACACACACCCGCTTATTTCGTTATTTTCGCGGAGGAGCCGGTGCGCCCTGCCCCCCCTTCTCCGCGCTCGCTTTCTTTTTTATCGTCGAATTTTATTCGTGGCCCGATCGCGGGCTAAAAATAGCCGGGGACCTTTCTCATCCTACTCCGGCGTGTCTGTAGGATGAGAGTATACGCGCGTCACTCGACTCTCTTCGTCCTCTTTTTCTCTCTCGTTTTTTTCTTCTTTTTTTTTTCTTTTTACTTGACTCGTCCTCGGGGATATGGCGTCCGCATAGGTATTCCGCGGCGGGCGCTTATAAATAATTCGCGACTTTCATAATATCGCGGGGACGAGTGGATGTGTGCGCGGCCGAGCAATTCCGAAAATTCGAGAGAACTATTTTCTACGCTTGCACGACGCGTAGTTTCATCACGGAGCCGCGCGCGGGATTCTTATGTATTTGAGTCACGCCGGTGCCTCATTGGATTTTTGTCGCTCGATATCGGGGGGATCCGCGCTGCGGCGCCGCGACGCCGCGCCTTACGCCGATGGCCTTCTCCGGGCCGGGCGCCCGCCTGTATTTTCCCGAAAAATTGCGGCGCGGTTCCTCGTTTCGCTTCGGGCGATCGCACGGATTTTCGGCGTACACGGCGGATTTTCGAGTTTCCAAGGCAGACGAAACAGGCTAATGTCACGTACGGTCGATATTGTGCGGCGAGGGTTACGTAATTTTAATTTTTAAAGTGTGCTAAATTTATCAACGTAAGACCCGGTATTTTCATACTTCATAACGCTGATACCTTCGTGGCACAGTTTCCGACGAAATAAATAATTTTGCGGTGCATATATATTTTATTATTTGCTTTGTGTGTCATCGTATGTTACTAATTTTATAGGTAATAAGATTATAAAATAAGAATTGCACTTGGAGCAAATAAATCATGCGCGAAAATAAATTATTGTTTCGAATTTATTTATTATTTTGAAGCTGTTTTTAAATATTTAAAGTGTTAGATGCAGAGTGAAGAAAAATTCGATGTTAGTAAAGGTTCGCATATTTGCGTTGAATCAAATAAAAATAGTTGCTAATCAATATAACTTTGAAAAAATGTAAACAAATTGGATACAAATTTCTCAGATTCTCTGTGTCTTATAGTTGTTTTGATGCGAAAAATGTATTTGTTTATATAAAACTATGGAATCCTGACACATTTAGAGAACTAATTTTAGTGTTTGTATTTCTTGAAATAAAATTTTCCCTAAATATAAGCGAAAATTTTGCCTCAACTTAAGTAAACGTTGACATTAAAGTTCCGTCAGCATTTCCATGACTTATATTTAAAAAGTTTATAATCCTATTATTTCATTTGCAATTCAGATTCTCCAAGTATTTGCCAAGGAAATCCCAATTGGAATAAATAAGTGGAAATCTAAAATAATATTATTTAAACTCAGGAACAAAAAATTTAACAAATTACCTTCGGATAAATAAATTTATATGCTGTATTGCTCGTGTTAAATAAAAAAGTTTTTAAATTCGCTTAATTCAAATGTCAATAAAGATGTATGTCAGTAAAATATAAAAATAAAAAATAATAAAAATAAAGTACTGATTTTTCATAATTCGTTTCGTTTTTACGTTTCAGTTTTAATAATTCTTACGGATAATATTTTTGTATGAAAATTATACAGTTGCAAAGTTATATTAATTAGCTAATAATACTGCACAAATAAGTTAATAATTTAAATACCTCGGAAACGAGTATTACTTATTTTCTGCATCTCATTAAATATATTAACCCAGTTTAAATCTTTATAATAAATAGTAACTTAATATAACAGTCAATGAAAGAGATTTTATATTTACGTTTTAATTTTTGTACAATTTCTTTTTTAAGTATTTTTATTTTGCACATAAGTTTATAAATTTTCCTTTAAGTTTCTTTCAAGAAGTCGATGCATTAGCACCTACTCAATCTTTATCCTTAGTCCTCCCATTTAAAAGTAGCGGTTGTTAGGCATAATTTCTAGTCCTCGTAATCATTTAGTTTTGACCGTCTGACCTAAAATTGTGATAGGTCCCTTTAATTATGACCAATCAGTAATGCGAGACTGTGATGTGTGAAAAATTATGCCGCGATCTAATTTTCTTATAGATATAGTTGAAAGTTTTTATTATTTATTTTATTATATTAGTCACAGCTGATTGCATTATATTTTATAGTTTTTCATTTGTATATTTCTTATTATTTATGTACACTGAGAAAATTTTCCCGTAAAAATTGCGGTGAAACTCACCGTAAAAATTACGGGAAAAAACATAACCGTGGGACGGTTTGTCATCTTGAAAATTTTTATGAGAAAATTATTATAAATTTTACACGGAGCTTGCACGATTCGAAAAGCTCCGCAAAAATTACGGTGAGGCTCCCGTAAAAATTACGAAACTTTTCTCATAAATATTACGGAGCTTTGCCTGTAAAAATTACGGAATTTTTCCCGTAAAAATTACGGAGCTTTTCGACTCGCGCAAGCTCCGCGTAAAATTTACAATGATTATCCTGTAAAAATTTCTAAGATAACAAACCGCCCCACGATTACGTTTTTTCCCGTAATTTTTACGGTGAGCTTCACCGTAATTTTTACGGGAAAATTCTTTCAGTGTACATTTTGAAAATTTTGAATTTTTGCCTATAAGGCGAAAAAACGCTGTACCTATGATCTATCCATCTATCTAATTAGAATTCGTGCAAGTCGATGACTAGATTTTATAAACTTTATTTTTATATTCTAAATTATAAATCGTCTTAAATAGCAAATATTGTAGTGTGATAATTAGATTAAAAAGGTCCTTATTACCTAAATTATGAACTAAACAATCTTATTTTTGCAAAATTTTCTTTAATTGTGGTTTTATAATTCTGTTGCGGTTTGAATAAAGGATATCCATCCATCCATCTGAAACCGCCAAATTTTTTCTTACTCATCGGCGAAGCTCGCAGCCTCTCGCATGGGGAACGGAGCTCGACGCCACTCGGCGAGGGTGGCGTACGCGGAGTCGAGCAGCAGCAGCAGCCTCTCCCGCGGGCCTCGAGTGTAAGTAACGGGAGGCTCGTTCCTCGGGCTCGCGTCGTTGATTGCGCGTGACGGGCCCCCCCGGCTCAGCAGCCTCGTCCCTCGGCCGCGTCGTCCGAAGGGGGGCTGCCAGCGCCGGCGAGGCGATGGGGTTAGTGCACGCGCGCTCCTCTTATAGGAGCCGCGCGCGCGGAAAAGAGAGCTGAGCGAGAAGCGACAAAGGGAGAGTGAGCCTCTCTCTATTTTCAGCGAATTCCTCGCTCGCCACTCGGGAGCCTCGGCGCGATGGCTCCGCTCGGCTCGCCGGCTCTCTCTCTTCCTCGAGAGCTTGATAATCTCGGGGTGCGATTTATGCTCGCAGGTGTTGCTCTTGCGCGCGCGTCCCTTTCGCTCTCGGGGGCACGAGGGCTTCCTCATATCGATCGCCCGGGGACCGTGTCCCGCGCGCGCCGAGCTCCCCCTTTTTTCGGAGGGAGGCGCTTTTTTTCTCGAGCGCGCGCGGGGGCGGCCCTCATTGTTTTGCCGCGGCGCGCGCGCGCGCGCGCTCATTCCCCGGGTGTGCGGAGGGCGCGAGGTGGAGGAGGGTACCGCGTACGCGTACTTGCGGCCTGCGCCGGGGATCGATGCGCTCGAGACTACCCCCCGATGATTATTGCCGCGGGGGATTTTGCGCGGCGGGAGGACGCTGCTTTCAAAAGAGCCGACGCGAAGGATGAATAGGCCGCGCCGTGTACGTGACATCCTTTTTTTTTTCTTCTTGGACTTTTTTCTTTCCTTCGCATTGATGGGTGATTCTGAGAAATATGCGGACAGAGTGGTGGAGAGGGATGTTAAGTAAGATCTTTCTCTTTTTTTTTTAGAAAAAATTAACAATTTACTAGATTTCTACATCTTTGCTCAAGTTAGCGCGTGACTTTGAAGAATATGAAAAATGTCTTTTTTTTTTTTAAGGTAGAGAGCTTGCAAGTCAAATTTTATCGAAAAAATCAAATTAATACTTTTGAATTATTGAGTTAATGCGTGACTGAAGAATATCAACATGAATTTTTTAAGTTGAGCTTGCAAATAAAATTTTGCCGAATAAATCAACTATTGATTTTTGTACTTTTTAGTTGACGTGTGACTTTGAAGAACATGAAAAATGTGTTTATTTTAAGGTCGAGAGCTTGCAAGTCAAATTTTGTCGATGAAATCATAATGTTAAATTTTGTATTTTTGAGTTAATGTGAGACTTTGAATAATATCAAGCATGATTCTTTTTAAATTTGGGAGCATGCGAGTCAAATAAATTTGCTAAAAAAATGAATGGGATAGTTGGTTGAAAATAGATTTTGTATCTGCAGTTCCGTTGTAAAAATTTAATAACTAAAAAGAAACTAAGAATTTATTGAAAATTTCAAATTGACTTTACTCGTACCTTTAACGAATGTCATTATTAATTTTTAAACTGCGGTGTTATAAAATCGAAATCTAAAATCCATTCGTGAAAAGTAAAAAACCGAAATAATTTATACACGACTGCAGAAAGTTACCGCTCGATACGATAACGATTTTCTATTTTAATTTTTTCCCATTTCTTCTTTGTTCCCTCTGTAAACCCCACCAATACTCTACGTATAAGTGCCCCTAACGAAAAAGGCAAATTTCAATTTGATAGTACAATTCAAATCTGCGGAAAACAAAAACACTTTTCGGAGTTTTCGCGAAGAAAAGTACCTCAATATCCTTTTTTTGCGAAAATTTTACGAAATGTGCTTCTCTTCACGGAAATGTGGCGAAACGTGCTTTACCTCCGGAAAATTCACGAAACCTGGCTTTCTCCGCCGGAAGATGTAAGACGATATAAACGCGGCTAGAAAGGAAAATCGCAAAAACTGCCTCCTCGCGGCGCTTCCCCCGGCAGTCCCATAAATTTCCTCATTCTCCTTTCATTCGGACTACGTCCCACGACAGTCTCATCCGACTTATGCGAAACTTCGTGCCGCGGCGAATCTCAAAGACACAGCCGACGCGGAACGACAATGAAATCATCCCGCGAAGACTCGATAGCTCGCTCGCTCGCGCGACAGCGTCGTTCGCGTGGGAGTCGCGTATCCGCCGGATGGCGATTCAATATTTTCGCGGCGGCGCTTCGCGTTTCCCTCGGTGCACCTGGCGCGCCGCGAATGACGAGCGCTCGTAAAAAACGATTCGCCGCGCCGTGAAATGTCGCCGCGTAATAAATTCTCGCCGAGTTTCCCCGAAGAAAAAGGATTATAAAGGATTTTCGTTTCCAGCGGGGAAATTTTATTCGCCGAGTTAAGTCGAGGGGCTGTATACTTGCGCTTTAGTTTAAAATTCATCCAACTTGCGGTGTACCGCTGACGTGAATTTATTATAACTTCGTCTGCCTTCTGTACAGCGTGGATTTGCTCAGTTATTTAAACATTATCAATGCTCGAAATTTCGAGATTAGGAAAGAAAAATAGTGATTAAGACTTGCGCGCTTACGTAAATAGATTCGTTTTATCTATTCATTTCAGCGTGCCATTGTTATTAAGCAAATAGGATTTACTGTGCTTGCTGCTAAAACAGTAGGAGTGTTATAAAAAAACTCGTAAGTGAAAACTGTGTTCATTTATTTCGTAGAAAGTATCACCTGATTCGTAAATAAAAGCTGATAAAAGAGGTATCATTTGATTAATTACGTTAAGTTACATTAGCGTCCAGACAAGCCCTATTAATTAAACAAAAGACAAGACACACGAGGAGTGAGAAAACATAAAATATTAGCGCAAAACTTCTATTATCAGCGAGCAAACATATACGGCGGGACGATGATAAAATGTATTTTTCACTACTACTGCATACAATCAGAACTATTTATACATCATCCTCAAATGAAATCAATGATTTTTATTTTGGTCTTGGTAAAGCATCGAAATAGCCGCGATCGTTAAAAATCTGTCACCGAGCAACACCTTAAAAAAAAAGAGTCTCCTCTTTCGTGACCTCGCGCTTATCCTACCACTGGTTACAAAAATGATAAATGTTATCGTTAGTTTCGGCAACAAAAAAAGAAACAAGAGCACGAAAAGAACTGCGCAGTGATAACGCGTTATGCAAGGCGCCGCACGAGCACCGATAAAAAGTAGGCGCCGAGAGAGTCGGTGCTCGAGTGCACGGCTCTCCCCCACCAGCGTCGCTTTATTCGCGAATTCGTCAAGCGCCGAGGTCATTTTTTTTTCACCGGGCGTTATCTCCCGGCGCTGGCCGCGTGCGCACGAGCCGAAAATATTCGGGGTTCTTAAAAATTTCAAACGCCCGAGCCGCGTCTCCCTCTGACGCGCTAACGAGCCCGATGCACATCGTAAAAGAGCCGCTTTACACAGTGCTTTTAGAATTCCGTCGCGGCGCCGGCCGGTTATTTGTCGCGATCGTCGCCGATAACGAAAAAAAAAAGCCGATAAATAAAATGACAGGAAGCTTTAAATTTTAATTGACGGCTAAAAGTGGAGCGTTTAATATAATCCGGGAAAAATCGCGAGCGAACCGTAATAGCGATTCGATCGATTGTCCATTATACAAAATTCGCGGATTCCGAAATCCGCAAGAAACGCCGGCGGAAGACAAATCGCTTCCTTCCTCGCGGGCGGAGAGGGAAAAAAAAGGGGGAGGCGGAGGGAGAGAGGATCATCCCCGGGAAGAAAAAGGGGGAGACGCCGCCGGGGGGGAGGAACGAAAATAATATTCGCGCGCGCGAATTCCCGAACGAAAACAGTCCGGGGAAGCGGAGCGTGCGTCAGTCAGTCCGAAAGTTTCATTACCCGCGCGGCCCCCCCCTGTTTTCCTCCGTTCTCCCATCGCCGGCTTTCTCTCCACCTTTATATTTATACCTCTATTTTATCTATTTCTTATTTTTTCCCCCCGCGCCCCGCTCGCCTCTCCCAGTCATTTTCTACCTCTCGCTTCGTACGCCTCCCTTTTTCCACTTCTCTCTCTCTCTCGTTCTCGCTCGCTCCTCGGGCGTGTATGGATAGGCTCGATGTATAAATATAATACCTAGATACGCGAGCGGGACCACGAATATATATCGCGCGAAACTCGTGCGGCTCGCGCATTTATAACCTCGGGGGTGAGGAGCGCGCGAGCACACCCAAGGAAAAGGGCTTTTGTGAGCGCGCGAGGCGCAGCGCCGCGGCGGCGACGACTGCGATAAATTGATCGCGCAAAAATTCCGACTCGCCGCGTTGCCCAAATTTTATTTTCGTACGTGACACTACATCAGGTTGAAATGCTCGAGCGGTGTATTTCTTTTTTTTTTTTTTAAGAAAAAGGCTAGGCTGCGGTTAAAAATTACCAGCGAGAGAGGAAATTTAAAGTATTTTTCTTGCCGCGTAGTATGAAAAAATTATTTGTAGAGTATTCAAGTTATTCAGATTGTCAATAAGGTGAAGTGAAATATTTCTATTTTTTAAATACTTTATATTTTAAAAATTGAAATATTTAATTTATTAGTTTCTTAATTAATAAATGTTATTTTAATACACAATATTTTTTAGTAATGAAAAATTTATTAAAGTTTAATATTACTTGGAAAATCGACCTGCGGTAAGAAATAAAAGTTACTTTTATTTAATATATTGCACAGAAAAACTTGTTCCCTTATTCAGATGCATTGCATAAAGTATGAATTTTAGTGTATGAACTGAAAGCAAATGTTTTATTAAATTTAGTTTAATATACATTTTCTCTTATAATTGCGAATTTAAATAGTTATAAACTTTGTAATTACAAAATGATACATTAACAGTTAAATTAGCAACAGCAATAAAAAAAATACATATCTTTTAAATTCGTGTACAGATAAACTAATAATAAATTTAGTTTTAAAAAAACAATCGAAGCATGTTTAATTATTCAGCATCTTAATTTATTATCTTACGAACAAAAAATAACGACTTATTTATAGCCAGGTTGTTTTGACTAATGCTCTGAAAAAAATAATGAGATTGCCCTTTCTCCGCGGGTGTAAGTAACAAGATCGCAGCGCAGCGAAAAAAAAAAAATTGCACTTGACGTCACCGGAGCGCTTGGTATCGCGCGCGGACATTTTTCAGTCGCGCGATCTTGTTTACGAGCCGATTGATGCGCTCGCGGCACCAAAGTCGATTTTCCCCTCTCATTATGCAAAAGCGCAAAACAAATTACGGCACTTATTTATAGCGCCATTATCTCCGGCGGCCAATTTGATTGAGGACTAAGCGGAATTTCGTCGGGGCGGATACGCGGCCGTTGAATTTTCAATCGCGTATCGCGCGCACACTCGAATAATTGAGTGTTTCACCCGCCGGGGCAGCGTAAACGGACTTTACGATGTTTGCATAAACGAGTCGCGCGATTACGGCCTAATGAGCTATACGCTTTTTGTTCGGGCTGCGGATTTGCGATTGAAAGCGGCGGCGACCGCGCCACGTGCGGCTCGCGCAGCTTTTCCCCCGGCTTTCTGCGTCGCCGCGTTATCGAGGATAAAGCGTACGTTGCTTTTTGTTACTTTTTGAAGTTTTTTCTTTAAAGAAAAAAAAAAACGTATCATACATCAATAGCAATATAAGTTAAACGCGCGATTAGCGCGCCTGTTTTCGCCGTCGCTATTCGCTAAAAAATCTCGCGCGTCTGCGGGATTTATCACCCGCGCGGTGTTTTCTTGGGACTCGCCGCGATGTACAATCTGAGATTATCGCCTTGTGGAAGGACAAAAAGCTCGGTGAAAAAACGCCGAGATAGCGTCCCAATCGCGATTTGCGACACTCCGTCGTACGAGATCGACGAGCATCGCCGGGGGAGCATACGGCGGCGCTGCACGCTCGCTCGCTCCAAATAAAAGCGCCCGTATCAAAGTGTGTCATTGAAAGGAAAACGGCCGGGCGACGCCGTGGCGATAACCGGCGCGCATTCATAAATACGAAATCCGCGCGGAGAGAGAGAAGCCGGTGAATAATCGATGCTCGTGCAATGAGAAAAAAAAATGCTGCCAACTGTGCTTTCTCGTATACGGATCACGGCGAAAGGTTACCGAAAGGAAATTTGATGGAAAAATTACCGTTTGATTTCAGAGATTTACAAAAATTAAAGTACCTCAATAGGATGCTTCATTATTTTTAATAAATAACTTTTATTCTGAAGAATATGCAGCACAAAATGTTAATATTAAAAAAAAAGAAAAAAAAAGTTTTATCGTGTCAAGTGTTACTTAAATATTTCTAAAATCCAATTCATAAAAATCGTTAAATTTATTAAATGGGCTTTCAATAATTAAATTCGATATATGCGTTTGCAAAATTTAGAAAGGATCATCATAATGTCAGAGATAATTATACGGGGGATTAAGTAAAAACAGAAATGACTTTTTTTGGACTTTTTGTGCTTAAACATAGTCTTCTACATCGATAAACTGACAAAAAATTTGTTCAGCCTTGTGCAAAGATCTCACTACGAGGCAGCAAACCTATCTTGTTTCAGAAAAAAAAGGAGAGAGACGAAATCACGCGTGGAGCAATGACGCGCGTACGATTGCGACAGTGCGACGAAGTCCGATGAAGGAAGATGAGGTCGCGTTTATTTAGTCTAGGAGGCGAGGAAGAGTGAAGTTATAGAAGCCGCCTTTTTTCACCCCTTCGATCGGCCTCGGGGTCTTTAATTCTTTCAAGATAAATTAAATCACTCGAGATGCCTACGCGGCAGATTCGCTGGCATTTCCCCGATTATTGGGGTTTGCGCCTATCGGCCTCTCTTTAGATACAGGCAATGGCTTTGTGCTCGAATTTGTGACAAGTGGATTTTAGCCGGAGACAACGGCCGCGATAAAATGATAAAATCGTTTCTGGAGAAAGATAATAAATGAGATGAATTATCGAGACACGCTGCGGTATTTTAGTTATCAATGTTGTTTTGTCTGGATTTTTCGAGAAAGATCGACCGGGGCACTTTCGTTTCAATCAAGCATTCAAAATACCATTATCTCTGAGTGAAGCTTCATTTATTAAACGAAATACGAATTAATTTTAATTAAGTGCTTTTATATGCAACTATTTAGTCGCGCTCTCTACAGTCGAATGAGTAAAAACCCTTTATAATTGCACTGAAAATTAGTGAAATGTGCTCTTATAATCGACGAATTAGTAGAGAAGTACATTTTACTAATTGAAGTTTTTCTCCAATTCCACTTCGGAGGGTAAATTCAAGTTTTTACAAATAAAGAGCTTCCCTATTAAATTTTTAACGAAGCCAAACGCTATAAAAGCCAAAGTCTTTTCAAATAAAGAGCTTCCCTATTAAATGTTTAACGAAGCCAAACGCTACAAAAGCCGTATCTCGCCCAGATTAAAAAAAAAAAAAACTTCGACAAAGCGCAACTTTTTCTCACGAAATTCCGGCGTACTTTCGCACGCTCAAAAAAATTCCTCGCGGTGCGTTTTTTTTTACTCGGCGAGCCGTCGAGGAGACGCGAGATCAAACGTTAATTAGCCGCGCGCGCAGGCAGAAACAATGTTTCTGCGGCGGACTGTATGCTGCCGGGTACTGGAGATCCGCGACGCGCGAAAGATTTATGCGCGCGGAGATCCGGGGATTTTTGCGTCGCCGTCATTTCTGCGCGGCCTGCGATCCGCGATCGCCTTATCTCGCCGCGGAGATGGAAAAGCTCGCAGCTGCGCCGGCCGCGCCTCGGGATAAAGCGCGCGGCAGCCCCTGACAGACTGAAATATCGCGCGGGCGCGGGGAAAAAATTGCGATGACCATTAGAAGCGCATTTGCCCGACGGACAATTTGTTTCCGCGGGAGCTTTTACTATTTTCGTCGGCGGTGGCTTCCTTAAGCGCGTTGCACGAGGGGACAAAGAGGCGTTAAATATTTTACGGGTTTTAAAGATACGCCTGCATAGAAAAATGTGGATTTTTCGAGAAAATAATTGGGGGAATGAAGATTTTTTTTTTAATTAGACGCTTTCTAGCTTGGAAACTTTAAAAAAAAGATAATTTACTAAAATCTCGCGGATTTTGAAATTTGGATCGTTACGGATCTTTCTCTTTGCGAAAGCAAAGTTTTATGCACTCTAAACTTTCTAAAATATATAGGTCGCCAGGTGGGTCCTGAATTTTGATGATATAAAAGTAGTAAAAAACTAAATTTTTCTGCTGTGCATGTTTTTTGGTACCAATTTTAATGCTCGAACAAACATGGCTGATTATCAGTACATAGAAGTATTAGAGATTTCAAACTATTCAATTGGATATCAGAGCGGCGATTATTTAAGACACAAAAGGACCTCGAAAATATTATCGCATATTGGAGTGACCATAAATTTTTAAAAGTCTTGAATTTGCACCTTTAAAAAACTTTCTCTTTGCGAAAGCAAAATTCTTGGACAATAAACTTTCTAAAATATGCAGCTCGCCAGGTCGGACTAGAATTTTGAGGATATAACAATAGTAAAAGGTGATATCAAATTTGCATTCAGTACTCGAGCTTTCGAACAAAGATATCTGATTTTAAACAAGTATTGAAGATTTCGAAATATCTGCACGTAAATTACAATTACGCTAAAAAAATAACTCTACTAAGTTATTATCAAAGCTACGGTTATTATTCAAGTATAATCGTAGCTGCACTCCTCGATGAAACGAACAACAGGAAGAAAGAGAAGTCGCGAGTGTCAGCGCGTTGCCGACTACAAAAGCAAAAATTTATTCGCAGCCTCCGCGGGCGAAGACGCGCGCGCAAAAATCCAGCGCGGAAATCTCCTTTCAACGTTTCGAAGTTAGCGGGAGAGCCGCCCCGCGACGACCCCGGCGGAATATATAACGCACAAGGAGCGAAGTATAGAAACGACGTGCGCGACGACTGCGAAGAGCGCGTCGGCGAGTGCCGACCGCGAAGAGGGAGTCGCGGAGAGAGAGAAAGAAGGAGAGAGAGAGAGAGACAGCGAGAGAGATTCTACGTTTTGAACTTTACCGAGCGACTCGCGGTGCAACCTGCGGCTGCGTCTCGTAAATAGGCTTTCTTAGGCGACGGCGCGCTGATCAATGACCTTAATGGAGCCACGCGCTTAGCGGCCGAGGCACTTCAAAGGGGATCGGAGCCGCGGTTTCGGATGTGGAGCAGTTATAATCTGCGCTCTGCTTGACATCTTTGCGGGGGGGAGGGAGTTTGGCTCTCGTGATTATTGACTTAGTGGCTTTTGTTTTGGTTTTGGTTTTCCGGGATTTTCCTTCCTATTGAAAATTCTCTTCTGAGATTTCGTAAATTTTTCACTTGGGAAAAGATTTTAAAAAGGGAAAATTAGCTTTAAAATGTTCACGTGAATCTGTGGATCGTATACGAATTTTCCGAATCACAAAAACACCTATGAGGTATGCGCTGACAGTGCCAAATCTACTTTTAAATAAAAATAGTAATTTTACATATTATATAGGCAAAAATCTCATATTAATTGATCTCGTATGAGACTCGTATGAGAAGCAGCTGAAGTTTTTAATTTTTTTGTATATTATATTGCTGTTATTTGTTTAACATACGAAGCACATAAACAAACTGGCTTTAAAATCGTCGGTGTGAAGAAGAAAAGTGAACCCTGGTTTTAGCATAAATATGATTTGTGCTCATTTCGGGGTTAAATTTTTACTTCATACCGAAGATTTAAAAGCCACTCCTGTTCGTGTGCTTCATACCTCAAACAAAAAGCAGCAATAAATTATGCAAAGAAAAAAATCTCTGCAATAATAGTCAAAATTATCGAGTTAATTTTGATGTTACAACGTGTAATCTGCTGTTTTATATACGTTACGAGGCCTCAATGATTATCACATGAGTTTCGTATGAGATATAAGAGATCTCGTACGAGATCTCATATAATATGTCCACGTGGGCTACGGTGTACAATAATCGTTTGAATGAAACGAGCTGGTAGTAAAACATTTATGCTGTGAATAAGAGATATGTTTATGTGAACGAGCAGTGGAAAATGGAATTCTTCGTGCGTAGGTTTTTGTATAAAACATAAGGCGTTTTTTTTCTATGACGCCCGCATCACGTGTCCGCTTTCAAAGCAATGATAATTACTTACGCCTGCGTCCGCGTAATTTGTACTTTAAATGGCAGAAACATAAGTATTTCTAAAATATCGCTATTCACTCGCATATGTATTCTTACTCGCAATTGCATCACGCAATAGTCATCCGCGTTAAGACGGGAAATTTTTTTAATATACGTTAATCGAACGAACACCTGTACCCTAAAAATACATTTAATCCGAAGGTAAACAAAAAAACAAATAAAAATTTCTCCGTTAGAGATTAGAAAATTTACCGAGCGCTTTCAAATTACAACAGTAGACGCGGCGCTTCGAGTAAAGAAGGCGCGCGATCGTGCATGAATGGACTTTTTTTTTCGTCGGCGGACGGCTCGGGAAAAAGCGTAGGTGAACAGGTCGCGGCGGCGACGGAGGCTTTCCCCCCTCGCGACCGTCATTAGCGATTTGTCCGACGAGTCGCGCCTGCAGTCGAGACATTGTTTTCCCGCGCGTTTGCGCAAAACCACGACGCGCGTCATCGCCGACCGAGGCTTTTCCTCTCGCGCCTTTTTCTACCAGCCGCGAGAAGGGAGTGTCCGTAAGGGCTGTTTTTTTTTCTTCACCTGTAAAATAGTAGTCAGTTTTTTCATGTTTATTAATAAATCTTTTATTTACATTTAGTAAATCATCTTGCACTTTTTATTTTCGTTAATATACTTTAAGTGCATGCTTTGTTTCATAAAGATATTAATTTAAAAGTGAGCGGACCTAGATCCAACGCGAGAGCCTGAATTGGTTTGAGTATGAGAGAAAGTTTTTTATTTCAGTACTCTCTTATGTACTTTTACAAAAAAAACTATATTAATTATGTTGAATTTCTCCTTTACAGAAATGAATATGGACACGCTGGACAAATTGTGAACTGTTCAACTTAAAATTGATTACTTTGACGAATATAAAACCTCAATATCGACAAAAGCGGTTACTTATTTTTACAGGGGCTTGAGCACAAAAAAACGATTTAAATCTCTCGTTTCCTATCATTGATGGAATTTTTGCTTTGCTACATCGATCTTATTCCAAGTGAAATTCACTTATTATTCGCTGAAGATTGTTTTTTTTCCTTAAGCTTCTAGATTACTCATAGGATTACCAGCGATAACGTAATTATAATAGACTGCTATCTCCCGTGGAGGCGCGATTTACGTTTACCAATCGATAAGTTCCCTCCGTTATCGTCGCTTCCATTCGCCGATGGCTATAAACTAAAAAAAAGAAACTTCTCGAGCGACGTTACATCGTATAGGCCGGGCGTCGCGTCAATAAAAGAAAATTGAAGAACGTGCGCACGACTTCCGGAGTGCGAAAACTCCCGCCGCCGATAAAACGGAGCCTATATATACGGAAACTCCATCCCTCTCGCGATATCCACGCGTGGCCATCTCAGCGACAAAAAAAGAAAAAGAAAAGAAGGCGTCGATAAATGGTCGCGTTGCGCGCGCACCTGGGGAGGGTATTCTCCATTCGAGACGGCTCGGAGACTTTTCCGCGCGCGTGAATTCGCCTTCGATCGCGCAATTTCGCCGAGGCGGGGGAGGGATCGGCGCTTAATTAGCGGCGAGCCGCGGGGGCGGCTTGCGCCTCTGAATAATGCAAGGTGCCGCGCTATTACGCGGATTTTCCCATCCGAGGCGGGCCCTGCCTATTCGCGCGGCTCTCTGTGCACGCGAGTACGTGTGCGCGTGTGCGGGTGCACTGGCTTTTTTTTACGCTCGCTCGACTTTATTCCAGGCCGTAGCTCGCGGTCTCTGGTGACATTCGGAATTGCAGCTTGGCTCTTCTCGGAACGGAAAAAAAGTCAACCTGTAATTTTTTCGGTGAAAGGAGGATTGGGAGTTTGCTCGTAGCGCGGGGTTTCGACCGTCCGTCAAATGGGTATTACAGCTGTCCGATTGCGTGCACTCGGGTGTTATCTGCCTTTTTTTTGAATAATCATTGTCGGGGCGATTAACCGCGTTTAAATGTTGCGAAAA
Source organism: Eurytoma californica (assembly GCA_035586675.1). Lineage (NCBI taxonomy): Eukaryota > Metazoa > Arthropoda > Insecta > Hymenoptera > Eurytomidae > Eurytoma > Eurytoma californica. Next base: position 10,109,371 of record JAXIUT010000021.1, on the reverse strand, counting down.
GTACGAGAGTATCGAGATCATGGCTAATGCGGTTAGGCGCTTGGGGGATCGTATTATTGGTATATGGAACCGGCGAAAATTTTATTGCCAAGGGAGACGGATCTCGAGGATCGGAAGTGAAGTGAAGCAATCGACCGCAATTGAACATCGTATTTCCGGATTAATTGTGTTTGTTCGAGTATAGGAATTTCGCTATGAAATTTATAGAATCCGCCGTTAAATTTAAAGCTTAGCTGGTGGAAATAAACTTTCAATTTTTAAAAATCACCGTTAAAACGAAAGTTTTGCAAAAAATAGAATTAACCGGTTTTGCAAATGTTCCTAGCGAAGTGAATTAATGCCAAAAATTCTCGTTTATAATTTTTAGCGACATACGTTTCACTCAAAAAAACAAGATATCATGCATGACACGCCAATTTCATGAATATTCTTAATAATCATTAAGATAAACGTCATTTTAAATTCGCGCTCATCTCCGATAAACAATTTACTTTTTACCACTGATCAAACACCAATTAGCAGATAAAAAAAATGTGTGCGTTTACTCGCAAGAGGCAGAAAATAAACGAGGAATTCTCATTAACATAAACCCGGAAAACCCGGGGAAAAAAGCGGAATGAAAAAAAAAGGAGCATTAATAAGAGAAAAAGGCATGAAAAACTTCTCTCGCGCAACGAGAAAATCTCATGCGCTCGCCCCTAGCCGCGCCCCCTCGGGAAAGTGAATATACGTCCCGCGATACACTTCGCGGCGGCGCGTAAGTGCACTCGGCCCGCGCGGGAATCGTTAATGCCGCGTTCGCTTTTCGCGTTGCCGTGCGGAACTCGCAAGAGTCGTGGGTTGAATTTCTTTGCTTTTTTTTCTCCGCATTTTTCTTCTCTTTTTGTTTTTAATGCAACGAAGCGGGGGAGTTGCGAGATAATGGACGATTAATCGGACGGTGCGCTTTTAAGGGGGTTGGACGATTTTACGGAGCTTAATGAGTTACGATGAATATTGCGATTTGTAGCGTCATTAAATTTTAGTTGAAATTGAATAATTAAATTTGTCGAGTTGCAATGTGATAAAAAAATGATATACCTAAGTCGAATTCAAATTTGCTATTTTCTTTAATTTGGAGTATTTCATTCTGCACAAAAATATATGTACAGCAAATAAAAACCAAATGCAATGATTTAAACTTCGTTGCTCTCAATTAAAATTTTAATGAATATATACATTAAATAATAAAAAGAAAAGAAATTTTGATGATTTAATTTTTTAATTTGAACGAAATCGTTAAAACGTTAATAAAAAATTGTTTGCACTAATACTTCCAAAAATTCCATCGCAGAACAACCAATGAAAACCCCCAATAATATCGAAAAGTTAAACGCGCGCGCATCGAAGCGTGAAGAGGCATAAACTCTTTTAAGTATCGCAAAAATGCGAAATTTTGCGCATGCAATTGTCGGTCAATAATTAATCGCAGCTGGCTCAGCACTGACGCATGTACAAGTAAACTTTTTCGTCGCGCCACTTTTTTCATTCCCGTCGTATCGCCAGCCGGACTGCCGCGCCTCTCCCTCCTCCCCTGCTCTTTTATTTTTTTCTATCGCGCGATGGCGTAACGGCCCAGCAAAAAGCGAATTAAAAGCGTCTAGACGCATTAACTACATAATATCGCCTCCGTAAAGAAAAAAAAAGGCTAATCGGCTTGGCGCGCCGCGACAGGAAAGCGGCGCTCGCTCCCCGCGGGGAAAAAGTGTCTTTGAAACTATCTCCTCCGGATCGAGCGGAGTCCTTGGCGGCGCGCGCGCGATCAAATTAAAAAGCGGCGCGCATTTTCGGAGCGCCCCAGACGCGACGTACTATACGCGTCATTAATCAGATAGCCGAAACACGCGCGTCGCGACGCGCCGTCGCCTCGGCCCACTTGCGCGGCAGCCGCGACCATTATCAGGAGGTCTCCCGCGTTGTACGTCGAGCCCCCCCCCCCTCTCCGTTGATGCGCTCCGCGGCAGGCACGGCTTTCCTTCAAGGTCCCCGGCGGGACTCGTGGTTTTTTTTTCTCTCGACGCTATGAGCGCTGATTACGACCGGGGGACGGCTGGCAGACGGCGGCGTAGGCGGCTCCGGTTGGCGCCTTTTCGACGCCGCGCGGTGCAGCGCGAGCTCCGCGCGATAAAACGCCACGAAGGTGAACTCGATTTAGCTCGAAATTTGCCGCGCGATTGGATTCGGTTTATCTGTTGGTTTAACGAGTGTTTGTTTCGTAAATAACAATTTCATGATCGCTAAGGAGTGCGCTGTGCGATTCTTATCTCGTTACTTGTATTGCCAGGCAGACTACGTAATAACACGTCAATTTTTTTTTTGAAGTGTTTCTTTATTTACTTGACTAGCTAGGAGAGTCACGCCTTCCGGGATCCGGATTTGTCAAAAAAATTTGCAGAATGATTCTTTAATCAATCTCGAGATTTCATCCCACGAAGCCTAGTAACTAAAATGTGAGACATTATAAAAAATTCATAAAACTAAAACCTCCAAAATAACGAAAAGCATAAGAGTTATAATTCGTGACTTATCCGATTTAAATATTTTTATCGGTTCAAAAGTTATGCATCAATATTAAGTAAGAGGAGAAAATCAGTAGAATAATATATATAATAATTAAAT
>JAXIUT010000021.1:10089820-10106613 GCA_035586675.1 Eurytoma californica | reverse complement strand
TTTATCGGTTCAAAAGTTATGCATCAATATTAAGTAAGAGGAGAAAATCAGTAGAATAATATATATAATAATTAAATTCAAATTCCAATTTCTTTCGTAATCTTTTAGTAAAATTTAATAACGCGTAACTTTTGAGCCAATAAAGATTTTTTAATCTGATAAGTATTATGTTCTTCATTTTGAATTTTATTTCGTACTTTCTCTAATTTTTTATAATAAACTCGCACATTTTTGGTAATTGTCTTCAGAGAACAAAATCCTGAAATATTTTCAATATTTTAGATTCAAGAAAAATTTATTCTGAAATATTAATGAAAAATCCAGGAAGCCGAAGAATTATATTTCCTTAAAAACGAAAAATTTCCTTCCCAGTCTCCATTGATCGAGTCCCGACGGTATAAACAAGAGGCAACGTGAGCCTCGAAAAATCAGAAAAGTTCGGCCGCAAGGACGCGCGTTCGAGAGCGACCGACTTACTTAATTCGCTTATTCTCGAATTCGCCGGCGAAAAAACAAAGAAAACTCAAGCGCGTGCAGCGCAATCGCCGCCGCTCGAATTCCAAGCACGAGCCGTCCGTTCATTCACCGGTGGCCCCCGCGACTCCAATTTCGAGGCTCCGCGCGGGTAAAAGGCCGAAAGTAGCGCCGCGACGTCCTCGAAGCCGGCGTTTTTTCCGGCGGCGCGTGCGGCACCCATTAGGTCGGCCGCACGTGCCCCTTGGGGGGGGAGGCCCCCAGACGATAAGGGGAATCCACGACCGCAGGCGTCCGCGGTCGCGACCGCGATAAGGCCGATTGCGGCGTCTGGCGCGCGCACGTCCTGTCTCGCTCTATCCTCTCCTTTCCTTCTTTCTTTTTTTCCGTCGTTTATGACACGCTCGTCCCTTTCGACGCGTCTGGCGTTTTTTCTTTCGCCGAGCTCGACGCTTTCTTTTTTTACCTCGCGGCGCGGCGCGACCTCGGAAATTCCGCCGCGGGAAAAGCGCGCGGGGGATCGCGTTCGCGCGGCCAGACGCTACGCGGCGACTTTTCGACCGATGATTAGAGCGGGTTTGATGCCCTCTGGGGATCGGGTGTCGCGCGGATGAGCTAAGCCCGGCACTCGAAGCGTTTTTATCGCGATTTTTGTTTTTTTTTTTTTTTTTTTCAAACGTAAGTGCGCGACCGGATTTCGTCAGACTTCGTTTCGGGGCTCGCGATGGTCTCTCTTGCCGTGCAATGACCAGACGCCGGCGATTCTTTTACACTGCACGTGTTGGCGATTTTTTCTTGGTGTTAAGTTGCATTTATAGAAAACAGTCGAGGCGACACGAACACCTTGGATTTGTCTTATTGGTATGCGTGTCACTTCTGCAGTTTAAAATTCCGTATGTTTGATTCAATTCATAATTTATATTCAAAGGATTTTCCCACATTGAAATTGCTTAATTTACGAATTGCGGCAATATATAAACTTATGCAAATTTTAATAAAGCGCTGAAGATATGAGACCTATCGGGATTACTACCGCAATATCATTAATTATAATACATTTTTAAAGTCATTGCCGTGATAAGATAGGTACAGCGTGTGCATAAAACAAGTTTAACGCTTAAAATGAAGAAAAAAAATTTCTCAATTCACGAACGATACCATCGAATGACCAACGCAGCTCGAACTATTGGAGACGACCAGGCCTCAGAAATGTTGAAAGCTGCAACACATCGGTCCGAGAGAAATCGATTGATAGATAGTTATTTATTTTTAGCATGTATTGTACAATATTAACAGCCTTAAAAGCTAAAGAATTTTGCAAACTTAATTACAGTAATAATATCACAGTTTGCACAAAGTCAATAGTACAATGACAAACATTGAAGATATTAAATCTAATTTTATATTTACCTATGAAGGTCATAAAAAATATAATTAATAATTAATTATTACCTTTTAATTATGAAATGAATGAAATAAAAATGTGTAAATAAAATAAAATAAAATCATACTAAAAGCGAGAAAGGAGGGAGAAGGAGAGGGCCGTTCGTCCGCAAAAGGCGCGTATATCATTAAGGCATTCGGCCCACGGTGCAGCGGGCACGCATTAATTTATAAACAGCGCGCGAGAGGCGCGAAATGCAAATATTGATAAGATACGATCTCGGGCATCGTGCAATTACGGCGCGCTCGCGGCAAGGACTCCCGCGCGTACGCGCGTCGAGGTGCGCCAAAAAGCTCGTACCGAAAAAAAAAAGAAGGAAAGGAAAACGAGGCGAAAAAAACAAGCCTCGCGCGAGTGCGTCACGGCGCAGGCGTATTTTTCAGGGGCCACTTGTGCGAGGCTCGCGCGTTATCGCGTCGCGCGGCTGGCGCTGATTAGCCGCGCGCGCGAGACCGAAAATAAAACGGCGGCGGCTTATCGGCCCCCCGTAATCGCGTCTCGCCGTGTGGCTGCGCGCGCGCGCGACTTTTCTACTATCCACTCGCGGCTCTTTTTCTTCATTTTTCCTTTCCTTCGTTTTTTATCGTCTGCCGGCGAGACGCAGCCGCGAGATGCGCCGGCGAGATACGCGCCGCAGTTCCTTTTATCGCCTTCCTCCTCGGCCGCGGAGACGCGCGGCAATTAATTTTTATTTCTTCCTTTTTTTTTTTGCGCCGCGGAACTATGCCGTCCCGTCGATCGACGCAGCTCATTAGGCGAGTTCGCGCGATTGTCTCGGCCGTATTTCCGTTTCAAATTGAAATCAGAGTATCGATGCTTTTCCCGCGGGGGAAGGGGGGAAACGCAGGAACTCGAGTTGCTGCGCAAGCTCGGTGTTTTTGCGCAGCGCTCGGCAAACACGCGCGGCCGTTACATTGTTTTTCAGCTGGGCGAATAACTGCGTAAATATTTTCACGCGCGCACGCCTCTCTTGTGTCGCACTTCCCCTCTTGTCTCTCGTACTCATCTTTCTCGTAATCTTCGCTGCGCTACCGAGAAATTGTGACCTCCTGATCTTTCCCTCGCGGCCGCTCTTATTTCATTCATTTAATCTCTTATAAAAGTTTTATCAAGCTTCTTTTTCAGGCGACCTCTTCGGCACGCTGCTTTTTTTTTCTTATATCGTACCTCATTAGTTTTTATTCCGCTTTTTTTTTTACTCTTTCGCGCAAAGTTTTATGTCGATTCATTCAGACTCGTATTTTAACTGTGTGACTAATGCTTAATGAAATCACTGTCACATTCGTTTTTAATTACGCCGGATAATCTGAAATGGAAAGTTGACAAAATCGTATCTGCAATTGAATGTTTTCTTAGTCTTGCGTAATGTAAAAAATACTTTATCGAAAATTACGTTCGCAACAAATACAGAAATCACTTCCTAACAGATTGACTTCATTTTAGATTTTCTTTTCCTAATTTACTAATAATTTTCTTTAATGCAGAGTGGAGTTCGTTATAAATTGCGCGAAGATAAATTAGTTACACCATAATTTATTACAAAAATAGAAAATTTATTTTAAAAAAAAAGCAAGACAATCGTTATTTCCATCACCTGCGCGACGAATAAAGCTTTTGCAATTTTCAGCGTACTAAAAAAATAAACTATCGTGCGTTGATCAATAAGAAGAAAAAAATAAAAAAAAGGAAAAGGCGAAGCGTGAAGTATAGAAGCTCGCGCTGCGGAATCCCCGCGGCCTCCGTAAACTGGCCTGTTCGCACAATACTCGGCCGTAAACTTACGTATCAATGCATCGTAAGGTATTACGTACGCCCAACGCGTGCGCGCGTTTCGGGACGATCCCCCGATAAGGCTCTCTCGCGCGTGTGTGCATACACGCGCGCGCACCTACGGATGCACCTTGCACCCCGTCGCGGCCAGCCGCTCCCCCTCCCGCGCATAAACACGGCAGAATGCGGTAAGGAGGTGCTCCGGGAATATAAATTGCGCGCGCTCGAGAGATAGAGAGAGAGAGGGGGGGAGAGGCAGATAGTAGGAGAGGACAACAATGGGCTCTATTGTTGAATAGAGGAGGGAGGAGCGCTGAAGATGCGCATCGGCGCGAGGTCGAAAATAATATTTCGCTTGTATTTTGACGGACGCTCTTGTGATATTGATTCGAAGCTCGAGTTATTGACGAGGAAGAGCGCGGGTATTAAAATACCGATTGATTTGATTTAGAGAGGGTTTTATTGTGGGCTTAATTTTCCATTTTCGCATTTGCGAGCGGGTCCTTTTTTCGCGAGAAAAGTGAAAAGTCAAGGAGGTTTTTATGACGGACGGTGAAACGCTTTAGGCAGTCGATTAAAAAACTTCGTGCGTCACTTATCTATACGCTTCGCTACTGCGTTTTCCTCCGTTACGTAAGGAATTTTCATTTGCAATTTTTGCTAATGAAGTTCGAAAGGATAAATAATTTATCGCTCAAATTTTAAAGTAAATTACTTAGACAAAAAGAAAATTAAGATTAGCCGCGTCGTTCGATGTAGGTGCTATCGTTATCTGAATTTATTTCTGCACCGTTTTAAATGTAACGCAATCTCATAAAAAAATTTGGATACACTCTTGGAGATGTTCTTCCTAAATTTGTATTTTCTAAACAGCTTTGACAAATTGTATAAAGTTATTCATTTCACTGGAAAAATTTCGTTTACAAATGGTACCACATGCGCACATTCGAAAGAGGAAGTAAGTAAACGTGCGTGCGGACGAATAAACGAGGAAAAGGCACATAAAGAAACCGTGATGCACACACGCGGAAGTAGGAAAATGAAAAATTGCCACTTCAATTACTGCTATCTCCGCGAGTACCGTTCAATTTAACAAAAGACGCGTAAAATGTCCTATTTACCTAAACAAACTTACAAACAATAATAACCCTCCTATTTTAAGTGAAAAATAACGTCAAGTTTCACTTAAATAACTGACTAATCTCTAATTCTACGTCAAAAATCTTCTATGTAAGGCAATAAGTGGAATTTATTTTACGTTAAAAAACTGGCTATTCACTTATTTAAGTGAAATCTCACTTATTCAACTGTACCTGTTCCATCGATCTCTAACTCCGGTAAAATCTTCCAACCCCAAATTTAATAAAAAAAAATCAACCCGTGAGCTAAGCTCCCGCAGTGAAGCACAAAATCCAAGCTGGACTCTCGAGTCCCGACGAAAATATACCCGCGTCCATCGGTCGAAGCGACGAAGACGAAGATGCGCTCGCGCGTACACGCGTATAGACGCACGTACGCGCGGCGCGCACTCGTCTCGGGGCAGCGAGCGAGAGAGAAAAGACAGAAAGAGAGAGAGCGAGAGAGAGAGAAAGGGAGAAGAGAGAAAGAGTGAGGAAAGGAGCGAGGGGAGGGCGCCCGAGCCCGCGCGCGCGGAAGAAAGCGAGAGGGAGCTAAATGATGCGGCAGAGTTCGTTGGCACGCCGCGCTCGCGCGTAATGATATAGATATATTCATCCACTCTCGCGCTCGGGAATGCTATTACTGGCCTTTTCGCGGCGCAGGCGCATCGCCGCCGCCGTGACAATGGGCCAGCCGCGGAGTTAAGATCCTTTGTGCGCGGAGGCACGGACAGGGGGGGGGGAGGTGCACGCTGCACAGGATTTGCGTGCCTCGAACGCTAATGCGCGCCTTTGCGCGTATACGCGCCTCATCCGAGGTCCCTCGCCTCTCGCGCCTTCCCCCCTCGGCCGCGCCGCGGCGACGTACGGGGATTTGCATCGGTACCCGGGGTTCAAGAATCTCGGCGCGATGTTACGCGAGAGACTCGGCCTCTCCTCGCGGTGTTTGTGTGCGCGCGTGCACCCACCTAGGAGCTTTCGAGCCCTCCTCCCCCGCGACCGCCCGCAGCCGTGTTTTCGCCTTTTTTTCGGGGGGAGCAGGCACGCGGCTACGTCGGCAAGCCTATAGACTCGCCGTGTTTAACGGACTGGCTTTTCCTTTTGCGACGGGGGCTAAAGAGGAATCCGGCGAATCCCGCTTTTCATCGGCTCTGTACGCTAATTATTTATTCGCGGAGCTGAGAAAATGGCAAAAGAAAGGTGACGCGAATTCGTTCGACTTGAATTACGTACTTTGCATTCTTATGTATATTTAAGGAAATTGAAGATTCTTGCACTTCACTGCAATACTGCACGTGGAGGAAAAAGCTCTACTAAAAATTGTAAAGCTCAATCTTAATCCTTACAGATTGACATTATTTGAAAAATCGCAAAAGTTTCTTGCAAAATTTATTAGGTTTCCAGAAAATTGTGAAAGAAACTAACAATTTTTAGTGCAGCTTTTCTCCGTGTAGGAAATATTTCTTACAAGAATGTATAACATATGATGCGTTATTTTATACATACCTACTAAGAAATGTTTACTCGTAAATTGAAAAAACTGTCGGATATTTTTCATTTTCATTCCATCGTCGCATGTAATGTAAATAATTCAAAATGAAAATTTCATTAACTACTGGAAAGGATGAAGGAATTTGCTTTATGGCCGGCATCTGCAAAAGGATTTGAAAAATTCGCTGAATGACGAATGCGTTTCAATTAATAATTAATGCACTGGTTATTTGATTATAAAAGCATAATATAATAATGGATAGTTATATCTGGTATGTAAATAGACCGTACCACAGCCACCTCACCTTTTACACACCACCGCATGTACATATAATAAAGTCATAAAGACAAGTCGGCTCTAAAATTCATTGAATTGCTTCATTTGAATAATTGTAATGATAAAGCTGGCGCCAGCGTTCTTACCCTACCTCCCATTTAAAACGCATACATTTATCTAATTTACGATTATCAAATTTTTAATCTGCACAAATGTAAATTCATCTGTTTTTTTTTTATTCGCATCGCGAATTAGATGCATCGCGGACAATACCGCAGCGAATGCACGGTAATAAATTCGCGAAGTAAAGCGTTGAAACAATAACAATAGACTATAAAAATCATCGGATTAATCTCGCGCCTTATTTTTACCCTTCTTCGGCAAAGCCAACCGCGATCCCCTGTAGCTCATTAAACTTTCATCGCGGATCGAACACAACGCCTCGCGCATTTCAGCCCGACAAAATCTGCTCCTCGCAAGCTAATTTTGCAGCCGCTATCGCGTTAAATTTAAATCTAGTCGATCGGCCCGTCCCCCACCCAACCCGGGCGCGCCGCGAACTGGAACAAAGATTCGATCAACAAGTGTTTCGGCGAGGCGTGTGTACACACGCCACCGTAAATTTTATCACAAAAGCCTTTGTGCGCCGACCCCCTCGTCGCGCGGGACGACGACGACGACGGCGCGTCGTCGCTTCTTTTGCGCTCGCCTATACGTTTTTCGAGGCCAACGGCTTCGTCGCGCCCGTTGTTCGCGCGTCCCGTTTCGGCCGCGCCCGCAGGACAGCCGCGATGATTGATGAGCAGCCGAGGAGGGCCCGCGTCATTAGCGGCCCGAGGAATCGTCGCGCGATCTTATCGCTGGAGCGACCGTTTCTCCGAGTGCACTTTGCATTCGGCCGATCGCCACTTCTGGAACGAGAGCTACTGGGAGATGATGTTTATCCGGAGGTTGGGCACTCGAAATTGTTTTCCGGCGGAGAGTAGAATTATTTTCGGGAAAAAGTCCATTGGATCCATCGGATAGAATATAGATTTAATATTAATGTTTGTGTTGAGAGTTAAAATGAACCGATTGGTGTGGAAAGTGGGTTATTGGGTTTAAATGGGACTGCGGGTTAGAATGGGTCACCTCGGGAAATTATTTTATTTTAGATTATTGATAAGATGGTTTATTAAAAAGAATTTAATTGTGAATGAATATCTGATATAAAATCGATTATTGATATATTTACTGTAATCAGTTATCATAGCAATCAAATGCGTTTAGATAGGTATTTTAAATGTTCTAATAAAATAATACGTGGGATTTAAAAAAAAAGGTACTAAATTAAAAAACCTACAATTATTAATTTTAATTTATTCAAATTTCTTTAATCAAAATTGATATTTGTACACTATTTCATTTTCTGATTCAACGTATTTGATTATTACATTAATAAACATTATTAATTGACATAAATCAATTTTGATTATGGACAGTACTAACAGACGAATTGTATAAATTCGGATATTGTAAGGTTGATGTCTATACAGTGAGCCCAAGCACTGCAGGTTTGACATTGTATTCAATGCAGTAACTTTTTGGACTATTAAACTTTTGTTTTATCAAATACTTATTCAGTAAAACGGAATTCAAACGAAAAAAAATGCCGCTATATCGGTTACTCTTTTAAAAATTAACTTTTCTTCAATGAAACTTTTATCAAGCATGATTTTCAATGACGAAACGCAGCCAAAACCATCAACTCATCACTGAAATTTCAGAGAAACATCAAAATTTTACAATCAAAAATAAGTGTCCGTTGTTGCAATGCTTTTTTATTAAATTAATTTGAGATAAGCGACGGCTTGTTCTTTTTTTAAATTTTGTGCTTTTTCACGATTAAAATTCGAGTCATGAAACTAATAACAATGAAAACTTTACGAGGACATTGTAAAATGATTGTAGCGTGGGCTGTATAATTCGTCGTAACGATAACGGCGCACGTACGTTCGTTTCGTAATTTTTTTTTATGTTCCGCACTCTTGAGAACGAAGCATTAATAGCATAAAGTCATACCGAAAATGGTGTCGGACTAATAGGATCGAGAATCGTCAGAGTACTTGGATGCTGTTTTAACACACTTCGTGGAATAGATTCTTATTGAAGATCCGTTGAGTACGCGATGCTCGCTAAACAAAACTAGACGCTGTACGCGAGCGATGCGATGCCAATTGATGCCTCGTAAAATAATTTCGAGTAATTTATATTTAAATATTTACTTTTTTTATTTATTGTACTATTCAATTACTTAAATGAAAAATGTGAGTATTTAAATGAATGCCGAAAAAAGGTGGTGCGTGTAATAAGTTAATTAATGCTTTAATACTTACTATTTGTCATTGTGAGGACATTATCAAGTGTTTTCATAATATCAATTACCTTTATTTTCCCTCTGTTATTTGAATGATTGCTAAAAGCACTTATCTTATCGTAAATTTTTTGCATCTTCGAGATCGCAATAAAGCTGTTTACAAAGCTAACGAGTGCAAGCGTCCGTAAATGGGAAAAAAACTTCATATTTTTTATTCGACTGGATAGTCGTGAATCTTATTGCCATTATGAAAAAGAAATTTATGCGATTTCTTTTGCACCTGATTTCAAAACGTAATTTATCACCTCCAGCGCGGTGCACATTTTTCGACGCAGATTCTGAAAAATAACCGGTCTGTTGTGTATCGAAAAACACTTGAGTTATCAGCCTCGACGCAAATGCCTCGGTGTTAATCGGCAATCATTGCCGAAATTTTGGAAGTAAACAAGTCTTAAATTATACTTGCACGATTAGTTAAAAAAAGGAGCAATTCAAGCGTCATGTAACATGATACTCGATTACGAAAAAAAGCTGTTGATGTCTGTCGCGCGATGTTGTACAAGCACCTGATTTGTCAAACCTAAAGCAAATATTTACATTCTTTACAATCTGCAAAAACACACCTATATTTTTACGCTAATTTAAATATTTCAATGCGGTAGAATATTTATAATGGGTTATATGTAATTTTGACAAAGAGCTGTAATCTTTACTATCGTGTTTACAAATCTATTAAAAATAGAACGTTTACTTAATAAGATAATATTCAAATATCCACACATTTTCTTACAAATTCAAAATCAGACTGACGCTCAGACTGATCTTAAAAATGTTCGTGGCAAATTTAAAATTTTTAAAAAAGGAAATTGCGATTTTCATTCATGAGTCAATGTAAGTATTTTTAAGGTTGAATCAATAAAGAGATTAGTGCAATTTATTTAGAAACGAAAATTTGTTCATTACAATTAATTCTTAAGAATCTTAAAAGTTTGCGTGAAAACGTGCGATGATCTTTGAAGGCGTATAAATAGATAATAAAATTTTTGTGTATGTAAATAAATTACTTTATATTCTTATTTCTGTGTTAATTCAACTACTTCACTTTAATTCTTAAAAAGTTAAATCTCGATAAGTAAATTCAAACATTTTTTACTTCACATTTTGAGTAGAACACAGTTGTACCGTTTGTAAAAGCGATTTTATGGTCACCTTGTACTGTACAATTTATGATTACGATTATTATTTAACGAATTTACGCTTTTCAAAAAACCGCTTTACCTATTCACATTTTACCCTTTATCGTTAAAGTCAACATTCCAAGCTAAAAAAATTAACTACTGCGTTGAATCTCCAACGAATCGCCATCTTCTTTTTACCGTCTAAGTGCACCCGCAAACTCAAAATTTAAATATTCCCGCCATTTACCTTTTCGGAGCAGTTTTCCCCGGCCGGCGCGCACAGTGGCGCCATCCGTCGGCAGGGGCGCGAGTCACCCGGCGCCCACCTGTGCGCCTGCCCTGCCGACGCAGTCCTTACTCCGGTAGTCCGGTGCCGCCCGGCCAAGCAGCTAGCCGCCGCCGGTGACGAAAGGTGAGCACGACGCGGCACTGCCGACGGCAGCGATAGCGTATACACCGGATTATCGGCGCCACGAAGGACGAGCTAGGCGCGGGTCGTGATAGAGCGCGCGTGTGAGTGGCTCGCTGGTGTCCCCCCACGGCGGAGAACGGCAAGCATCGGCGACGCTGGCCGCTCACTGACAACGCGTCCGCCTCTAACCCCCGCGTTTCCTCGGCTCGGCAGTCCCACCGTACACCGTCGCACCTGGCCGCGCACCTGGAGTCGCCAGCTCACCGCCGGTGGTTTACCCCGCAATCCCTGGGACGGCCGCGTCTCCGATGCCCCGTGGACGCGCGTCGTGCTTCGGCAGGTACAACGCGCGCGACGTGTGTTGAGTGTGTGTGTGTGTGTGTACAGTGCACAGGTATCCGCGGGTAGCCCCATCAGCGGGTACAGCAGCCCGTCGCCGGGAGCAGAGGTGCCGCAGCCAGGCCCCCAGCTCGAGGGGCCCTCAGCCCTCAGGAACAGGCCCACGGCGCTTTTATGTCATTGTTTTACGAGCAGCACGGTGAGTCACCGCGAAGGCATACCTCGATGCTTGCATTCCCTGTCCCCCTCTCTCTCTCTCACCGCCTCTCTTTCTCTCCACTCCATGCTAACTCCGTGCGACTTTCTCGCTTGTTTTCTCGCGAGTGCAACGAGCCGCTCGCGCGGGTCGACCGGAGAGCCGTGCGCGACGCGACCGGTGTGTGTGTACCACGCGCGCGATGGAAGCGGCGCGCGTTTTTGCCCGCGTGACGACAGGCGCGGGGAGCGCGCGCCAGCCGCCACGTACGGGGAGCCGCGCAAACGAGGTTAATTGATGTTAAAGGGGGGACAATTAAGAGAGGAGATACTGACTCCCAGTCAACGCGGGAGGAGGCACGCATCGCGCGCCCGGCCGGGTCCAGTTCGATTCGGTTCGCCGGACCCCCACGTGGCCCCGGCACATTAGAGGCGACCGCCGTCAACGACGCGGGGGTAGTCGGAGCTGTTGCGCTGCCGCGGGCGCCTGCGTGCGATTCTGCGCCTTGTAGAGCGCGCGATGTACCGTACCTATATACCGATAGCCTAGCCTCGCTCGACGTACGGATTTTGAAAGGACTCGCGGTATTTTCACGCGGTTTGTGATTTTTCTGGAGCTACTGACTGCTTTTTGACTATTTCGAGAGATACTTCAGTGGCTTTCTGCTGTGTTATATGGAGTGCGTGCTTTTTTGGAGCAAGATTTGTACGCTTTTAATTCTGTAGTTCTTTAGCTTGTTGATAAGGAAATAGACAATTCGCAAGCTTTAGGTGGATACATTGTAACAGTATTCACAGTTTACCTTTAATAAATCGCTGAATTAATAATCAAGTCAAGTGAGTTTTACAAGTGGCTCAGAAACAGTTTGAGCATTAAGTTAACGCTGATTCTTTTAAAATAAACTTAAGTGCAAAACGTAAAGTTTATTTAAAATAAAAAACTTTACGATCGATTCAATAGACATTTTTTTCTAAGTAAAGTGTTCACAACATAACAATGACATTAAGAAGAGTATAAAACAAAGTTTCGTCGCAAATCCATCGCAACAAAAACGAGTACCCCCTCGAAACTTTTCGGTATAGACGGGAGGCGGGCACGAGAGTCTCGCGCGAAAAGCTCGCAATCGATACACACTTTATAACTCCGTTACACGAACTTTCCATCCGCGCGAAGAGGTCGCGGGTCGTCGGGGACACACAGCGAAAAAAGCGAGGGGGCGGTGAAAAGCTCGACCGGGTATAACCGGCGACATCCGCCGCCGAGGGAAACAACAGATCGATTAAAACGCGCCGCCAGGCTCGCGCGCGAAGAAGAGAGAGCCGCGCGCGTCAAAAAAAAAATAAGGAGGAGGCGAGAGCGCGCGGCGGCACACGGCATGCGGCCGCGATAATAATAACCGCGCTAAGGCCCCGCGAGAGAGAGGAGCCGGGCGATTATGGGGAGCGCGTCGGCCCAGTACGTCTTGCTGCTGAGCAAGACGCGCAAGAGCGAGCTATTCTTCCTCAACTCCAACTTCCTCTTGGAGATGACCCTGCGACGGGTCTTCAAGGGTGAGTCTCTCCTCCCACTCCACCTCTCGTCGCGTCCTTCCGTTTCGTGGCGTGCTTGACATGCGGCGCGAGTATGCGGAAATTCGATGAGACGATAAGTTAAATCAAATCAAATTACTGTCGTTATCATGTGATTTTTTTGTATTGTTAAGTAGTAATTTGTGAATAGAAATTCTTTTAGTAACTTCTTCATTAGAGTCTTTTTTTTTATCTCTTGTGATTATTTGAATATATTTTTTTTTAAATAACAATATGTGTCATGCCTAAGAATATTAAATTTAACACTGTTTGCTAAATATTTGTTTGCACGACATTAAAATTAGCCAATGAAATATTTTATTTACGTATTAGTTAAGCAAACCTTTCGTAAATTTCTTCATTTATTTACATACTTTTCCTACAATAATTTTATATAAAAAATTAAATACTTGAATTAAGTTTAAGTGAATACATTAATATTATGATTATACTATAAAAACTAAGATATATTTTCATCTTTACTTGCGCTTACTAATTAATTAAATTATTCGCCAATTTATTTTAATAGCGTATCTAACCGTTTAATAAATTCAGTATGAAAAGTAATTCTGCGCATATTACAAGTTCGTTAGACTTGCAATTTAAACCGGCTGCGATTCAATTCTGATTTTTTCTGCGCGTCAGTGTGGATTCCCAATATCGACGATCGCCGAAGCACTTTTAAAGATAGAGTATGCATTTCCGATGACCCTTTTTTTATCTGCTGGCGCCTTCGGCCGATCCGACGAATAGTCGTTCGTGCTCCGCTGTAGCACCGTGTATACGAAGTCGGTCTGGCGAACATCTCGTGACGATTTTCGCCGAATCCACAGACAGGAATAGAACGAGTGCTCCGTACAATATTCTCTTGGTCGCGATAATAACTTTCGATTTTCTTCAAATGTGTGAGTCATAAGCCTTTTATTCGTCTTAAAAATTCTTCCGGGTCTAGTGAAGGTATTATTCGTCGAAAATTGAATCCTTTTCTCCTCGACTTTAAATACTTTCTTTTCAACTCTTTAATACACTTTACTTATCCTTTAAATGTGAAAGGAATGAAAAGAATAAAAACCGGACGAATCAGAGTTAAGGGTGACCTACTTTTTCACTCGGATCGAGTGTTTTTTTCTCACTCTTTCACAAGAGAGTCTGCCTTTAATCTCTAGTTAATTAAAATTTAAGATTTTGAATAAAAGAAATTGCCTATTAGTTATTCCGTTCTTGTCCGCACATCAACACAAGCGGCTATTAATAACTTAACGGAAATCGCTAAAAAGAGAAGCAAATAAATATTATGTACTTATAAAATTACTTTCTATACCTGCGCATTCGTAACAATCCTAACGCGTTCAACCTCCACGGAGAGTGCAAAAACGCAATTGACACCGCGCAACGCGCAATTCTAACAATTAACAAGTTAAAAAAAAATGAGTCGCGGATGCGCGCGGCCTATTAATAAATCGGCGAATCGTACGTGCGAAAAACCAGACGCGCGTAACGTTACGTAAGCTTACACGCCGGTGAAGAAGCGCTTGAGCCGAGAAAGAGAGAGAGAGAGAGAGGGAGCGAGAGAAAGAGAGAAACCAGGTGGCCGTCGACGATGATTAGCGCACTCGCTTATCGGGCGACTCCCCCTTTCTCTGTTGCAGGCAAGGGAGCGCGGCCTCAGCGTCCGAGAATGCCAACCCAAACGGCCGACACCGACGATATCAAAGTGAAAATCGTCTACAATGGGTAAGAAGCATTTATGCGAATATACGCTTTTATTTTTAATCACTGCTATCCTCCGCTTTATTCGTAAACAAGTTAATTGTCGTTTCGCTCACTTTCGTTTTTATTTCGTTGCATCGCTTCGGAGCGTTTCAATTAAGTTCAATTAAGTTTATTACAAAGGTAAAATGTGCTAGTCAATAATTTTAATAAAGTTCGTTAGAGAAGACAACGTTTTCTCGTTAATTCATTAGAAATTTTCTCTAAAGCAAAGAAAGCTTTAAGTGTTCTTCGTAACAATTTAGGTTTTTGCACAATGTTTATTGCGCGCAAGAAAAGAAAATTATTAAATGAAAATTTTAATTTTTTTATTATACGCAAGAATTAAGTAAAAAATTATCAGTCATTCCCATAATTTTTATCTTCAAAAAAGTTGTACGATAAACATCGTTAAATATTAATTACACTGTTTATTCCCGAAAATGATTGGCATCATATTGACACATCATTTGTAACGCAATTGTCTCGATCATCCGCCGAGCAGTAATTGCAAATTAATTTTTGATGTCGCACGAAATATGCGAGGAAAGATTATTAATACATTTCAAACGTGAGGGATCGATAAAACGACGCCGGTTGAACAAGAAAAATAGACATTGCCTAGCAATACTCGGTATCAAATTTCGTACAATTAAGGGTCGCCGAGAAAGAAACGGTGGGCATAATAATAGCTTCATCCATTCATAGCATTTTCCGCGCAATTTGACCGAGGCGAATGCGAGACAATGCCGAAGACACTAATGAAAAAGGAGTTTCCGGCGGCGAATTGATCTCCTTTGTCTTTACTTTCTTTATCGACTGTCATTGCTCGACTTATACATCTCGCCGCCGGTCGTAAAAGAAGAGATAGAAAAAAAACGTCTCGTATACGCCTCGGACCGTAATGATTCCCACGTTTTTAACGCAAGAGTTCCGCACAATAAGCTTTTTTTTATTTTTTTTGCAATCAACTTTTCTCCGTAACGATCATTCGATTTACAGTCCGTTAACGAATTCCTATAAATTCAGCACCCGATACAGTTTACAACACGCACTCATTTTATTTTATACTTTTCAAGGAGGGCAAAAAAAAAAAAAATTGCAATTTTCATTTTCTTAATTGCTGCGAAGAACACTTTTACACCGGCAGATTGCACTTCGATAAAGTATAGGAAATAAAAAAGGAAAGCTCTCGGCACGCGAACGTCAGCGTATCGCTAATTAAGCGTTGACCCAAGCCCCAGAGCACAGCATCTTCCCTCCCAATTAAGAAGGCGAAAGAAAAAAAAATCCACTGACGAGGTATCGTCGACAGGGAGATCCAGATCACGTACATCACGGCGGGCATCAGCGTGGAGAAGCTGCGCGAGGAGATGCGGACGATCTGCGGCTTCGGCACCGCCGGCCCGGCCCCCGACCAATTCACCATGAAGTGGGTCGACGACGAGGGCGACCCCTGCCGCATCGCCTCCCAGCAGGAGCTGGACGAGGCCCTCCGTCTCTACGAGCTCGAGAAAGATACGGAGATCACAATTCACGGTTAGTACCTTATACACATACACTCGTGTCTTCTCCGCGCGCGCGTGTCGCCTCCTACGCGGAGGCGGGGGGTGGGGACTTGGCAGCGGTTTCATTCAATTTGGATGAGAGCAAGGGTGGCGGCGACGAAGGTCCCTGTTCTTTTTTTTTCCTCGACCCGCCCGGAGCGACTGCGCTTTTTTGGCGCCCCACCGACGCGCTCACACACACTGCTGCAGCGCGACAAGGACGAGGAGCCTCTCAGGGACGCGACAATTTCGCGATCGGCCTCTGGGGGAGAGACGTTTCCCGGGTACAGCGTGGAATGAGGGATGTGTTGCGGAGAGCATCGAAGTTCGAGCGGGAGATGGGGCTTTCTGGGGTAATGGCTCGTCCCGGCTGATGGTACCGAGTGGAGCTCGCCGAAAATTAAAGATTCGCCCGGGAGGCGCGGCCGGCGGAGTTGGACTCTCTGCCTGCGGCGTTTATATCTCGGCCGGACGGCGGACTTCCGCTAATATTCTAATGTGCGGTTGCGGAAGGCGCACTGCCGAAGTTCGAGAAATTCGCGTAAAAGTTTGAAAGCATTCAGAAATGGCTGAAAACTGGCAAATCGTCAGAATGCATCAGCGCTGTTACTTGCTATCTTTGATTGGCAGATTCTCTATCAATCGAATGTCAGTTCGGATTCCTTCCGTTGACGCATTGGCGTCGATACCGAAATAAATAAGTGTTTACACTTACGAAGAGAAAATCTTTAAAGCCTTATTATAGTTATTATTTTATATTTACCACCTTTCAATCAATGTGCAATATATTTTTACTGTTATTTCATTGTTTTTAACGTTACTTATAAATGACTAGTCAGTGTTAAAAATCTTTTATTATTTTAAACATTGTTTT
>JAXIUT010000021.1:9990801-10086240 GCA_035586675.1 Eurytoma californica | reverse complement strand
CCGCAAGCGCGGCACCCCCCCCCCCCCCCCCCCCGAGAGCCCGGTAACGAAGCGCCCGATAATAAAGCGCGCGCCAAGTGATTTTCCGCACCCGGTATCGGCTCGGCCCAACTTTCTTCCGTCTGACCTATCCCACCACCTCGCCGATAAGACGAGCGATTCCGCGTGCCCCCGAGCGCTGACAGGTCGTCGACGTGAGCTTCGTCTTTTTTCTTCCTTGCCGGTCGATCAAACGTTGTCACGTCAATTAGCGGGGCGTATCTATCGCCGCCGCGGTCGATCGAGCGGGAGATTTTTTCTTTTCTGTGGCTATTTTCGAACCGACGCGGAAGGCACTTTGCGTTGGTTATACGCTTTATTTATTGATTTTGTGGGATAATACGTGTTTTTATTTGCAGTAAATAGCTTCGTTTAAAAAAAAGTATATTTTGCCGACAATAGCGCATAGGTCTAATGCGTTCGATTGGATTTTTTTGAATATAGATAAAATATCGTAATAATTCTCCGCGTAAAAAAGTGGATGTCCCACGAAGCGTGATTATGTAAGTGGCTAAGAGGTTATTCACTCCATTATAATAAAAAACCGCTTTATTTTATAAAATCGTATTTATAAAATCGTATTTATTAATTTTAATGTTCGATTTAATCACATGTTAGAACAAATTTAGAACTACCTGTTAGATATAACGTCAATCCTGGAGTGTTTTTGTAGAGAACGAAAGAAATGCAAGTAGTCTGCAGGTATGAAAGCTGTGTTCAAATGGATTGAGCAAATTGTGTACACAGATACCAACTTTCTTTTTTTTTTTCTTCCTACGGTATTGGCCTTTAGGCCATGTCCGATCAGATACGAACTTGAGCGGTTACCTGCATTTGCAGAAAGTCGGAGATAACGAGAGATGAAAGAGGGGGATGCAAGCGTTAAAAGAAGGCTAGGTATGCGACGTGACCCATCATGCTGTTCGTACAACAATAGCATAGAAGTGCCGTGGGCCTGTTCCTGAGGACTGAGTGTCTACTACGGTCAGGTCAGTTTTGTAGCATGTCAGGAAAGGCGAGAGATTTTCACACAGAAACAGATATTTGTCAATTTATGTCAAATTTGTACGTTTTTGTAATCTGTTTCTCGTGCGTTAAAAACCTTTATATAAAAGGAATTTAACAGAATAAAAGGTGCAGTCTATGAAGTTATTTATAGTGTTTATTCTAGAGGAAATTCAAAGATGCACTACTCGTATTTGCAGTGATTTGATAATAGGATAATTATTCTTTAAAAGCGATTCTACGTTCTTGTTAGATGCGTCCTTGGAAATCTTGATTATCCAATATAACTCCGTGGTGATATAAATGAGGCAGTTGAGAAGTACGAATTGATTCCATTTCCGTAATTTTAAAATCAATTACTTAATCTACAGATTATCGTAAATGTCATAATATTAATGAAATGCACTCTATTAATAGTAGACATTTTTTTTGGAATAGTTTTATTTTATTTGTACACATGAGCGTCTTCCATTTAAAACGCATTTTCCAACGACATTCCTTAGCTGAATTATTCAAGTTTAAACAAAGAACGCCACGTCTAGTGAGTCACGAGCAATAGATGACGATACACGAATGTCTGCTGATTCTATGTTAAAATGACAAAGTTTCTTGAAATAATAATTGGCGACGCGTCTGTCTGACTACAGGCGATCAGCTGCAGTTGCACAATCGCACGTCTTTATCTAATATACGTACGGATTCCTCTCGCAGATGCAATGACTGCAAATGAACCGTGATTTATTACTTTGATCTTCGACGACTAGGCCTCGAACAAACGAAGCTCCATTTTATCATTCTTAAAAAGTTATTTTTTCCCCCTGCGACGATCGATGAGAGACTCAACGTTTCGTGTTTCCAAAAATAAAACTTTTTGCACGAGACGGCGGAGACGTCGCAAAGCGTAAAAAACGCGACGCGCAATTATTCGTCATAAAAATGTTAGTGACGCAATTCGTGAATCATCATCTAAGTATCCATTTAGGAAGATTAGGATCTAATGCCTCAAGTTTTTGTATCAATGTGGAAGCGTAAAAGATTACATTCATAAATGCTTAGCAAGAACATTCGCGTACTCGAGCCGCGCGGCGTAGTCACAACAAAGCCTCCCCGGCACTCCGACAAAAATTACTTCCACCGACTTAGCACACTTTCTAAACGAGTCCACCTCTCCTCTTTGCATTTTCTAACTAGCGACTCATTTTCGCGCGAGGAAAAATATTAAAAAAAAAAAAAAAAGATCCCGTCGCTCCGAACGGAAGACAAAGTCAGGCCGCGACTCTTCGCGGCAGAACCTCATTGTCGACCCCCTCTCATTCGGTAGAAAGCAGCTCCGTGCCGAAGACACACACTCGGCGGGCCGTCGACGTGCGGTTCTCGCGGTACATTAGCGTCGAGGAAAGAAAGAGAGAGGCGGGAACGGGGGAGAAGAAACGGGGTAAAGGGCCGGTGGAAAGCCGGAAAGGCGCGGCGGCGCGTCGCGGAAAGTGCCGTATCGCGTGACTGCCGGCCCATTAGCCGCGCGCGCGCGCGCGGCCCCCGGGGCTCGCGTATTTCCTATCTCCGCGCCTCGTCTAATGTTCGAGATTCCGGCCGGTTCCTCGCCCTGGTCGTCGATCGCGTCTTAAGGACCGGTCTGGGGCCGTTCTGCAAATTGCCAGGTTTCATTGCGATAAGAGCCCGCGCGGGGATTATTAAAATTTTATCATTCGTTTCGACTGCTCTGCGATTTAAATTTACCTTGCTTGTTTCGGCTAATTTCGAATTTTTGTAGATGAATGCTGATGATCGTTATGTGGGGGGAATCAACAGTGATAGTGAAGTTTTAGGGCTATCGACGGAAGACTGTGAAGCTTGCAGAGTTTCGTTTCAAATGAAAATTGGAAATAAAGAAGATACAAGCACTTGTGTGGCGGAACCGTGCCATGTGTGGGTGCTGGAGCCTACGATAATGCTAACAATAGAATAAATTGGTACAGCAAGGCTCTGCAAGCCGCGCGATCAGCGCCACGACTGATTCAAAGAGACTCGACCGTGTTTGAAGGGTCTCTTTCCTATTGTGGACATTCATTATTAATTAATGCTCAGCGTTGCCTCACTGTAAGATGGTCGTATGCAGCTGTCTTGCTTTGGGTCAGCATCTCCCCGAAGTCGTAAGCGATGCTGTCCTAGTACAGTGTGCAGCGTAGTTACTCTCCGCACAATAGCGCTACCACCTGAAAACATTACTGCGCGAATTCACTTTCAGTGTAGGGCTCCCTTCAGTGTGGCGCATGCGTAGCTGACAGCCAATGGGAGGCAAAGCGCCCTCCTCTCACTCCAGGTATTTCTCTATTGTGCATTTTAATATTTCTGGTGGTCGCAACGGGACATGCGGGTTAGTGTTGTGTTCTTTTAATAAGTGCTTTATAGCATCCAATTCTTATAAATACGATGGATGTTGCTAAGAAGGCTTGGGAAGTGCAGTGCACACTATTCACTGAAAGTTTGACTAGTGTTTTACACAAATACAATGAGTACGCTGAAACAACATCGCAGGAGCGACAGGTAGCGATGGCGTTGTTTGAATCAAGAATGGAAGAGTTGGAAGATGCGCACTACGAATACCGTCGATTGCTATTAAAATCTGACGTGAGCGAAGAAGTTTTTCAGAATGCAACCGCATTGTAACGGCAACCATGCGGGGAAGAGAAGCAATGTTAGATGAAGAACGACAAACGATTACTGATGTGGAAGAATCATTGAAGAGGGCTGCGATAAATTTTCTAAAATTTAATGAGTGTATAATTCCTTGGCTTAAATTTTGGTTGGAGTTTAAGAGAATTTATGCAGATACAAATATTTTGAATGAAGATAAATTAATACATTTGAGGCAAGCTATAACGAAAGAGCTGTTTGATGTACTGCTAGAAGATGTGAGCGACGACGAAAATCATGCTATCGTAGAAAGCATTTACATAAAACTAATACTGCATATGAGAATAATCCGAGAGTTTGAAGTACCTGTAAAGAGTCATAAGCAATTGTTAGAGCCACAAGTGAAAGCCATCACACTAAAGGATGTGATGCGCAAATGGCAGAAAAGCCTGGACCTTGGAGGTTGCCGCTGACAAAGTTAAAGAGTCATTGAGGCACTCGGAAGAGCTACTTGAATTTTTGTGTGACAAGATACAGAATGGAAAGTTACTCACCGTAACTGATGGAGGATTCGCAAATCCAGAGGACAAAGGTCAGCAGCAAAAAAAAAACAGAAGTCCAAGTACAGCATTCGAAAGCAGCGACTGCAAAAGCGTAAGATTTGTATTTTTTTTTTTTTTGTTTTGCGAAACTAATCTTGACAATGCGGACTGTGAAAAGGTAAAAAAATAGTTGCTGTAATTGAGAAAAAAATTGCTGTTTTAAATACTTAATGGCCATGAAGGGCTGGGAGACCTCCTGCCACAGTATAGCCAAAGTAATTTTAACTGTCACTAACTTGTTAATTATTTTATTAGTATACAGTATGTTTTACGAAAAAATGGAAGCCCGCAATAAAGTTTTCATTTCAACAGAACACTAATAAATATGAATTGGCTGATTATTAATAGTCTGTGTGCGATTTTATTACAATTTCTTTTCAACAGCTTGAGAAAGAACTATTGACGATATAAAGAATTATAGGACGTGAGCATAATTTTTGATGTTCGATATGTGATATAACTCCTAACAGCCTCATTCAAGATCTAACTAACTTTACTAGGTTGGCGTTGTCCTTGGAAGTTGTATACGTCGCCAGCTGTGCTAAGATTAAATCTTTCTTTCGAAATTTCTTCATTATTCTAGTTTCTATCAGTTGTAACAACATTTAACTAATTCTAACTGCATCTAACAAGATTATATTCATTAGTTTAACACCTTTCATTGTATTAATTTGAAAAAACATTTTTAATACTTTCGTGAACATTACTAATTGTTCAAATTAACATCGTAGTAATTCAAAATGTACGAAAGTGAGTGAAGCAAATGCATGATTTGAAATATGCTAATGCATGTAATCAATACGTTGCTTAGTCAAATCGGCGCATCACCATTAAGTATGCTCTTAATATTAATTTTCCTTTGAATAAGGAAATCTCCGCAGTAATAATATACTATTATCCGCGGCTTATACAAACTTTCAGGTCCCCACGGACAAAAGAGTCAACAATGATAAAACTGTCTGCATAATAATAAATTTTGGTTATAAACTTAACTTGTGTTAGTTATCGTAAACATTAGTACATTTTCTATTCTGCATAGTTATTTAAATAAACTTAAAAAAAGTGTAAATAACAAGCAGAGTGAAATATATAATTAAAAACTCGTAATAAGCCACGGAAAATTTAAGAGTAATTAAAAAAAAAATTAATTTCCCACTCACGGCTAGCAAAAATTAATTACAAGCGCAATTGGGAAAGCGCAGTACAATAACCCTTCGCAGTCCTTTGAGACGTTAACAAATTTCAATCTTAAATCGCTTTTCATTAGACCCTCCACTTTATCCGCCGCCGCGCGCCGCCCCGTCTTTGTGCCTCGTCAAAGGGAAGAACGAAGACGGGCATCTCGCGGGGGAAGAATTTCGTGCCATTTGTGCGAAATTAAAGTAGCGGAGAAGGCAGTATCTATCTGTCTAACTTCGCCGGGGCGAAGGTATACACAGCTGGGCCAATCGCGGTGGATAACAAACGCATCCTCCTACGCTCCACCCCCGCATTCATAATCGCTGGGGCGTTCGAAGGAGGAGGAAGCCTTCGCCGGATAATTATTCCCACTCGAGGAGAATAGCCTTCGATAGCGAGATTTTTCTCTCGGCCCCTTGAAATCCATCAGCAGGGTTCGTGTTTTTGCCGGTGCTTCCTTGCCGAGTGTATATAGAACGCGAGTTCTGCCAATCCACCTGCAGTCGGACTGAAAATTCATCTTTTTTTTTTAATTCTTTTTGTCCTCTCCCTTCGACCTTTCGGCGATTATCGGTCGAATCGGATTTCGCTTTAATTGAACGGAGGCAATATTTAGAGGACGGACATTTCATTATTCCCTTTACGGCCACGACCGCCAAAGTTTCTATTGTTTTCTATTTTTTTTTAAGAGAGCTCCACCATTGAGAAGGAAATGGGCATTATCCTGAGCCCGTGAATTTTTGTGCACGCCTTGCACTCCAAATTATTGGACCATATATCGATCTAAATAATTGCACAATAGTTTTTTAATATTATTGCGCAAGGAAAGGGAATTAAAATTTGTTTAATGCAATGAATAAAAATAAAGAAAATTTGCCTCTACTCAGAGCACAATTTCAACTCTTTTGTGCTCCGAAAAATTCATTTTAAAATATGTTATGCAATTATTTTTAGACCGACTTAGCAAAAATTCAAGGGGCTCAAAATACGGCTGCAAGGGTGCTCGGAGAAACAATTCTGCTAATAAGTGCAACGTCTGCGTTACGCAATGAAATTTGCTAGAACTACAGTATAATTACTTTTCTGACGTTTTCTGGTAAATTTTATTTCAGAAAGTTTTGAAAGAAATTATTGCAGTAGTAATATGGAAAAGACCATTACCATTACTCTTAAAGGTCTCCTAACGCTTTGTAATCTTTTCAGTATATTTATAAATGTAAAGTCATATTTAAACCACAAAAAATGGCGTAAGTAAATCAAACGATTATTACTGCAACGGTACGATTTGAAAAGCAAATTCCTAATCATAATTACTTGACTCTAACCTTTTAACGCTTTCGCGTCCGACCGATTGTTTATTCTCTCTCTTTTGTGTGCCTCGGCCACGCCCGAACCGTTAGACAATCGTCCGGAGCTTTCGTTTCTTCCTTGACGCACTGTACGCTCTTCGGCAAGCCTGCTCGCGAGGTTTAGCGTCGCGTGAACGCGCGTCCACGGAGGCGGAGCCGTGGCACGCGACGTCTTTTTCGGGTCCCGCTGCGCGCAGCCGAGCCGCAGTGCCGGGGCTACTTGCGATTCCGCGGACGTATACTGCGGAGAAACGGTATTCAACGCGCTTACGGCGCGACGGGACGTCGGCGATTCCATTCTCATAAGCGCACCTGACTATTTATGACCCGAGAATTAATTGCGGAAAAAGAGTGTAACTGAATTTTTTGCTTGCATCTATTCCGGTTTTTCGGTTTCTTATTAGTTGAACTGAAGTTTCTGTACTAAATGTAAGATTATGTAGGACGAAAGACTCAAATAGTTTATTTATGACGATTATATCAACTTATACTTATGTAATTTGTGTGATGCTTTTAGATATGAGTTCTTGATCGGCATAAAATATAATTCTATTGCACTGTAAATAACTGTTTGGATGAGCCTGGACCCATAAGGATTATGTAATTACGAAGCTAAATCGGGCTACAGAATTAAAGGCGTAATCGCTGAATAAGCCGGCTCAAAGCAGATTATGGCGGAAAGTTTAACTGAATGTGCAGATAGATAGGTTCTTAAACTTTCAGTGCTCGTCTTTCAAACCCATTTTGATCAAGTTTGATAAGAGCGTATATAAACATTATTTTATGAAATCGACACTCTTAATAAGTCACCAAAGTCGGTCTATAAAATTCTAGTTTGCAACATAATTAAGTAAGACCGGAATATGTATTAATATATGAAATTTATTATTTATTAAAGAAACATTTGTTTATTTTATTGAATTTATTGCAGTAGCGATCACAAGTAAAGTTTTAAGGAAATACGTACAAGCTTGAAGCGATATCGCACCAGCTAACCACCTAAATCAAATTTTTAATGGACTTACTAATAACGAATAAATATTTAATAATAGATTAATTTAACTCTATTTTCTGGAGCGCTTATTACTTATTAAATGAATCATAAAACAGTAGTAACGTCAAAAGAAAAGTTTTAGGAGTAAAAGCAGTAGCTTGAAACGACATGGAACCAGCGTGCACTTAAATTAAATTTCTAAAACAATATCACTTTGCAAGCACGGCGGGGCAATGCATTATCGTGCAAAGCTCAGGCGCTCGACTAACGAGGTCACAATGAAAAAAAAAAAAGTGGAAAGGAAAAAAGCTTGCTGCTTTTTCGCGCCGATTAAGCAATAACACGTTATGCATGTTTGAGCGACAATCGTCGGCTTCTTTCCAGCCAGCGGGCCGAGCTTAATTAATTGCAGAAACGCCTCCCCGACCCCCCGGCGCGCGGGTTTCTCTCACCGCAAAAAGGCCCATTTTTCTCACCGCCGGCCGCATTAATTCGGGCAGAATTATCGCGCGAGCAGAGACGTTTCTTGCGCCGGCGTGTTGCCCTCCGCCAATGCGCCCAGTTCTCCCGCAAGTTTTCCGCGTGTCCGCGTCGTTTTGCGACGCTTAATCGCCCCGACCGAGCTGGAATTTCGCTCCGCGACCGGATTTGATTTGCGTGGGATTAGCTCCGCGTTTCCGCGAATTCGCTGCTTTGAGCCGCTTTTTTCTCGCTTCTTAGGCGGGGAATTACGGAGCTTTCGCTTTAACGAGCTGTTTTCGTTAAAAATTTAGCGGACTGCTTGTGTGTTAGTTTTCTCGCAAAAAAACATCCTACATCTCGCAGAATAAATAAGATAAAATGAATTTTACACTAACTAACCATATTCTCTGAGAGGAAAAATTGCAGGGCAAATAATACGTATGGCTATAAATTAAATAAATTAGAAGTAGCAGAAGCTTTTATTATAATTTTATAATAATTAATCAAAATTTTTTGAGTTTTTCACGTACCAATTACGCAAGTAATCAATTGTCCGGCTTTTTTAATTTTGCGCATTTTTAAAATTGAAATGTTACTTTGCATGCAGAATTGGGAATGTAAACATTTAACCTGAAAAAGCCTGGACATAATTAAATTCGAAAATCCCAATGGTATTTGCGCTTGCGCTATTGGTATTTTCAATTTAAAGTCCACAGTCAACATCGTCGTTATTTCGCAGCTTGCAAACTTATTGCTCATTAACAACCTACTCTGCGCGCCCTCCGTTTGAACCTTCGCTGAAGTAAAATTTCGTCACACGCGGACCGGATAATCAGCTACTGCGCAAGAACTAAACAGCTCCGCTCGTTACTTGCATCCTCGGCGCGCTGTAGCTCAGCGCTAACTGTATGCCCCCTCTCTTTCCATAAACACAAAGAGTAAATAGAATTACGCTTCATTACGGAATTACAAAACCGTCGGTTGCACTGGTGCCAGCCGGACGGATCGATTTCCGGTGTTGCGGCGTTACACGACGAAAGCATAATAGATAAACCGGGAAAAAAGTGGCCCGAGAAAAGGAGAAGGAGAGGGATTGGAGGGAAAAGGCGATAGCACGGTACATGCGCGATGTATGTATACTTTACGATTTTCGCGCGGTACAGCAGCGATCGAACCGCTTGAACGGCTTCGCCATTTTTTCCCCGAGAAGACATCGTCGATATCCTGCTGCAGTAGCGGACCGGATGTAATCGGGCGCGACGATATTATCGCTGGTATACTTTAAACCGTGTTTCGAGCGCGATGAGCATGAATGAAGATTATTTGACAAATGTACATTTTTACAGTGATTTTTTTTGCAATGCATGCACGATTTTCTCGCTTTTTTTGACCTCAAAAACATGCTGAAAGGGATTATTTTCTGATCGGACAGGATAAATGTGCTGAATTTTATTCCGTTTTTTAATATAATTTTAGTGTATTCTGCTAAAATCAAGATATCAGTTGTAACATGTAAAAAAGTATTGTGTACATCATGGGCAAAAGGATCTTTTTACCCGGTTGTTTAATATACAGTACAGTGCACACGCTGTAAAAAAAATTTCATCTTTTCGCTTTTGGTACACAATATACTATTGTGTACGAATAATGTAAAAACGTACGATTGTTATAATCTTTTAAAAGTTGCTTTAATCTTCATTTAAATTTTATGAAAGCCGTCTTTAATTAAGCTTGTAAAGTAATAAAGTGTACAAATTTTATATGAAACTGTCGATAATAAATTACCTAGTTTAATAGCTATGGATTATTTATATCCCTAATGCTCTTATGAATAGTTAAAAATAATCCTCGTTCTAAAAATCGCCTCTTCCTGCCGTAAATAAACTAAGAGTTTATAAATCTCGATTAATAATAAGTTACGCCAACGTCGCTGAAAATCCAACTTGATTAATATCCCATTGACTTAGTTCATTAGCGAACTTGGATCGAAGCAACGTCGGCGGCGTTTAATAGCCAGCGAACAATTAAATTTTTAATCAACGCGCATTTCGATCAGCCGGCAATCAATTAAACTATCTCGCCGCGAAGAATAATTAAACCCTCGCGCGCGTACACCGAGCCTCCGCTCGCGCGAAATTTCGGAAAATTAATCAAACACCGGCCGAGCGCGCGCACGCGGTAACTCGCTCGGCCCTCGCTAATTTATGCCTTATCGAATCAATTAAGGGCACCGCGCCAAATAACAATCGCGCGGAGACGCGTATCCCCCGGAGAGGAGCGCGTCCGACGCAAAAAAAAGAAAAATAATAATTGGACCGCGCCCAGTGCCGCGCGACCTTGTCCCTATCGTCCGCTTCCAGCGGCGCGCGTCCGAATGCCGCGCGATGTGTGCACCGCGCGCGAGATAAATTCCGAGCGATGTTTTCCGGGGGCCGCGGGAATTTCCGGCGCCGCGCATTAGCGAGCGACCGGCCAACAATGGGGGGACGCCGTTGTTGCTGCGCCCGGCGATCGCTCGCGACTTTGTGCCCGGTTTTACGTAAGCTTTTTGTCCGGCGAAGAAAGGCCTTTTCGGGCGTGCTCTTCATCCGACCGGGAGGCTGTATCTCGCGAATGAACTGGTTCATTCGTTCCGCTTGATTTTCGATCGGTATGCTATGGGTGGCTTGCTATTCTGTTTTTTTATCCGATAGGATGATGTTGGGTTATAGTGACTAGAATCTTGATGAAGAATATGATAATGAGTAAGGGATGAATATGCGATAATGATGATAGTTAAAATAAAGTAGAAAATTGAATTGAATATTTTGTTTGCTTTTTTGTGCAATCTTTGTTTTGTAGATTATAATATTAAAGTAGTTAATACATTTTACATAAGTATTGATTATATAATTGAGAATCAATTCGATTTTGCAAAAAAATGAATTATTAAAATAAGATATTTATAGAATTATTTATTTAAATTGTAATTGTTCTGATGAATTGAGATAATTAAAAACTATTATGTATGATTAATGTACTTAATTAAAATTAATCATTCTAAAATAATTTTAAAGGTAATCATAAAAACATTCATACATCATTGATAAAAAGCTTATAAAAAATCAAAGATAAAATGCGTAACTCGGAAATCTAATTTTTCGCAAAGGTCAACTCACCACCTCTTCATTCAAATCCACTTTAATATCTTCCAAAATAAATGGCCAATCAGAAGCCCCCGCGTCAATCATTAATTGCTACATCGCAGCTCACTTTAAATACCCATGCAGCAGGCAAGCAAAAATCGATGTCTTATAAATACGAAATCGCTCGGTAAAATTTACGGGTCACGAGGAGCCGAGGAGATATCGAGGATGCCCCCGCCCACTCGATGATCTCCTCCCGCGTTCACCGCTACCGCGCTGTGGAAATAAAGACTGCGCAATCCACCGGCCCAGTTGGAGGAGAGAGCCTCCTCGTCACCTAACGACTGTGCCGTTCGCGCGGATAGGTGCGCGCGCGGCGAAAGGGCGAGGCGGCCGCGCGCGTCGCGACGGATCAAAGGCGCAAAGAGGCGCGCGTTTTCCGCCGCGCACCGGCAAAGAGGGCAAAACGCCGGAGAACGGATCTTTTTTTTTTTTTCTCCGTTTGACTTGCCTTTTTCTCCTTTTTTTATCCGCGTCGCGCGGGGGGACGAGGCCCTTTAACGGATGAGAGGAGCGCGTAATTATTTATGCACCCGCGCGAGATTCTTCCCCGGCGCGTTTGACGATTCAGCGGAGGTGCATGTCTTGGAGGGGGCTGGGATTCAGCGGGACGTGATTTTCAGTGATGAGAGGCGCGCTCGGAATGAGGTTCGCTCGATTATCCCTCTTTCGGATGTACAACCGCTCGGAAAAAAAGTTTCCTCCTCCAGTGGAGTATTTTACTTTGTTTCACTGGAAGCTTCAATGTTTTGTGTGTTAAGTGTTCTTTTAATATTTTTACGTAAATTGTCGACTCTCACAAAATGTCTAAAGTATAATGTCGAAATACCATTACCTCTTTACCATTTGAAAAGCATATAAAACTTGTACTATTACTATAGAAAGACATTTAATTAAATAAAATTGATCTCTTTACATATAAAAGGAAGTATTGCAAGGAACGTTGCTTTAATCTTCTGGTACGCTAAATATATATAAAATAGAATCAGATGAGTGTAGAAAGATACACATTTTCAATTCGTGCAAGGAGATTAATTTATAAATAAAAAATTTAAATAATAAAAAAAAGAGTTAAATGATCACTCGTGACTTGAACTAGCTCAATCAGCATTCAAATGCATCTTGAAATGATTTTTCGATTTACATTCTTTCAGATTTAGGAAAATATTTTTCGTGCAATTATTGCGAAAAGGAAGAGAAACAATCGCGACTTCTGTTTGTTGCAAACACAGCTGGTAACGCCCTTAAAGCCGAGGCAAAACAATAGGGTCGCGTTGCCCGACGAAGTTGCCAGGTCTATTTGCACTAGCTCGGTGCACGGCGCGCGTCAACAAATTAGTTCACTAATGAAGGCCATCGAGATAGCGCCGCCCTCGCCGTCATTATTGATATTTATATCGAGCTCGCTGCGCCGTCCAGTCGAGCAATCGTCGTACTCGCCGCTCGCCAGTTAAACAAACAGCGAGCAGTCGAGCACGGCCGTATATACGTCGGGGCTCGTCGTCGTTACTTTTATCGAGGCGACCGCGAGCCTCGGACAAAGTTTAAAGCCCGCGACGCGAACTTCCACTCACGCAGATTGAATGCGAAACACCGTAATTAGCGGGCGGGCGTGATCCTCGACGGACAGAGACGCAGAGAGAGAGAGAGAGAGGAGGGAGAGAGTGAGGTGGTTCTCGGCCCCGGCGTTGACGCACGTGTCCTGCGCCCCCCCGGAGCCGCCGATGTACCCGGAGAGCTGACGCGCGCGCACCTTCGCCGGGTCGCGGGGCTCCCCCCCGGGGCGCCTTGGGCGCGCGCACGCGAGAGAGCCCTCGGGAGCGAGCGAAAAGCGGAGGAGGCGCGCGCGAGAGAGCGCTCAGCGCGGAGAGAGCGTGCGCTGACGGCGGTGAGTTTGCGCGTTTCGGGGCTGCGCCGCGGGGAGGGAGCGAGAAAGAGAGAGAGAGCGAGAGCGGGAGCGCCGGGCGGCGACGGTTACGTTGCCCGCTCCGCAGTCGATATCCGCGCTTCGGCTCCGACCAGAGGCTCCCGCACCCGTGCGCCTCCTCGTCGGCCGCCTCCCCCCGCTCGGAACGAGTAGCGCAGATCGCTCGGCCCCGAGGAAGGCGGATATTTTTTTGCACTCACCCCGTCGGCCCTTCGCTCCGAGGCGGCGGCGCTCCACTTCGACGGGGCTCCGGATCTAGAGAGGCGGGAGATTATCGCGCGGCGGAGGTGTTATAGAGGGGCGAGACTCGCGCGCGGCTCCTTCGATCCCCCCTCGCGCCGAGCGGGACGCTGGGAGCCGAGGGACCGGCGGAGGACGCCGGCGATATCCGGGCGAGCCGGATTGATGAGGAGGCTGCCGCTGGTGCCGAGCCGTCCTCCAGGACAGGGAGCATCGATCGGGTCGCCGCGCGCCGCCGGTGGCTCTCTCCTCCCTCCCGCTCGCGGCCTCCCCGGGCCCTGCGCTCGCTCCCGCACCCCCGCACATGGTGAATAAGGGGGCGGCCTCGAGGCGCTGCCCCATGGCTTAAGCGGCCCCCACCAGAGCGCCAGCAGCCAGAGAAACGCGTCGCCGACCGACGGGCCCCGAGCGAGCGGAATGGCGTGGGGCTACTGGAGCGCGACTTCCGTCAGCGATCGCGGTCGCTCACCTCGCCGCGACAAGGACAAGCAGGCCGCCGCGGCGATGCGACAGGTGAGCGTGTACCAGCACGAGCTGCAGCAGCCGGTGGTCGCGCCCGCGGCGCCGCAGCAACAGCTGGAGCAGACGCTGCAGCCGGGCCTCTACCCGGCGCAGGCCTCCACCGCCGACGTGACCCTCGGCGCCGCCGAGCCGCCGCAGGGCGGCTCCAGCGGGCTGCACGCCCAGCAGCAGCAGCAGGCGCACCCGGCGGCGGATCTGGCGGACACCTCGCCGCCCGACCCCTGCAGCCGCATGATCCAGGGCGGCTCCTTCTACTCGTACTCGGCGATCGCCGGCAGCAGCATGCGCCGGCCCCCGGAGTCGCTGCCGCGCGTCGTCCAGCCGCCGATCGGCCTGGCCAATTACCCGCCCTCCCAGGCGGACAGCGACAGCGTCGACTACGAGCAGCCCAGCCCCAACCTCGTGCACAGCTACGTGCTGCACCACCGGCTGGAGGACCCGCGCGACAGTCTCAGCAGCCACGTGCGCACGTCGTCGCGGGTGAAGCTGCTGCGCGACGAGGACGACATCGTGGAGGGCCTGTCGGACGGGGAGTTCGACGAGCTGGTCGGTGGCGCTGACGTCGTCTACGTGCCGACCAACATCGACCAGCCGGGGCCCAGCGTCGGCTGCCTACTGCACGGCCGGACGCCGTGCCGGCTGCCCCCGGAGCCGCCCGTCGACCTGCCGCCCGGCGAGCCGCAGTTCGTCTTCGAGGACATCAGCTGGGGTAGGTCGCCGTCACGTGTTACGCGCGCCGGCCGGGGGGGCGGGGGGGCCGATTTCGCGGCGACGGCGGATGAAAGGCGAGTCGAGTGTGCCGCGGCGGTGCAGGCACCTGTTTTCTTCGAGTGCGCGCCGACACTCGACTCGCTCTCGCTTTCGTCGCGCGCCTCGTTGAATTAACAATCGTCGTTTATTCCCGGCCGAGCGATGATTCAGCTTTGTTAAATATTTAATTGCAAAATTATCGCCGCGGGATCTTTCTGTTTTACGCTTATTCATTTATCGAACGTTTTGAGTATCCGGAGAGTCCGCGAGTCGTTTGCAGAAATAAGGGCCAGGTGTAGCCGATGGTTACGACTGCAATGGTTATATCGTTGCCTTTTTTTATAGTTGCACTTTATGTTTTATATTGATTTGGTTGGAATTTTATACGTTTCGACAGTAATACTTTTATTACCGTACACCGGAAAGCTTTTTATGTGCAAACTTTTTATACATCATTTCCTTTGTTATTGTCCTTTTCATAAAAATTTTACAGTGCACATAAAACTTCATGCACTTAGTGTTCATAAAAGCCTCCTTGACAAACTTCGAAAAATCAGCGCTTTTAAATAAAATCTCGATTCCGCTGCGTCGTCCACCCGAGTTACCCATCAACTCGTCCACGTCCGCATTATATCGCACGACGATAAAATCGATCCCGGTATACGCACAATAGTAACGCGACCTCTAAATATCGGCGCGAGCGCCAATCCCGTAGTTCGTCAAGGGAAAAAAAACGAGCGGCTGGAATTCCCTGCGATCGGCTCGTAAGGCGCGGACTCGATCACGGAAAAATCGAGCGTCCTCTCACCTTCTTTTTTCTTTGTGCGGCTGCGATCGCGCCGCAACGTAGGTGGCGAAAAACAGCGGGAAAAGCGGGGGCTCGTCGCCCACGGCGTACGTGACGCTCGACCGCCGGGACGAGGGGCGAGAGGAGGCGCGCACCCGGAGGAGAAAAAAAAAATTGCCGGCGTCCTCGCCGCTTGGAAAATTGATCACCGACCGCTCCTCCGGCTTCGGACTACCTACTCCTCCTTTTTATAGCGCGGGCGAGGCTCGCGTGGGTACACAGACGCGGATCGTCGGCCACCTCTTTTTTTTTCCCCCGTCGGGTTAAGCCGATCGGCGGATCTACGGACTTTCGGATTTTCGCTCGGGTGAAATCTTTCCGCGAGCGAACAGGCAGAATTCGCGGGGAATTTCCTTTCTTCGAGAAAGGGGGACTCGCTGTGGTTAGTCGTCTCGG
Source organism: Eurytoma californica (assembly GCA_035586675.1). Classification (NCBI taxonomy): domain Eukaryota; kingdom Metazoa; phylum Arthropoda; class Insecta; order Hymenoptera; family Eurytomidae; genus Eurytoma; species Eurytoma californica. The sequence continues at coordinate 10,070,109 of JAXIUT010000021.1, read as the reverse complement.
TACGTCGTCATTAATTATTAGGAGCGCGGCTTGCTGATTTTCCGGATTCTTATTTTTCCTTTACACCGGCCCAGTCGCCCGGGAGCTCCTGCGCTGAATCTTTTAGACGCGAAGGAAGTGGGCTGTAGATTTTTCCATGCGGAAAATGTTTTGAATTTTTTTTCTTGGCCTCTCTTTTTCTCATTACGCCTGAGAAAATTTCCGAGGTGGAATTTTTGCGGTTGTGGCTGTTGCGTTAATTGTTATTAAAAAATGTATTTTGACGTTGGGTCAATATAAAAAGAATTTGATATCTTATACTTAACCCGTCGCAATTCAGGTAAGACTGGTATTTTTCCAATGAATAAATTAGAATAAATAAAGAACAATTAGGTATTTGATTTTTGCATGTTCATGAGGTATATATTCTTTAAATAAGGGACTTAATCACAGTTATAGATTATTTCTTACATAATTTTTTCACAATTAGCATCACTTTTTGCAATTGTTATTAAGCGCTGAGTAATCTTTGAATCAAGCTAATTAAATTGTTGAATAAAAATTACTCATTGCTTGATAAAATTTACCACTTTATATTGTAACAATTATGATTTTTTATGACACTTTATGGATGACTTTTCCAATACTCATACATTGCTTGATTCCAAAATTATCAATGTACGGTTTTTTATTTATACATTTATTTTATTTAAATATTAGCAAACACATTGTGAACAAGTAGAAAATGCACATTTTGCATTTCAAAAAGGTAATAATTAATTACTACCTACACGAATGCATAATTATTAAGCAAATTTCATATCATTAAAAAAGGTGGTGTACAAACTGAAAAATAGTAGGTTAAAAATGCATTCATACGTGATAACTGTTATTCTTAAAGTACGCCATTAAAATTTATTGCGTTAATTTAAAAAAACGACATCTACTTCACAGCAGCTAATGAATTTTAAACATAAGAAAACTTTTTATCGCAACAGTAATAAGCGAGTCGAAAGCTTCAGCGTTCCGTCATCTTTTTCTTTCCCGATAACAAATCTAAATAACTTAATAACGTTTTGCCCCATTACGGCAAAGCAAAATTAATTCCACATCCAAGATGATCCGAAAGCAAATGACGAATTAGCGTTTCAATGCGAAAATACCCCGCACTCCGAAAGAAAACTTGACGCGCAAACTTTTGTTCGCTTTGAATGCAAAATTGCACGAAGGAACTCTTGAATAAATCTTCAGCCCACCCTTGTCGGAGCCTCGTCTCGATCTCCATTTTCCTCGGCTTTCTTTTTCTCTCTCCCAATCAGCCCGTAAATGCACGTACGTGCGGGCGCCGCGCGGCTTATTTCAAGGGGGGGCGATTGAACGGGCAGTCGCCGCCGCTGAATTTGCATCGGGCGAGTCGCTTTTTCGCGCTCGCCCCGCAGATCGCATGCGCGATTTTTCCTTTATCCACGTCGATCGACGCGACGCACGAGAACATACCGCCTCGTTAGCTGAATTTAGCGAAAGGAGAAATTTAGTAGCACCGCGATAACGTAAAATAACGCTCCTTTTTTTATTTTTATTTTTGCGGCGATTCGAGGTCACTTTAACGTTCTTTTTATCAATCGAACGCGTATATTTTTATTTGTACAAACGTTCGAATAACACCGTTCGAGTGTCTTTTATTTATACGAAAATACTAAAAGTTTGCGGGCAGCGATAAGCGCTGATACCAATGAAAGTGATGCTGGAATAATTTCTAACGATTTTTACGATATTTGTCGACGATCATTCGAGATAACGAGGCCTGATTAATAAAAGTAACGAGCCGTAAATTCAATATGTATCATTCGCAACGATTCCCAGCAGACGGCCGGCAGATAAACTTACGTTTCGATGTTCGCGACGTCATTAACGTGCGAACTCATGGAATATCGCTTACGTAACGGCATAGGTGTATCAGTCCTCACGGCGAATGTAGGTCATCGCGAGATTTCTGGCAAAAATACGACTCCCTCTCGGCGCGCGCGATCTTCCCGAGGCCATTAGCCGACAATTACACCGGCATCTCTCTGCAAATTGTTACCGCAAAACGAATTTTCGTGATAAATTGCATTTCAATTCGCGCGACCTCCCCCCCCCCCCTCCTCTCTCCCCCCCTTGGGCACACAGTCGAGGAGGCACGTCGCGTAAATTGAGCCTGATTGATCTTGATGCCTTCTTGAAAAGACCAGTTCGATCCTGTTCAACTGGAGCGCATGGTGTGCGATATGTGCGGCTGTGTACACGTACTGTGTACACATATCGGCGAAAAAGAACGAGCTATTGCGTCGACGTCGGCTTTTCCGGAATTCCCAGAAGCGCACTGGTGGAAAAGTTGAAAACGCCCGCCCGGATAATGAAGGCTAATACCCGCATAGGTGGGATGTATTGTATAAGCCCGGGCACGCAGAGTCGGGCGAGCGCAGGGGCTTGCGCAACTCGTACCATAATTTTTCAACTTTTTATTTCACGCGCGTCGCGCCGCCGTGACCTGCGCTGATTCAATTGCCCTTTTTCTCGCGCTCCTGCAATTATTTCACGTCGCTTCAATCGAATGTAGATTTTTTCAAAATTTACGTTTGCTTGTCGTCGTATTTTAGGTTTCGGAGAAAAAAAGTACTGTTTTCTACGTTAAAAGGAAATAGATATTTGCACTGCGACTTAATGGGTTGCGTTCTGTAGTAAAAAATTATTTTTATTTTTATTGAAACTGTACTAATATTTATTTTGCTGCATAGTAATATTCCTCAGATGCAAACCTGTTTCGTTTTATACTACTAGAAAACGTACTAATTTTCACTAAACAATTTTTTCAAATAACCACGAGAAACACAAGTTTCTATTCTACTTCTCAACTTGCCATCAAGTTGACTTTGTAATAAACGCGATTCACATTATTGATCGATAATCAAATTTCCGTCGACCGTTCAATAAAAATTAGATTCTTCTTCATGTAAAATATTTATAAAACATACGATAGTAATTGCACAGATAAAAAAAAATTGATCCACAATAAAACAGCTCATCCGTCATTCTAGAGATAAAAATGAAATTTTCAAACGCCCCAATAAAGTTCGAACGGTAGACTTCATCGAATTTCGCGCCAACACATTCGATTTCCCATAGGCGCGCCCTCCAAAAATACGACGTTACCCCCGCGACTCCGCGCCGCGGCGAAACAATTTCCCCGCGAGATCGATCGCGCATCCGATCGCGGCGTCACGTCCGCATCCATCCCCGCGTGTCACGCGGCCGATCAATCCTCGGGGCCGTGCACTCTCTCTCTCTCTCTCTGTCTCTCTCTCGCTCGCTCGCTCGCTCGTTGTAAGGAGGCCGCACGAAAGCGCGCGTTCCTCCGCGAACTTACACGCGAGCCGCCGCACGCGGTACGTACCCTATGCACTGTACTCCCGAGCGCCGCGGCGACAGCCTATTGAGCAGAGTTAGCAGATTAACGGTAATGGCGCGCCACCTAAGCCGCCGGCGCAATTATCGTGCATGTCCCTCCCGACCGTAACCCCTCCCTCCTCGCTCTCGCTATCTCTCCGGAGTTTAGTTAGTAGTATTTTCTGTTTAATTATTTAAGGCTTCGACGATGTAAGGGTTCGTATTCACTAGTCGTTAACCTGAGGTACTTAGCAATATCGTACTGTGATGCGATACCCACTATGTACATTCATATTTTTATTGTGTAACAAATTGTGTATGCTACATTTTTGTGAAGAAGGCTGGAGTACCCCGAGCGAATAAAAGGTTTCTATCTATTTCTCAGTCTGTATTGCATTTTTATTTACACCTATTGTACAAGATCATCAGGTGGCGCGAGTCGAGGTATCTAGTTTCCTTTGTCGTTTTCGTCACACCTCTGGAATGAACACTCATACTGGTGCTCTGACTTTTCAGCAGCTTCCAGGTTCTTGGAACTTGCTTCAGAAGTGACTTCTCCTCTTCCCTGTAGAACTTCTCATAGCTATTTTCCTTCAAAGGGGCGGGGCCTCCACATCTACTCGATTTTAGTCCTCCTCAGTCCTCTTAATCGGGGTATCGGGTGTTAGCATTTGTCTGTAGTTCGCGAAGTCATTTAGCTTGGGCGTGTTCAGCTTAAACTGCGATAGCTTTTATTATGACCTCTCGATCCAAACAACATTGACATGTATCATGCTGTCATCTACCCTTCTTGTGTGCATTTAATTGTTTATCTCCGAACTTTTATCTTTGTAATTCTTGTTTAAGAGTGAATTCACAAATTTTCATTGCTTACATTTTTATATAAAATTATACAGGCATATTTTGAAATTTTGTTTTATTTGAACCTCTGTGTCCCCGTGGAAGTAACGAGAGTTTTATGGCTGCACAATGGGTATACGGTTGTACATACACATAGGATGGCGAGCAGACGCCGTTGCGTCCGAATGCTGCGAAGGAGTGGACGCCCCGCGCATTTCCGCCTTTTCTTTTCGAGGGATAATCGAGGGCCCGGCTATGTGGGAGATAATGCAGGAGCGCGGCCGGGTTCGCGCTCAACAATGAGGATTGAATGCGTCCCACGTGGGGACGTAGGAGAGTGATTCATTTGTTTTTCCGAGGCTCGCATTGAAGGAATTCAGATGTTATACGCCGTGGCGCCTCGCGGAATGGCCTTTTTTCCATTTTCCGCTGTTTCACCAATGTCATCGTTCATTATTTATGAAATAACTTTTGTTGGCTTACCAGGAATTAGGATTATAGATTTTGCTGAATTGCGCGAAAAGTTTTTTTTTTGCAATAAAAAAATGAAGTAAGCCAAAGTTTTAGGTTTTAGTACTCAAGATTTTGAAAGCTACTTCATTTATTTTTACGAAATGGATGTAAATGACTATCGGTAATTTCGATTCACTATACAAATTTTACCATTATTAATAAATTGAAAACGCTCGGGAGGGGGGGGGGGGGATCAATTAATATATGATCACGACATGAATATGTAATAATAATTCTTATTCAACACCGCTTAAAACGCATAAATAAATTGGTAGCTCAATAACGTCTGGTATAGCTATTTCAGCTAATTCAGATTTATGGTTCATTTATTTGCTTACAATTATTTATTCGATTATTCCGTATTTTTCAATGTATTATGTACGCGTTTCCAAAAGCTAAAGTACACTATTACCCGGAATTGCTCTTCATTTATCTTTTATAAAAAAAAATGTCTTTTGTTAAATAGAAAATCGCATGCATCAGCGCATCGATAACTAAATAAAAAAAAAAAAAAAAAAAACGAGAGTACTCCAGAATCACTTGATATTTAAACGAATCGTTATGAACCATTTCATATTTAATAACGTTCGATTTTAAAAATCACTCGACCCACTCGATTGCAACAGCGGACGGTGCTTCGGTTAAAAATTGCGCGGCATTCACCGTCGCCGCGCGATTTCATCATCCATTATAATCAATAGCACTCGGCTGGAGCTCCGCGGAAAAACGCGCGTACGGTAAGTCGCCTGCACCTGCGGCGGCCCGCGCAACGCGACACCGCGAGGTCGGGCCTCTTTTTCCGGGTGTAACGCAAAACCACCGCGTCGACTTCGTACTACCCGATCGCGCAGGCCCCCCCTTCCCCCAAAAGTGCATTCATTATAACAGACACGGCGGGGGAGTGTCTCGACGCGACTCGAATTTCGCGGCACTCTCGTTCAATTTTCGTTGTCTCCGGCTGCGCGCCTTTTACCAGCCTCGCGTCGCGTCGATCGCAAATTGGATCGAAAATTCGAGCCCGCCGGAGCGAGACGTCGATTGTGCGCGCGACGCATTGTCTCGGCGAACTGGGCCTCTCTACTTAAGCCTCCGTGGGAGTAAAAGTTGCCGTCGCGGCGCAAAAAAAAAAAAAAAAAAAAAAAAAAAAAAAAAAAAAAAAAAAAAAAACAGAGAGTCGCTGTTCCTCCGGCGGGCATAAAGGGCCGAGTGTGCATAGCATCGGCTCGGACGAACGAAAAAAGAGAAGAAAAAATCCGACGCTGCGAAAAATCGCGCGGAGGACGTGACAAAATAGAGACTCCCACCCCCCGGTCCCCGTCGTTCGGGCAAATCTGCGGTGGCAGGAGCGAGTCACGCGCGTCGACGCTTCGGAAAAAAAAGCGAGAGAAGGAGCGAGGGGGGCGGAGGCGCCCACGCGAGGGAAGGTGCGGGTCGGGCGCGCCGCGCGGAAGTTATCGAACCTACGCTCGAATGCAGGTCAGCGGGGGAGCGCGGCGTGCACGCGTATATGCGCGAAATGTACCCGCGAGGTGAGTTTCTTCTCCCGCTTTTTTTGCCGGGGAGTGTGGAGTGGATTTTTTTTTGTGGGGGGCAGGAGGATCGTCGAGGGTGAAGAGACTTAGGCTAATGGATCGACGCGGGGTGAGCGATGTTTTTTCGAGTAAATTTTGGGTGTGATTTGACAGGGGGTCGATCCGGACTTGCATTAAACGGCGACTTGATTAATGTGCTCCCGATTTGCTTTGATTATTCAATAATTATATGGGTAATGCTGCATTAGACTGTGGTTAGCGATGTTTCAATATTCATTAGCGTGATAAATATTGATTATGATTTTGGTGGATACCGGAGCAATCGTTAAATGATGATTTAGTTATGTTCGATTGACTTACGCAAAGATACGGGATGTTAAAGCAATCTTCGTTGACAATGTTGGTACTTGTTTTTAATGAAATATGCACATTCAATTTTGCCTTGAACTCCTCGATTTCGGAGCATGCAGCCTCTAATATTCAGGCTGTGTAGCAATTTTGAGCGTTGCCTTCGAATTTCCCTCGGGATGTACATACTCTAAAAAAAAAATGTTGAAACAACAATTACAAACTGTTGTACTGAATTATATTATTTTTGCTTTTTACACTTTTATTACATACTGAGAATTTAAATTGCCGAATGGCGGGAGAATTATTTAAACTTTGTATTGACTTTTTACAAAAATTACGATGTAATATGAAGCTAGAAAATTTTCTCTATGTAAAGAGAAACTATAATAAATAAAATTGTCAATAAAATTTCTTATAAATTTTAGAAAAAAATACATAAATTTGCTTGGTCTTGTAAAAAAAGTGAAAAATCGAAGACGAAAACAATTTCTCATTCTAAACAAAAGTACGATTGTTAATATTTTCTAATATATATTTTGTTTCTTAATGAAATCAAGTAAGACTTGTTAATAAGGTAAAAATCGCTCTAATTTTAACAAAAACTATCCATTAAGAAAAGCTCAGACTTTTTAAATACATCGACAACCACTGCCCTCGTGAATTTTGGCTCGACTCCTATTTGATCGAAGCAATCAATGTCTCGTCATCCGGGCGACGAGAAGAAAACGTCCCGCTCGTCTTGAGCCGCGTAATTGCGCGCTTATCCGCGGCGCGCGCAAAAAGCGCCGGCGAAAAGCAATTGCGCGGCTTAGGATACGAGCGACAGAGGAGATGCCCTGGCGTCGTTCCAGCGCGATGCGCCACCCGGAGCTTTTTTCCCGCGCGAAATGACGGATGGTCTGTTTGCGCGCCGCGCCCTCTGCTCGCTCGTTTTTCGACGGGATTTTTTGGTCCCAGATTTTTTTTTCACCGGATGCTCTCGAGTCCCGCGGCACCGTAGATCGCCGTCGGCAAAATTAATGGCCGCGCCTTATTATTCATCGCGCAATTGGTCGAGTGCTTGGCGTTGCTCGCGAGGCGAGGTGCGCGCGATACATCCGCGGAGATAAGGGGCCAGGAATGTTTCGCCGATAAATTTGCCGTTCTTACAGCGTCTTAAGGCTTTAATCCGCGCGCTGATAATGCGCTTAATAATCTGAAGCTACGCGCGGCTACCCGAGGTACTAAACAAGTGTATACCATCGCGGCGCACTTGCAACTTTTTTTTTATGGTATTTAAAGTTACGTTTATCTTATCTCGGAGGTACTAAAAAAAGAAAATAACACTATAAAACATTATTCATTGATACAATAGACCATTATTCAATCGTAAACCTGCGACGAGTGTATTTTAGTTCACGGAAAAAGTGGTTTATCTAATCGAGAGAGGCGCAAGCGCGTGGCGTTACAGTAATATTTCGACCAACTTTTCGAGCCACGTCGAGATACTTATTGAGGACGATTAATTCGATACCGTCCTATCGCAAGATAACTGCATCAAACTGATGAGGCGCTTAAAGGCCGGAGCCGCTAAGAATTTGATAGTTTTAAAAATCCACTCACCGTAATCAGGATCCCGATACTCTTCGAAGAATACGATCCTACTTTACGGGGGGGGGGGGGGGCGATTTAGCCGTTCCGCGCGATAACGGACAAATGGGAAAGACGAGGAACGAGGCAGTAAACGACGTATTAAAGCCCGTAATAAGAGAAAAATTTTCGCGTCATTTGACAAATGCACCGAGCGCCGTCCCTCGCGGTTTACGCGGCAAATAAACGTCCCGCGAATAACTATAACTATTTCAAGTATAAAATTGTTATAAAGCTCGCGTCGCGGTAACAAAAGTGTTTATCAGTTATACACCCCCTCGTCGAGCGCAATAAACTGAAATCGACGATCAAACGGCAAAATAAAGCGACATTTCATTATTCACCATTTCGATGGTCCCACACTCGCAGTGACGTTCAACAGCGCGCTCGCATAAAAACGCCCGCGCCATAAAGTATCCGCTGCCGAAATAGAAGAAAGGGAGCCCGAGGAGGAGTGATAAAATTCCACGCGATATCGAACCGTCAGACGGAAAATTAAAGTCCTCTCCCTAAGAATCCCGTCCGAAGCCATCAGCGGAAAATCCGATCTCGAATTCCGCCGCGGCGGAAGCGCAGCGTCTCGGGGGTGACGCGTGGGCGTGTGCACGCGCGCCGCGGGGCTTCTCGAAGCGAGAGGAACGCGATAAGCCGAGTGTGTGTGTGTGTGTGCGCGCCGGTGAATCGATCGGCCGCCCCCGCGATAGCATCGACGGCGCGCCTCCTTATCTGCCAGTTTCGCGCCGCTCGCCGACTACGCGCGAGTCGCCCCGACCCCCGGGACGCGCACATGTGCTCCTACGTTTACTGTACGGATCTCGTAGTGTAGTGGCCCGACGTGCGTTTCCTCGCCCCCTCGCTTCGCGCGTAGTGCCTCCCTGCGTGGTCCCTGCGGTTCTAGAAGCAGTGCTGTTATATACATCGCATGCAGTTGGATCGCTTATTTTCTTTTCTTTTCTCGAACGATATTCAGTGCTGAGAGTGTAGTCTGAGAAGGGGTCTTCTTTCTTTTGAAAGTAGGTGAAGGTCGATCGAATTAAGCGATCTTCTTTTTTAATTTTGCTCGTGTCGCGGTTTTCTTTGTTGAAGGCATAAATAAATTCTGTTATCGTCGTTTATTAAATGTAAAGTGTTTTTGATAATGGTATCTCCGGTAATATCACAAAGCATACTGTTCTCGATTATTTTCAGTTTAACTGACTAAATTGTAATAAATTCGTAATGTGTTAAATCAAAAGAAAGAAATAATTGGGGGACACACAAATAAAAGGAGATATAATGAAATTTCGGCGATGAAGCATTGTGCTAACAAAAGTTCAATCTTCAAGCATGAACAAAAAAAATGTACAATAAAATTCTTTATATCAAAATATATTTTACAAATAATATTTAGAAGAACTTGAGTAAATAAGTTTGTTGGACTAATATTTACTCAGCGAAATTTTATTGCATCTCCACTGAAAAAAAATAACGTAGGAAACTGTGCTATAAATAAGAATCCAAGAGGAGGTGGAGATCAGAAATTAACTTAAATTTAATAAAAATTGTTGTAAATTTTGGAAAAATTACAAATTTTATTGTAAAAATTATCATAACTTTACTGCAAAAATTATAATTTTTCCAAGAATTGTGGTAATTTGCCTCGCATCTCCTCCATCCCGGATAATTAATAGTAAATTTTCCCCCTTATTTTTCTCAGTGCCCTCTTAATTGCAAAGCCCTCGCGATTGCCGCGAAAAGAAAGAAAATCACCTTCTCGCACTTCGCAATCAGAGCCGGGCTCCATCGGAAAAAGCGAGCGCGCGCCCTAAAGAGGAGCATCGAGGTTGGCGTGTGCATGTGAGAAAATACGGCCGTAAGCACACGGAGCCGCGGGAGGAGGGCGAGGCCGCGCCCGAGCCGAGGGTGAGGCCGTCGCGGGAGATGAGCCCGGAGTTCCGCGACACGATGTTCCGGGCGGCGCTTATGTACGCCTATCCGCTGCCCTATCACGACCTGCCGCTGCTGGCGCAGCGCGTGAGCTCCGGCAATGGCCAAGGTCTCTGGAGTCAGGTATTACACGCCCCGGCACTAAAGTTCAATGAAGGCCCGCGCCGCCCCGGGGAGAAACGCGCCCGGGACGATCCGTTACGTAAAGCCCGTTGTACGTACACTGCGCTTCTGTGTGTCTGCTCGCACGTGCAGCACGCGAGCCACGCGCCACTTGCTTGGGCTTTTTTTCGCCGCGGGGCGTTTGTTTATTAATTCCGCATACGGGTTTTAGGAGATTGGATTTTTTGTTTGTATTTTTGAGGCTTGCTTGCTGGGATAAGTGGGGTTGGTAGTTTCCATAATTATTTTTGTTGATGATGAGCTAATCGTGTCATGAGAAGCAAATTAAATAATTAGATTAACGATCTGTGGTCACTTGCATTAGGTTTGTGTTAACAAATTATGACGGAGTAATTTTCTTATAAAATTTACGCAAAAATCGCCATTAAAACTACAGGGCAAAGCGAAATCATAGGACGGCATACCACATTATTAGCGCGTCAAAGGCGATTTTCTGATAAGAGTATCGAACAATATTTTATGCAACGACGGCGTAAAGTGCTAATTTAGCATACTCAAGAATGCGCAAGTGTGCGTGAAGCAATACTTTACGCACAGAGTCGCATAAAAAACTTTTCGAAAATCTCCCTAATAGTTATACGCAAATTTTTTTAATTTACCAGAAATTTTCCGGTGAGGCAATCTGTTCTAACATTTTTTGCGATGCTCTTCATGTAAATTTAACCAGAAAATGCCCTGAATGCATGCATACATAAAATAATTTTTGTTAAAAAATTTCCCTTCAAAAATTATGTTCAATGAGTGAGTGAGATACAGAGTTTTCATTGTAAGGTGCAGTAAATGGAGTTTTAAAAAGTTACTTGACGGCATAGTTAAAAGGATCCGAAATTTTTAACCGCTGAAACTGCGGTGTCAAATAAATCAATTGACCGTGAAAAGGCCAATTTCAAGCTTTAAATGAAAAGCCCTTTATAAAAATGAGAGCAACTTTTCTCGGCGATCGATTAATTTGTGCTCGTTTGATCGAGTTTTAGCACCGCAACTTAATTTCGCGTTGGATTAAACGAATAATTAATTGAATAATCAATGTAATAAAAACTGAATTATTCTTTAAACCTGCAGTGTTTATTTCGAACTTCAAATTTTAATTGGCAGACTTCAAAATTTAATTTAATTGAATCGGCATAATATTTTTGCATTAAAGAATTCTTCAAATATTTAATTACTGTACATACATACTGAAGGTGATTCATAAAAAATGAAAGACGGTTCATTTATTTATTTTTGTTCGTCACGAATTCAGGTGCACCAAAAGAACACGAATTCAGTAAAAATATTTTCCTTTCCCTCACGCTTACTTTTACTGAAATATTATTATCGAAGTTTGCTCCATTTCATCGGATTTTCCGCCTCCCAAATGTCCGGCTTCTTTTTATATCTTATGGGAATAGTCATTTCCCTCGAGAGCCCACGGGATATTTTTTCCGGTAACTTCAAAGGAACTCGAGAAAAAATGTTTCGCTCGCCAATGACTTGATAGTCCCGCTTAATGTTCTTCTTTTTACAAGATCTTTAATAGCGGGGGGTCTTCCCAAAACTCGTTAGCAGTAAATTTTTTTTAATTAACTAACATCCCTGCGAAAATTACTTCTGCCGACGCCAATGACGCTCAAACATCGCAATGTGATATTTTCATTCGAACAACGACAATTGCGTACATCGTGGCTCGTGTCCGCAAAGAATAAACTTTTCACAGCCGAGTGCATTATTTATTCAAGCGACCGAAGGCGAAATTTGCATTTGAATAAAGCGGGACGAAATAAATGCAGATGCGACAGTCGTCGCAAGGTCACCCGATGCATCGAAATTCCGGGGAGGAGAAAAAAAGAGTCTTGGAAGCTCCTCGCTGCCAAAAATAAAGTTCGACATTGTCCCCGCGCTGGGCGAAGGCAGCATCTCGTCGAAAAATCGAGTTTAATTGCCCCCTCGGTCGCTTCCAACGTAGCGAACGGGTCCACGTGCCAGCTACTAGTCGTTCGGATTCGATTATCCGCCGCGTCGTCTATCCCTCGTGTTGGTCTCGAGCACGCGCGGGTCGTCGTCACTGCGATGTGCACTTTTTTTTAAAGCGGATCCGGCGCTGCTGTTTGCCGCCACCCGTTACAGCGCATCTTGCGTTTGTTGACAGTCGACGTTATCAGGCCGACGGCTGATAAGAGAACAAACGTCTCCCCGCCTGGCGGAAAATCAGCGTTGATCTTTTATTTTGTTGCGCAGCGGCTCCCCTTTGGCGTGGGCCCCTTATCGCTACACTTTGTTCTCCCGTCGCCTCTTTTTTTTATTGCTTCGGGTGATTAGGCCGAACTGGCACGTAATTTACCTGGGTTTTCGCTAAGTCACGGATTTTTTTTAGGATAGCGGTGGCTTCGTTCTTCTGATGATCCAGATAAGCGCCGAATAAAATCGCCGAGAAATGAAAATAATGCCTCTCCAAGTGTCACGTTCGTCGAAAGTGCTCTAAAAGAAAGCACGATTTAAAAGAAGACTGTTATTTACTCCAATTGCAGCATAGACTTTCATAATAGTCGTATTTTCCGCGCGAAGTGAAATTACCTTAAAAACTTGCTGTAAAAATAAATTGACTCCCGGTCCCAAGATACCATCAATTCGCATCGCGCGAACTAATTGTCAAATAGCGCAAGCCACTTTAATCGTGAAAAATTCGCACTGCCGGTGCTGGCGTCCTAAATTCCCGATAAAAAAAAACTTTGCAAAACTCGTTTCGCCGCCCCGAATTACATCGAAAAATAATAGGCTGCGAGTGGAAAAATTTCCCCAGCGGTGGAGTACTACGCCCACCTCCTCCCATCCGGCAAAAAAAGCTCGCTGAAATGCGCAACCGGAGGTCGGGTTAGCGAGTGTAACGCGGAGAACTTTGGCCGTGTGCGGTGACAAACTTCGCGAAACACGAGCTCTTCCCTTCGCTATGCGGTGCTCCTCTCCTTGGCCCGGGCGCGTGCCCGGCCTTGAAGCCCCGGGAAATTGCCCCCTCGCTTTTTTTTTATTGGTCTGTCGCGCGATGAGCAGGAGGCCGAATGCAAATTTATTGGAAAGTTATGGGATTTATAGTGTAAGTTACGCACCTATTTATCAGCGTTTATGGATCAAATGAGTTTTGATGGAGATTAAGCCGCTTGACAAATAGTCGCGCGGACTAGGCGAACTTTTTGTGAGTCATTCATCAGAACGTTGGGAGCGTTTGTAATGCTTTAAATTCGTATTTTTTTTCTGTGCGAATTATAATCTTGCGTACTTTTGAAAATTTAACCGTACAGAAGTTAAATTTATTCGTTTTGTTGAATTAATTATGCGTGTTTTATTACGAGGAATTATTTCTAACAATTGATACTGATTTAAGGTTATTTCAAAGTGCAATTTTAGAAACGTTGAAAGTTAATAAACTGTCTTGAAAATAATTTTAGATTAGATTTGTGAATCATAAAATATTGAATTACGAAATATATTTTATGAAGGTGCAACAGTTATTATTGGAAAAATTACCTAAAAAATTATGAGTTCATTTTTGCGACTGTAAAGTTCGTAGAAGTGCTCGTTCCTCTCCACTACATTCTTTTTTTTTATTTGAAAGTAGGGTAAAGCTTCGCCTTTATGATCTCACCAGCTTTTTGATTGTTTTATTTTCGAGATTGATTGGTCTGAAAGTCGGACTGCTGACGCATTTGATCTTTGTATAACAGCGCGCTTTGTCAGGATTTTAAAGGGATCGAATGATTACTGAAGGGACTATCGCTCGATTTTCGCTGTACCGCCTTTGTCAATTTTTTTCGTTTCCAGAGATTTTCTGGTCTGTGCAGATTTATCCAGCTCCGAGATTTTATCCATAAGAGAAATTAAAATTAACTCTAGGTACATTCGATCGCGAGAAAATTAATAAAGTTTCATAAAAATAGTTATTTGTTTTTAGTGTATAAAATACACTTTTTGTTATATTCGCGTACTTTACTTTTCGAGAATAATGATAGCTAAACTTTCTCAGTTTTTATCGCAGTAAGTTAAGTAAATGTAGTAGGCGTAAAAAACGAGATCGAATTATCTTACGTAAAAATGAGTTCTACCAAACCATTTAATTAAGCATGAAAATAATTTCGAGTTTTTCCTTCTCAACAGTGAAACGAAATTATGCAGCATCACGTTTCGTTGCTTAACCAATTCGCAGGGGCTAACTTGTGATTCACACGCTGCCGAATACATTAGCATTTAACGGGGAACAGGATTTGCCGCGCGGCAAGTTTGCCGAGCGACTTGATGAAAAATCGGGAGAAGCTCACGGTTTATCAACCCTAGAAATTCCTTGCCCTCCGCGTAGCTGCTTAAAATTTCACCTCGACTGCTACACGTACGTGTGTGTACACAGCTCGCCGAATTTTCCCGAGCCCGTTTGAAAAGCTAAATGGACAAAGCTCCGTCGACGTTGTGCTTTTGAAATTTTATTATTTTTTTTTTTTTAACGATTGCTCTCGCCGTTTCTTTCGTTTGCCCGGCGCCACTGCGAAAGCCGAACGAAAGTTTAACAACAAAGCCAACAAAGGGGCTTGCGGGACAAACACGGCTCCGCGCGCTTCATCCGAAAAATCAATATTTATCCACGGCGCGCGCGCGCGCGCCCCGGTCCATTTCGAAAGTGGCGAACATATTTCCAGCGGCAAAAAAGCTCGCTGGAACACTGTACACACGCTAAAAAATTGAAAAGTGACGCGGTGGTCGAAGGCTCGCACGGTCCGCCGAAAGTGGGGAATTACGCGCACTCCAGTCCCGGCTCGAGGGCCAATGAGGAAGACGCGGCGACGGCGAGCGCGCTTTCAGGTACACACCCTATCGGCCTCGAGTGGCCAGTTTACCGCGCCGGAGTTAAGCCCAAGCCGCGCGGGCTTAAGTGCACGTAAGCCCGGGGAAGTATCGGGGAAAAGGCGGGAGATCGACGCCGGCGGCGGCGGTGCGCTAAGGCGAGCGGCGCGCTTTGTGGCTCGTCCGCCGTTGCACCTAAAAGTTTCGAGGGGATTAGGTTAGGTCGAGGTTAGGATTTCCGAGGTTATCCCACTTCCGAGAAGAAAAGTTATCTTTCGCCTGGTTACATCTCATTAGTATTTTTTTAACGAAGCTGCCAGCTTAATCGAACCGAATCATTAGGGCACACATCTTGTGGTGTAAACATTGAAACGTGAGTCAATAAATCTACGATCTATGATCTAGATAAAAAAATTTACACATAATAGTGTATAAATTCGCATTGTGTATTTACTAATAATTTTTTGATTACTTAAACAAAATTTTAAAGTAATCGAAAAAAGAATATTCATCAAGATTCATCAAGTTTATAAACTTCAATAAAATGTGATTTAAATACTGAAACGCGAGTCAACATCATATCGTAAATTCGCATACTCTCAAAATGTAGAAAAGTAAAAAACTACTCCATGCAAGTGATAACTGATCCAATCAAACTTCGAGTGCTCAGTTTTTCTGAAAAAAAATGTCCAGATTATGTACTCGAATAGAGTGTTTTTTTTGCATTGTTCACTCTTCTATTTTAAGAGAGTTATTAATTTATTACTATTTTTTTGATTACTTAAAAAGAATTTAAAAAAAAAATTTAAAAAAGGATATACATTCACCGAGTTAATTTACAATAAAATGTCACGATCCCGGGGGCGAATTACCCGCGCTCGAGGCGCTAAAGAAGTCAAGGTCCGAGGGGGGGGGGGGGGTGGCGTTTCGCAGAGGCGAGATGAATTTACGAAGCTCGTCGGGCTTATAGCGCGGGTGGAGTCCAACTCAATATATATAAAAGAGCAGCGGCCGCCAGGAAAGAGAGCATCCCCGGCGGCTGGGTAAACACAAAGAGAGAGACACCCTTCGGGGGGGCGCTTGACTTTCATACGAGGCTTGGCCCCCGGTAAATGTGTTTTCGTACACCGGTGCGCAGACTCTGCGTACGTGTGTCAGCTCGCGTCTGTATGCGTGGGTGAGTTTCAGAATGTGTCCGGCGGCCGTAACCGAAAGGTAGACGAGAGGCTGGAGATAATGCGGGGAATGGAGTTATTTAGTCCGTTTAGTTAACTTTTAGGGGGCCGGCGTTAGTTAGCTCCGTTGAAAATATCCAAAATTTATTTACGGAATTTCAAGTGAAACGCGCTTTTAGAATTCTTGATTAGTTTCTTTTTTAAAGTTAAACCTTTTTAAAATAAACATCATAAATTTTTATCACTAAACGAACAAAATTTCCCTCTTCGTTTCGTCAAACATATATTATAATATATAAATATTTTATTAGCATATCATTTTTTTATCAAATAACTTTATTCAAATGGCAGAGGTTACTTGTATATAACTTTTACACTCGAGTGTACGAATAAATGCACAGTCCCAAAAAAAGGAACCAAAAATTTCCATAATTCAGTAAACGGCTACCACCATGTCTCGTTAAAAATGCACGATCCTTAAAATACTCCGTTCATAAAATCCTTTAATGTACCAAAAAAAGACGTACCCCTCTAAACATAGACATCAGAAAGAAGCGTGGCCACAGTGAACCATTAATAAATTAATGCCGAAAAAATCACTCAGAGTCAAAGAGGCATTATTTTCTTCTCCCCCGCATTAAGTCGCCCAGGGGCGGAGTTAGCGTACACGGAGAAATTTGCGCACGGACGAAATATTTTATCCGTGAAATCGCGCATAAATCCCTTAGGTCCGCGTATGCAATATTCAGCGCTGCTGCCGTTTCCCGCGCGCGCCCTCGCATCCGCCCGAAACTTTGCCTACACCCCCTACCCCTCCTCGCGACTTGCTTAATCACCTGGATATTTACCGCGACCGATCGCCTCGCCTCCATCGCGAATCCCCCCACTGTATGCTTATATATAAAGGAGGAACTCGATTACGCTACGTATCTCACCATCACCTTTGCTTTTTTGTTGCAGTCTTTCCCAATGTGCCGCCAGCGCCTGGGATGCCCTGCCAGGGCGAGGATCGTAAGTACAATCTTGTTTTTTTTTTCCTTTCTCCTTCTTATTCTTGTCTCCGGTTGAAATTGGATTGGGATTTTTACGAGTGTCTGGGATGTGTTTTCGGTGTCGGTTGTTCGTTGAGGCGCACCTTATCTACACCGCCGCGACGACTTGTTTGCCCGCTGCTTAACACTGACGGGTCTCACTTGCTCGCGTGCACCTCGTTGGCGAGTGTACCTTCGATTAGATCTTGAAAATCTTCAGAGATTTAGCTTTGCGATACTTAAATTGTTTTTCGAATTATTTCGTTATTCATTCAGATTCATTTTATTTAAGGCGACTTATTTGAAAATTTTTAACTATTTGGATGAAAAGAGAACTAAAAAAAAATAATTTACTTTAAAGAACAGTAGCGAGCAGATATTTTTAAAAAATAAAAAAGTCTGGTGAAAATAATTATTTGCAAATGCATTCATTACTCGGAAGATAAAAGACGTGCAAACAGTATAAGAAATAAAAATAAAGCAGAAAATAAAAAGCTTATAAATTGACTCATCATTTATGATTAAAAAATTTATTATTTTTTTTTTGTACGGGCTTGCACGACTTTTGCGCGTAATTAATGTTTTCACAAATGCACATTTCCTCTGGGTTTTTTAAACATAAAATTCAGGCCTCACTTATTTCTCTGCTTGTTAATACACTTTCGTCATTTTTTTCAATTTTTTCCCAAATACTTTAGAACTTTTAGACATTTTCCTCAATTAATTAATTAAAATACATTGTCCTACAAGCCTTTCTCCCATCCACTTAATTTTATTCCCCGCCACGAACTAATCTTCCAGTCGTTAACTCTTAAGTAAACCCCGATCTTAATATCCGCGAAAGGTACATAAGCCGTGCCTTTGCCGCGGCGACTCGCCATCGGAATCCGCCGAGCTAACAGCCAAAGAAACCGTCGCGCGCTCCTCAATTTCCGCTCGCAAATCAGGAGGGCCGCGACGCGAACTCGGGGCCCCCGCGGAAAATCGGCGGTGCACGCCCATTAAAAGCGTTTACCGTTCATTAAAAGAGGGCCAAATAAAAGCCCGGCGAATCTCGTTAGCGCGCGAGTGAATCCCCCGACCCCCGCGGATCCGCGTATAACGACGTTCCGCCGTTCGTGCGGATACACCGGGGGGCTCGGGCTCACGTTCCGGATCGCCGGGCCACCTAACGATCGTCATCGCTGATCCCCTCAACCTACTCTGTACTTAATGCCGGCCGACTTCGCGAATTTACTCCCTTGGAATCGACTCGGATTCCGCTGCTGAATGATACGTGATCTCGATATTTCATTTTTTTTCATTTGTTAATGGGGAGTTAATCAAGCCTCCTCGATAGTTTCGTGAGTTTTTTTCTCGTTTATTTTTGGCCGATGAATGAAAAAATTGTTTGCTTAAAAAATATAATATAAACGTAGTAATCCAGGTTATTAAAGAAAAGCTTGAAGGAAATAAAAAATTATTAAAAATGATGGATTCTTTATATAGTAAATGTACGTTTAACGTATATTATTAAAATAAAAATTGACATGTAATTCAAAAAATTGATATTTTTAAAATCTTTCTTTAATTTTTATTTTGAATACGTTATTTCTCTTTTTTTTAACAAGATTCATATATAAACCGCGCATTTCTGCTACTGGTACGAATACTACAAAATCCAATCTTTAATATCGCGCCAACTCGCTTTATCATTAATACAATTATTAATCTCAAACTTGTTTGCTTGTGTGCTAGTATATTGATAATCCGTGAAAAACATAGTATCAAATTTTTCATCGAATTTTACCCCGCAAATTAGAGGACTCCGCGGAATTAATCAACGCCGTATTTACAAACACATCCGCGTGCTTGATGGAAGAATTTTGACGATCCAGTTAGATCCCCGCATTACTTCAGTCGCCGAACGGGGCACGTTAATGAAACGACGCGGAGAAGTATGCGCGCCGTGTTGATTCACATTAGACATGGAGGCCGGCGGGATGCATGACTATTGGCTCAGTTTCATCACGTGCGGTATCATAAGAAAAAGTTTGATTTTTTACGCTTCTTACGTACGCTATCAATTATGCAAATAATTTCACGAACGAAATTCCTTGATTACGTCTCCGTCAACGTGTAGTACATGTATACTGATCGATCGCGCTAAGTTATAGTCGTAATTTATGGAAGAATTTATCAGTAAGCCATTTTTTGTTTCGGGTATGAAATTATTGTAAAAGTGTTGAAATTCTCGCGAAGCTGCTCGGCGTGGATTGCAAGATAGTTCAACGAAAAATTGCAAGAAAGAAAAAACGAAGTGCATTTTGCTTAAAAACGCTGGAGAGCAAAGTGATTATGCGGGAATGCCAACGATTCGAAAATTGTTCTTATCGCTAGGGAGAAATTGTTTATATCTCGAGGGCTCGCGAGTGAAAACAATGGGAAGTTCGGAAAGCAGCCGGGCTCGAGGCGGCTACGCGAACGATTCTTTGGAGGATAATTTCCTCCCGACCCCTGTGTGTACTTTGACGGGCTCTCCCTGGGCGTCTGGCTCTACGCTTTTTTTCTGCGCTCTTTGTTTCTATTTCTACTTTTTTCCCCTAGGGTTTTTTTTTTTTATTTTTTTTTCGCCCGAAATTTCTGGCTTTATGAGCCGCGAACGAAAGTTTCGTTAATTAAACCCTGCCGCGTGCTCTTTCTGCAGTGTTTTACCGGACGTTGACCTTTATTCCTTGTACGAAAACCCAGACACTCCAATTTCCGCAATCGTTCGTTATATTACTATTGCTTTGTGCAACTTTTATTACTCCTCGTTCGAAATAAAGCAAATCATATTACGTGCAATTATTTTTTACTTAACAACAAAATTATAGTATGTAGAAGATAATTTTAATAGGTATATTTTACAGTAAAGGTATATATATCGTACATTGTGAATTACAGAGTCAAATTTATGCTAATATGGTCATGTATATTAAATTGGAGTAGGAATTAGATAAATATCGCGAGACAAGTCTCGTTCTCATCGAATTTATTTCTTACTTTTTTGCAATAACATTTTTTTTATTAGCATTACAAAGCGTATATTTATGAGTGTGGTGCTAAAGCAAATGTATTTTCTTATCAAAAGGGAGTATCTACAGACGTGGCGCACGCAGATGGAGAAAGCTTTATCGGGTGAACGGACACATTTTCCAGGCTAAACGATTCAACAGGGTAAGTATTCCATATATTCGTTTCCATTGCATTTATTCTTGCCTTATCAACCGAATCTACCGATGTGCGCGCTGATTTTTTTTTTCTTTGCGAAAATAATATTAGAGGGAAAAAATATGACATGCTTACTGAATATTCAGTTGTGACGTATATAAAGTATTTAAAACAACGTGAACGAGAGTTTCCGTTGGAAAATTTATGCAAATTCGACTTTTTTATGCTGATTCGATATTGTTCTGCTCGTGTAAACAGAACACATTTTTTACAATAATTGCAAAGCTATTCTACTGCGCACATCATATATTTTTTTAAACTGTAACACGGAGCAGAATAAATATTACATTTGCAGTGTATGAAATTATTATTTAAAAAAAAATTTATTTAAAAAGCATTAAAATGCGAAAAAATTGTAGTGCAATTATTTTCGCATGAATAATAAATCGCTTTAAAGGATAACAAAAGCATGCGCGTAAAAAAACGCACAAAAGAACGAAACTGATTTCAAAAACATAAATGCAAATAGCTACTGAATTTTCCACTTCGCATTGACTTCCCGCACTTGCTAAAGAGCGCGCCTTTTTCAGCGACAAAAAAAAAGAAACACTAAACAAATCTTTATTTTTCCAGCGAGCCTTTTGCGCGTACTGCCAAGACCGCATCTGGGGCCTGGGCCGCCAAGGCTTCAAGTGCATCCAGTGCAAGCTCTTGGTGCACAAGAAGTGTCACAAGGTAGTGCGCAAGCCCTGCCTGAACCAGCAGCAGGCGTCGGCTCTCGGCGAGCAGCAGTCGGCCGATCGCAATGGCGAGCAGACGCAGCCCGACTCGCCCCAGTTCAGTCCGCCTGCACACCACGATGACGACAGCGCCGAGCCCTCCACCGCCGAGGAGCACGTATACCGCAACCGTAAGTCCGATCGAGTCGTGAATAAATGGGTATCTCTCTTTTTCGTTTAGAGCAGGTACACGGGGAAAAAGTTTCATTTTTACTATACTTACTAGGACAAACTGGTACAATAAAAGAAAATTAGTATAATGATTGGCAATTATTTTACTGTAAAGGAAGTAAAATTTAGTAGATCTACGGTAAAATTTATTTTGTATTTTAAAATTTATTAGTCACTATCATCATTTATGTGACTTTCGAAGTTTAGTGAAGACTATAGTCATTTTTAATGAAAAACCTTTTCCGTACAATATCACTTTTTGTGAATATTCAATTATTTGTCTGATTAAATTTTCCTAGGTTTGTATAGCGTTTGGTTAAAGCAACAGGAAAATGTACGGAAGAAATAGTAGAACTTCCATAACAGACATATACATTAAAAAGTTAAATTACCTTTACAACGCAATTTTCATCGAGGAAAAAAAATCATCCTTTTGATATTCTAATTCAAAAAGCTCTCTAGAATTTTATCTAGATGGAAAATCAACTCACTTATGTAAACTATTTTTTTTTTTTTTTTTTTTTGGAAACTCTGTAGATCTTATCATTGCCACTTGAGAGCACTGGCTTCTTTCTTCTCGAGAAGGTCACATGTTTAGAGGATTTTCCTGCTCTAAAAAATAGCTGATTTTTTTATTTGAAAACGAGATACATATTTCTCATAAAATATATATGGATACGTCGTTTCAAATCGCTATAACTAATCGATCGATACTTTCTTACTTCTCGTGGAACCTTTCCTCTTCGTTAGTATTCAACTCACGTATAGAAATACGAAAAGTAAATATTTAAAACAAACTCAAAAATAGCAATATGTATTTTGCAATGCATGTGTATTTCACGTGCGGAAATATAAAAAGAGTAAACATTTAAAAGTAACCTGAAAAGTAGCAGTATTTTGCATGTGCACTCGTAACAGGCCTAATTAAAGGTAGATAAGTCATAAACTACGTGTCAGTAAAACACGAGTAACTTTTTCGACTTAAGTCGGAAAATAATATAAAAAAATAATGTAACGAAATAAAAATAAAATATAAAGAGTAAACATTTAAAAGTAAACTGAAAAGTAGCAGTATTTATATATATATAGCCTCGCAACAGGCCTAATTAAAGGTAGATAAGTCATAAAACTACGTGTCAGTAAAACACGAGTAACTTTTTCGACTTAAGCCGGAAGATAATATAAAAAAATAAAGCAACGAAATAAAAACATTTCTTCCCACCAGGTGTGGCCAGCGAGGCGGAGGGCGAGGAGCTGGCCCTGGACGAGATGGCGGGCGCGGCGGGCGGCTCCGACCGCCAGTACAGCCTCTCGGACTTCGAGCTGATCAGGGTGATAGGCCGCGGCTCCTACGCCAAGGTACTGATGGTCGAGCTGAAGGCGACGCGGCGCATCTACGCCATGAAGGTGATAAAGAAGGCCCTGGTCACCGACGACGAGGACATCGACTGGGTGCAGACCGAGAAGCACGTGTTCGAGACCGCCTCGAATCATCCCTTCCTCGTCGGGCTGCACTCCTGCTTCCAGACGCCCTCGAGGCTCTTCTTCGTCATCGAGTTCGTGCGGGGCGGCGATCTCATGTTCCACATGCAGCGCCAGCGCCGGCTGCCCGAGGAGCACGCGCGATTCTACGCCGCCGAAATTAGTCTCGCGCTCAATTTCCTTCACACCAGGGGTAAGTTTTTTCATTACCCCGCGCCCCAAGGAGTGCCGGTCAAATGTTTGGCGCCGTTTCATTTCGATTCCTTCGTTTGATTCTTCCTCTTCGAAATGAAGTTTGTTTTCGTTTTCTTTTTAGAGATTGGATTTGCAGTTTTTGTAAAAATACATTTTTAATAGACGAAGTTGCTGTTTTTATTGTGCAATTAAGCAAATATTGTTATTGTTTTTTTTATCTAAAGATTATAACATTAATGTAAAGGTTATACCTATAGATAAAACATTTAATCAAATAATTAATTTATTTTAAATTATCGTTATATTTATGTTCTGCGTTTTAGCAAGTATTTTAAATTTAAAGTTAACTAAAGGACGTAATAATTCTTAGTAAAGTATAGAGCATTTTAATGATTTTTTTACACAATCTTACAATTAGATCACTTAAATTAATAAGAGTTTTAAGTATAATGATGTATAATCACGAAGCTTTTCCAGTGAGATTAAATTTATGCGTGAAATATAAAATCATATTCAGTTACATTTATTAAATTACTGTTAAAATTATTTATTGAATTGTTTTAATGAATTCCTCTCTGAAATTTCGCAAATTTCGGTGTTATATTTAAGTTAGGTATTCACAGTTATTTTAACATCAAACTCAAAAGATAACAAATTAATTAAATAAATACTTCGTGCATTTATAATATAATTTAATAACATTCTAATTATTTATCGCAATTGCGTTACTAATGGCATTGTTGTAAAGTTTTTAATTTCAATAATGTAAATTACATTTCTGTAACAGGAAAACCACATAAATTTCTTTAAAATTAACTATGTTTAGTTGAATACGCGAAACTTCTCTAAAATAAGTGAAGTCCACTAAATGGAATAAGTGGAATACATTTTGCTTTAAATACTGTTCTCTTATTCAAGTGAAACTGAACTTGTGCAATTTTTGAAAGAAAGTCGCGTGGAAAAAAAGTGATTAAAAAACTAAAACTAATTTTTAGGTATAATCTACCGCGACTTGAAGTTGGACAACGTACTGCTGGATCACGAGGGCCACGTGAAGCTGACGGACTACGGCATGTGCAAGGAGGGTGTGCGCGAGGGCGACACCACGGCGACGTTCTGCGGCACGCCCAACTACATAGCCCCGGAGATACTGCGCGGCGAGGACTACGGCTTCTCGGTGGACTGGTGGGCCCTCGGGGTCCTGCTGTACGAGATGCTGGCGGGACGCAGCCCCTTCGACATCGCCAGCGCCTCCGAGAACCCGGACCAGAACACCGAGGACTACCTGTTCCAGGTCATCCTGCAGAAGACCATACGCATACCCCGCTCGCTCTCGGTCAAGGCCGCCTCCGTGCTCAAGGGATTCCTCTGCAAGGAACCCGCCGAGAGACTCGGCTGCGGCAGGAGTCCCACCGCATTCCACGAAATAATGTCGCACGCGTTCTTCAAGTCGATTGACTGGGAGATGGTAAGAATTCGGTTTACCTTTTTCATTTATTTATTATTTTTTTTATTTTTAGAATGTTTAGCGACTGTAAATGAAGACGAGTGCATTTGACGACGAGGAGTAGATTGAAGGAAAATAAAAGTGTGTGTTTCAATTTGAATGGAAATGAATTCGTTCAGTTTGTGAAATTAATGGAAGAGGAAAGTAATGTAACTATAACGTTAGTGAGATGAGTCTGAAAAGATTCTTGAAGCTCACATAACATCTGTTTATGTATTCGAGGTACATGCTGCACGAATGCGCGGGATGCTCAACCGTGCTTTTTAAACTTTTTCATTAGTTTTTTTTTGTAACTCTTGCTGCATCTATCCTCTTTTCAGCTACGTTAATCCACGCGGTTTAAACTCGGTAGTTTTTGGCAAGCTTCTTTGAAATATAAGTTTTAACACAGCGCGTTATCGATTCAGTAGAAGTAAAGTAAAAGGTTACAAGTCGCAAAAAAAGTATTCATTCGTGCTTTGAGAAGTTATTTAGACATAAAAAAAAACGTTCGTTTCAAAGTAAGAATTTTTCATTAAATTCTGTGAAGTTTTAGTTTCTTTTGTACAAATTTGTATGCAACGGAAGTATTATAAATTAATAGAATTTTCAAGAGAAAAATATTTATAAAAGAGTTAAAAAGAAAGTGATCATCGTCAAATTATAGTAGTCTATGAATCTTCCACATTCCACATGAATGAATCTTTAAAAGGAAACACCACGCGTGACCCAATTCCGTTGGCATATAGTGCACTCCTTTAAATTCATAACACGAGGACACGTATTTTCGTCCCCTTCCAATCTTTATTTCCACCCCACCTACCGTCTTCCCAGTCTCCTGTTTTTTTCTCCTGACTAATATTTTGTATGATGTATGTTGCAGCTGGAGCAGAAACAGGTCACACCGCCGTACGAGCCGCGCCTCGTTTCGGATCGCGATTTGGCAAACTTCCCGCCCGAATTCACGGACGAACCAGTACATCTTACACCCGATGATCCGTAAGCCACTTTTGCCTACCTTAGCCGCTATCGCCTTTATCCTCGCGAGCGAGGAATTTGCATGTTTGCGGGGTCTACGGCCACCGCCGAGTGCCCGGATCGTCTCGGCAGCCATTCATTGTTAAAATGACCCTTCCTCCTCGATTCGCGCGATTTCCCCGTCTTAGCTGAATTATAGATTCGCGTTCGCGGATTAACTGCGAGTTATTCAGCTTTCTTCGCTTGAATTCGAACGAGTACTCTTTTAGTTTCTTCTTTGTTAAGGCTTACGGAAATTCCGCTGAACCATGAATATTCCAACGCATTGAAATACTGAATCAATAAATTTTTTTCTTTTCTCAGACAAGAGGACGTGGAATTCCGTTAGAATTTCTAACGTAACACTTTCTTATATAAATTTACATTAAATTGTTTGTTGTTTTAATGGCTACATATACATTTGTTTATATTTACGATGCAGATTTTTCAACGACCTAAATTAATAAATATTTTTCTGTTTCTACAGACAAGTAATCGACAAGATAGACCAGTCGGAGTTCGAAGGCTTCGAATACGTGAACCCGCTGCTGATGTCCCTGGAGGATTGCGTGTGACAAGAGACGTCGAGCCCAGCGACGTCGCGCAGCGAGGATGACAGCGAGCTCACCCTCGTCGTCCAGCAGAACTTCCAGCATCAGGAGCACTACCACCATCCGCACCAGCAGTACTTCCCGCAGCAGTGCGTGCCCGTGTACGATCCGCAGCATCATCATCATCAGCAGCAGCTGCTACTGCACCAGCAGCATCGCGAGGAGCACCAGCGCCAGCTGCACCAGTGCTACATGAACGAGCTCCAGGACCGGCTGGCGATGCTGCACTTCAGCGTGGACAGGTTCTCGCGGCGGCAGCTCGCCCTACCCGGCGCCGGCGACCTGTCCCAGCTGCCGCCGCCGCCGATGCTGTTCATGCGCTACCTGCAGTCGAGCGACGACAACTACAACGACTACAGCCTGCCGCCGCCGCCGCTCGCCTTCCGCTACGAGAGCCCGACCTACTCGCACTCGCTCAGCATCACCGACGCCAGCTACGACTCGATGAACTCGAGCAACAACGCGAGCAACAACATCAACAACAACAACGAGGGCAGCTCGCTCATGAGCAGCGTGTTCGACGAGAACGACTACGACGACGTGGTGGAGGAGAGCCCGAAGAAGGGACTGCTCAAGCAGATGTTCTGTCTTCCCTTGAATTAGCGCGACGCCGCTGCTGATCTTACGTCGCCTCAACGGCTCGCGTTGTCGGCAGCGCTTTGTCAGAGAGAGACTGTGCCTGCGAAGCTCGCCGACCGGGCGAGGTGGCCCTGGCACGCACTCAAAATCTTCCGCTCGAGCAGACAGCGACCGACGAGTAAATTTTATCGTCTTGATTGAATAGGTTTTATAAGTTGCTTCGGTTCTGTCGCGTCGGTGCTACCGCTGCCATTTAATTCGCGGATTCATTGTTTCGAATATGTGGCCTCTTGAGGTATTCCTTGGCCATTGCGCTCCGGTCTGCTGTAGGTCCGCGAGAAAGTGAGAGTAGTGCGCTGCGAGGGTCAACGCGGAAATTGGATTTATCGTCAATCAAACATGGTGCTGTCTTGAGGCTTTTCATACGTTGATATGTGCCGGCGAATCATTCTGAAAATTAGGTGCTGATTAAATTTATTCGGCTCGAGAAATATCATTTTAATATTGATAAATTTCTAGGTATTAATAATTTTTGGACAAACTTTTCAAACTTTGCAAGATATTCTTCTTTTTGGTGTAGGGTATATATACATTTTTTAAATGAACTGAATTTATTCTATCGCAATATAAAAATATTGTTGATAAAAATTGTAGCAATAAAATTTTTTGCTATTTTTTTTCTAAGAAAATACGTATTAAACTATTAATAAACAATTACGCATTATAGTAGTCGTTTATTAAATAAATTTTCATATGGTACTTATAAAAATTTTAAAATTGTAACTGTTGTTTAAACAAAAATAGAACTAAATAAACGGCAGAATATTAAAGTATAAAAGGCCTTAAAACCGATAATCTATTATTTCAAAGTTATACTAATATAAATGATTTTCCGAAGGAATTCAGACTGTATATCCCATGCAGGAAAGATTTTAGTAAATGGCAATGCGTGCCATTGAAAGTAAAGTTTTGAATGAGTAACGAAAATGAAAATAAAATTTAAAGTGTTTAAGATGTAGTAAAAAAAGAAAAAAAATATAGTGTTATATCTATAGACAAATACAATCACACGTTTAATGCCGGATTATATTTTTGGTCTTTATATTTTTATGATGAATACGTGACTAAATTAATGAAAGAATTTAAAGATTGATTAAATTGTAAATGGTCTAATTTTTACAAAAAAGACGTTTAACTTTAGGCTGAATATTAGATATTGGGATAGGCTTTAAGTTTTCGAGAGAACGCAATTTAGAGAGGTTTTTAAATGAATTTTTTAATTTTGTAAATACGAAAATAACGGGCTGTCGAAAGTTTAAAGTATCTCGAGATCTTGTATTTGTCGGTAAAAAAAATTTTTTAGTAGTACAATTTTTGTTAAATATATTTAGAATAGGATACCGTTTTGTAATCAATAAAGAAAATCATTTACAATTTTGAGGAATATCTTGGTCCTCTCAATAACCATTCCGAATTTTATGTATGTACTTAAAGAAAAAAAGGTACTCTCTTAGCTGTAATCTTCGCAACTTCGCTTCTGACTTTTCTTACGTGTTTTAGCCTCTCTTCCAACTTGATTATTATGAAAGAAAAAAGTTGAAGAGTACCTGACTGCTTGAGATACTTATCATTCCAGAGCATACGATCTGTTTTGAGGTCACATATGATAATGCTTAGCAATTTAAATAAATCACTTTTGTTAGCGTTTGAAAATCAAGTGATATTTTTAGTAACTTGTTGGTATTTTATTTCTAACACTGCTGAAGACATAAAACGTGAAGAAAATTTTGAGTTTAAGCTAATTGATATCTTAAAAATAAGTACTTTGTAAGCTGCATGGATTAGCAGTACTAACAGACATTCCAAAATTAATTATCAAATACCAACTTGACTAGAAGAAGAATATAAATGAATTTTTACATAAAATGCTGCTTACTCTCCTAGATAAAATAATCAATCCGATAAATAGTAAATGAATAAAATTAAAAGAGCGTATTAGATAGTGTCACAAAGTTGAATGAGCTAAGCGGTATTATATTCAAATTCCAATCGAACAAAAGAAATTATATGCAATATACAAGATAATCTGCCCAATGTTATTAAGTACATTCGTGTTTGAAATTTGTTACGGCACTTAGGAAAGAATATAAATATGCTTGTACATAAGAAACAAATTATACTTAAAATCACAATGATTGGAGGGCCGTTATTAAAATTACACGAATATTTACGGGACGATGGAGGGAGTCTGTAGCTATACTGTAATATAATGAATTAATAAATGAAAAGAGTGAAAAGAAATAATTAGTAGTTATTATTGCGAAAGATATTATAGATTTACAGAGTAAGAATTCAAATTTAACATAGAGCCATGGTGCTTGCAATATATTGGAATTTAAATCATTAGAAACACTTCGGCGTTCGCCAAACGACTTGGCAGCATAAAACCAAAGTTTTGTAAAAGGAACAAAGGGCAAGAGTGAATTACAGCCTTTGTAATTGTCGAATCGCCCTCGCTGATGCGTTTCTAGCAGATTAGTATTACGTGTTATAGATTGTCGGCTTTGAGCAATCTAACACTATAAAAGAAAAATTATAAATTGACTGTGACTATCTGTCAGAAGGATTACTATGAGATTTTTTAACAATATCACGTGGAATTCGAATTCTTGCGTTGAATAATCGGATATATTCTTGTCGTCATTCGAAGTGACGTTCGTTGTTTAAGAATAAAACATTTGTTTTGGCAGTGTATGAATTTGAAAAAATGGGAAAAAGAGATGGAACCGAGATCAAACTTATATATTCCCGTTATTCCAATTATAATTATAAATATAAAATATTAATTACTGTTATAATGAATTATAAAAATCAACTTATAATGGCCTCATTATTATTGCTAAATATATGACAGGGGATTGTATACTTGGATGAGAATTGTATTGAAGTGTTATCGAGAAATATGTGACCGTTGATAGTATTTTTATAAAATCTAACTTACGTTTTAATCGGTATTATACAAATTATAAGGAAAATGGTTTATCGTTAATGATATTGAATTATTCGATATAATTGACTTTATATGTTCATGATAAATGAGATAATAGATGGATCGAATATAAGCGCATGGCATTTGTTCCTCGAAACGCTGTAAAGAAATTTTGAAAGCGTAAATTAAAAAAAGCAAATAGTTACTTATATAAATGTGTAAATAAAGAAATAAAAGCAACAAATTGTGCGAAGATCGAAATGTATCAGAGAAAAAGGTTGAAATTAAATGTGGATGAATTATACTCCAGCGATATGTGGACAGCGTTAATGATATTTGTCGTAGTATATATATATATATTTTAAATGGCAAACAAATCCATCAAAATAAGTATTAATGAGGCCGGAAAGATTTATTCCAAAAGTTGCGAGGAAGTTTCATGAAATACTAACGGAAACCTTATATGTGTATATATTACATAAAAGTGTCAGAGGCGTTGGGATAGGAATTTGCGAATTGCTAATCTGCGATTCCAAAAAAAGTTGCTACTGGTATTGATGATACGAGGTTTTTGCAAAGGCCTGCGACATTTAAAAAAACAATAGGCCAATTTTAATATTTACCTACATTTGCGATACACATATTTGCTCGACAAGTTGTAGATGAAATCGGCTTCAGCATGACGAGTTTTTAGTTAGACATTGAGTATACAATGAATCAACTGTTACGATTAACTTCCATCATAGTCTTCCATTTGCAAAAGCGTTACATTCTGGTATAAATTCACTTTGAGAATAAAATAATTTATCGTAATTTAAAGTAATAAAATTAAACTGATTTTTTTTTGCAACGCTAAGTAAAAACTCGACAATGCGTGTCGACTTAGTTGAAACTCTCGAGTATGATACATATAATTAAATAATACCTCTGATAATTATTATATTACTTTACGCACGCGACGCTTGTTTAATTACATTACATGTTAACATAATTTATTTATATTGTAAGAGTTTATCTCGACATTGCTGTTGCAATGCATACATCACCTTTTGCGAAACATTATTGTATCATTAACATACAAGTAACAATCATTAGTTATTATTTCATCTAAAACTTTGTTCTAACATGGATTATTTTGTATACTACATTCAACATTAGTACTTACTTTTCAGAAAATAAACTTTAGCATAAAATATTCACATAGATGTGTTTTTATATTTATTCATTCCCTACAATACAATCATAAAATTATTATTTTTGTAGAATTTTATTTATGAAATTTATAGTTATAAGAAGAAATCTGTCATTATTCTTATATTTTCTGTGGCTTCTACTTTTAATTTTCTTTTAACAATACTGATTATTTTATAATTGTTAAAACAGCTGTGTAAAGTACAAGAAATTAGTATTCTAATAAAATTTTATGTAAAAGAAAATTTGTTTTAGACATTACTATGTTAAATATACTTTTTAAATATTTATTTACTTTTCAAATTTTTATATTATGTTTGTAATGAATTTTTTATTCAACACTTGTTAAAAAATTGTAATACAAATTTATTTTTAATGCAGTATTTGAAACTTAATCTTTTTGAAATTTCATAAATCAGGATTGTTAACTTTAAAAATGCTGTCGTTGCCAACCTTACACTATTAAAGTGTTTGCCGACCGTTCCCAGCTGTTTCAGGGGCAGCAGGTAGAACTGCTCCAATCTATGCCGCTGCCACAGACCACAGTCAACAGTGCCGCAGTTGCACTGTGTTGCAGTTGGTTTCGTGCGAGTATGTATGGTTAAATAAATAAACATATATTGACCAAATTTTCATTATTGTAGACATTGTGAAAACTCATGATTTTGAGCCTCTCGAGTACTAAAATAAGTTAAATTATGGGACCACCAAAACGTTTTAAAAAAGAATCAGGTACATAACCTTATCATCTTTTAAATATTGTTTTTTATTAGTATTTATGCTGGTTAAAATAAATTAATTGTTTTGAATGTATTATTCTTGAACATTAAAGAACAATAACTTTTTTTTAATTCACTTTAGATCGGGGTAAATGGAAAAGACGTAAAGAAGAAGCACACGATCCAGAGTTTAATCTTGATGATGACAACAATGAAAGTGTAGATGCTGAAGGTATTCCAGATGCAGCAAAAAATGATGTCGAGAAGCAAGATGAAGGTGCACTTGAAGATGAGTTTGGAGCAAAAGATTATCGCTCGCAAATGGCCCTCAAACCTGATAATTTATCAAGACCTTTGTGGGTTGTATGTATATTTATTAATTGTTTCTAAACAGCTTATATTTATGTTGTTTTATTTAAGAAAATCATTACTTTTTTAGGCACCTAATGGGCACATCTTTTTAGAATCTTTTTCACCTGTTTATAAACATGCACACGATTTTCTAATTGCTATTTCTGAACCAGTATGTAGACCAGAGCATATACACGAAGTAAGTTTGAGATAAGTTACAATATAATTAAATTTTGTATCTAATTAAAATAATTTAAACTAATTTGATTTTTATTAATTTTTAGTATAAATTGACAGCTTATTCTTTATACGCTGCTGTAAGTGTAGGATTACAGACGTATGATATTATTGAGTACTTAAAAAGACTGAGTAAAACGAGCATTCCTGATGGTATTATAGAATTTATAAAACTATGTACCTTATCATATGGAAAGGTAAATTTCAACATAGTTTTTAATTCTCAGGTTTTTAATTTGATGTTAAGATCTAATTATTTTATGCTATTCTTTGTAGGTGAAACTAGTTTTAAAACATAATAAATATTTTGTTGAATCACCTTTCCCCGAAGTTTTACAAAAGTTACTAAAAGATCCAGTCATTCAAGAGTGTAGATTAAGAAAATCTGTCGATGAAGAAGCAAAAGATAAAGACAAAGATAAAGGTGGCCTTATTTCTAGTATTTTAAACAAAAATAAAGCTCTGCAGGTATGATACAGAATTTTTAGATTTAGTTTTATTATATCAGGGAGATTAAAATTATACTTCTAAACATGCAGTTTGGAGCAAAACCATTGCCAAATGCACCACAACCTGCGGCTGGGGCAACGACATTGCCTGCAGATGGCACAACTCAAACTAATTCTGAAGAAGCAGTGGTTCCTGAAGATATTACTAATTTCTATGACAAAATTGATAAAGAGGATGAAGATGAAGAAGAGCAACAATTGCAGACTGTTAGTTTTGAAGTTAATCAAGAAAAAATTGAAATTATTCAGAAACGATGCATTGAGTTGGAGCATCCATTATTAGCGGAATACGATTTTCGTAATGATACTGTAAATCCAGATATAAAGTTAGTATACTGTGATTTAGATGCATTATAAATTAGTTTATACATATTTTATAAAAATATCTTTTTTAACAGTATTGATTTAAAACCTTCGACAATGTTGAGGCCTTATCAAGAGAAAAGCTTACGTAAAATGTTTGGTAATGGTCGTGCAAGATCTGGAGTCATTGTATTACCTTGCGGTAAGTAATTCAGTCATTCGCAATCACCTTTTATTATTTTAATTATAAACTTAATGTGATATTGTTACTTTAGGTGCGGGTAAAAGTTTAGTAGGTGTGACAGCCTGTTGCACTGTTAGAAAGCGAGCGTTAGTTCTTTGTAATTCTGGTGTGTCTGTGGAACAGTGGAAACAGCAGTTCAAAATGTGGTCAACTGCTGATGATTCTATGATATGCCGATTTACCAGTGAAGCCAAAGATAAACCTATGGGTTGCGGAATACTAGTCACAACCTATTCTATGATCACACATACACAAAAGAGATCGTGGGAAGCTGAACAAACCATGAAGTGGCTTCAAGAGCAAGAATGGGGAATCATGGTTTTAGATGGTAATATTTTTATTGATGAAAAATACAAATCATATTACTGAAAAACATTTTTAAATTTATAAATATAATTTTTAATTTGAACAGAGGTACACACCATTCCTGCAAAAATGTTCCGAAGGGTCTTAACAATAGTTCAGTCTCACTGTAAACTTGGATTGACAGCTACTTTGTTGAGAGAAGACGACAAAATAGCTGATCTTAATTTCCTTATTGGTCCAAAGCTTTATGAAGCTAACTGGTTAGAATTACAAAAGAGAGGGTTTATTGCAAGGGTACAGTGTGCAGAAGTCTGGTGTCCAATGACTCCAGAATTTTACAGAGAATATCTCAGCTGTAAAATGACTAGAAAATTGGTAAGATATAATTCTCTCAACATTTTTATACTTTGTTACCTTTGAAAAATTGAACGTAACTTTGAAAATAGCAATTAGTTATATCTATTCTTTCGCTTAGCTTCTGTACGTTATGAATCCAAACAAATTCCGAGCCTGTCAGTTCTTGATTCGTTACCACGAGAGACGAGGAGATAAAACTATAGTGTTCTCAGATAACGTTTTTGCTTTGAAACATTACGCCATCAAAATGAATAAACCTTATATTTATGGTCCCACTAGTCAAGTGAGTAAATGATTCATTTAGTAATTGTATTTTGATGTCATTGTATGCTGAATTATCTCACTTTTGCACAATATTTTTCTGTACTTTCTAGAGTGAAAGAATCCAAATTCTTCAAAATTTTAAATATAACATGAAAGTTAACACAATCTTTGTGAGTAAAGTAGCCGATACGTCGTTTGATTTGCCAGAAGCAAATGTATTGATTCAAATATCTTCACATGGAGGATCTCGTAGGCAAGAAGCTCAGAGATTGGGTCGAATTCTCAGAGCTAAAAAAGGTAATAAAAAAAATTTTAAAAAAAGTAAATCAAATACTTTTTAATGACGAATAATAAATTAACATGTGTTTACGATTAATTTACAGGAGCTATCGCTGAAGAGTACAATGCATTCTTCTACACATTAGTATCTCAAGATACAATGGAAATGAATTATTCTAGAAGAAGACAGCGTTTCCTTGTCAATCAAGGTTATGCTTACAAAGTTATTACCAAGCTTGCTGGTATGGATGATGTGAGTATCTTGAAAAAAACCGTTAAACAGCTTATTGTAGTATCTGCTAAATTGCAATGTATGACTTATTGTATTTATCGTTGGTTTCTTTTAAGTGAAACTTTTCACAAAACTTTCATTGAAATTTAATAAAATATTTTAATAATAATTAAATATTATTAAAAAAAACTAAACATTTTCCAGGAGCCTGATATGATGTATAAAACGCGCGAGGAACAAGGACAGCTACTACAGCAGGTATTATCAGCCAGTGACATGGACGCAGACGAGGAAAGGATTCCTGGCGAGGGTCCTCGTCCGGTATGTGACCAGATAATCAATAAATATTTACGATTCTTCAGAATACTCACTATCGATGACGTCGAACGATTTTATTACGCTGTTTATTGTTACAATGTTACAATGTTACGCGATATTTCGCATCTACAAAGTAACTGAGAGACTCGCTTATAAAGCAGAGGCGTCAAATTTATGTTCGAGTATCACGTAGCTGTATTTACAGATATCTTTTTCATACAACACTTCCGTTGTAAAAATAATTTAGTTTTTTGTTATCCTTTTAAAAATTATTATTGCAAGATTCAGATGGAGTATCTGGAAATAATGCGAATGAATTTTATCCAAAACTTTGCTATAAAAAGTGTTTTAATTTTTTTTTAAAAGAAATTATTTTAAGCATTAAATTTTTATTAATTGTAAATAATCATTTTCAGATGATTCGAAAAGCTGGCAACATGGCGTCATTATCAGGGGCGGACGATGCCGTTTATTACGAGTATAAAAAGTCCGCTGCATCTTCCACAGCAAATAAACATCCTTTGTTCAAGAAATTCAGGGGATAGTTCGTCGAACGTCAATCGTCCTTTTTTATTTCTACTTTCTTGTTTACTAATTTAATTTATCTGAAAGAACACGTTAATGTAAAGACTGTTAAAAGAACTTGTATATAAATAAAAGTGCTATGAAACTGCGATTTCATTTATAAATGTGGGGAATATTCATTTATCGACCCTACTGAAAAAAAGTTTAAAAATTTTTATTATAAATTTGAGATTTGTTTATTTAGTAAATAAATTTGGAACATCATTATTAATTTTTTGGTTCAATAACATTTGTATTTATTTAAGAAATTAATAAATGAGAATGAAAATTCGATTTTGCACTGTAACAATAGTATTTTAAATGTCTTTTTCAAAATTTTTAAAAAAGTATCTTTAAGGATTGATTTAAGGGACTTCATTTTGACACTTTTATGGTCGCTCATTTATAGTTCCCTATACTTGAAGAGGCAATTAGTCCCACTGACCGAAGCATCCCAAATGCGTTTCTTAGTTCCTTAACGGTAATGATTCACTTTCGCTAGGTTCCTTTACGGCGGCTGTTTACACGTTTCCTATAGGTTCAGTAGCAGTGAACAGCGCCATAATGCAGTGAATAGATAAACTCGTTTCTATTCACTTTTAAGTGCATCATCAAAGTCACGTAAGATTCCAAACACCCCCTGTCAGAAAAAAGGTATCTTTATTTCGTGATTTATATATCTCACATTTTTAATAGCACCTACTTTAATACAAATATTACATTATGTTGGTGTATCATAATTCTAAATATTGCTTTATTTAATTACAAACGCTACTATTAATTTTGTATCCGCTAATATGGCATTCGATTTATTCACATATGCTTCATGTGATTGAATCGAATATACCTTTTGTATTAAATTTAATTTAGTTTGTAATTATTAATTTATTAGTTTAGTTTAGTTTCATAATTTGATGGTAATTAATCTTTTAATAATAGTGAAAGCATAACATGTTTAACGCAGTTTATAATAGTCCATCGAACATTGACTTGACAAAAGAGCATAATTTTATTTTTGTGAAAAATAAAATTTTGAAGGTTCTTTTTCCACTTAACAGTAAGGGCAGAAGGGCATATGTGTAACGAACCCGGCAAAAAAGCAAAAGTGCATTGTTTCCGGCATAAGACATGCATGTTTTAAAGATGAACTAAAGTTCAATTAAACTAAAGCTTAAAAGCCGAATTTCATTGAGTGTACTTAGGAAAATAAATTTTTGATTTGTTCCCGGAAAAATTACTTAAGTACTTTTTCTCCGTTTAAAGGTTGCTCCAAAACTTAAAAACTCAAATATCTCTTAAGTACAAAAACTGTATTACGCTTATTATTATTATAATAAACATTTTAAAATCAATATTGATATTGAATTGCAATAATTTGTTTAACAACATAAGTAAAATCTTTATCTATCTTCGCGTAGATCCATAGTGCTCCAATGTCCCGCGCAGTTCCTCGACCAAACCCACCCTTCGCTTGCGCAAAATTCGCAACCCCCGACTTCTCGAAAAACCGCGCGCTTTTTCGAAAACTCCGCGTACCTGGCCGGCGCGCAGCTGACGGTCAGGCGAACGGTCGCACCTGTTCACGCGGCTTCTCGAATGCGCTCCCTCGGCACCGCGTGCAATCTCCGAGCGAGCGAGCAGCGTGCTGCACTCGGCCGTTCGCTGCGACTGCGCTCTCGGCGTTCGCCCGCAAAGGTGGCGTTTCGTATTCGTACCGCTCGGTTTCGCTTGCGCGCGCGCCGCGGGGGGAGGGGTACCCCGCTTGCGACGCGGCGGCGGCGGCGGCGCTCGGGGAAGGAAGCTAGAAGCGCAGAGTGTCGAATCGACCGTCAGCCGCTTCGGTAGCATCGCCGGCTCGACGGCCAGTGCGTGCAGCGTGCAGTGTGTGTGCAGGACGACGAAGAGCGTTGCCGCCGCCCCCTCCCCCCTTCCCCGCCCCCGTAGCCGCGAGTGCGGCAGCTGCGCTATCCGCCGGAGCGAGAGGAAACGGTGCAACGGCGGCGGTGGTTTCGGAGAGTAACTGTACTCCGGAATCGCACTCGCCGAAGGAGCGGCGAGGTGCACCTCGCGGGGACGCACGGCTCTTTTCGTGCCTCCCGGCGAAAAAAGGAGGAAGGTGCGCGGGGCGCGCGCGCGCCCCACGGAGGGAGAGAAGCAGCAGCAGCCGCTCCTCTCTCGCGGTGGAGGGCGCCCCGAGTGTACGGCGGCTCGCGTCTCCGCGAAAGAAGAAAAATCCGGCGGCGTCCGTGTGCGTGTGCGCGCGCGCGCGCGCGAGAGAGAGAGTGTGTCCGGTGCAGAGGCGGCGCGCTCTCCTCTCTCCCTCTCGGTCTCGCGCGTCTTTAAATGCAAATTGAGAAGCGCGCGCCTCGGCCCGTAGTGAGCAGCGTCAGTGCGCGAGTCGCGAAGGCACGCGCCGTAATATGAGGGCCGCCGCCTCGCAGCAGCAGCAGCCGGAGCAACAGCGGCAGCGACGGTTTGAGCGTAGGAGCGGCCGGGCCGGCAGCAGCGAGCCAGTGCAGCCTGCGAGCAAAGTATCTCGATGATTCCGACGGGGCAGCAGCGAAAGCGGCCGCGGATCAGCGCCTCGACAGCAGCAGTCACAGTTAAAGGAGCATCATCGGCGTACCTCGCGGAGCAGCAGCAGCGCAATCGAGCAGTAGGGGGAGTAGCAACAGCAGCAGCAGTGATAGCCGCGCGCAGTGGAAGCGATAGCGGCCAGCAGCAGCAGCACCATCGACCCCGCCGACGTAGTAGCGCGCCGGGATGCTGCGGCGGCCACGCTGAGGTTACTGCGGCCGGCAGCCACGATAATCATAATGCGGGAGGCAGCGGTGGCCGCGCTTCGGCGAGCCCACTGCTGCTGACGGGGAGCGCGAGAGCTCGCCGCCCAGGATGCCACCGGCGCAGGTAGGGCCGACCATCTCCATCGAGTCCCGCCACCTGTGAGGGGACACCGCGAGCGACTAGTTGGCGATAACAACACGACCAAAAGAAGGAAGAAGAAGAAGAAGAAGAAGAAGCGAAGAGAGAAAAGGGAAGAAGAGGAAGAAGAGAAGAGAGAAAAGAAATATACAGACGCTAGTGCGCGAGTGTCGTTCGAGTGGAGTGTTTTATAATTTTTTTTTTCGAAAAAAAAAGCCGCAGGTGTGTTGAGTGAGCACGGGGGGCGAGGTGCGGGGGAATAACAAAGGCAGAAGGGCCGAGAAGATGAACTCCGTGGTGTACACCCTGTACGGGTTCGCAGCGTTCTTCATGGTGTTCTGGTTGGTGATGTGGATCGTCCACGTCCTTGCGCTGATAGCCGGCCGCTGGAAGCTCCACCGCAAGGTGAACCAGGTGCCCAGTTACGAGACCCCCCTGCCCGGCGTCTCGATCATCAAGCCCCTCATGGGCGTCGATCCGAATCTCTTCAGCAACCTCGAGACCTTCTTCCAGCTGGACTACCCGGTGTACGAGCTGCTGTTCTGCATCGAGGACGAGCAGGACCCGGTGCTGATGCTCGTGCACAAGCTGATCGACAAGTACCCGGACGTGGACGCGAAGCTCTTCGTCGGCGGCCGGGCGGTGGGCGTCAATCCCAAGATCAACAACATGCAGCCGGCGTACGAGGCCTCCAAGCACGAGCTCATACTCATAAGCGACAGCGGTATACGCATGAAGGAGGACACTTTACTGGACATGGTGAACTACATGACCGAGCGGGTGGGCCTGGTGCACCAGATGCCGTTCACCTGCGACCGCGAGGGCTTCGCCGCGGCCTACGAGAAGATCTTCTTCGGCACGGTGCAGTCGCGCATGTACCTCGCCGCGGACCTGCTCAGGATAAACTGCCACACCGGCATGTCGGCGCTGATAAAGAAGGCGCTGCTCGAGGAGGTGGGCGGCCTGAAGGCGTTCGGCGTGTACCTCGCCGAGGACTTCTTCTACGCCAAGTCGCTGACGGACCGGGGCTGGAAGATCACCGTGTGCTCGCAGCCGGCGATGCAGAACAGCGGCAACTGCGAGGTCTACTCGTTTCAGGCGCGGCTGCGCCGCTGGGCGAAGCTGCGCGTCGCCATGCTGCCCACGACGATCGTCCTGGAGCCGCTGAGCGAGTGCCTGATACTGGGCGCCTGCGCCTCCTGGGCCGCGGCGCTGCTCTTCGAGTGGGACTCGCTGGTGTTTTACCTGGCGCACATCGTGCTCTGGTTCATGTTCGACTGGACGCTGCTGTGCGTCGTGCAGAACGGCCCGCTGCCCTTCAACATACTGGAGTTCGTCATCGGCTGGCTGCTGAGCGAGACCACCAGGCCGTACCTCTTCGCCCAGGCGGTGCTCGATCCGCTGATACAGTGGCGCTCGAGGATCTACCGGCTCAGGTGGGGCGGCCTCGCCGAGGAAGTCAAGGCCAAAGTCAAGTACTGAAGGGGCCCTGCTTCCCTTGTGCGCCCGCGAGTGCAAGAGGACACGTGACGCGAGCCTCTGTTATTGTACGCGGCGCTCCGGGGATCCCCGGCCTTCTCATCAACGGACCATCTCTACCTTTTTATGTTATTAACTATATCATACGGCTAATTACCGATAATGTGTACACTGTCTCTCGGCCAATAACAATTGTGACGACGCGAAAGGTATATATTATACATATAAGGAGTACGTGACATTCGAATGTACATCGACAAGTGTGTATTTGTATGTATGCAAGCGCCGCGGAAGTAACGTCGGCCTCACCGGCGTCGCGAAACTTTTTTCTTCGCTCTCGCGACCTTTGGAGGCGTTTCCCCGCAGCGGGGAGAGAAGAAAAAACCGAGGCTCCGGCCTCACCTCGCGGTGTATTGCTTTCACCTTCTCGCGGTGCTTTTTTTCTTCTCTCTCCCCGCCGGGTGTAAACGCGGCTTAAGTACAACGCGCGCCGATAGCGTCGAACGCCTCCGAAATCAGCGAGACGATCTCCCAAGGTTTCCTCGGTTGTGTTGAGTTCGCCGGCTGGAGTCGCGGCCGCAGCGCGTGTACACGCGGAAAATGGCACCGCGCGAGAAAAATCGAATGCTCAAGGTGAATCGCGCGCCTGCGATCGGAAGTAGGTTAATGGCGGCGAAACGTTCGCTGTCGCTTCCTCGCTCGTATCGATTCGGTAACGAACTTTTCGTCGGCGTGACGCGCGCGTGGCCGGCGTTACACCTCGCGAGCGCACGCGGCTCGCAGGAGAAAACGAGAGAGAAAAAGAGAAGAGAACCGCGGGCACGTACGGCGGAAAACATTCCTCTACTGTGTTGCTATATCTCCGCCGTGGCCCCTCGGCGACTTAGTTTCGTCGCGAAACTAGCAAAAGTAACAAGATCATCGACGGAAATTCGGAGATAACGCAACACGTTACGGGACTCTTTCCACGGATCGCAGTGTAGGTTTAAGCGGAAATGCTCTCCCGGTGATTTTATTTCCGTAAAGCAGGATGCGCGTATAGTAGGCAAGTAGTCGCATCTCGTTTCGAAACACACCTCCGACTTTATTTATTTTTTTTTTTCAAAGGGAAATGATGGAGAGAGAGAGCGAGAGTAGGATCTCCTCCTCTCGCTCTAGAGAGTCGCCCCACCTCAGCAGCGTCCGCCCGTAGAAGAGGGAGGCAGTCGACGCGCTCAAAGGTCGAAGCACCGCTATCGGTTTCGTTCGCGTCGCGGCCCGGATGCGCTACGCCCTCGGCGTTTCCGCACCACGTGGTAAGGCCGCGGCGCGTGCCCGTTCCTTTAGCATTTTTACGCCGCAAACGTCCTTCGGGGGGGCGAAGGGCGCGTCTGGGTGCTTCGAAATTCTTCAAAAGAAGCGAAGGGGAAGCGCAAAAACGGCGGCGGTTGAATGCGCTGCTTGTTTGCGCTCCATTCCGCCGGCTTTCTCCACCGCACCGGAAGGTCTGAATCTTTAAAGACGAACGGCTGCCCTTCGCCGCCGCCGACAGATTAGCGACGATCTATATTCGTTATTTTACTCGCGATTATTTCCGAATGCGTAGATTTTTTTATTGAAATCTATATAAGTTTTTGTAAAACACGCATAATCATGTTTCTTTTTATACGCCTCCGCGGCGTATCGGTATTTCGGAGTCTCGGTGCAGTGTGAGACACTTGAACTGGCAAAATAATTTTGTTTTTTAAAATCGTCGCTCGCGAAAGTCGAGGAGACTTGCGTAAAGCCGACTGACGCGGTGCTTCGATCACGCGGGCGGAAAAGTACACAGAGCTGTTTTGAAGCGAAAGAAAAAGATACGCCGGAGCGATCGGCCTTTTATATAGTTTCTCCCTCCGATTATTTTCCGACATGGTTTTCTTTATTTTCTTTTTTTTTGTACAACCTTTAATCGTCACTGCACGAATCGAAACTCTAGAATGGACGGAGAAACTGGAAAACGAGGAGGCTGTAAACGTCGCGACACACGCATACACACACAAATACTGTGGAGTTGGGGTGCAGCTCGTGGGGTCGAAAGAGGGAGGGGGGGAAAGTCTTGGAAACGAGTCAAGCGGGCAAAGTCAAACGGGCGACGCGCTTTCCCGCGAACGAGGTCGAGAGGTAATTTAGCTTCCCTCTGTCTCCGCGTCGAATCCTTTAAAGCGAGAGTAAAGAAAAAGGGGTGGCGGGGGTGGGTGCCTCGAGACGTCGAGGCTGAATTTTCCGCGGGTTCGAGCATTAAGGTGAGCGAACGCTAATGAAGTCGCTCGGCTGGCGAATGACAATTCGCCGGACCTCGTCGACTTCCCTACATATACGTACGCTACCTCTTTCGGCGTCGAACCCCGCAGTCGCTTTTTCTCGCCAATTACGTTCTCTTATCTTGACTTGGATTTTTAAGGGTGTTCCAACCTCGGCCCAGTAAATCGGGCGGTTTTACGGTCCACTCTGGGAAGGAAGTATTTTTTTTTTTATTTTCTCTTAATACTTGCCGTCGAGGAGTGATTTTCAAAGTGTGATATTAAAATGCCACCTACTGACGATGTTACCTTCGTATCCGCATTCTCTAATGGATTGAATAATATTTTTCATTTCGTGGAATTATTTAATTTCTATTTTCTAAAGGAATGCCGAGAATTCGAAGGTAATCTTTGCTTAGCTCAATTTTATCGTTTGTTATCATTCGTATACGTCGATAACGTGTCCAAAGTTCGCGTGATTGTAGTCGGAAATCAATTACGCCGAGAAAAGAATTTTTATTCGTGCGAGTGCGGATACCATTAAACGTCAGTCAGTAACTGGCAACCTTTTAACGAGCCTTTTAACTGGTATATTGATTACATGAAGTAAACTCTAAGAAAACAGATTTTTCACTGTCTTGTAAAAAATAAAACCTAGAAAAATGAAGGTAATCAATAGCAATTGATATATTAGTTGAAAGACGTTACGCAGGAGTATTGCAATGGAGCAAAATAAAAACTAGTGTCTAACGTACTTAAGTATGTAAGAAAGCATTCGAACAATTTTTTATATGTATTTATAATCATAATTTAAATTTAAAAAAATTTATACTTTGTCGTGGAAAACATTGATATGAAAAAGTTCAATGTACAAATATTTATCAACAAGATGAAAAAAAATAA
This sequence comes from Eurytoma californica, assembly GCA_035586675.1. Lineage (NCBI taxonomy): Eukaryota > Metazoa > Arthropoda > Insecta > Hymenoptera > Eurytomidae > Eurytoma > Eurytoma californica. The sequence goes on along the minus strand of JAXIUT010000021.1, from coordinate 10,026,778 downwards.
GCGTGAACTATTTGTAAAAAAAAATGAACAATATTAATTGGTTGAACTAAAAGATATTTTTTTTATTCATTTTTGAAGACAAAAATGTTGAAAAATGTGATGAATGACTTAGCGCGACGTTCCTTTCCTACGAGTTTACTTTCATTGTTCAGACAACCAAAAGTTCATTTTCGTTAATAATTTAGGCTTAGTCCAATGGGCGATGACGATTTGTTTTGCGAGTTGAGTAGGGGTTACCTAAAGGATGCGAGTAAATGTATTTTTTACACGTGCGAGCGTCGGCAAACACACACTTTGTGGCGTATCTCTTTTTTTACATTAAAAACTCATTATTTATTGCCTCCGCCTAAAACGTAAACGTTGAACTCGTTTTATTACAAAATCATTTTGTATCTACTTAGGCATAATTCCGTTTGCGTCGGCGTTAGTTTAAAATAAAAAAGCAGCCAAAACGGAACGACAAATGAAAACGAAAAAGTGCGCACGTTCATAAACGAGAGTGAATGACATGTGAAATTGTAATCGAAGAGATAAGAAACAAAAAAGCTTTTTATATTTTCATTTGAAAATTTTCTATAATTTATTCGTAAGCCAAAAGTTTACATTAAAGTGAATTTTTACGCAAAAAAAAAACAAAGATCTCGTTTTATGTTTTATTTTCCACGTTTTCTTTCGATCCTTCATTTCTTTTCACTTTTCAGTCTGCATACCGCATCGAGCTATCGCATTAAATACAACGGAAATATTATAAAAGCCAGAGTGTACGTAAAATCGCAACCACAGGATAACATTGTCGGCGATTCATCGCTCGATATTATTTAACGAAATCTCGGCGACGAATGGAAAATTGGAGCGTAACTCCGCTGTTCAAACACGAAGATAAAAGCCAGCGCTTTACGCACGTTTCCTCTATTAGGGGGGGGGGGGGGCACGGACGCCGCTGTAACGCCAGGTGTTATATATATAATCGATATCGCACCAGCTGTAAACTGATTTATATCCAACGGTTAGCTCATTGCAATGGCGCACTTACGCTTTCGATTACGAAATTTAAAAGTGTAATGTCGCTGCGTTTCTCTTGCTGTCACTTCAGGTACATATCGTATCAGCAGGATAATGCAATTTATTACCGGGCTATTAAAAGCAAATGTATATCGCTTACTATTTAAGTAGAGACGATAAATGATTTTTTAATTATATTTAAATGACTCGAAAATTTAATTGTAGCTTTTAAATTATTTATTTCTATTTTTAAAGTATAAGAAAAGGATTTGTTTAACGGTAAAATTCTATCGGTGTACACCAATAAGTCACTTGCAAAATATCTTGATTATCGTTTCTTTGAAGCAGCGTTATATAAGAGCACGAATCGAACGCTTGCTGAAAGCACACGGTCGACTAAATAATTCATTGCGATAAATTGAATGCCATCAATAATTTTTTAAAAACAAACTCGGTTTTTTTTTGTTCAATACCACGGAAATTCGACCTAATAGCCGGTTCATTAACGAATTCCAAATTGAAGTGTCAACGCTTATTACGACTTTATGTTTTTTTTTAAATAAAAGAATCAGGAAAACGGAACGAGGATGTGGAGAAAAAAAAGGGCCGGTAAAAAATCGGTGACGAGCGGCGATCGTAGACACGCATGGCCGCTTAACAGTGGCAGCGTGAAAAATTCCTCCAGCCGGCTCATTGTGTCGAATCGCGATTGCGCCTGGCCGCGACCTCCTCGCAAACATCCGGCGATCTTCCAGCCTCGGTGCACGGACACGGCCGGTCGCAGTACACGTATACACAGAGGTGGAGCGAGACGCGGGATCGGGATGCGCGGACACGCGCCGCGGCTCTTTTCGCCGAGCCCTGATTACGTAAGAGACCTTTAATTGACCGAATTTTTCCGGCGGACGGATTTTGTTCTTTTTTTTTAGATGCTTTGGCTTTTTTTTCTGGAATTGGAGATTTTTTTGGCGTCTCTGCACTTTACTTTCGAGTGGGACGACTGCGAGAGGCTAGGCTAGGCAGCGTTATTAATCGTGCAAGAGTGTAATCGAGTTAATGGTAATTAAAAAAATAGCTCCTTTTGTTTGCTGGATATTTTTCTTGTTTTGCCTTTGCGAAGAAAAGTATGAAATATGCGCTGAAGTGTGTTTCAGTTTATTATTAGACTTTTGCATGCCAAGCGCAAAGTAATTACCCGACCATTACCGAAGTGTATTACTTGGATGACATTCGCCTTTAGGCTCGCGATGACGAAATCTTATCTTCAGCTGACGCATTCATTCATTTATTCATTGCATTTGTTTTGTTGTGCACCTGCGCAAGAAAGAAAAAGCGAAGAATCGCTTACAATTAGCACCTTTTCAGGCAAAAATCGCGCGTCGTCAATGTCAGTTCCACGCGCGTTTTTCACTGTTTTTCGCTCCGCGAGTTAAAACTTCAATTAGAAAGTCACGTTTAAAGCGTCGCGCCGTCTCTGAATAATGCATCGGTAACCCCCCGTATATAAGCGAGCTCACCTTTCAGCCAGCCTAAAGCCATTCACGAGTAAGCCCTCGCTGAATTTTTCTCCCCGGCTTCAAAACGCAAAAGTACTCTCTTCATCTTCTTTTTCAAAAAAAAAAGAAGAAAAGGAAAACCTCTGGTAGAATTGCAGTTCCATTTTCGCTTCCACCTTCGTTTCCGCCGAGTCATGTGTGCGCGCCCGGCCACGATATAACGCAGGAGAGTGAGAGGATTGGAAAAAACGCCGCGCGCGCGCGTATATTTACATAAGGTGCAGTGGACGCGCCGCGCGGCGGATAATTCTTATCCGCGCGAAAATTGCCATTAGTCGCGAAGGCTGCCCGCAATAATCGGGCGGGCGCCGTTTCCACGTAAGAAATGGGTTCACGCGCCTCTTCTGCCCGTCGTTATCGCGCTTCACGCGACGAGTCGCTTTCGCTCTCGTTTCGGAAATTAAGCCGTCTCCTCGGCCGACGGCTGAATGCGAATACGCACGATACTCTGTATACAGAATTGAAGAAAGGCTAGAGGAAAAAAATTATGCAAATGTGTTCGGAGGCTTGTGTACACCTCGCACCTGTGGCGCTCTAATGAGTCGTAAAGCGTATAATTTAAATCTAATAAACAGCGAGCTACCGGTGATGATCCTAATTATTTTTAACGAGTACGGGCGAAAACACGCGGGCCCTGACATAGTATTGTTTAGAGATCGTAATTTGCCGCCGACGGTGAAATCCGGACGCTGCGATTGATTCCCACGCTGAGTCAGTTTGATCGAAATGTAAAAAAGTTACGTCTGAATAGTAATTTAGTTTCTTTGTTCAATTCATCGCCCGAGGCACTATCGCGAATTAATAACTGATAAAAAATGAGTAAAAAATAACGTCGTCTTAATTAAGTCGCAAATAAAAAATTTTGAATTACTAAAATACAAATGCAAAGATAGACAATCGTATAAGTTGAAATGTGATTTAATTTGAGACTGTTTTATCGTGAAATCAAGTAAGCAGATTTTCTTTCAGTTCAGCTACTCTCGCATCGCGAAGATCGCTCCAAGTGTCTCGCGATTAGCGACACTTTTGCGTTATTTAATGTCTCGATTTTTCTCAATGAATTCTTTATGTGACGTGAGGATCTATTGTTCGGCCGTCCGCACAATGAAGAAACAGAAACGGGGAAAATTGCGGAGAAAAAGTGCAGTTCAAAAGAAGCACATTGTTAAGTTTTTTTTTTTAATCTCTTTGTAAAACGTCCCCTCCTTTATCAACATTCCTTTCTACAACTCCATTGTTTAGATCGCGCAATTTATTCCGCGCGATTTACCCGACTTCGTTTTGACAAACCATTTATTCGAGGCTGCGCGCGAGTGCAATTCTTTCGGATTCTAATAAATATTCCGCCGACTTTCCGCCGAGACTGTATACGGCCTGTTTAGCGCCAGGCGAGTTCTCGGGGGTAAAAGCTTCTCTCGCTTTTCCGTATATTCGCGCGCGCGAAAGCCGCCGGCGAAAAAAACATTGCCTTCTTATTCTCCGCGCGAGCTATACATCCCGTTTTCGCGGGCGCAGGCACACACACACACACGCGGGACTCGGAAAATGCTTTATTATCGATCACGCGCCGGCGCTTTTCTCTTAGCTCGAGTCCGTTTTCCTCCAGGAATTCCTTCGGGGTTCCGCAGCCGTGCGTGCCGGAGACTACATTTTCGAGCTTCACATTCACTCGGAGTACGGGAATTTATGAGCTTTTCGAAAATTTTGTTACTTTTAAAAGGACCAAGTGACTTTTCTCTTGTCGATGTTTAAAAGGCTGACGAACAAGGTTTCCTTTAGTTTTAGCGAAGCACAGTTTTCTGTTCGGATAGAACGGTAGAATTTAGAGATCGTAGATTCACGGTAGACCTTGTACTTACATTCGTAAATTCTGAAATAACTTTTATTATGTAAAAAGATTACTTGCGTAAAGTTTCTTTTATTTATTCACAAACAATGCCAATCTCGATCTGTAAAGCAATCTTTCCATTCTATCTTTTTCGTTATATAAGTAGCTTGTAATCATTAAGTTGATTATTACGTGTTTCTAAACAATGCGCTTTATTTTATACCGAATATTGAATTGGAACACATATTCAAGGTTTTATTGTCAATACAATCATAAATTGAGTTCTCAAATGCTTAGAAATCTTGTGATTTTGTGCCTGGTAATCTTGTATATTGTACTGCCTCGATATCCGAGTAATACATTCCGTCGAAAATTACTTCTGTGTCCGTGTAACTCTTGAGATAACTTATCAGCACTGGTCTCGAAATCCTTACCACGTGACCCTCTCTGGCATGAGAAGTCAAAATCTTCCAAAGCCGCCATTTCCTTCTGAATCATTTGTTCAATAAATCACAATTTTGTATGTAATATATATATATAAGTTAGTCATCTACAAAATAAGTATATCATTAAAGTTCAAACACTTCTTTTGACATCCGCGTTCAACAAATACAATAAAAATATACGAATCAAAATTATTAATCGTAAAAACAAAATGTCGATAGCGCGCGGTATATCGCATTTTATACTTTTAACTTAATGAGTTATATTTCATTATTAACTTTTGAGTTATCAAAAGCACCTAAATTTCATCACTGCCTATTCAAAGTTCACTGCACATTTAGAATCCCGCTTGGGAAATAAAATATTACGTTCCGTACAGTGAGCCAGTTACAGGCACGATATTTATTATTTTTCATTTAGTTCCTCTCGACACTCACTTTCCGCGCCAAAAGCACGAGCGAACAAAACAATATCGATCGAACCGCTTAAAAAAATTCCGTAAAAAAAAAAAGATTCCCCGAGCAAAACGGAAATTTCTCCTCGGCGAGTAATCGAGGAAGCGCTCGCTCTCACAAAGGAAAGCAAGCGCGCGCCTCCTCTGGCGCGTAAACCCGCCGTAGTGCATCACTTTCGCCGCTCGTACGTACGCGCGTAAATCACGCGAGCAGATTGAGCGCGTGCCATCAGCCCGCAACGGTTCTAAATAGCGCGGATTGACCGTCGAGGTCTGGCGCGCTCGAAATCGAGTCTCGTGCGGCTTTGGTTCAAGGCCAGGCGCCGGCGGACCTCCGCGGGGTGCGCGGCACGCGAGCGCCGTTGAATTGACGACGACGGAAAACCGGTGGGTGCATCGCGGCGCGCGAGCTATACGGGGATTCCAAGCCGCTAATTCAGGGATTGTAGTGCAGTGGCCTTGAGTCGTTACACTTCTATACATGTTTCTGTATAGCTTTCTGGCCTAGAATCGGTCTAGCGGTTCTTGTTCCCTCTTCTGGACTCGAAGCGCATTGTTGCGCTGAAACGCCGCTTGCGGCTCTGGTTTCTGCTAGAATGTCGCAGCTACTATAGACTCCCTCTGAACGAGCCCTTGGGGCGATTCTAGGCTACAAGGGGAGGATAGGGACAATTCTATAGGCGCACTGCAGTTTCTGAAAAAGTGGCATGAAATCTTCGTAGTTTACCTTAACTCATTCGTTTTAAAGTTTTTGTTGTTTTTTTTAGTAATTATTACCGCTGTGACTTCGTAAATGCCTTTGTATAATGCGAAATTACGTCGCGCGACTTTAAACTGGTTTGCGTTGATTTTCTTAAACTAAACGCAGAAACTTGCTAAATTAATGTAGTTAGCACAAAACTTACTTTAGATTTGCTCAGACTCGTTGAACAAATGTCAACCGATGGAGTAAAAGCAGAGGAGGGAGAGGGAAGCTTGATTAAGTCTGGGATGTCCCGCCGTGAATGGTAGGGCGATAATTGCTACGGTTTCTCGCTCGAGACGCACGTCGTGTCCAGGTGCCACATTAATGAAATTTCAGTCTGACATTCATCGCATTCCTTTTATTTCATTTTGGTTATTTAATTTTATGACTATTGTACAGCATTCATCGAATAATCAACCGTTAAATAAAATCACGCGATTTATAGCGGTGCATACATTCGAAACTCGTAAACGACATATCACATTTCCATTAAATCGATACTGCTGCCTGATGGGCAAAAGATTGCCCTATTAGCATCGCATTAACTGATAAAATTTTGGAGATCCAATTCCGCACGTAGAGTATCGAGTGTGTACCTTCCTAAAAATAACCAGTGTAAATAAAATTAGTTCGTTACGATTGTTCAAGCCTGTAATCAAAGTTCGTTTGTCATGGCGCCAACTTCTATTTAAGCTAATGTAGTTTTTGATAATGGCAGTCTGAGGTTAATGCGAAGAAAAGTGGAGGCGCTGTTTCAGTAAAGTAGAATACACAAGGGTCTACGCAGGGGTTTGCTATTCATCAATATTCAAACACAAAGTATCAAAAACGCGTTAGAAAGCACGTTAGAATTATTACCGCCACTTTGATCGCCATTAAACTGAAACTTCTTTTCCTCATGCTTCACTTGTGTGGTACATTAAACTAAACGGCTCGAAACAAAGCTGAAACAAGCATGCTCATTCGAATCTGAAATAACGACTTGACTTGCTTTAATAAACAAAGAACGGCCAACTTTTACGGGAATTCCACGATGAACTTGAGAGAAGACGATAGGAAATAGGCATAGCGAATGATGATTGTCGCGGTAATAAAAGCGGAGCTTGCACAATCGCGACGAAAACGCGTCCAAAGTTAGCCCGGAGGGTCGCCCACGCCTCTGGAATTTAACGATCGCGAATCGAGTGTCGCGTCGAGGGGGGGTTGGGGCGCGTGGGCGGGCGACAAAAATCACGCTCGGATAAAGGAGAGTAAATGGATTCATACCCTGGAGAGCTTCTTTATTCCGGAGGCCGTGGCGGCAACGGCCGAAGAAATTCCCTCTCGACCTCGTCGCCCGCGGCTCCGCTGATGCGCTGGCGAGACGCTGTTTTTCGGCTTTTTACACAGACACTCACGCAGATAAAAAGAAATATTTGGGACAGATCCCTGTGACTTCGTTGTTAAGACACGAAATTAAAATTATTAAAAATATGATCTCGTTACTGCAATGTGTAAATCAAATTTAATAAAGTAGTAGGCGTTATTGTGTTTATAAAACTTTTTATGCATTTTTCATCGTTTAGCAATATTTTATTGAACTTTTATTTATTTATTTGTAATATGAATGATTTTTTGACAATTTTAATTTCGTGTCCCAACTGCTAAGTCACATGGATTTGGCTCGAATGTTTCTTTTTTTATCTGTGCAAACATGAATTCGTATATACAGCAGATGTTAGCACTTTAAGCCTCCTCGTTCGATCGCTGCCTTCGATGAACGCAGAGGCTGGAGTTTCCTTTTTTTTTTGGGCGGGTGACGGTGTTGTCGACTGCTCAGGTCGGGCGGTGGCGAGATTCGCGACGAGATTGGACAGGAAACGCAGCTATAAATTTAGAGCGGTGACCTTGAACCTCAATCGACGCTTCTTTCGGTCGGATAACGAGTTTTTCTCGTGCGCGGGTCTTCGGTTCGAGCGATTGATAAGGCGACCTTCGCTTAGGGCCTGGTGTGCTAGGCACGGCTTAATCTCCAAGAGGTTCGGCGCACGATCTACGCGGCGCGATTTTTTTTTTTTTTTTTGTGAAAAATTCGAGCGACTCCCGCTATTGTATTACCGTAGAGAATTCAGAATTTACTAGGCGACGTAGGATGCGCATTAACGACGGATCGTAATAACCGACTTAGTCGATCGCTTATAATTTATTCCTATAAAAAGAAAAGTTTCGTCTCTCTTTGTCACGGATTCAGCGAGATTTTTATTGCCAGCTGCGGGGGAAGAAAAGATGGGATATTCAATTAAATACATATATAAATATATATATTTTGTAAATTTAGGAGTGCCAATTTCACAGCGACGTGTGCGCGCGTAGGCGATATATAAAGCATGCAACGTTTGCGTGAGCAGAAATTAATTATGTGCGAGTGCGACGACGGTAATGGAGCTTTCGAGTGAATGAGAGAGAAGTGCGCCCACTTTCGATTGCACCAGCGCATCTTGATTTTTCACGTCGACCCTCCTTCGTTCCTTTTGTACACGGATTCTCGCATCATTTCGCGTCAGCTTTACGAGTCTTTGACTTTTCACGGAACTTCAAGCCCGTTTGTTGTTACTGAGTTTATTGCGGCAATAAAGCGATGTTACTCAGTAGCAAGCTGAATTATTTCTCTCGAAATTCATGACTAACTTGTTCTAGTTTAAAAATCAAACTTTTAACGATATTAAAAATACGTTTCGAGCTTTTTATTTCGTGAAACATCAATGGACTCGCGCTTCGACGCACAAAGCTATTGTGTCAAAATGATTCATTCGATGAAAATAAAGTGATTGCGTATCGGCATTTTTTATTAATACTCGACGCCCGTTAAAAAACCAGAGAGGGGAAGGAAAATCGCCGAGGCGAGACAAAAAAGAATGTATCAAGTCGATTTTCATTTTCCTTAGTCAGCCGAAGACACAAAGAGCATGCATAAAGAAGCTTGAAATTTTTGGCGAACTTGACCGGGGTCAAAGGTCAGAGTTCGGGCGAGCGTGCGCGGTGTCCTTGAAAGTGTGCGAAACTTCTCCGCGTAATGTAAAACGCGCGCGATGCGAAAGAGAGAGAAAGAGGAGTGTGAGAGAAAGAAAGAGGGCGAGGCAAAAGTATATATCGTCAGAAGAGGTAATCTTATCGCGGCGCGCGCGCGAGTCGCAACTCTGCAATGAAGACGTGGGCCCGCGACTCAATACTTATATATATATAACAAACATATATCGAAGTTCACATACGTGTCTGTGATAATAAGTTTTAATTTGTGTTCATGGTCGTTCGTTTATATATCGAAGGCGGAGTAAGGCGGGAGTTTCCGCGGCATGCATCATCATTCATTATCTCCTCGGGGAGGGAAAAAAAAATCGATCGAACAAGCGAACTGGCTGTGTGTCGCGCTGAAAAAAAAAAACGGCGATGAGAGCGTGTGTGTCTAAAAAAAAGAATCCGATGTCGATATAGTTGTGTAAGAACAATTAACCGCCGCTTCGAGGTGGACAAAAAGTGAAAATGTATTAGGGGTGCTTGTGACGTACGATCTGCGCGGCTGATGTATCGCGATCGATCGAACATTTAATAAAAGCGCCTGCACTCGTAATTGGAGGAGAACGAAGAGAAGGCATACACGCGTGTTTCTGATATTTCTTTTTCCTTTGCTTCGCCGTTTACACTTTTTTCCTTTCGTACGAAGGAGAGAGAAAAAGAAAGAAACAAAGTGAGAGAGAGAGAGAGAGAGAGAGAGAGAGAGAGAGAGAGAGAGAGAGAGAGAGAGAGAGAGAGAAATAAGCGATGAGTATGTACGTACGATACACGGTTTCGGTATTTTATATATCGTAAAAGATCGTCAAGGCGGCCATCGACGCTGATTTTTTTTCGATTGAGCGCTGCTTACACGCTAAATCCCGACCAATCGATCGCAGGCAGGAACTATTGTACCTTGCGCAAAAGGATTATTTTTAAGCGTAATTTAATGTTCCCTCGGTCTACTATACCGCTGAGCGAGCTTTGGCGCGCGCGCTCCTCGGCGCGGGCGACTTTTTTCAAATTAGATTTTATGTCCGCCCTCCGCTCTGTTCCGCATGTGTAATGATTTTTGTACAGTCTTTATCTATATATACGATGCAATTTGTGGATGCGACAAGGACGAATGTTTTTCCATTTGATTTTTTCATGCGAAATATATATAAATTATTATGTATTTGAAAGGACGAGCAGAGTTTCTTTATTGATCCGCAAGCTCACCCGGAAGACTAATCCCTTCTCCCCGCTCTCCCAGCCCCCGCCGATCCTTCCCCGAGACTTTGTATTATTTTCGAGCTGAATTTCTTCTTTCTTTTTTTTTTTTTATTCTCGATCGTCGGACTTCTTTTATCCGCGGCTTGGCCGATGCGCGGTGCTCCGTGCTATTTGCGCGAGCGAATCGCGCGCGCGCACGAGTGCCAGTAACTATTGCGGCTTTCGCAGTGTAAACGGAAATTGCCGCATCGCCGGTATAATCGAAAGCCCCGCGAAGTTTGGTCAATAGTCAGCGAGTATGCCATTAATGAGGTTTCGCCTCTGGCTATACCGCATTAACGAGACTTCGCGACTGACACTCTGTTCGTGAAATTTTACTGCTTTATTTTGCACACGACTTGTTTTATTACTACTCGCTTTTTTTTTCTTTTCGCCTTGAGATTTTTAATCTTGCTGTGGAGAAGTCCGTGATAAAATTAAACAAATAATATCATGGCACTTTGCGGACTCTTAGCTTCGACCTGTGCGTAAAATGGCACTTTTTTTGCTTCTTCTTCCGCGGAAAATATAATTTTACGATATTTTATGTAGCTATAAAATACTTTCGAAAAATACATATTTTACATTTTTCATTTACTTTTACTTTGTATTTACTAATTTATTTAAAAACAAAGAGGAATTTAAACATCAAAAAGAAACAGATTATATCATTTTCGTTATTCAATTCTTTTTTACGTACAAAAGAAGCTATTTATTTTCATTCCTGAAGGACTAACTAAAAAAAGATAGCAAATAAAACTTCAAGGTAATTTTGAGGAATCGCGAAGGTGAGACGAGCTCGCCGTGAAGTTAGATCGATACAGAAGTACAGCGAACGGTGAATGGCAAAAAGGCGGGCTCTCTCTCTCCTCGCCGTTTATCCTGGGCACACAGCGCTATCAGAGGCGTCCGCTTCAATGCAATCTATGCGGCTCGAGCGAAATTGCCGTGCGGAGGATCTAAATGACGACTCCGCGCCGGCGGCGTAACGAGCCGTAACTGCCGCTCCGCTGCGCCGGCACACCAACCACCATCATCGCCGTAACGGAATAAAAAAAAACGAACGACGAATTATTCATCGAGCTCCTTCCCCTGCAGGTAAGCCCTCGCGCCGTAAAAAACAGTCACTCGGTCTGACGAGGGGGGGAGAAAAAAAAAGGGGCGAAAGGTCGCGAGAAAGTTCGCGCGGATAATCGGATCTCGCGCGTGGGCTTTGGTTAACGTTGCGCGTCAAATTTCCCGCGCCGAGCGGGGGTTAATTAACGAAGTTGCGACTTTTTCGCCGCTGGAAAACGCAGCGTGATTAACGCAAGGGGAGATTTTTCGAGAAATTTCGTTTTTCTTTTCTTTGTTTTCATTTTTTTTTTTTAAAGGAAGAAAATTGCTTTCTTAATTAACTAGCAAGTACGAGGAAGTTTTACTGCGGCGCGCGTAAAACTTGAAAGTGGATTGCTTCGAGAACAAAGGCGCATAGGCCTTAGCGAGTGAATTTGATCAATCTAAGTGGAATACGGGAATTGCTTAATACAGAAGTTCTAAGAGATCGTTCGATTTGCTCCGAAGCCTAAAGTCCCGATGTAAAATACAGAGAAAAGGCGGGGAATCGATTTTCGATGGTCGACTTGGTTGGATCGATAAACGTATAAAGATCTTTGTTAAAGGTCTACGGTAACTGCATTCTTACGTTGCAATTCTGTAATGCATTTTACCTTGTTCGACGGAGGAAATTACAGTCTGATTGATATTAAAACAGATTAAAATACGATTTAACCGATGGAAACTTCGTAAGCAAAACGGACGCTATGTATAAATTCTCCTTCGCAATCTTGATTATTCGCGTACTTGAAAGTCGCCAAATACGTCACAGTCAAGGGAACAGCGCGCAGTATTAGCCTAATAGCTTTAAGTACCTATTTTTAAATAACCCTTCGTACATTTCAAGGAGGACTTCAAACCACTTTTTATTATTTTCAGGTATTACTATAAGAACGACTTTTTCGAACTATAGGTATACCCTTTTTCGAGGCGCTCCAGAAAACTCCAAGCAATTTAAAAGAATCGTCGCACTAAAAGAGGAACTCGGTATTCCCCGCGCATCACGAGCAGCCCTTCGACTCATAAAAAAGGCGAGAAAGTACCATCAATCAGTTTCATTCTCTTTCACTTTGATCTAAATCCTCGCCCGCGGGAAAAGCCGGTCGTTGGAAGAGGAGCCAAGCAGAGAAGAAAAAAAGGCAATGACGGAGGGAAAGAGAGAGAGAGAGAGAGGGACTGGGGTAGCAGCTGAGCGCGCCTGGCGTGCAGGGCGTGGTGTGTGTCGGCGCGTGTGCGCGCCCTCGGGAAAGGCCCGCGGCGTACGCCCACGCGGAGGCTTTCCCGCGCGCCGCCGCTGCCATTGTCCGGCCTCCTATACGGGATTCCGCGGTCCCTCCGCGTTGCCTTCCTTTTCGGGGCCAAAGACGGCAGGCGAGAAATCGATCGATTATTTCACGCTTTTTTGCATTTTGGACGAGTGGATTAACGAAGGGATAATTAGATTTTCGTTTTCTTATTCGTTTTCGTACTCCAAGTGTTAATCGGAAGGAAAGATGTTTAATAAGCGGAGAAATGAATATAAGTACACGCGAAAAATAAAATAAATTCTGACGTTGCAGAAAACTAGTTTGTAAAGATTTTTTTATAAAAATGAATTCGCTACGAAAAATATGTTTATAAGTTTTTGTTCATATATTTCTGTGATTTTTTTTGTCGTGTAATAGATTGAGCTCATACTTCGCGTGCGGAGATTCTTTTTCTAGATTACTGTCAAAAAAGCAATAATAATAAAATAAAATGAAGGACAGCCATCGCTGAATCAATCACAACATAAGAAACACGTGTCACAAAGTCCATGGATTTATTATAAATAGGATTTAATGTTAATCTAATTAAATGTTTATTTAAAAAAAAATATGATCAAGCGGAAAAATAAATCGTGTATTCTTATGATAAGTGCATGATTCGCTAAATTAATGAATACAGGGGCAATATACGCTTCCAAACTTTTAGAAACCTTCATAAATCAGTGATACATTTTTAATGATCACGGTAAGAGAAAATGTTTGTTCGACCAGAGTGCTTTCATAAATCCGAATAAAAAGGCAAATTTTACACTATAAAAAATGGACACTTTCAAGGAATACATAATTATGCCTATTCAACTTAGCGAGTACAACTTGAAAATATAAAATAACTACTATTGAAAAATATAATAGCTATGCAGTAGTTGTCTTATTAAAATGATATGTTAAGTACTCGAAGACGAGTTTACTCTGTAAAACACACGCGCTTCCTGTATACATCATATAACTAAAGGTTGTTGATTATTTCATGAGCTATAACTAGTCCTTCGAAATTAAATTAAATTTTCATAAAATACAAGCGTACGTATCAAACTAAATATAACGTATTCATACATTTCTTTATGAACTAATAATAGTTAAGCATTCTAAAATAACTTTAACGCTAAATTATTTCTCGGACCATCCTATACATTTATCACTACTCGATTTGCGCGATCGATTAAAATTCATCAAAATTATTCCTTCATTCATGATTTAACTGCTCATCAACCCTCTCCGAACCCTCGAGTAAAACAAGGTCCACACAATGTACCCACCTAATCCTCACTCCCGAAGCATGAATTACCGAGTAGTAAGTAAAAAATTAATCAAAAAAAAAAAAAAAAAAATATGACCTCCCCAAAAATTTCCTCCCTCGGCTTCCGCGCGGGGGAATTCATTTCGCGATGCGCGCCACGTCGTCGCTCGCCGCCGCGGGAAATCGAAGTAGTCCGCTCCGCGCGCCAGTGGCACCGCTGCCCCAGTGAGAGAGAAGGACTATTTCGGCTGGAAGTCCGCAGTGAGTCACGGCCGATGACGTAGCCTGCCCATGCGGGGGCTGCCGGCACGCTCTCCTCTCTCTCTCTCTTTTTTTTTGGTGAGCGCGCGGCGCCACCGAGCTCACGTCCCACTGTCCTAGAGAGCTAGCAAAGGGGGTGAGTCGAAACTTTTCCGAGCGACTTTTATCGCCCGATCCGGGGGAGAGCACTTCCTTGTCTTTTTTTTTCTTTCTCGAGAGGAACTCGGCGTGTTTTTCCCGGGCTCTCGTTGCGAATAATTGTTGTGCTAGTCGCGGGGAGACGTTTTGCCGGATATTGGCGGGGACTGGAATTACCCGAGCTTGCGGGTGATTCAGCGGAATTTCGGGCTTTATCGGGAGGAATCTAAAGCTGGTCTTTCGTCATTTTTTAGGGAATTCGTTAATAAAGGGTTGCGAGATTATTCGCAGATGTTATTTATTTATGCTTACGTGACAAGGAGAGTATCTTATATACAATTTTGATTCACAAAATATTTATATATTTTTATTTTTTTCAGTAGACTAAAAATACTCAAGAGTTCGAGTTAATTTTTATATTTTTTAACATCAAAGTGTAGTTTTGCATTTTAATAGATAAATAAATTTCTATTCTTACTGATAGGGAGTCTATATCGAAGAGTATATACATTCCAAAGCTTACGTCAGAGTATTTTTGTAAATGAAATTTCCTTGAATTTCCAGTGATGTCGACATTTTTGTAATTTCAGGAATTTAAAAAGCAACCAAACATTTTCAGACATTTAAAAAAAACTTTTTTTAGAAATTTAGAAGCAAAAGTAATGACTAGGAACTACTTTTCAGAGTTCTTTGATCACTGGCTCGTTCCCTAATTTATTATTGCATAAAATTCTGATAAAATAATTTTCTTGGGACATGAATTAAATACAGCTTATTTAATTTTGTTACGATAAACAATTTTTATTTAATTAATGTTGTTTGAATAATACTCTGAAGTCATTATTTTAATTGATTAAATTACTACAAAAGTAAGATGCACAACTTTATTAATTACTTTAAAAACGGTTAAGTTAAAACAAAGAAATAGTAAGTGGATACTTTTGCAAACTACTTTCAACCACATCTTCTATAACATTTCAAAGTGAAATGTAAAAAAAAAATCTGTATTCCCACAAACGTAATTAAAATCTTAAAAAAAAGCAACCACGACGAAACATTTATGGAATATTTACCGAGAGCAATAAAACGAACGCGATTCCTTCATTCGCATCGTTTTACCCGCGCTTACGCGAAAAAATCGAACGAGTCAGCGTCACTTAATTTTTCAGGCATTCGTCGTCGTGCATACTTCATGGATCGGCGAAGTCGGCTCGGAAAATCTCGCGGCGACGTCCTTGATCGTCCGCGGCGATTCGATTCGATCGCGCGCGACCTTTTGCCCCCTCGTCGCGCTCGATCTTTTTACGACGCCCAGCTCCTGTATATATATAATGCACGCACGCGTATCCCGCGCGTATGCGCGGCGACAACCTCGCCGTTTAATGAAACAATAAAATCTCAATAATTCATGAGCGATCGAGATCTCTGGCGCCTCCCTTTTCGACGCTCGCTGCGGGCGCCGCTAATTGACTTGGATGTAGGACGCGCCTTACGTCCCGGCGATTTTTGCGGTGAAAGAGCCGGGAGACGTGTTTGTCGTGCGCGAAGTGATCAAAGCATCTAGGAAAGTCTTGAAAAACTTGTGCAAGTTGGTGGAGTTAGCTCGAACCGAAGTATTGTTAATTTATTCATTTGTTTTGCCAACGTTTCGGCATTGGAGGGAGTGCCTTCTTCAATGCTGTATACATAAAACGGAGGAAAGTATAGTGCATAAGCGTGTTTGCTGCAAATGACTGAGAGCAGTTATTTTTTTACCGACCTTTTAATATAATTAACCGTCATTACTTTACTGACCTTTTAAAATGATTATTGCTTATAGCTCGCAAATGCCTATTTCCCTTTGATTTTTTAAAAAAATTCTATTTTCGTTATTGGGCTCTATTCAGAAAAATTCCGAGACACGTGTCCGTTATATTGGACCAAAGAATTCTTCATCATTCTTCAGAGTTTGGGCGAAATCCACGCGTCCTGGTCATATCCTTGTTAGTCAAAAGTAATCAAAAAGTTAATAATCAAAGACTTGTTAATTAATTAACTCTACTTTGGTTTGAGGCGATCTTTCGAGTCACCTTCACCCACGAGAATAATATTTCTCTTTTTTCGGGGAGATGAATCCGACTGGCTGTGACGTAAGGTGGAAAATTGCGGTTTCGTATTGTTTTATTACCTGGGCGTGCAGTTCATTATTTATCTCGGGTGCACTTTATACCTGCTTCGTTTTTGCGCCCCGCGCGGGGTTACGGTGAGTCCTTTGTGATAAATATTATCGTAGCGATGAATACAATATATAGCTACTTATTTCGGAATAATAGATAATGTTTACTGTAGCGATGATTTATAACCTCGCCCTTTATAACGGCCACCTTTTTCTTGTTGCGTTTCAAATATTCGAATAGATTGATGGAAGATTACGGGCTGAATGAAGTATTTTCACCTACATATGGGGATATCAAATTCATCGAAAAAACTTAATTTTTATAAAAATATTAGAAGACTTTATCACTACTGAAGTTTAAATGAATTCATAGACATTCTCAGTGTAAATACAACTTTAAATTGCGTTACTATACAAAGTTCAAATTCATTATAACTTCAATATCATGTACAGGGAGTGCACTTCGCGAAGCATCATTGCAAAGTTGTGATTGTATTTGTAAAAGCTCTAACTTGTTGACTAAATCGAAAATAATCAAGTTTCAGGACATTTTTTAAAAGAAGTATACCAACCAAAGCTTACGGCAATTCTTCGTTGCAAAGTACTCGTTACACAAAAGGATTTAGAAAAACGATTTTTGGATATTCCATTTAATGCATTCGTGTTGTGAGTAGGTACGTGCCTTTAGAATCAAGACCACCCCTCAAGAATTACATGCGCACGCGATCCTAACACATAAATTCAACGTAAATCAGTGCGAGTAGGAAAAAAATCTGATTGTGTGAAATATAATGTGGAATTTTCTTTTCTGTCAGAAATCAACGGAAAAATTGTGCAGGTATAAAAAGATAATAATAAAGAGAAATTAATAATTCAGAGTAGTAGAAAGTTATTTTTCACGGAAATTTAATCTTATCGTATTTTAAAAATCCTTGGCTTGCATTTTTTTTTATCGAACTATGTTATCGCGCTAATGTTCGGCGATACTATTTCGAGAATTTAAGAGTCAGCGGAATTTAATATGCGTTGAATATCTCTATTGTGTTTATGCATTTATTAGCGCTAATAAATTCATTAAATCTTGCAATAACGGCTAGACTTAAGGGATCAATGCTAAGTAATAAATGGCTGGGTAAATGCGGCGAAATAGCGTAAAGTTTAATAAATAATGCGAGACTTTTTAAATATGCACAAGGTAAAATTACAGTTGGTGTAAAGGAAACATTGTATGTGTACCGAACTACCGATATGTGATTGGGGATAACGCGTTAAAATCAACACGCTAGTTAAAAACGTGGGCGTGTCCACAAAACGAATATTTTACCGTAAGCTGCGGTCGTGAAAAGTACATCCCGTAGAGCCATATTTATATACAATGATAAAAATCGTTTCCAATTAATTGGCACGTAGATTCCTCAAACTTTATTTTATGCTTCTTTTTATTATAAATTTAAAATTAAATTAATTTTTATTAATCGTATAATTATTTTGAAAGCAATTTCCATTTACAATTTTGAATTCCTCTATTGATAATTTAAATACCTACCATTTAATGCTAAAAATCACTTTCTCTAAAACTCTTCAACGATTATACTTTCACTTTTAATAAGTCATTTAATTATTACATTTTCTCAATTACTTCCTATTAAGCATTTTTAAACACACGCAAGAATAATAAAAAGAGTAAACAATTAATGGACGTTAGACTATTTAGTGAATAGAGAAGAATAGAAAAGCCCATAACTCAAAGGAAAAATAAATTTGCATCTATTAATACTGCTTTGAAGAATAATCATATAATTGATGTCATTAAAAATTATATAAAATTGATTAAGTAAAGCAAACGTTTAAAAGAAACATTAACTTCTGACGCTACTGTTACTTTAAAATGGTCTTATTTAGTAGAATAAAATCGATATTTTTTAATAACAAAAAGAAGCTCTCGAGCAAGAGGTCAAAAAGGAAAAATCTTTCCCCAGCGGAAAAAGCTATAACTTGTATGAGCGTGGCTCTGTGTAGCTGCGTACCATATTGTACGCCATCGATCGCTATTTTTTCCAGTTTCTTTGTTTAAACTCAGTAATCTTCTTTTTATTTTTTCTATTTCGTCTTTTTTCAACCTTCCCTTTTCACTTCTATTTGCTTTTACTTCACCTTTAACAGCGGCAAATTGAGCTCATCGCTTAAAGTAAATTGTTAATTAAATTTCCCTAGTGCTTTTTTCCAATCTTTATTATTTTTTTTTAATTAATTTGTATACGTAAATGAATTTAATTAACTAATTAACTCGCTACTGCGTTATTTAATTATTTTCTCTCGATAGAATTTATTTACAAATTAATTTATAAATTAATTTAACAGCATACATTTTTCACAAATTCTTTTATTCTCATATTTGTATAAGATCAAGTCGCGATCTGTCATCCTTAATTAATCCTGTACGAAGGTTTAACAAATCATCCCTGCCTTAATTTTCCGACCTACTTTTTCTGCTTGTCATTCAGTAGTAAGTCATTTTTATTCAACTCCTTTCCGTTCGCATAAGATTCAACATTTTCGACTTGAATTTCAAATCAGAAGTGACTTCAACGCTTCCTTCTCTTTCCATTTTTGAATTTCACATGCGCTTATGCGTTTTCCTGCACTTCCCTCTCTCTCTTTCTCTTTCCCGCAAGCTCCTGCACCGAGAAGAACACCAACGAAAGCTGCGAGCTGCCCAATGAATCACGCAAACAAAAAAAAAGCTCGTGCATCATTAATGATGTTTTGCTCGACTTATCGATCCGCAGGCCATTAGCACACCGCACTGTCACAATTGCACCGCGTATTACGCGTACGTAAATTAACATTCGTCGAGACTCGCGCCACAATGGATGGTTTGCAATTGCGGCGGTGCGACGCAGCGTACACGCGGGTAAGCACGTGCAAACGACTTGCGTGCGATTCCGCGCCGTCACCGTCGGGGTGCAAAGTCGCAGCGTCGCTCGCCGCAAGCTCCTTTCGCAAATTGACGCAGCGACGCTCGTTACCCCGGCGGGTGAGCCGCCACCGAAATATACGTCACACCTCACGTGTCCGCGGTAATTAAGGGACTTTTGGAGGCTTCGCCGCGCTTTTCACGTCGCCCGCAGCGCTACTCAGCGGATCGCGCGTAATTAATCAATCTTGGGTCAACTTTAGCGAAAATACCGCGCTATTAATAACCTCGCGTTTACCTTAGCGCGGCTGGTTTTAAACGGGACGTGTTGCTGAAAAACATTTTCCAGCTCGACAAGTACGAATAAATCTCGCTTTTTTGCGATTACGATTACAGCATCGTAAGGACGGAATTCTATGTACAGTTTCTCGCATCGATTCCGTCGAGTTGGAGATTCCCGGCCGAGCGTCAAAACTGGGATAGACATCGCCGTCGCGATCACCAGCGAAGCTGATAATGTATTACGTGCAGATCGGCGATTGATGAGTCACCTGGATTACAGGAATAATAGCCAGCCTGACGTAAGCGGCGCGTGATAGCTGCAATCGAAAATCAAAATCGCCCGATCGACATCACGATTCTAAAGTCTATCTCGCGCGTTATATATACAGGTGATAAATGCTCAGTCGCCGCAAGCACACGCGTGAAATTAAAGAGTTGAAAAACCACTCGATTCTCACTCTACGCTCTCTAAATCTCATTCAGTGAAATTTCACTAATTTTCAGTTCAGATCAGAGCAAACCAGTGAAAGTGACCTGATCTGAACTGGAAAATCAGTGAAATTCACTAAAATTCATTGAAAATTAGTGAAATTTCACTGAATAAGATTTAGAGAGCGAGAAGCTTTTTTCCGGGCGTTTTGTTCGGCGCTCGTCAGCTTTTAACGAGCGTCGCCGTGGAAAACGCGCGAAATCGCCCCACCGCGCCCATTGGCACGCGCCGATGTTTTCCTTGGCAATTAAAAGTTCAGCGGGTGATAGTGCCGGCCGTTAAAGCCGCGGGCTTCATAAAAGCTCGTAATTAAAATTATCGCGCAATTGCCGGTATCGCGCATTTTTTCAGCTTTGTTTCTTCATCCGTCGATCGGCTGATTTTCTAGTTCATTAAGGTAACGCCGTTACGACTGGTAATTTGTAAATAAAAGAGAAATAGTTTGACGTTGATGCAAGGTAGAGCCTATTGTTGAAACGATGCGATGGAGTTTATGGTCATTTTTTTCAATTAATTATTCTTTAATTAATCCGGAGGTCAGAGATGAGTAATAATTGCTCGGTTAATTAAGACTCGTTATCCGAGTGAATAACAAGACTATGTTTAGTTTGCAAATTTATATTTAAAATGTGAAAGAAAAGTGTTTGTGGAAGTAAATTAGATTAATTATGAATTATGTATTCGTAGTCGTACAAGCATGTTAACTCTTATTGATCCAATGTAGAATGGAATTTATATTTTTATTGGGACATTAACGTGTGAAGGGGTCGTTTCATTACGTTAATCAAGTTGTGCTATATTAAAGTAACTTAGATTTTTAATTAGAGATTTAACACTTTACCATTAAAATAAATTATAAGTTCATTTAATTCCGCGAACCATATATTACTCGTATCGATCGCATTAAATTAATGAATTAATTATATATACGTAACATTGATTTTTACTATCGCTATTTAATCGCTGCTTTTATAATCGCGTGCATTTCTGTATTGTAAAATACATGATACTAGAATGATTAACATTATGAAGTGTTTTCTGCTTAATCGATAGTTCAAATAATATTATCGGACTCGTAATAGGTAACGAGATATATGTTCCACTTAATTTTCTAATGACCAAACCAAGCAAATTGCAATACTTATCGCACTGACAAGTATACGTGACAATTAAGTTATAATTTGCGTGAAAAGTGTTTAAAGTAAAAGGAGCCTTATGGCAAAGTTAAACAACATTTCACGAAAGCTCTCATAAAACTTTTCCGAATGATCCCAATCACCCGTCGAAAAATCAATATCGTATCCGGGCGCGCGATGCCGTCAAAGCTCATCCGCGGAGCGATGCCCCGGCGAAAATCTTCAATCACCCGCGACTGCTCCCCCGCGGCGAATTAAAAAGCGCGCCTATCCGTACTCCCTCTCGGCTTCCATCCGCGGGATTAAAAGCCCCGTCGCCTCGATTCAACGCTCTCTCGCGCGTATCCGAATCAAACGTTTCGCGATGAAATTCATCCGCCCCTCCGGGCTCTTTGAAAAAGCTGCGCGCGTAAAAAGCACCGAGAGAGCTTTCGACGCGCGCCCGGAAGCTCCGCCACGGTTATGCGTTCACGCGAAGCCCCGGAGGCGGGAGGTGCGAGGAGCTCGCACTTTTGGGATTCCCGCGGATGTTGACGCGGCCGAAGAGGCGCCCGTTTATTTTCCGATATCCGCCGGTCAGAGCGCTTCAGCCTGTTGGGACTTTTGAGGGTCGAGTTTACGCTGAGGATTTCGGGGGGTCGTCGTTCTCGCTAGGGGTCGACAGAATTGCGCGGGAAGTATGGGTCATTCGAACTTTTTTTTGTATTGATCGCACTGAATTTTGTGCAAATATTAAATAAACTGTCAAGATACGCAATGAGGTATTTAAGGCGGGCAATTCGTTGCAATCTATTTATGAAGATGGCCTAGTTTAGGATAATTTAGTCACGTAAAAGCAAACAATTTCCTTGAATACTTACAAGTTTTAATTGATAATCTGCATTACATAGTGTTTATTTTTTTTTAAATGTTTACCTATAGCTATGAGGATTTACTGCAACAGAGAAACCCTGTGAAGACAGTGTTTATGTGATCTTTTTAAAGGATCAACGATTAAAGAAATTACGACAAAAGAATCAATTAGTGAATAAACTTTATTTTTAAATAATTACTACATGTAGGACGTATCAATTTATATACTTAACTCATAATTTTATTTATATACTAACATGGACAAAACAATTATTATGTTATGATCTTTTTTAATAGCTTTGGCACTTTATACAGTCATATTGCTTTTCTTATCTAAAAAATTATTTTGAAGAACTATTTGTTTCGATGAGCCATCATGAATTTCCGAATAGTTCAAGGTCGTTTGCCCCTTTCCATTTTAAGTATACCAGCAAAATTCATTTCTTGTCAGAATAATAAACAGAACCCAATAACAAATAATAAATTTTTTGAAAAAAAGAAAGGAAGAGGCACCGCGCGTAACGGCGAAAAAATGCAAATCGTTCCGGCGTCGCCGGGACTCGGTCGCGTATACGGGCGCAAATAATTCGCCGGTTACGCGGTCACGAGTCGGAACCTCCTCAATGTCGCGCGGCGGAAATAAAGCTCGGGCGGCCTTGACGGGGGAGTCGGCCAGTCGCCGAACGCGAGATATAGTCCGCTTCCGCCCTTATTGCGTTGACAGTCCTCTCTCCCTCCGAGGGTATCGCTCCCTCTCCCCCTGGCGGGGTCGACGCTCGGTACGCAAATTTGAAGGGGTGTTTTTGCTCTCGGACGTAACACCTTAGTCTTCGTTCATTTAGATGTGAAAAGTAGCTTAGTTGCATTCGTTATTCGGGGGACGATACGCATGGTGTTCGTCATCTGTTGCTGTTTTTTTCATAGTATAGTTAACAATATGACTTGAATTCGTTATGCGCCGTTATTCATTGATAGGGACGATGCATCGCAAATAAATCAAACCGAAATCCGCATTGATAACTAGATTTAAATGTCACCTATAAATCAGCCAAAATTTGCATTCACCAGGTCCAAAATCATATCGAAGTTTGCCATTGCGTATAAATTCCATTACTCCGATGCTCCGCGAAAGAGTAAAAAGTCCGAAAATATTGATTTGTGATTAGCATAACTCTTCCTTCCAGCCGAGATGCCTTTTACTCTTTTGCGTTGCGCGAGTACCCATGCATCAAAATTCTTTTCGTCAAAAGAATAAGCGAAAATAATAAATAGGTCATCTCTAAATAACTGATTAATCTTCTCAATTACACGAGGCAGAGGCACGCGCGCGAACGTGTAAGGGCACACGTCGGAAGTGACCGACGCCCGCGTCATCGTATATATAGACAGCCGCGCGGAGGGACGTCCATCGATGGACGCGCGAGGCACCGGTGGGGGAGGCGGAAATCCGTCGCGGAGTCCTGCCACGCGGAGATGATGCGCCTGGGCGCTCGGATGAGTATGCATGCGCGCGCCGAGATAATGCGGGGGCTTGTGACGCGCGAGGGGGGTGTAAAAGTGTGCGTCACCGAGTGCGTAATAATGGGTGCGGGATTCGGCGGGACCGTCGGTGCGACACGTGTGATTCCGGCGTGATGGAACGGGGGGTGGTAGGCGGTGGCCACCGGAAGAGCTGTTGGGCTGGAGATGGCGATAAAGAGTAATTTTAGACTCGTCCCTTTTCGTCTTTTTTAAAGGTTTTTTTGTCGGGTTGATTAGGGATCGATGACGCATTTGGATGGTAAAATAGATATCAACTTAAGAGATTATAGAAGATTTCTTTTAAAGTTGAAGTTTTTTTTTTTTGTTAAATTTGAAATAGTGAAATGCAATGTGCTCTTTTATGCACGGGATACAGCATTGTCAAAAATGATTTTGTAAAAAAACATTCAAATTTGCAATTTAGTGAATTGATAAAATTGAGGAGTTTATAATACTTATTAATCATTTTTAAAAATTTTATTGTAAATTGACAATTAATTCTAATTCTTTATTAATTTTTAGTTACATATTACTAAATTCTGGTAATACTTATCAAATTTAAATGCAATTAAATTTAAAGAATTACACTTTTACTATTTTATTTTATCATCTTTAACCAGTTAGGTAAGTATTAAAACTTCTTTCGTTAATTTCACGAAATATTTATTATTAACGCCGCATTACCACAGCTGCTTTAATTTAATAACAATTTTCAATTTTAAAAGTTACATCGTAAATCCAATGTTCTGATTATTCACGACATTTAGTTCGTAAAACAGCATAGAATGTAATTACACTTCCATCGCGAAGAATTTGAATAAAAGAGTCGCAAAAATTCGGTATGAAAGTGCGGTATAAAAGTTTCCAGTTCGCGATATCGCGTGGGCGACAATTTCAAGAAATGGAGATAAGTTCGAAGGTAAGAATACACAGGACGCCTCGAATGCGCGCGGGATTTCAACTCGAGCTCCACTTTTCGCCGCTTAACGCAATCTATATCCTGGCATCAATTTTGAACGACACAACAACTCGGTGCCGTAGCCGCGGCTCTCGGCGAATATTGCCGACTATCGATTTATCACGATTGCGGTTCACCGATGCATAAATTTCGCGGCGCGTGTAAACAAGCAAAAAATAGCTGCGGAACAAAGTGAAATAAAAAAAAAAAAGAAAGAAAATCACCGACAATAAGTTCAATAGGGAAGAATAATAAGTCTTCGATTCCGAGTCCTTTGATATCGAGATCCGCCGGGCGACTTCGCCGCGGGGCCGATCAATAACTTTATACCCCAGTGTCGCTCGCGTGTTCGGTACGGGAGCGCAAAAAAAATAGAAGAAGAAGAAGAAACGAGCGGCGTCGTCGCGAAAGGTTAAAGCTTTTTTCAGCCCGGCGATCGCGGCAATAAGCTTTTAAACGATTTTATTTCCGTCGAAGACGTTATAGGTTGTGCCGTCGGCGCGGCCGCGACAGATTGCGCAAAGTAGACCAGGGAGCACGTATTATAAGCGCGAAGCTCAATTATAGAAGGCTCGCCGCGGCTTTGCACTCAGTCAGCTGCGATGAATTATTTTTCAAGTGACCCAGGGGTTAATAAATCAGGGCTCGTCGGGTTGACGAATCAAGCGAAACCGCTATTTACGAAGTTGGTTACGTGGGACGAGGCTTTCGGACTTGCAGGTGCTTTTTCAAGAAGCAATTAATCTTTGCTATTGTCTTTGATAATTACGCCCGCAGTTAATGCGAGAGAAGGAAACACCATTCGTTTCGAGGGTACAGCGAGTCTATCGAGTGGTTTGATTCTTTCTTCTGAAATGCAATGATTTATTTTCATAGGAATGTGAATTTTCTCTTTTTCAATTTATGAAAGAACATAAATAAATCTAAAGAACAAATTCTTTTTTAAATAATGCATTTTAATTAACATAGGCTCATGTATTATCCATCAAGCAGAATTAATTATTATTTATAAAAGTTCTTTTTTTTCACAATTTCAGATTGCTTTCTTATATAAAAGTTTTCTTTCACAATTTTATACTGATATCTTTTAAAGATATTGTATGAAAGAAGATCTTACAAAAATTATAATTTCATACCGTACCTTTAGCAAGAGGAGCATCAATTTTCTTTGCACAGCCCCAAGACTTAAAGAGACTATGAAATTTTATCTCCTCGTCAAAAGCTTTCGGTTCGCGCAAAGAATAGAAATTTCAATATCCCTTTTTTTTAATGAAACTTTTATCGCGTCATTATAAAAGCTTACAAGCCGCGAAATTTCTCAATCTACGTGCCTATACAAAACTTTTCCCAACTTTGGTTTAGCGGTTAACAAAAAAAAAAAAAAAAGAAAAAGACTAAGCAAACGACTCTAGTTGTCCAGTCGAAACTTCGCAAGCTCTAAATTCTGAACGGGTTTTAATATAGCGTCAAGTCTAACTTTCGCCTCGTCACGTTTCCCGCAATCTTCGAAAGCAAAGCTTTCCGCAGCCGACGAGACAAAAACAAAAAAAGAAGACCACAGCCGCGAGTCGCATTTGGAGCTTTCGGCGACCGAGAGAGAAAGGAAAGAAAGAAAGAAAAAAAAAAGAGGCTCTCACCGTTTAGGAGCAACACGCGTGCAATATAAAGACGTTCTTGGCGTGGCTCGCGCCTAGATCGATAGGCGAAAGCGAGGGAGCGAGAGGGAGGCAGGTCAAGAACACGGCTCGTCTAGGGTGGCGGCGGCAGGCCGCATTTCGTGCGGATCATCGATCGCGGGGGAGCCTCGCAGGCCCGCCCGCGGCGCTCTTGACTCGGGCGGGCGAGCGAGACGGCCGGTCTGCCGGCTAACCTTCGCCGCGATGCACGCCCTCGGATCGCTCGATTGATGGTGCCGTATCGCGGCCAGACACGTGCTCGTGCCCCCCCCCCCCTCTTTTTTTCCCTCCGCGCGGAGAGGAGCTTTTTTTGTTTGCGCCGCGGATCTTGGCGGCAACCGTGCACCTGTTGTCGCTTTCTCGAGATTCGCCTCGGACTCGCGTGCTTTGTACACAAAGAGAAGCGACGTGCTTGTTGTTTGTGATTTCCGGCTCGAGAGGAGAAAGAAGCGCGGGGAGAGCTTGCGGGCGAAAATCGATGGGATATGCGTATAAACGTTTCGGGAAAAGAACGGAGTCGCGGATGAGACGGGAATGAATAAACAAGGTCCGCCGGGGGTTACTTTGTTATAGCGGAGGAGCCGGCGGAAAGGACCCCCGAGCGAGGCGAGTTCGATATCCGAACTGCGAAAGAAACAGTTAACTCGTCGGTAAACAAGCTTTTCACCGGCGGCACGCCAGTCTACGATCCCCCTGCGTTTTTCCCTTCCCGCGAGCCCCTCTATGCGCGCCTACCTAGGGGGTTGCGTATACGCCGGGGTGAGGAGAGAGGGGGGGTATGCTGACTTCCGTCGGTCGCGCAGTTTCCTGCTTTACGCTCGATTTCACCCCGCGGGGATGGTCGATAGCCATCTGGCGGGTCGGCGGATACGCGATTTGGCGACATCGCGGAGCAGACTCCATTGCCCCTCGTCCGCAGGCTCCGGCAGATGCACACACACGCGGTGTTATCGATTCGCCGGCACTGCGGAGAGCCGCCTCGGGAAGGGGCGCGTTTATTTTTCAATGTTATGCGGACAGGTAAGGTATAATGCCGCGTGTTTCGAATGCGCTTTTAGCCGGGGCTCGCTTTGTCGCTCCGTGAGATCTCTACGGCGGTGATGGATGCTCCGGCCGCTTTCTCGAATGCATGGCTCTTGTTACTTTTTCAACGAGGCAACGCGTTGCAGTAAGAGGGCAGCTTTTTTAAAGTATTTAGCATTGACCGTTCTCTTGTACAGACGCCGTTTGTTGTTTTAAAAATTTAAAAGAAAAGGTTTAAGAGTTCTTCTAAAGTTTTATTAAGCTCGTGTCTTCTACCTGAATCTACCTTACGAATTCGATGTACCTTTTTATATCGATTTTGCAAAGGGTCGCTTAAATTTATGAAATAAAATAAATCAAATAAATTTTCTTTAATAGTTAGTGAAAAGCTTTTGAACGACCTTTGTACGTGCCCTCAGACCAGTGACGTTAGCTGTATATAAAATTAAAAATCGAAAATTTAATTAGAATGAGGACTGACGTGCGGTAGATTTCCAACAAGTTGATTACGTATTCCATGCTAAAAGTTGTGTCCCAGCTGGATTCGCCGTTATTAATGCGGTTACGGTAAAGCTGTTTTGTTTTTTGTAAACTCAACAATTTGCATGCGCTACTCGAAAGCGCGATGTTCAAACTTGATTCTGACAAATGAGCTTAAATACTGTACAATATAGGATTAAGCTTTTCGAGGAGTTCCCTTTATTTACCCGACGAAATATATTCAAGCGATGCGCATTACACGGTGTTTACATAATGCCAATGGTATTTTTTTATCAAACATTACGAACGCTGACAGCAAGTAATGATAGCAATTATTTAAATTATGCTTTTTTCCAGCGACAAAAGGATACGCTTAATGAAAGTACTTCAAAAGAAAATGTTTACACTTCAGTTCTACGGAAGTAAGCTGTTATATGCGCTATGGATATACGCTAATTGCGATGAGTTTGCAATTATTGACGAGTTCAATTTAAAGTTGGCGATTCTTGTTGCCTCTTTAAACTACGAACGGCAATAGCTAGTATTTGAATAAAAACTATTATCATCGTTTGTAAATTTGCAATTTCATAACATTTTTAAATTTGTTTATAGTAGGAGTTATTTTAAAAATGACCTCCTCCCTCACTTTCGATAATAATCACGATGCAGTTTAGCAATCCTAAAGGTAAGTGAAATAATTTGTGACTTTTACTATTCGTTTTTAGAATGTTGTACGGTAATTTTATACCAAATCAATCATTTGATCCTACGATTACCAAGTAATTTAATTATTTGTTGCTATAACCGATCCAGTAAACAAATTTAAGCGTTGCACCAGCGATTAATTGTGAGCATTTCGCACACGCTTCACACGAGCCAAAAAAAAAAAAAAAAAAACATTTGCTCCGATAGTCATTATCTCGACTTCCGTAACCAAATTGTTGTCCGCAATTAAAAGCAGTTCCCCCAGAAATCAATTACGACCAAGCACCGCGAGAACTGAACCCTCCGCAGCAAATGCGAAAAAATTGGCTGCCGGCAACCACCCCCTCACATCTTCTCCAAGAATCGCCAGTCACTGCATCAACACCCAATTTCGACAAATCACGTATCCTCTCGTCTCTCCTCGAGTGGTCGCCAAGGCCGCAGCCTCGTGCTGTTTTTCTCGTTTTTTTTTTTTTTTTCGACCCGCCGGGGCGTCGAGTTGATCGATGCCATGGCGCATTGCGAGCGTATAACGCCGCCACTTTGCATGCATTACCCCGGGGAGTTTAATGAATCGCTCGTTAGGCCGGCGCACGTACGACCCGCTGAAATATGTACGCGGCGGCGGTGCATCACGACGGATCCACCGCGGGCCCATCGCGTCGCTCGCGGGGAAGATGGAGAGAGAGAGAGAGAGAGAGAGGGAGAGAGAGAGAGAGAGGAGGAGGGGGGAAGAGCTTCTCTTGGCCAGTTGGCTCGAATTGATAAGCGGCAGCCGACGGGACGCGGATTGTGTCCGGCTACTCGCTCGAGTGGCGCGATAATCGATATTCGGCAAGTGGAAGTTACACAGCTTTAGTATTTTTCGCTTTATACGTCGGCTTGGTTATTGCGTAGCTGTTTACCAATGTTGCGTAAAGCTATTTTTCGCGGCAGAAATGCTTGATTTATGAAGCGATGAAGTAGCGTGCTTTTATCGAATTTTCTCTCAATTTGTGGAAGAGTGAAAATTACTCGATTCGAATAAAAACTGTGCCGTATGTATAATTGGACGTAACAAGTCTCAGTTTTTTTCTGTAAAAGAGTGATTTTTTACCCAAATAGAGTAATTTTCTTATATTTTTCACTCTTCTAGATTGTGAGAGTTTCAAGGAAATGCTTGACGTTTCAAAACGTCTATTTCTGGTTACTTGTTAAAGTCACTCGAAATTTCAATCTTTGCTTAGTCGTGCGAAAATTCTTATCGTAAATAATTAATGGGTTTAGCCGCAAATAGTTTCAAAAGTTTAAAATTACTTTCTGTACACGTTGCTTGATCAATTAAACAGTAACCTTGGATGAGGGTAATAAAGATCGCCAAGTAGCTTTTAAAGTGCTGCATCATTCGTTATTGACATGATATAGGTACGCAAAGAAATAATACTTTAAGTACCGATGCCTAATTAGCTTCAATTTTCTGTATTATTAACACTAATGTGTTTCATTCGTTCACAGAATTAGTCATGGTAGTCATCAAACGTTCATCCAGTTTATCCACGTCGAACAATGATTACTCATCCGTGCCGTGTCAAACACCCATAAATATATGTAAACCCGAATGAGAAAGTCTGCGATGCTTCAACGTAAAAAATAATGCACCTTTCGTATTATGGTTGATTTTACTTTCCGAATTAACGACCTGATTCGCCGCGTGTAAATATCCACTGCGCATAAAAATTTTTTTCAATCACGATCAAAACTGACAAGCGGAGGCGGAATCGTCTTACCATTTCATTAACGCAAAGGTAAACGGAATTGACGTCGCCGAAGTAAGTATATTTTCCGCGAGAGCTAAAAAATTAAAGGCGAAACCCGTACTTCAACTTTATTTATCGAATTCTCTCGCGACGCCAGCAGTGGAGTTCCTTAAATTCCCGACGGCGAAGGCCGCAGCTCCGTTGACGTAAAAGAGCCGTTCGCTCGACGTCGACGGCCGATACAGAGCGCGAGTACGCGACTACCCGCTTTCGCCTCCCCCCGTTTGATGATAAAAGTACGCCGCACGCGCGCACTACTTCCCCCCGCCTTCGTAGGTTTTTTTCCTTCCTCTACAATCGACTGCATAAAAGGGCGACGATGATAAAGCTCGACCGTGGTGCTCGCGCAATTAACTTTGTAAAAAGGGGAACGCACGTCCGCGACGTCCCAAGACGGCCGTTCTGACGGCTGCTCATTATTTATTCATCACATTTGTGTGATAAATTAAGACTCACGCTAACGCGAGTTGACTGCTCCTTTTTTTGTAAGTAGCGCGAATGTCTAATTTTTTTTCAGGTGTCATTTCATATCCTCAATAACGGTGTATTAATCAAGCCTTGACTGCAGGATGAAAGTAGCAATGTATCATGTTTGAAAAATATTTGTTTTTTTTTTTTTAATCGAAGTCTAGTGTACTTGAGTTGGACTTGTAGACGAGAAATATTCTTATCTTCGTAATTTAGCAGACATCTGATTGTTTTTGCCATCGGCGGTGTAGAAGAATTCGGTCGAAATTACTTCCAGAGCAAAGTTTAACAGTTAGTCATTAAACCGAACAGGTTCTCGATGATTAGTGCCAGATAAGAGAGGGAAATGTGCTCCACTTCTCCGGGGTATCAGTGCTCGGCTAGTATCTCCAAGTCTGCGAGTAAAGTGCGGAATGATAACAGCGATCTTAACAGTTAATGCTTGCACCAGCTGTGTCGAACTGAAACCTACTTTTAATGCGCGTACCTTCTGCTACGGTCGATGATCGTTTTGAGTATTATTTCCCTTGGAATATCCGAATGTACCGAATCTTCTTTTTTGTGGAAATCGTGAGAGATGTGTACACGTATACAAAAATGAAAGAAGTTGAAATTTTAGACTTCAGCGCTCAATAATTTTTAAATTAAAAAGAATTATATAAAACTCGTTGAAAAGTACCGATTTATTCAAAAGTTATCTGTAATAAAAACAAAAGATTATATGTGCATAACAAAATGTGCCAGTTTAGATGCTCTGTCATGTTTGATTGTCGATTTTTTTGTCGATATATATCTTTTCAAGTGATTTGGCAGAATCGTATAAACGAGCAAGAAAACATCTCTCAGATTTCTAACAAAATCAGTGATCCAGAGTTCCGTTATTCTCCTAGCCAGGAAAAATCCGTTAGCTTTTCCTTCAAAAGATAACAATACTTCGAAAAACCAAACCGTCAGTTACGTAAAGTACCCGCGCCTCCTTACACAGCTTCGCAAGGCAAACTGTACAAACATTTTCGTTCAAGGCGTCGCGATATTTAAAAAAAAAGCCTTCGCTCCTAGCAGAAAGCAAGCTGTAAATAAAATATTTAACGAGCCCGTACCGCTAATTGCATTTTCCATTTCCACGCTTCGGCGAAGGCCGCGCGGGCACCGCGGCGAAGACGCGCGGGAAATCGCTCCCGTTCCTTAGTCGCGAGAACAGCTCCGCTAAAAAGTGCGCCGCGCATTCCCGCGGTCAGCGATGCGTGCGCCGCGGAGTGATTCACGCGCACGCGTGCCTCTATGCTGTTGCGCGATCGCCTCCACGCCGAGGGGGGAAAAAAATTCCTAGGTAAACGAAACGTAACTTTTGACCGGTCGAATTTTTCCGATCGAGCGGTCGCCGTCCCCGGGGGATCCGCACTGCACGGTGTCTTATCGCCGCGCCGTCCGCGAGTTATCGCTCGTCGAAGGCATGCTCGTGACTCACCGGGTAGAGAGGATTTTTTTCGGCTGGTCGCGATAAAACGCGCTCGGGCGGCACGTCTGTCGCGGTTACTCTTTAATCGCGAGTGCGCCCGAATCGTTCGGACGTGCACGAGATAATGCGACTGACAAGAGGTTACGGTATGTTGCGCGCCTTGGATAGCAGCGGCGTGATTCATTTGATTCGTTGGCAAAAGTTGGATTTATTATTTCTAGACTGTAAAAATAGGAATTAACAGATGATAACTTCGTTCACCAAGCGGTTCGAAGTGGAGTCACATAAAGAACGGTTTAAATGAATTCAGGAGAATTTTTTTTTATCGTGCGATAAAAAGTCATAATTTAAAGCTAAATTGCGCAATATAAAGAAATGGAGATAAGTTTTGATTTTACCGGTGACTGGCAGACGAAATGGTACATTTTTAATTTGCTTTAGATTTAAGGATTTCTTCACTGATAGTTGGTAGAATAAAAATTTAATTTTTATTAACACGAGCAGTCGTTAGATTCATTTTTATGTTGAAAATGTTTTGAGTTACATAAAGAAATAGAATTTTGAAATAGAATGCGGCAAAAATAAATGTGCGATTAGGCATATCAATGTCGTGTCAACCAACCGATATACCGAGTTTTATCGAAAATTGTTTTCTATTGCTTTGCCAAATTAGGCACAGGTCAAACTGTGTTATGACTCATTAAAAGACCTTGATAAAAAAACTATGCAACAAACTATTATTCAATTTCAAAACAAAACCCTCCAAAAGGAGATAGCGGAAGAAAAAAATTAATTATCAGGGCGCCCGAGAACGACGTCCATTTACGACTACACCGCTCGTGTGCTTATGCAACCTCTCGTTCGTTCGAATCAGAATCGAAATTAGAAGAGGCGGGGCAAAAAAAGCGCTAAACATATGCATCGGCGGCGTATGTGCAACGGAGCCGTCGAAAAGGCGGCGATATCGTGACCGATGAAAAACGATAAATTGCTCGCGCGAGCGTGCGAATGGTGTGTCGATGAACCGCGAACGAAACGGCGGTTCGATGCGTACAGACCGATTCGTGCACCGCCTCTGGCAACTGGAGCAATTAGAGGCGCGGAGGAGATAAAAAAAAGGCGGCTGCGCGGTGAGTAGCTCAAGGATTCGCGACCTGCAAGAAACGCCGAGCGAGAAAAAGAGCGGAGGAGAGACGACGATTGCTAATTACAGGTTATTATTATGAGCCGCCGATCGAGCGGCTATCCAGCTGCGTTACCGATTGCAGTCACGAAACTCGACGCTGCGTGATATTATTCGCGGTCGGGTCTTTCTTGCGGTCGGTTGTTCTCAATGGTGATACTACTGCGTCTTATATTCCGGGTTGGTATAGGTAATGCCGGATCGATTTATTTAAAATTATTAAGATGTACATCTTTTGTTGAAGAGGGTGAGAATTATTTTTATAATTCTCAGAAGAGAAATGTATGGAGTTTCGTCGTTAGCAGGATGGGTGCACACTGAAAAAAAAATTTATTGTTACTAAATAAAGTATAATTTCTTTAGTAACAATAAGCTTTTTTCAGTGCGCGGACTAGTAGCCGTTTTTTGTACACTTTTTGACAAAAAAGTGTACTTTTAGTTCGAGGAGTCGTCTAACCGTGACATTGTAACTGCGTTTGTATTTAACACTATTTCAAGCGTCATAATCGAGTTATGAATTACTCACTCACTCTTAATTTATACTCATTATGTTAATGGAAATAATTTTATTTCACGAATATCATTGTATATTGTATTGAATATGTTTATTGATTTTTTTTGTTATATGCGCCAGTCTTTTGAAAATGACGTACTTCATTCGACCATAATTATTTTATCTTTTTCTTCACGGTAATTGTGAGTATTCAGTTTCCGTGCGAAGTTTATACATAAATTTCGCAATTTAATTAATTCTGATGATTTTTCTCTTTTCTCTTATGCATATAAGTAACGGAGATTGGGCAATTGTGGAACACTCAATTGTACTTGATTTATATCGCTTGCCTGAAATATCTAAGGTATGCGATAAGGGATTTTAATTGATCGACAGGCAGTCAAAAGAACGCAAAGCACTTTAATTTCCAAAAAAAAAATTTCCACTTCCAGATCACTGAAAGTTTATTTTCACGTGTTAAACTAATAATTTTCTTATAAACGTACGGTAACTATCATTCAATTTTATTTATATTAATTTATTCAGTACAGATTCATTACACGTATAAATCAATTAAAAAAATTAAGCATTTTTTTTTAAATTCATATTTCGTGGACATGAGATTTACCTTATCTTTCAACTAAAATGAATGTTTGCATCGAAATTCGCGAATATATTTCTTGATAAAAATGGAATTTTTGTGTTCACGGAGTCGGAGGATATTTCCATTCAAAGTTCGTGAGCAAATTGTTCTGATTGCCAAGTCGGTTCCTGCCTCATCATTGTGCATTAAACATTATATTCGCTGATTGGAACGTGTTACATACTCAGTAAATTCCACTCGAAGTTTGATGTAGCTATACAGGCTTGCTATATAACACTATTTTATGCATTGAAGTATGTAATTGATAAAACAAAATAATGATAACATATTTGCTTTCGCGAACGCATGACGCACTTTCCTCTCACAATAGATAAATAAATATAAAAATTTTTAGAAATTTATGAAGCAAGGTTAATAAATATATTATCCAAATTTCTATCTTGATATTTTACAAAGTATAATGTAAAACTGCTTATCTGTAGAAATATGACCTTAATTAGATACATGTGCATTAAACAATGCAGAATAACCTATATTTTTCAGAACTTACTTATTCATTTATTTATCCTTTCTGTCTGAGTACTTCCACAGAAGAAAGATAATTTATCAATGAATGTCTCAGAGCTTTCATCCTTTTATAAATTGAGAAATGAATC
The DNA here is from genome assembly GCA_035586675.1 of Eurytoma californica. Classification (NCBI taxonomy): domain Eukaryota; kingdom Metazoa; phylum Arthropoda; class Insecta; order Hymenoptera; family Eurytomidae; genus Eurytoma; species Eurytoma californica. Next base: position 9,991,573 of record JAXIUT010000021.1, on the reverse strand, counting down.
AAAGCCCGCGTAATATTAAATTTTGACGAACATCAAAATAAAATTACCGTACTTCCCGCCAAATTAAAAACAAAGCCTATATTAAAATTCAGCGAAAATAGCTTTTCGCAAAAAAAGTAGCCACCTCTTTGGACTGTTGTACACTTGCAAGCATCAACGGCGAAGTGATCCTCCGCGAGGTGCCAAATTTGGCGACCTTCGATCATCAAAAATAGACGCTCGCGTGCCTTGATACACAATAAGGAAAAAAAAAACGTCATCGGAGTACGTATAATGACAATGCTCGTGGGAGGGCCGCTCGCGTAGTCGCATAATCGCGCGTTCGAGCGCTCTCAATTATTGCGGGTGTCTCTTGCGCTGGCGCGCGGGGCCGTCGGAAGGTCAGAATTTCCACTCTCATTATGTCCACGGCTGAGTGGCTGCCAACCTGTTCTTTCCTGCCTCGCCGCAGCCAGAGATTGAGCTATCTGCATGCACCGTATACGTGCCTATACGTCCTCACCTTTTTCCTTTCTCGCTAAATCCTCAGGTTTCCAGCCGTATGTATAGATGATGTAAGGATAAGGCTGCTTCATACTATACGTACGTTAGAGTAGTTTCACTTGTTCATCTTTTACTATCTAATTTCATTTGCAACGTATTTTAATTTTGTTTCATATGTAGAGTTTTCTAAAGTTACCTAAGTCTTATAACACCCCTGGTAGAAAATTAACCAGAAAGAGATCATAAAGTGGCAAAATTTATGATCTGTGACCACTAAATATCCCATATT
>JAXIUT010000021.1:9958299-9990701 GCA_035586675.1 Eurytoma californica | reverse complement strand
AATTTTTGGTTGGTCGAGTCTGTCCCTGCGCTCCTAAGCAGTATAGTAATTTTTACTTGACCATTTTTCTCCGTGTAACTCTGATCGAAATAATAGTATTGGATTTGTAGAGTAATTTCAGCCTACGTAATAGGTATTTCAAATTTCCAATACATATTTGAAAACCGTCATCTTCAAACTGTTGTTTTATTATTAAAATTACAAAATTGGTAATAAATAAATATGTAATACGCAAAATTTTATAACTATTATTTATACTTAAAAATTGGCAAGATCTTTAATAAAAATAAATTTGTAAATTAAATTTTAATAATAAATAACTTAGTTAATAGAAATATATTCTAGAATTAAGTTCTGTAATTATCGACGCAAACGGTTTCGCAGCTGCACTAACTCGGTACAATGGTTTATTTATTGATTACAGTGGCAGCAACAGCTGAACGTCCTGTACGAGACCGGATACACGATATCGCTGGTGGCGCTGCTCATATCCCTAGGAATCCTCACGTACTTCCGGTAAGCCCCATCGCTCGCTGAAATATTCATACTTTCCCTGGAGCGCGGAGCCCGATAAGTCGGCGAGGCCCGCTGAGAGATGCGCAGCTGCCGACAGATCATAAGCGGATTGCTCTACATTATGCAAAAGTTTCGAGTGATTCTTTTTCTCCATTTCCCCGCGGCGAGTGCCACTCCGGCATTTCGAAGAAACACGCGTCCGCTTTTCCCGCGAGTACTTTAAATACGCCCATTTGAGCTTACACGTCTTTTAAAGATCTCGGCGGAAAAAGTTTCGCGCCGCTAAGTAAGTGAGGGATCTGCTTTGCGACCGTCGAAAAATTCCGGTGAAATTTTTATCAACGGTGAATGCTGTTTCAAATATTAAAAACGTGCTCGTGCGGAATAAAATATTCATTTTCATAATAATACTAACACGCGCAGCTTTAAAATCTTGGAAGTAGTACAGTTCGTTTTAATGCTTAAAAAATATGCAAAATTCAAAGAAATCAGTAACGACCTATCGACCGATAATTATGTTAAAAAATTTACTTCTCCGCGAATTTTGCAATCAAGGAAATTTCCAGCGATAAACAAAATCGTAGACGCGATGCTCCGCGACGCACGCCACTTACAACCGACGCTAGCCAACTTATCCATTAGTGCGTCGCCGTAAGCCCGGGATTGAGCAACCCGTTCCCCCGACCACAATCCGTTCGCGGCAGCCTGCACCCTTCTCGCGCCATTTACCAGGAACCACGCGCGCTTCGCGGAATTCGGGTGCCACGCGCGGGCAGCTAATTCCACGCCACGTGCCAAGCGATCGCTATACCCTTCTTCTTTTTTTATCGTACTTTCAGGTCTCTGAGATGCGCCCGAATCACCCTGCACATGAATCTGTTCGCCTCGTTCGCCATGAACAACGCGCTCTGGTTAATTTGGTACGGCTCCGTCGTGGCGAACGCCCAACTTCTTCTCAACAATGGCGTAAGTACCATCCCCTTCCCGAAGGTATTGATTTATCGGGGATGCGAAGATTGCGGATAGTTTACGCGACCGCGTGGCGCAAAGTTTCATACGGTGGCTCCTTGCACTTGCGGGACATGCCCCGCAGTTGTGAACGCGAGATGAATGACGCTCCCGTAATTAGAGCGTGAACATAAGTTAATTACGCGCAGTGATATATTTGGTTTGCATTTTTGTTAAAATTATGTGCAATTACGTTAGAAACACTGGTTTTTAGTAACATTGAATTTATTCGTAAAAACTGTAGGAGACGAAAGAAAAAGAATGAGTATAGTGGTGATGTAAGTAGATAAGGGCTGATTTAGTCAGCCATGTGTATACGTAATTATTGCTTATTCATGTTATTACTATTTTGAATGCATTAAATTTATTCTTGAAAATGTAAAAGAGGAAGTAAAATGAATAAGTCTAATAGTTATGTAAGTAGATAAGTACGGGTTTAGTCAGACGGGAGTGTACGTAATACTTGTTTCTTTATATCATCACTGTTTTGAGTAAATTCAATTTATTCATTAAAACTATTCAAAGGGAAAGAATAGTACATTACGACAGATGTGCGGAAGATGATTATTTAACCCGTGCGACGGTTTTTTCCCGAGCTAAGCGAGTCGCACGAGCTGAATAATCGCTTACGCACCAGTCGCGTACGGTATTTTATAACACGAGGGCCGAAAATTGGCATTAAAATGTGATATAAGTAGTTAAGAGCAGATTTAGTCAGGCACGGGTATAAGTAATATTTGATTATCTATATTATTACAGATTAGAATGCATTGAAATTATTCACAAAAAATTTATAAAAGGAGAGAAAAAGAATATGTCTAATAGTGATTGAAGTAGATAACTGCCAATTTAGTCAGACATGAGTGGATATAATTTTTGTTTACTTATATTATTTCTTTTTTGAATACACTCAATTTATTGTTTAAAAATATACAAAAGGAAAGAAAATTTATTAGTCTTACAGTTATGTAAGTAGATAAGTGCGGGTTTAGTCGCACAGTTTTGTAAGTTATTTTTTGATTACCTATATTATTACTGTTTTCAGTACATTGAATTCAATCTTTAGTAATGTAGATAAGGAAAGAAAAATAAAGATTCTAGCAGTAGTGTAAGTAGATAAGAGCCGATTTAGTCAGACGTGCGTTCTTACTATAGGAAAAATTTTAGTAAAAGATGAAAATTTTAATGTGTCGCTAATTAAATATTAAAAGTCAACAAGAAATAGTTTTTAATGTGGATTTTTATTATTTTAGTTCATGTGCCGTTTTCTTCAAGTAATACTTCACTACTTTCTACTGACGAATTATGCGTGGATGTTGTGCGAAGGATTTTACCTGCATACTTTGCTTGTGAGCGCCTTTACAAGCGAGCACAAACTTGTCAAGTGGCTGATGGCCCTCGGCTGGCCTGTGCCTGCAATCATCGTCATGGTTTATGCATCTTTAAGGGCCGCGAGCGACGATCCCGTTGACACTTTACAGTGAGTATGATCCCTTACGTCTTTCCTTTTTGTTTTAAAACAATTTTCATTTCAAGCGGCGCGACGAACAAATAAATATTTATAATTTATTGATTTATTCTTCTGGTATCTATAGCTTTGGCGCATAAAGTTTTTTCCTCTTACACCATTGTTTTTTTTTTTTTTTTTTAGTGTTACGTTACTTTTAATGACTTTTTATATGACATCGTCGCTACTAGTTTTACAGCAAATAAAAAAAAATATCTTAGTTTTTAGAGCTTATAAAATTCGCAGCTTCCTTGATAATAAAATAAAAATAGATTTAAAATCTACGGTTTAGGAACACTTTCAGCTAAACTTATTACAACCATAACTTACTGAAAATAAGTTACTTAATTTCTTAGTTAAAAATAAAATGTTTATTACATTCGTGGTTTCATGCAATAATAATCAAGAAATTAATTGGACTATCTGTTAAAAACTGGCTAAGCACTAGAAACTGACCATGCAATGCCATATTTATTCTCTTTAACTCCGTACTGACAACAATTTTACATTTTATGTAATAATGAAGAAACAAAACAGTAACGTAAATACGTAAATTCTGTTCTCAAATAAAAATAAAATACAGACTTCCCTTAACCTTAAACTAACAAGAAGAAAAATGTAGCAAACAGAAACCAAAACTTAAATTCCAAATTCTTCATCAAAATTCTCTCCTAAACCAGTCGAATTATTTCTCACCGAAATGCGGTCTCCCGTCTAAAAAATAAAGCGCGCCGAAAAAACCGAGTGATGAAAAAAAAAAAAAACCGCCGACATATAGCGCCGTCGCATTAGCCGCGCGAGCGAAGAGCCGCGAAATCGAATTGGCCGGGCGATGCCGGCAGTATTGACTCAGCCATGCCGCAGAGCTTGCGTTCTAATGTACAAAGCGAGCCGGGGAGGGAGGAGGCGCGTACGTGTGTACGCATGAGGTCGAGGCTTAATGGAGGCGGCGCGCGGCAAAATCGAATCTGTCCACGCGCGCGCGAGGCGGCGATGTTTCGCGGTAGCCTGGATTCCGCGGGCTCGCCCCCCCCCCCCCCCCTCCTGCTCGAGGACTCGCTTATCGCGCTATTCGCATTAGAGCTCGCGTCGCCCACGGATTTTCAGCTATGCAAGCTCGATAATGCCGTTTACAGTGACGCGGCGCGTACTTTGCTTACCCGTCGTAAATTCGTACCTTGGCTGTTTGGTGAGCGAGCGAAATGGTTATTTGTTTATTTATTTTTTTTAAGCAATCCGATGTTTGAGTTATTTGGTAGATAGATTCGATTTAGGAAAGAATATAAATAGATCTAGTAGTATTGTAAGTAGATAAGCGCCGTTTTAGTCAGACACGGTTATGAGTAATTTGCGATTATCTATATTATTACTGTTTTTAGAACATTGAATTTACTTTGTAGAAATGTAAAAACATAAAAAAAATGTACAAGCAAAGAAAAATAATGATTCTAGAAGTAGTATCAGTAGATAAGTTCCGAGTTAGACAGACGTATTCTTAAAAGCGTAGTAAAAGAAGAAAATCTTGATGAGACGTTAATTCAATATTAAAAATCAATAATAAATAATTTCTAATTTGGATAACGTACGTATTTTTAATAACAGATAGTTTATATAATATACAATATTTATAGAAGATAACGTTTTAATAAAACTGAATCATATGAAACTTTTTTTTTCGAAAATATAATAAAATTTTGATACGATCAATTGAGCAGTATCGACTTTTTAAATGCAATATAGTCCGGTTGAATAAAAAAACTACAAAAATTGATATTCTATCTAGATAGACGCGGCGATTTTTTTCGTACGCAGCGTGTAAAAATATTGAATGTCAAGAATCACGGTACACTAAAAATTGTATTTTATATCGCGAATACGGGCTGTATTCCGCTGATTCCACGAAAAAAGGTAAACCCGGCGCGAAAGTCCGTAAAAGCACGTAATCTCGCCGCTGTCACTTATCCAGCTAATAAAAGGGACGGTAAATCTTTCCCCCGGACCGATGCATTATTTACCGTGCCGTAAAAAAAAAGGAAAATAATAACTTTAAGCGATCTCCGACGCTATCGACGAGTAATGGCACCGATAAATGCCCGGCACGCGGCAGCGTAACGAGAGCCGCGCGTCTACGCTATAACAGTAAAAAAATGGAGGGGGGGGGGGGGGGCAAAACAAAGCGGAGCGTAAAAAAACGGTGAACAGGTGCATACCTAAACACGAGGCGTCTCGTTGTTTCATAGATGCTGGATCAACGAGGGCAACTACATGGTGGTGCTGGTGTACCCGGTCTGCGTCTCGACGCTCCTCAACCTGTTGTTCCTCTGCAACATCGTGCGCGTCCTGCTAACGAAGCTGAGGGCCGGGCCCGCGATTGGCTCGCAGCCCTCCCGCTCGATGCTGCAAGCCTTCCGGTAAGAGGATTGTAGTATTACGAGACTTTGGAACGAGAAAAAGCGCGATATTTTTCTGAGAGTTCCTCGGGGGATAATAGGGAATGAAAGCTTCATTATTTTAAGCAATTATTTCTGCAAGCTCTCTTATAACTTGTAGACGTTCACTTTTTCTAATTAATTTTGTTAAAATGTTTGGTAAATTAAAGTCAGCAATTCGAGTAAATGACTGATGCTTCTTAATCAGGAGTACATCGAAACTTGTAACTCTCATTCAGAGGTTTGCTCGAAATTCGGATTAGACCGTGTGTAAAAAGGTTACAAAAAATTTTGAATCAAACTTTGCACATCACGGAAAATATGAAAATCGTCTGGATAATGAACCAATTAAAAGTTTTTTGAAGCGAAGTAATAATGCTACTTGGAATTGACAGGGCGACGCTGTTGCTTGTCCCGCTGCTGGGTCTGCACTACCTGGTGATTCCGTTTCGTCCGGAGAAAGGACACCCCTGGGAACGAGCTTACGGCGTTATGTCCGCCATCACGGCATCCTTCCAAGTAAGTCTCCCCCGCCTCTCTCTCCCTCTCTATCGCTCTTACTCTTTCTGCTTCCCTCTCTCTCGCGAACACTTTCCTGCGATAAGCGAAACTTCCAACTCCCATCGTCGGTTATGTTAACGAAGCTCGACCGTCAATGTCCCCTACGCGTGAGGCTCATAATTAACATCGAATTAATTCCCGGGGAAAGTACTTACGGGTGCTAAGTACACCGAAAGATAAATCCGCCGCTAACGACAAGCGTGATAACTCGTACGGGACTGTTACGCGTGTTCGTGCTTTTGAATCTGCCCTTTGGCAAATAACTTGGGAAAGTGATTGAAGAAATTGGCTACTAAAGTAGTTATCGTAATACGGGTAGTTTGAAATTTCTAAAGGAATATTTTAAATGAATTTCACAGCAACCGCGCACGGCTATCCTCTACGAAATTGCACAATTTTTCCAATTTTGCGCTCAATTTGGCTACGTGACGAAAAATCGGATCTACCAAAAATAACCAAAGAATTTTTACTGAAAAGAGAGCTCGTGACTTTATTTTATTGAAGGACAATTTTTCAAAAGTCTATGCAAGTGTTTTTCATTGCACGTGGATAATGCCCATGGATTCAATATAAATTTAAATTAAGAGTTTCAATTAAATGCACATTTTATTAGTATATACAGTGTGAAAAATAATATTATTGAAAAAAAAATGACTCTTTCCTTTTGAAAATTTAAAAACATTGATTTAAAAAGTGTCTGACTATACCCATTTGTATCTACTTCAGTATGTGAAACAAATGGAATTATTTCATTCAAAGATTTGTGTCATATATCTATCCTTCAAATAAAGAAATTGAAAGAATTGAACTTAAAAGTATAGTAAAAGAATAAATCTTGAAGCTCTTAAGGTGCCTAATTACTTTAATCGAAGTTTGTAAGGTACCTCCTGCAAATTTTTCGTTTAAAGTCGTTATGCGAATTGACTGTAAGCTTTAAATTTTAGGGGAATTTAAATTAGTTACGTAACAAAAAAAAGTTATCACTTCCTTACTTCATTTACCTCATCGACCCTTTCACCAGCCATCAGATACTAAAACTTTCTAAACTCGTTTTCGCAGGGACTCTGCGTGGCCATACTCTTCTGCTTCTGCAACGGCGAGGTGAGTCTTACCATGTTAAAAGAAAAAGTTTCTTGTTTGATGACCGGATCTCCGACAATTTAATGAACACTACTTCGTTCTTATCTAATTGTTGAAATTATACAAATTACTCACATTTATTTTAATTAATAGAATAAAGGAGTACACACGTGTCAACGTTGCAGTATTCATTACAGCATCGCAAACATCGTCGCGAACTCCTTTTTTTTATTCCTGTTTTATTAAGTCCTGCGTGCAATGCAAGTTTTTTAATCTAAAGTAAGTTTAGGAAATGAAAATTATTGACGAAAATTTATTTTCGCGGATTAAAAAAGTTTTGTCTGCAACTCCCGAAGAAGTTGAGATTGCCACAGTTCAAACTGAATATACTTCAATTTTTTAATAAACTTCGAGCTTTATGGAATCCTCTAAAATGAAAACAAAAATTCCAGTTTTTCCATTTCGGTATATTGCGATTAAAAAAAAAAAATTTGTGTCCCCTTCAAAGATATCGTTTAGTCTCTCGTCCACGTCGAGTGGAGGCAATATTAAATTAATTTTCTTGCAGGTGATAGCGCAGTTCAAGCGAAAGTGGGAGGGCACGGCGTTCGCGCGCAAGCGCGCCAACTCCTGCACGGCCACGACAGTATCGGTAAACCGGAGTTTAATTCACTCCTACGAATTATTGGCATCTTACTACTCTGTACCGTCTTCTTCTCTCTCTCTTTCGTTCTGCACTCTATCGTATTTTTTTGCTCGCTCGCTTTTTTATCCACAGTTCTCTCTCTCTCTTTCTCTCTTCTATCTTCATTCGCTTTCTGTACATTTACATATACGCCCGCAAAAAAAGACGATAGAAACGCCCGGTATATTGCTACTTTATTGACTAATTAACCGCTTTCTTTTCTTTCTGCTTTATAGTTAGAGCGCTTGTCGCTGTTGGGCACGGTGTTGCATGACTGAAAACGCTTCTCGCTCTCTATCTCTTTCTGCTATTTCACTTCTATCTGGGCTTGCTTTAGCGAACGAAATGCGACAAAATAAAACTGGTGAAGGATGCGTCTTTTAGCGAGTGATCGAAGCGTCAAGTTAATAAATTGAGCTGTTTGCAAGAGTTACGTAAAGATTTTTAATCACGCTCTTAATGTTATCTCTACTAATTGTATCATACTCGTTATCTCGAGAACAACTTCTCTGGCAGCTTTATTACGGAACAATGAATCATAAGAATTTATGTAATTCATTTATAATTAATAAACTTATTAACTTTATTTATTCATTCGCAATAAAATTTTAATATTAAACATTATTCGAATTAAATTTGTGTTTCTGATTATTTTAATGTGCTTCAGTCTGTCCATCTTGGATATGTTGATCAGTAATTTGTTCGTAATATTACTTTTCCTCGCAATGCCTTTACGAAAAAGATTTTTCTTTTACTGATCGAATCGGGCTTGTTCAAATATAAACAAAAGAAAAATCAATGTGGGGACGAATCACTCAGCACGCACGAGAGGAACCAGCTGCAAGCTTTGCATTGCTTTTTAGGTGCAGGTGGCTGAGCAACAATAAAAATTAAACGCTTTTTCTTGGCCACTTTAGCGACACCTCGCCACGAGGTCCATATCATTGTCGCTTTGCGACTCGTCAATGGCGCGATGCGGACGTATCTATACTTGTCGATGTGTTTGTTGAGTACTTTTATCGCATTGTGTCCGTGCAGTAAACTAACTGAGCATTAACCAGTGCGCATTAGCGATGTTGCCTGAATCGAACGAATTAACAAATAACTGAATGCAATGTACCAACATTTTCTTTCAAAATTTATAGGCGGCCGATCTATCAGTAGTGCTGTTACTATCTTTGAAAAATATTTTAAAATATTTTCAATTAATTTGCTTAATTCAGTGCCTTGTTTGAGCGCATTAAGTAATTAATTAAAAAAAATTATTAAATAATTAAATTATTAAATTATAAAATATTATTATTTAATTATTAAATTATTCAATAATTTGTTATTCAAAGTGACTAAATGACTAACGTCTTCTCTACTTCAACGTTAAAGATATTAAATTTTAGTATTCTTAACAAATTTTCCCTACTTTATTAATATTTCTTAAATTGAATTCTAAAAAAGTGCATATCTACTCTCACTTCTCTCAAACAATCGTGAGTAAACAAAAACTACTCTTAGATCGGCCTCACGACCGCGCAGTGTGCTCTTTCCCCTCAAGAGCCTCCGACGGAAAAGTAAAGCCTCGAACTCGTTGAGGGTATAGCCTCAGCCACCGCGAGAAGCTCGCATACCTCCGCCGTCCGTATCGCGCCAATGGCAGCCGTCCGAGTCGAGTCCATTGTGGGGTGTTGACTGTTGCAGTTTGTCCGCTCGACCGCAGGTCCGATGGCGGGAGAGGAGAAGGTATGACTATCAGTCGGCGCCCTCGGCGGATCCCAGAGACGACAACAGCAGCAGCCGATTCGCCGACAGTAAGGCGGCCGCCGCGGCGGAGCCGCAGCCCCTCACGATCATGACGGCGACCAACGGCAACGGCAGCGCCGCCAATCACGCGCCCCACGCCCGGCACCTGCTCAGGCGCACGGCCGACGCGGCGGCCAACCACGCGGAGGCCCACCCAGCCAATAATCACCAGTCGCAGTGTTAACGAGTCCCGGCTGGCAGATAATGGATCGGCGCGACTCCGACGATGCCGATCGTACGGGCTGCCGATCCTTCAGGCCGCAGCCTTCGCTCTTCAAATTTTAAGTTTGTTCGAAATGCTTTGAAGTTCGTGAAGGGGGAAAAGGTGGAAAGAGTGAAAAGTCACTTGAAGCGATTGGAAATTCAGGGAAACAAAGTTGTACGAGTGGCCCGGTTTTCACACGAATTTATATCTAAGTGATTTTTCATGCTTTAAGTTTATAAGTAGTGGAATGGAGTAAGACTTAACACCCACCTGAAAATAATGTGTGTTCTAAATTTCATTCCGTGAACTTTCACTAATTTTCAGAAAATTTTACTAATTTTCAGAAAATTTTACTAATTTTCAGAAAATTTTACTAATTTTCAGTGAATTTCACTAATTTTCAGTGAATTTTACTAATTTTCAGTGAATTTCACTGATTTTCCAGTGCAGATCAGATCACTTTCACCGTTTGCCCTGATCCTCGCTAAAAATTAATTTCACTGAATTAGATTTACAGGGTGAGATCTCATATTAGAATTACAGAATATGAAATGTCATGCTGCTCTCACTCTCAAGACACGTTTAATTTTTCCCTAACGAAGAAAAACACAGCCCACAATTTTTTACGATGAAAAAGTATAAGCAAAATTCAAATCTGCCGTGAAGAAAAGTACACTCAGGAGTATTTTCGATTTTTTCTTTGCGCGAATCTCGTGATATGTACTTTTTTGCAGACGTTTTTCAAAGAATTTTAAAACGCTTAATACTTTTTAAACATGTGCATACTTTTTTTGAGAGGAGGGGGGAGGAATCTGGTAAAATGTGCTTTTTTCGCGAGAATGTCGCGAAATGGATTTTACTTCGAGGATTTACAGGTAGCCTTAAATATGCTGCTTGTCACCCGTAAATTGAAATGTACTTTTCATTATGGCCAACGATTTTCACTATACTTCATTCCACTACTTTTTAACGAGATTCTTCTTTTCGACAATGACGAAACGAAAAATTTTCGATTGCCATTGCACGGAAAGAAAATACTTTCTGCATAAACTTTAACTTTTAAATCAAATTAATTTTTTAAGAGTTTAGATTGCCGATCAAGTTCGCTCATTAATTCTCTCGTGCCGTCCGCTGAAATTCTTGTTAACCGGAGAATTCCTCGATTTCTTAAATTAAACCTTTTAACGACGATTCATTATGTATATTTCCATTAGGTCTAGAAAAAAAATGCTAAAATGAACTATGCTTTTCAATGATCAAATAGAATATTTTTTACGAAATATAATTTATTTTTTTAAATAACAATCGGATTGCTTTGTAGAAAATAATGGTAGGTATAGCGAAAAATTTCGCAATAAGTATTTGAAAATTAAGATTTTCATTTAAAAATGGTAATTCGTACATCATTTTTAAGGAAAAATTTTGTAGTTTGCGTTGTTTAAGTGCAGTCAAATTTTACACTTTTCTCTAAATAAAAGGGGAATGGTGCGCTTTGGTAAACAAAATAAGGTACTCGGAAAAGGAATATTGTAGAAAAAAATAGCATTGCATAATTTTGTTAATATTTCAAAATAAATACTGTTACTACTTACATGAATTTAACCAGAATTTGATTGCGTATCTGCGCATACTTTCAAATATCTACAAAGTTGCCTCATCGTATTACATTATAAGCATAGGATTTGAAATTCTGTGAGATAATTCTTTAAGAAATGTAAAAGAAATCTGAAAAAAATATAAAAATTTGTAGTTTTTTATACGAAAGAGATCTTTTTATTGTGTTATAATCGATTATTTAAAATATTGTAGTATAATAATTGAATATATATTGTATTAAAAATTAAATTATTGAAACTGCAGTTCTCTTTTTTATTGTTACTAAAAATACCAAAGAAGTATTGAAAAGTTTTATAAAAAAAAATTGTCTTTATGAAAAAGCGTTCATTGAAAGTACACTAACAATAGTTTCAACTTTAAAACCTCACAGCATGGTAGAAACTAATTGATATTGAAAATTAATAATCGACTTTTAAAAATGGCATAAAAAAAGGAATGAACGTTTTTTCCGCATTAGGGTCGGTGAAACTGTATTGCAACACAGCATTTACTTCTGACGAGCCTCGTTTCACTGATGACTGCCAAAAAATCAGTGATTGATTCAATACCCAAGTAAAAAAAGAACGAATTTTCGCGGCCTCTCGCGTTACACTTCGTGACGTTCACGTTACAACTTTATAGAATTATGAAAATGGAATGCTTATTTGTATGAATCATAAATATATAAACAGAGACAAAGATGGTGTTATGATAAAATACTCAAAAGTCTATATATATTTGTATGTTTAACAAAGTATCGGTGGCAATTTTAAAATTGTTAAAGGATAACAAATAATATATAAAACAAGAAAATTTGTAATGTGTACGTTGTAAAATAAATATAAATAAAATAAAGGCTATTTTAGATTGATTGAAAAAAAACCATCTCAGTAAGCAGATGGAGTTTTAAAAAAAAGCTTACTTTTAAGTACCGCTGTTGAGTAAGTATAAATGCATACGTCATTGTAATACATTGTATCATGTAAAAAAACGGTGGTTTCACAGCAATTCCGGTGGAATGCGCGCTTCAATCACAAAATCATGGGGAAAACGAATCACTTAAAATAAATCATATCACATACAAATTATACTGTTGTAAAAGGCGAAAAAATATCTTAGTTTTTCTACCAAATGAGAAAAATTTATATTGTATACATTTAAAAAAGAGTATATATATTTAGTACACAATTCAATAAGTGCTGAAGAACTAATGATGCTCATTTATAAAAAAATGGTTACTGTTAATTTAAAATTCTTATATACGTTTTTTTCTCATTATATACGTTTTTAATTATAAACCTTTGTTTAATATAGATACTAAATTTATCTACATATAATTAGTTAGAAAAGAAATTTAAAACAATTTTTATAAGTAACAATTAATGCTTGTAAATGTTCTTGTATACATTTCTGTAAATATAATTAAAAATAAATTTATTACGTTACCATCGAATATAGGTTTTGCATTACATACGTTTTACCATTGAAAAAAAGAAACTTTGAAAACGAATTTGATTTCAACTGTAAGTGCAATTGATTTATTATATAAACATTAACCGTGCCCTTCCTTAATTAAAAATCGTATAGAAGGCAAAACCGTCAAAAATTTCAAATAATTTATATTTCAATCACAATTAACTGTAACTGCTACCTTAATCAAGAAACAGGGAATCGCGTACCTGAATTACCGAAAAAATCAAAGTCCTCAATATTCTTATTAATTCTGACGCGAAATGCTTCCTGACGTATTGTTATTTTTTCGTCTCATAAATAAACATACTACTTGTAACCTGCGATGATCGTGTAACCAACGAAATTTCACATGTAATTAAAAAAAAAGGAATTATGGAAAAGATTAAAAAAAACATGTTCGATGTATTTTCGCAAGACGAGCAAACGCTCGCTATCGAAGTAGATGTTAAGACGCCACTTCCAAAGAAGATATTTTAAGAGTTGCAGATAACGGCGATACATTCGCTTAAACACTGTATAAACGACGAATACTAATATTATGATTATTATTATTAAGCAGCACAAAATATGAATCTGTAAATAACAAACTATAATCTTTGTATACGGAGACATGAATGTGAATAATTTTAAGAACATTATGTAAAAGATGTGTTGAAAAAAAGTCATGATATGTACATGTGTTTAGAAACAAATAGTTGTTGTTTATTAACTGCCTTCATACAATTTTTCCTCTTAAAGTTTTTCCTTCGAGACAATAATGAGTATACAAATTTATTATGTAGTTTAAATCTACAACTCTCATATATAAACATTAATAATATACAAACAAAATGTTACATCTCAATATATTTTCTTTAATTCCTCAAAGTTCACGCACACATTTTCAATAACTTAAGTTTGCTGCCGATCATATTTCTGATATACATCTTCATCTTGTATAAAAAATAAATATTCTCACTTCAATCACTTTATAGTTTTTAATTGACACTAATGTAACACTTTGAGTGTACAAATGGAGCATAAATGCAATTCGTTATCACTCTGTTTGTATAAAATTATAAAATTCTCTTGTTAACAATAAGGCCATATAATGTTCGCTATTCTTGGAAGAGAAAGTGCTATGATTATGCTTGAAAGAAGGTTCACACTATGATTGTCCAGAATCTGTCTTCCGCTTATGTGCTTAACACCTTTTCCTGGCCTTTCAACTATTACTCCTTTTTCATTTATCCCTATTAATAAAATTATATTTATATAATTAGTAAAAATAGAAATGAAGATCTTAAGGAAAAACAGTAAGTCACCTGAATATTGAAGAGTTGCTCCCAAAAGAGAGTCAACAATACTTCCTAAAAAACCCCCAAGTCCACCTAAAATTATTATTGGCCATTGTGGTGCAGCAAGTTGAAGAACAGCAGTATCGACTGTGTGTAATACAGTAAAATAGTGAGATACACCAACAGTAATACCACCTAAAGCTGAAACTAATAATCCTATCCAAGACACTCCTCCATTTGTACCTAAGAGATAAGATATATATATAAAATATGCAAATATATGTATTAAAAAATATATGTATATCAAAACTTCTAATTATTCTTATTTAAAAATACAATTTTAAAATTACCTTTAGGAACACGTTTTCTTGATGTAATAAGAAAAGGGTCGGAATTACCAACTACAGTACCTATTTCTGATGCCCATGTATCTCCATTACAAGAAGCCATTGCACCTAAAATACATATTAAAAATAAAAATGATTGAAAAGAATTAATTAATGAAAAATAATAATTTATTTACCCAATATTCCTATAGATAACCATGAACTCCTGTAATCTTTATCAAAATCAATAGGTCTTTCACCACAACCAACATCTAATAAATATAAAATAGCCAATTGAGCAGCCATTCCTCCATTACAAAGTACTTGAATCCAGTTTCTTCTACTTCCTTCAATTTCTTCAAACTTTTTTTTTCTTTCGATACGAAATTTTGTGGCTTTTGAAGATGTGAAGAAAAAGGCTATTAAACATGCTGTATGAGCCAGACTTGTTAATGTCAATATGAAGCCCATTAAAAAGCCTTAAAAGAAAAATATTTTCATAAAATTGATGTAAAATGTATAAATTACCAAATTATGAATTGTTTCAAATACCTACCAAGAACTGCTCCTGACATATCTATAGTTCTTCGTTTTAGACCCCATAGTGCAGCCAATATTGGAATAAGAACTGCTGCGAGCCATCTCCATGGTGATATCACTGTGTCTTCTAGTAAAAACAAATTTTTTTAATTCACAGGTAATGATTAGATTGACGAACAAAATGGGTAAAACCAAGATTCTAATGAACAATTTTTGGAATAACAATAAAACTTACAAATTTTAGACAAATATATAAAATTGTATAGAAAATATATAAAATTGTAATTACTGTTAAAGAATATACATTAAGACTGATAAGTGAAACAAAAAATTGCAAGTCTCATTCATGATTTACATAATTAAATAATATAAAACTAAAGTATGCATACATACATAAAATCACTGGATATTAGCCCCACCAACACCCAATCAAATCCAAAAAATTTTATATGAAGAGACTGTTGTGCACGAGGACGTGGATCGTTATCCATATACCTCTTTAAGAAATAAAAAAAAAATCCACGAAAACAAAACGGTCCTTGCTCCAAAACACCGTTGAAGGTTATGTTCAACCCTTCTCCGCACAGCGCAAAATGTGTCCTCGCGGGGAGAGGGGGAGCACACACACGGACTCACCGTCGATCTCATCCTGGTCGCTGGGCGAGACGAAGGAGTAAGCCACGTTGATGGTCCAAAAGAGCATGGACAGGGGTATCGCGACGGCGCTGAGCAACACCGGCACCAGGACGGGCGAGCTGCGATGCTCCGTTTTGTCGGCGCGATTCATGTCGTTTCACCCGGCGTCGCTCCTCGCACACACTTCACAGGAGGACAAATTGGTACCTATGACCGCGGCCTCTAATATGCGCGACGCTGGTGATACGATCGCAGACTGCGAGCTTGCGCGCCGCTATGTATTCACACGTGCCGCCGGTTTGCCTGCTGTATAGGTACAGGCACACATACGTAATCGCAATTGCTGGTATGGCTTTAACGACACTTATCATTCGCTTTCTTGACTTTTCATTACTGCCGGCGTGTTTTTTTTTTTTTCCAGTCAAGGTTGACAGGGTATTTAGGCAAGTGATCCAAGAGAGATATTCGGCGCAAACGCCTCGCTCCGTTTATTCTGTCGCCGTGTTGACAATCTGGAACAGTAAAATTTAATGTTGAATTTTCAATTGAAAAATATGCAGGAAAATTATTTAAAACAATTAGCTGTTACAGTATCTTAGAATTGCTGAACAAATTGCAGATGTAAAACGTGATATTTTATAAATATTTTTTTTATTGAGAATGAGAGGATCAAAGGTCAAGTAGTCATTCTTCACTGGATGTGTAGACTTGAATCTGAAATTATGTTTACTTGTGTTAAGGGAAAAGCAAATAAGTAAGCAATAAGGCAGATAATATTTAAATTAAAACGATGTAAATTTAATGAAAGCTCCAAAGATTACACTGATATATATGTACATACAAAACTGAAAAAAATTTCGAATATGACAAAGGATGAAAAAAAAGTTATAACTTCTGCGAGCTGGGGACTATGATCGACGATATTATTATATACACAAGTACAAAAAACATTCGCAAAAAGTCACTTAAAAACTGAAAGTTACTTCAAGTGAATTTTAGTCAAGCGACGTGATTTTTGTGCCGACAAATTGTAGCATTATAAAGTAACAAAATTTCTTAACTATATTATCCTTTTTCTTACAATACAACAAAATTTGGGCAAAAAAAGTAGAAGTCACCCTTCGTTCTTCTCGCCTTTTGCAATAATGGCCGATAACAGCATAACAAATTCACGTATACCTGCATGGCTAAATGAAATTGTCACGGGACTAAGTGTACCAAAATACAACTGAAAATCCCGTTGTTTGTTGTATCGTATCTCGGCACAAGAATCGCGCGTATACGCGCGAATCGCAAGTATGCATCTACAAAAATATGTTTATCATGATTTCTTTTTCTTACGCATCAACAATATTCTTTAAGTATGTGAAGTTTTAACATTTGAAAGTCATAGAAAAATTCTTCGAGCTAAGCGCAATACAAAAGTTATATAAACTTCAATTTCGAATAATTTCCGTTTTCCTTTTCCTTTACTATTAAAAATCCTGTCATTCGCATTTATCGCTTCTAGCTCGCTTTGTAGAAAAAATATTAACAAAATTTGAAAAATCTCATAATCATATAAAAGATAAATTTCAACTTAAACATTACAAAAGTAAAAATTGCTTTGCCCTACTTATTATTTCTGCTGGGTTCAGTGTACAATATTTTTTCATCCATCTCTCTTTAGAAGACTGGTTCGAAAACAATTGTAGACGATTACAGTAGTTGTTTTTTCGTAGGAAAAAGCTTATCAGGTTGAGTTTCGCTTTAAACGTAGATTCAAAAACGATTTTACACAAAAAAAACCTACTGCGTTGATTTTTTTCTTTTTTATTTTTATGCACTTTTCTTAATAACATTAGATTTTAATAAACCTTTGAATACCAATTAAATAAAAAAAGAACATCGTATCTTTTTTGAATCAAAAAACAACCGTTTAGCTAAACTTTTTTAAAGTCACGTAACGTCGATCCCCAGCTTCATACGTATGAAACCGTCAATAGGAATATTGTGACAGTAGAATTATAACTCTCATGTTTTATCTCAGCCTTAAATAATAGTGTTCCTTCAGGAAGGTTATTTTATGAGCTTTCGCTGTAGCGTTAGGTATACAATTTTTTTTGAGACATTTGTCATTAAAAGCCTTACGTTTATTCAGCACAGTGCACATAGGCATGTATATTTAGAAACAAATGCCTTAGCATTATTCGTAATCAGACGTGTACTGTATCGACTTCGGTTTCCATTGTCAAAGTATACAAAACTACTTCAAAAATTTGACAATACAACAATACAAATTTACTCATTTTAATTTACCTTTAAAGTATGTTAAGCTAAGTTTTAAAATTTGTTTTATCAAGAAATATTATTCACACATATTGGACAAAATTTCTTTTAACATTTAATTGAGTTTCAGTATCCAAATATAAAGGGAAATGTTAAATTATATCAAGTTGTAGAAATGGTATAAATTATTTCACTAGTATTTAAAATTGTCAGGCTCAAGAATATTATAAAGTATCAATGCTGTGTTGTAGAGGAAAAACATATCATTATACAAAATTTAAAAAAATATATATTTTTGCAGCAGTTTTGCTTACGAAATCTCGCTTTCTATTGCAAGTTATAATCTCGCACTTGTATGTAAGACCGTAAAATATATAAATAAACTACATTAAACCTCGTCACACTATTAACGCATAGAGCTAGTAACTATTCGATATAACTATTTTGTAAGTATATTATTATAAATATATAATAGTCGGAGATAATAATGTTACATATTTACAATGATGAGGTACAATCTAAATCAGCCCGTGAATAACGAATTCTGCTAAAGTAAATTCGTTGCAAGATGGCTTCGACCTCGACATCAAATCAAATTAATTTGTCTCCTTTGAATGCAATCTTAATTTTGTTTACCAAAATTTACTCTCTCATTTAGCTTTTATTCATCACCGTATCTATTATATATAGTATCAGCATTAAATACATGATTTTGCTTTGAAAAAGTAAATGAAATTTCAGCCTAGAAATAACAGAAAAAATGAAGCTAAGTGTAAAACTGTAAAATAATTCGAAGACTATGCGCGTGGAGCATTTGATTCTTTGATTATCCGGTAGACAAATTTTATAACAAATTCGTGACTAAAGAATGAAAATTTAGAATTATTATTAAATTTTAAAGTTAGAATTGTGTATCAATATTGTTAAAGTAAAATAGAGTGCGTCGAATATGTAATTGTCCAAACTTTTATCATGCATTTAAAAAAATTTTGATTCAAAATTTACTAACAATAAATTTATAATTTAGAAACAAATTTGTTATTAAATTTTTCTGCAAAGCTAATCAAAGTTAATATTATCAACTATAGTAATATTTTTATTTTTTTTTTTTTTCATTTTTAATTTAACTGTTTAAAAGAGTAAATTCTATAGGTATTCACTTGTAGATACACCGATATATAGATAAGTACAAAAAATACAAAACGGCAGGTTTGTGAGCGATAGTACCAGTAGTTCAACAGGTGACTTTCGATTAATATATGGAAAAATCTTGGCACAGATACGAAAAAAGTTATGATGCGCCGTAACATTGAACAATGTGCGTGACAACTGTTAAAAAATATCGAATTAGTTTGAAAATTGAAATACTTAAAATAATCTTCACGTGGATGCAAGGTACGGTCAACAGTTTGCTGCTAGGTACGGTCAACAGTTTGCTGCAAGGTACGGTCAACAGTTTGCTGCAATATGTCCAAAATTTTTGATAAACAATATTTGTATCAGTTTACTTGTTTATCTAAAAGTAAACACTTTATAAAAACGAGTCAACTCGTGATATAATTTTGAAATATGCTTTTATTTTTCCACAATGAAGTGTTAAGAGATTGACACTGCAACATTACTGAATTTTTTAACAATAAAACAAAGTTCCACAACGATGATAAAATTGATGGAAAAATTAAAGGATAAAAAAGTATACCAAGAGTTAAATATTTTAAAAGGTTCACTTTCAGGTAAGTATCCTTAGACACATATTGAATCGTAAAAATGTAAAAAATTTTTAACATATTTTAAATTTAGCATTTTGAAGTGTTAACAGTACCTTGCATCTTATTTTCTTTTGATTTTGGGCTTATTTTTTGAAATCATAGGATAAGAATTATAGGAAAGAACATTATTATTTTAACGTTAAAAAATAAAAAAAATAAACAACAAATAAATGCAAACAGGTCAACTCAATGAAGTGCAATAATTCTGACATTGCCAACGACGGCTTTCAGTTACGGCAAAACAACTGATTCAATTCGTTTAAAGAGCGAGAATAATTAAATATCTTAGAGATCCTGTAAATTATCGATCACAAAAATTAATCGTTTTTCGGCATTCAACGCTAATCTCACTCACAAATCTCTCACACTCTTGTCACAAACCTACATCTTTCGACTTATTATATTCGTTCGCAAATGGAGACGATAACTGTTAAACTTTAGACTTAGATTCACACAGAGGGTAGCACTTCCTGCGGGACTATCTCCTCTAAAGACATGGGCTCTGCCAAACCTCGAGCTATCAGTTCATCTGCTATAGATATGACCTAGGAATAAAAAAAAAATATCATATACCTTTTTCTATTTGAGCAGAAATAATTTAATGGACTTTGTTGTTTATCGATCAGTTAAGATAAGTTGTCTTTCAATGAATTTTAAGTCCACTACTTTCTTATAAGGCATCATGTAAAAATAACACGAAACAAATATTACCCTCTCATGCAGATAATGAGGTAATCAATTCAAAGTTTTTGAAATTGTAAAGAATAAAAATAAATTTGTATGTTACGTTTGATAATAAATAAGTAATACTTACGCCATGTTTATGAATATTATAGTATAGATTTATAAATGTGCTGCTGTCCACGTATCCTACAATTTGTGCTTGGCCTACAATGCCATTGCATATTTGCGCTACTACATTAAACGCTTCTTGACTCCACTCTTCTAAAAATATCACAATTTTATTATTTTTATTTGTTCCCCTATTTTAACATAAATACATACAGAAAGAAACAACTGTTACAGAGAAACAATTATGCTTACCTTCTGCTGGTCGAATATTCGCCAAAAAGACTTCGATAGCCTGGAACGGCAATGTGATGTAATCTGATCGTATTTTCCTCATATCGGCATTACTGAAATTCCAATAGCCACCGTGATCGACAAAGCGAACTAGTGTTTGTTCGCCCTTTGGATCTGGGGTTTCAATAAATACCCTGACCCATTTACTATACCATTTTGCAACAACAAGCATGCCTTCTGCAACGCGAAAAAAATAACGTGTTTTAGTTTAAGAAATTAAAACAAAAATGAAAGTATCTTGTGTATCTTGTTAATCAGATTATAAAGTTTGACCTCAACGAATAAGTTCAGTCCACTACTTTCATTAAAAGAAGCATCATTTAATTATAGCATTAAATTTCAATTCGTCTAACAAGGCGTGAATGAGAAAGGTAACATCAACTTACTGCTAAGTTCATCGGGTACGGGCGGCGCTTCTACCGTATCGTACTGCTGAGTCATTTTTTCGTCGAGTACTCGAAGCGAGGGAAAAGTTGGGTGGGTCGGCAGCTGAATAAAGAAGTGATTCGGTGCTACGATATTGCTAACAATGACGTCGTTGTTGACGCCTTCGATAAGTGAGAGCTGCATCAACTCCGGCACCCAGGGTATCTCCTCGGGCACGACCAACTGCTCGTAGTCAATCTGTTCGAGCGTCAGACTTGGATACGTCTTCTCGGGGAAGTACTGGCGTATTATCTCTAAGGCCGACGCGATTCCCTCGGGGGTGCCGTCGATGCTGGTGACCTTGCAGTCGCGCTCGGTCGGATGGCGTTTCACCAAGATACCTACGTCGGCTGTGTTGCGTATGTGCTGAAGGAAACGACCACCGCGGCCTATCAATTTACCTACTAGTTTTACGGGGATCGAGAACTCGTATAGAACTCTATTGTTGTCTTTTGTATGTCCTTTAATGCTACCTCCTGAAAAAAATTAACAATTACTTTTTAATTTTGACTCTAATTATCAGAATAAATTTCAGAGATGCAATCAGTTTCCTTAGACTCCGTGACTTTCTTGTAATTCTTTATATTTTGAGATACTTCAAGTAGGTGTCTTAAAACTAAAAGACGTGAAATTGAAAATCACCTTTTCCACTATCAGTGCTACCCTCGCTTCTAGCCTCGTCGGTGACGCTGCCCTCAAGGACACCGGACACCGGGCTGTGATTGGCCGAGTCTCGCTCGGAGAGGACCTGCCTCTGTTTCTTCTCGTCCGCGCTCGAGCGGTGATCTTCGATCACCGGCTTCTCGCGGTCCTTAAACTCCTCCTGGATCGTCTCGCTCTTAACGGCGACGACGACCTTCGCCGTCTGCTCCTCCTCGACAATGTTCTCCATGACGGTACCCTTCACCTCGTCGCTCCTGAGTTCCGCCGATCTGCTCTTGGACATGTAATCGAAGCCGCTCTTGCTCGGATTGCTGCCCAGCTGGATCTCGCGCATCTCAGGCGTGTCCTCCACGTCGTCGTACCAAGGCGAACTGCTCAGCTCGATGGATTTGCAGGAGAGCATAGACATCGACTGGGAGCTGGACTTACGATTCGGTATGTCCAGACTCTCGCTCACTTTTCTGGGACTGTTGAAATGACAAAACATTCGTTGCGTCAATGTATACAGTTGCAGTAGGAAATGCAATACATATTTTTACAATCGAACTTCGATAAAATTTTTTACAATTGTTTACAGTATACATGTGGCATTATCGGTAATTATTCACATACTTATTATACTTTTCTGAATTTCAATTGTTTTTAAAATAATAACTATTAGTTATCATTTTGTCGTCCGCTATGAGTCATTTAAAGTTAATTGCACGCACACGAATTTTGTTTTACATGAACATCAAAATATAAAACTTAAGTGCGCATCGTTATGACAAATAGATGTTAAAAAACGCAACATATGTCAAAGAGGAAACAAGTTACAATGCGGACACCTGCTCGCAAGTCGATAATAGAGAAACCTGCAGTGAAATTACCTGATAATTTCTTCGACAGGTGTACTAGTCGAGTTGTTTAATGAAAATGAATCATCGGTGTGGATACCGGAGTCGCAGAGATTTCTGGGAGTCTTGAGGCCGTTGGGGCTGCTACCGTTGGCTATGCCAGCGGTGTCACCTTTCAACTTCGAAGCTCCACCTGGATCAACTCGGTCCACGCGTCGACGTTTGTACCATAAAAGCCCAAGAATTAAGGCGAAAGCGGGAAGGCTCCACTTCACAAGCTGTACCTGCCCGAACGACATGATTGATGTCCACGGTTGGCTCCGTTACTCAAATACGCCAATTGCCGAAAATTCTGCAAAAAAAAAGGAAAAACGTTAAAAAAAATGATCGTTAGTTTCATTAGTTTTTCTTCGTTGAAAATCGATTATTAAAATTATATTTTAATGCGAGTTCTTTGTAGAGTAGTCAAGGCGTTGGATTCGAAAACTTGTCAAGGCCCAAGAAGAAGCAAAAAATTAAAATATGCATTTAAATAGGTATTGTCGCAAATTTTAGTTTAATTTAAAATAAGTGAATAAACAACTGTGAAATTGCAAATAACTTTAAGTACTATGACTGTATACTGCAATAATTTTTACGCATTTTCCTCAAAATAATATTCAACTTTCGAATAACCTGTAAGCAACTGTTTTTTATTAAATATTAGTATGACTAAGTCACTCACACTTCCGCGCATTGTTTGCACACAATTACGCGCACGTGTACACAATTTTCCTTATCGTTTTCCTTAAAAATTGTATGCTTATATGGCTGAATAACGATGTCTTTATTTCGCATTAGAGATAAAAGATTAACTAATATACTTCGTTAAAAAAAAAGCATGCGCTGACAGCATATTTATGCATCAACAGGTAAGTGCCATGTAACGCAGTTCGAAAAAAATATGTTACTGCGTCAATCGAGTTACTTTTAAAATTTCAGCTATACGGTTCACCTACGCTGTATCGAGGAGGAAGAAGCGTGGAAAGAAAAAAAGAGCCAATGCTTAACCTTCGAATTGCGTCACAGCTGTTTTCTAAATATCTTAAGATCGAAGACACCTTCGCCAATGAATTTTTTAAGACTCTTACGAGGTAGGGGAAGTAAAAAGTAGTTCGTTTACAGATGTCATCCGATAAGTCTCCGTTTCTGAAACTCGTCAAGAGGACAATCTCGACCTAGAGGCCATGGCTCGTGCTGATAAAAATGCGACCATGAAAAATAATATAACATTGTTCACTAAATCAATTTTAAATAATTTTATCTCGTATTTTTTAAATTCGCTCGCAGGCAACATTGACATTGACGTCAATCGAGTGAGAGATCTCTGATCCTTTCTTCGAATAATGCTACGAAACGAAGTAGCATTCCACCATATCAATTAGACTAAAATTCCGATGTAGTTAATTCAAGGTAGCGCGAACTTAAAATATATTAATACGCGTTTTAAAAATAAATGAAATTTTTTCCATAAAGCAAGGTCGATTTTCAGGTAAGTAGTCGCAATTGATTGGAGAAGCAGGGAGAACACGTGCAGGCGTTCTCGAGATATCGACTGGAGGAATCCAAACTCTCAATGCACGCGACATGCCAGTCCATTGTCTCGTGAACTGAAGAGACTATAACCATTATCTGATTTTTAATGTTTGGTGGAACAGAAAACTGTGTTTCCGATGATTCGGAAAATAATTCAATATGCCCAATTCATTCAAATGATCAGCTATTTTGGTCTCTAACAGAAAGGTAAGATCTATAAATGGATCAAGGTGAGTGATTTGGATAAATCACAAATCACAGAAAGTGACGACTACTACAATCGCATCTGTACCTACATCTATTTTTATTTTTTTCCTTTATTAATATCTAAAATAAAAATTGACTATTGTTTATTTGTGAAATACAAATTAATTATTGTTAAAAGTTATCGTTGTTCACGAAATGAATGAAGATGTCAATAGAAAACAGAATATAAAGTGACCAAAATAAGTTGCGGAATATTAACGAGGTAACTTATCATTTTCCTATCTGCAAATTTGCAATAGCAAAAAAATTGCTAAATTAAACATTGAAATTTTAAATTGAAATTCGATTAGTAGCGATTTTTATGCACTTGAAACTGCAATACGTCCAGTTTAATATTCGAAGTCAGCACCCCACTGCTTGCTCGTTAAATTTCTTGAGTAATGAAAATGTGGTGACAATTGACTTGCGAATCGCCGCGAAATACGTAGGTTAGTAGTGTGGCTGCCGATAATGTAAATGTAGCTTTCCTCTCTCTCACTTTATTGACACAGGTGCTTTAAGCGAGTGGGTGTGTTACGTTTAATTTATCACAGGAAAAGTCGTGATCAAAACACTCTATACTTGCTTATAACAGGAAAATAGTATAACAAATTACAAAACGATGAATTATTAAGGAAATAAAAAAAAATTTAAATATTAATATGTTGCAATGTTACTCGTTTATCTGATATGATAAAATAACTATTTTTTAAAAAACAAAACTTGGCGTACAATTTAGTCATTTAGTGACTTATCGTTTGAAACATCAATTATAAAATAATTATATTTTTCTGTACATCCAAGGCAAATTAAAAAATATTTGGTAAATTACATTTAAGGGGATATTAAATATAAGAATAGAGAAGAATGTAATCACCAAAGAGCTAATGTAAGATACCATTTACTAATGAAACAGTGTAAAACTAAAATGACAAAAAAAAGAAAAAAAATCACATGAATATGCACAAGCACGTTGCCTTTTAAAAAAATGCGCGCGCTGTCCGAATGCCGCTCGGCGCGTTCCTGAATTTTCGACGGTGCGCGCTCACATATGGCAGGCCACCACGCGTAGATTATGGCCAATTGAAATCTCCTATACCGTCGGCAGCGCTTCCACGCGCCACGCGGAAGCGCACCGTTCCTCTCACTCACCGCGAATCGCTCCATTTTTTGTCACTTCGTATTGCACAATCTTCGCAAAAAAAAATTCTGACAGTCCTGTCCCGCCAAACTATCCCACTCGACTCGCCGCACTCCGAAACTCTTTTTAAATAAATTCAAAATTAAGACGAAAACTAAATTTATATGTATCGCGACGATATATGCTGCGAGAGAGCAAAAAAAGCGGGATTACGAAAGAACAGTAGCAAATTCGCGACGGATCGCGAACAAAATTGTCGGCGCTGCACACGCGGCGCAGAAAATCTAAGAGCCGCGGTCGGCGCTGAACTGGTACACGTATGGGGACGGCGGTGGCGCGCCACCGGTTCCCCAGCAGCGGCGATAGCAGCAGCACGTGGCCGCCTCGCCACCACGGCCCGACGGGAAAGACCCGCGCGGTGCGCACGCGCACCCGCCGTTTTTTTCTCCTCTTACTCCTTCCCGCGGTCTTTCTCCCTCTTGATATATATTTTTTTTTTTTTCGAAATGCGAGCGAGTCGCGCGTGAACTTGGCCGCTTCGCGAGTGAATGGTCGGCTCGCCGCGAGGATCTCCTCCTCACCTCGACGCACGACGCTGCGGGGACGCGCGGAAATTTTTTGGAGCGAGGGTAACTCGTCTCGAAAACCCGTGGATTTTATGATTTCGCAATAATCTTTCGCCTTGCTTTATGTTTTGTCTTACCAGATGGTAACTTCGATCAAATGGAATATGTTAAATGGATAATTTTTATTTTAAAATAGTTAAGCGATTGATTAATTTTGAAAGTTTATGTATGAGCAACTAAAATTGCGTTTAAAATTTTCTCTTTATAAAGAAATTTAAAATAATTAATGCAAGGAAGGGCGTAAATTATTCGTTATTATTACAGAGTTTTCGTTGCATAAACCATTAGTTCTGAAACAATAGAATTCAATAATCGCAAGAAGTACAATGTACCTTTTTAGTTTTAGAAAAGACTTTCACTTTTCACTTAAAAGAATAAATTGTGACTGCGTTATTTTGACCTTTTTTTTTACACAAAATAAGAAAGTTGTGAAGGATATATTAATAAAAAAAGGCCTTGGATTCATCATACTACTTCGCGAAGTCGAAAAATGCAAAATATTAATTAAAGCAGATGTGTTTATCACTAATTATGTCACACGCCAAACTCATTAATTTATACGCAACATTTTAGTCACATAATGATTTGATTATTCAGTCGGTTTATTGATATTTATGCGCATAAATAAAATTTTGATGCATTTGCGTATTATAATTAAAAAACAAACATCGAAATAAATGACCTCGAATACCTGAAGTATAATAAAATTTTACTTTTCATTCACTTAATATATATTTCAAAGAAATAATTGCAACTCGATCAATTTTTAAAAAATAATCTTCGCGCTAATCGATGTACATTTTCTACTGGTTCCGCTAATGGCGCAATCAAATATTTTCATTTTCATACCTCGCTTTAAAGCAACTAACACCAATCTCGCAATCGCAATCTCCCCACTCCTAACAATCCTAAAAAAAACCATTCAATCCACCGTGTGCATGGGCATTCAAGAACGCCGAGCATCCTCTCGATAAAACGACTGCTAAATCAGCCGTCGAAATCGCGAGCGCAGCAGCTCCCAGGAGCAGGTTAGACCTGGTCGATCGCCGGCGACTTTTAATCGCGCGGAGCAGGCCGCACCACCTCGTCGGCGGTCCCGATAAATGCACGAAGGTGCGGTGCACGTACCCACACACGTGCGCGCGCGGGGAACGCAGGCCACGTGTACGTGTGCACACGCACACTCGCGGAACCCGACGAACGCGTGCAGCGGCGATGGTGAAGGCGGCGGTGGTTCGCGGTTCAACGTGCGCTCGGAATGCCGGTAACGCGCGCGCCTCCTCGTCGTCGCCAGGTCGACGAAGCGACCGGACGGAGAGGAGGGACTGGCAGCCCACGGGTGTATGTCCCGTACGGGGAGGGATTGCGAGGAGCGTTAGAGAGAGAGAGAGAGAGAGAGACGGGCGACCGCAAGGGCAGTTAAAAATTCGGAGGGGAGGGGAGCTTTTTCGAGTTTCCTTCTCCTTCTTTTTTATCGCGATTGCCCCGCTGAATTCGTGTTCGCGGCGATTGTACTTTGATGGTGCCTGGTTTTGCAGGTTAAGGGTATAAGAAAGCTGTTCGGCTCAGACTTTTGGAAATTTATAATGACACAATTAGCATTCTTTTCGGATCGGCAGATTGAAGACTTTCAAGGTGTTTTATATAATCTTATTTTTAAGTTAAATTAATTAGAATTTATGAATAAGTGTCGATATAATTAATTGAAAGCTTTGGAACGCGATCGACAGGAAATGGTTGGCATAGCGATCTAAAATTTGTTCGCCTCGAATACCGACACAACTCGGCTACTTTTACAAGCGATCGAACTAAACTATAAAGTCCAGCTCGGTGAACGGCCTTAATTTCGCTTTCTCATACGTATTAATTTTCTAGCGAAATTTACGCACAAAAGCCGTGCGACCAGTCGGAAAACTACGCAGCGCTTGGATCACAAAAAATTTTTTTAAGCTTCTCGAAACTTAAGAAAAGGACAGAGTAGAGAAAGGGAGATTCCCCCGAGAAAGAATATTCAGAGAATCAGGTTAGGGAGGCTACCATATACGTGTATACGAGCGTGCAAACGAGTAAGACAGAGATAAAAGGATGGCGGGGAACCCACGTGTACCCGAGACCGAGAGGGAGAGAGAAAGAGTATGGAACCGAAGGAACGAGGCAGGTAGCTTACAAATAAACGTCTGCTTTCGGGCAGCCTTTCCTCCCCTCCTCGTCGCTCCACCTCGTTTCATTCTCTCACTCCCGTGTACACTGCCAGGAGGCTTTCTTTCTGTCTCCTTTCTCATCGTGCTGTCGAGCTTCGAGGAGAAAGGGCGCCTCGCAAGATGCGTGTACAATGTCCCTTCTCCTGACTCACTGTGTATTTTATTATGGGAATTTTGTCGAACCTCACTTATGTAATTTCTTGACTACCCTAAGGAAAGTTTTATGGTTTTTCTATTGAAGCACTTGATGAAAACGGTGCTACCGATTTATTCATACATTATTGATGCGTTTAATCGGATTTGAAGTTTGGTTTGAATCTTTTTCCAACTTTTAAACCAAAACATGTTTGTAATACTGGCACAGTGGAATTTGAAGGTCGTTACATAGGCATACACGAATAATATTATGTATAATGAAATAAACAAATTTGCATTTAATGAACTTCAGTTTAATAATCCTCTACGAATCTACATATTAAATTTTGGACATTTAAACGGGACATATTTATAATGAAAATTTGTAAAATACGACGTTTCAAAATATGTAAAAGATGAAGTCATTTGGATAACAGAGGAGAACTGATTAACAAGAGACACGATAATTTTTAAAAGATAAAAAAGTCTCTACTACTGATTACTACAATGTACTAATCGTGTCAACATACTTTTTTTATTACTTATATAATTTAAGTTGATAAATGCAGTTTTAAAACAAAATTTTGTAAATGGAATTTATTGCACTATCTGAATCAACTGAAATACATTTTTACTAGCAACAGATACAACTTAACACGTAAGACAATCTTTATATCAATCATCAAATTAAAAAATCAAACTAACAACTTAAAATAGCCATAAATCATAAATTGTCCCCCATTATAATGTTTTAAAATAAAGGATATAAAAATCACCCATTGCAAAGATTTTTCATTCATACAATCGGTACAAATGATACGACGCCGTGCGAACGGAAAAAAGTAGGTTACGCCGCGAGTCCGCCCGTTCGACGCGTAGAACAGACGGATGAACCGAAAAGTTTATCGCGATTTGGCCTTGAATTTGGCCTTGAATGTTCCCCCGCGCGCACGCGTAGCCCGAAAAATTCGGTGCCCCGTGTTCGCCCGACGAGCACCTCTGCACCTCTGTACACCGTCTTCGAGCTCTCGTATGTTTTACCGGCTGTTATTATTATTAATAGTTTCTTTAAAATCACTCAGTTCTTAGGCAATTTTGAGGAGAATATTCGATGTTACTGAGTAAAAGTTATACCAAAATGCGTGAGAATATGCCTTTTTGGTATAACTTTTACTCAGTAACATCGAATATTCTCCTCAAAATTGTTATTATTATTATATCGCCACGGTGTGCGCCGGTGTACTCAGGAAACGCGAGGCAACGCTGAATAACGAATGTCAGCGCTCTCTCGAATCTTGCGACTGTCCGCTGGGTCGCATTACGCAAGAGAGCGATTTTAGGAAAGTTTAAAATGCGCCGAAGTATTCGGTGTTCGGCCCGGAGATTCGCACCGACCCGCAAGAGTTAATCCTACATTTTTTAGTAAAAAAAAATGTAAATGCGTATTGAAACAATTTTATCAATTTGATGATTGTGAGATTGATGATTCAAAAGTAGCCGATTTGCTGAATTATTTTTATGAAATTGAATTATTATTTTGTCACCATGATATTCTTTTATACAAAAAAGTAATTCAGTGGATCGACTACTACTTTAATCGACAATGACAGTGACATCTGTACGACTCCGAAATATAAGTTGATGAGTTACTCAAGTCGATCGAAAAAATATATCGCGTTTGACATTCCACTAAGTAAATTAGGTGACAAACCCTATTGTCGGTGAGGTACAATACGTATGAAAAAAAGGCTCCAAGTTAAAAACTCGCGGCCTCGTGTGTTTACCGCGGTGTAATTGTGCGGCATGCGAATGTCTCCTTCACCAAAGGCGTCTCCGTCCGAAGTCTAGTAAACAATGGGCACGGAGCTCGCCCTCGGTAGTTTATTAATCGCCAGTAGTTCGGTCCTCTTATCGTCAATTCAATTATCCTCTCGCACTATAATGTACACGGGGACACGTACGCTCGCGCGTGTATCGGCACAATGCTAACTCTCCATTCGAATTTATCGCGCGCGAAAAAGCCCGAGACGCACACACGTCGGGTCGGCCGAGTACAGCCTTTATCGGAGCGAAGCCCGAGATTAGCCGAATGAATACTTGTTGCATTTTTTTCCACTAGGGTCGCTTTTTACGTAATCCGAATAATCTTACTCCATTCACCTAATCTTTTCTTAAGCTGCGTTGTTTTAGTTTTTTTGCGAAATTTGGTTTACTTTAAATTTAATTTACTGCTAATATAAATATTATTTTTAAGGTTACTCTTATTTTTGTATTAGAAGACACAGTTAATTTTTTTTCTGTCTGGGAACAATGATTCATTACGGTTCAGAGTGATATAATTAGAATATTAAGTTCAACGAACGTCTTCTAACATGTACTATTTTTATTGCTCATTAACTGGATTTATGTATTAAATTTTTTTTAGTATAAATTATAAGCACGACTTAAAATAAAATTAATTATAAACGCTTGATAAAGATTTAATTATAAATGATATGATAGTGATTTTTCTTCAATATATATTTCTCAGATATTACAAGTGTTCCAAATTCTGGATACTACAAAGATAAAAGAATTAGTGTCTTCTAAATATATTCGAGATTAAACGAATACGTACTTCTTAAAGAAAACACGTAATTATTTAAAAATATATAAAATTTGTTTAATATTGTTTAATGTTTCATAATTTGATTTCGATAAAATGTCTCAAAAACAATTACTTTCAAAAATACATTTATATAAAAACGAAAATTAATATGTTAAAGAGTAAAATTTATTTTCATCTGTTGTTTTATAATTCAAATTTATCATTTTATAAATTTAACTTTATTTATTTTTCTTATGAAGATATATAACTGTTACGTTTTGAATCAACTATCACAACATTTTGCTGAATTTACAATTTAAGTGGTACATAATAAATCTTGCATTAATAGTCGTAAAATTACGACATCCGTCAAAAAATAAAGAATGACATGTATGAAAGATAAAAGATAGTACACTGTTGCAATTTCGAAGAATTAAATACAATGTCATAAGGCGGAAATGCTTCAACTCAAAAGACGTAAAAAACAAAAAAAAAAAAGCAAAACAAAACGGAAAAACTTTACGATAACAATACAGCTACTGCATGCAAAAGTGCACGAACAAATCGCGACTGTATACTGTGTTGATTTTTAACATTGCACATTTGAGCGCAACCCTCCAATAATCGCATCTGCTCGTCGGCAGTGCGCTAAGGGAATAACAAAAGCCCCCGTAGGTTCGTGAAAACTGGCTGAACTTCATTTCCGGAGGGCTGAATGTAAAAAAGGGTCCATACAGTTTCGTTTCCAACGCCGCAACGAATTTTTTTTTTTTCTTTTTTTTTTTCATTTTATTTTCGGCGCGAAAATATTCGGAGACACGTTCGCACGACCTACGTTGCAGAACAATAGTGCTGAAACTGCAAATATTTTGCAATGTTCTAATAAAGTCGCGATTTTCAATCGACATTTATTAAAGTTCAATTTTGTTGAATATGAGACTGTTAAAAATTAAGATTATTTCAAAAAGATATAGGTCTAATGCGATAGTATGTACTAACTTGCAATAAATGTTTCCTAATAAGACATCGATTAAAATGAATTAAGTTCGTGCATTTTGAGCAGGGATGTTATCTATTGAACTGTGGCCGTATTTGAAGGATTTATATTTCCATTAGAATTATTCAAAATTGCTCTAAAAAAATCAATATTGGCACAAATCACTTTTTTACCACACTCATACAAAGTAAAACACTCATAAAAAGCAACATTGAA
>JAXIUT010000021.1:9930705-9958199 GCA_035586675.1 Eurytoma californica | reverse complement strand
AAAAAATCAATATTGGCACAAATCACTTTTTTACCACACTCATACAAAGTAAAACACTCATAAAAAGCAACATTGAAATTAAAACAGAATAGTATTAATTTCGATTATTACTTAATTAATAATCGAAAAACTGCGCAGTATTGTTCCTCGAACAGCGAGCTACTTTTTTCGAAAAACATACTACATCATTATCAGCCAACTTCTCACAGATTCTCCTATGCGACTTTAAAATTTAAAAAACCACGTTTCTCCACCATTTAAAAGCCGCGTTAAAAAAAAACGCACTTTGGAGCAACGAAAGAACACAACAAACCAAAGTCTCTGCAAGGAGAAGATGTAATCCGTCTCCGGGTCGGTTGTCGCAGCGACGACGCACCGGGACGACGTAGCACCGACGTCGGGGGCCTGCGAGCAACGACACGCGGTCTCGGGGCTCTTAGCTCGCGGCCGGCTGCAGCTCTCCCTCGGAGAGGACAGCCGGATGGACACGCGTCGTAACCTCGACGCCTCGCCGCGCGCGTTATACGACGCGCACGCATACACGTACAGTACGGCGCGGAAGACGAGCGCGGAATGTTCCACGGGCACGCGACGATCGCTATTTCCAGATGTCGCGTTCGACTGTAAGCAGCCTTGTACGCAGGCCGCGCTACCCGTAGCCCCCCCGATGCTCGTCCCCTTTTGCAGGCTACGTAACAACCGTGCGAATCTCCCCTGTAACGCGGGACCGTGCCCCATGCGCAACAATGTGTCGACTAAGCGCGAGTGCGCGCGCACTTCGGCCACCGCTTTTTTTGACAGGAAACCGGGTGGAGGTTGGAGCGAGCCGAGGCGACTGCGAGATCATCCTCGTCGGCTGCCCGAGGCACCTCGCGGGTCGGCGAGACGCATCCATATTGCGCGGGGGGAAAAAATGCTGCGGCGGCAGCACAGTTTAGCTCCGCGCGCCGGACGTCGCATCGCGCGCATGTATATCTATATATACGTACTACTATATATACGTGCATATATATACGCGCCGCCGGCGTGGCTCCGCGTTCACGCGAAGAAAGGCATAGCCTCGCCTCTTAGCACTCCGGGCGCGACACGTGGGGTTAGGGAGGAGGTCCTTTCGGGAAAGCGGAGAGGTTGCGGGTGCAAGAGGCGGCCGATTGTACCGCGAGTGTCTCTCCGGGTGCACCGGGCGGCTACTCACCGATCCGAGCTTGAGGCTCGAGCTCGAAGTCGTGTCCAGGCGTGGGGACGGTGTTTTTCTTAGCCAGCGGCGGTTGTGCGGGCGGTGCGGCCCCGGGTCTCGAACTGGCTCGGCAAGCGCTGCTCCGTTTTCCAGCTCCACGTGATCTGCACCAGTGTTTTCTTCCCTGGCTTCGCACGAGGCAATATGGCGGTGCGCGCACCACGACACTCGGACCGAAAATCTCCGGCTGCGCCGCGCGGCCCCCGTTCGCTCCGTCCCTCTCGCGGCGCGGCCGTCTCGCTTGCGCTCGTTCACTTTCTCCCCGGCGTACCTCCCCTCCCCTCCTCTGCCGTTCGCCACCGGCCACGCCATCCACGCCGTGGGCTGCGCCAGCGCCATCTAGCCGGCCCCCTTTCTCGGCGAACAAAAGAGGCGCTACGGGTGTAGTGTCGATTCGTGAGCCGGGCGGGTATACATTGCGAATGCGGGGACAGAATGAAGAAGGGACACTACTCTGGCGCGGGTATAAACGACATCTGGCGATGCGCGGGAAATATGTTATTTAAATGCGTGAGCAAATGGTAGGTAATTAATCTTGGCAAATGTGCGTATTTGCCGGGTATGTGTACACGAGGATGCTGATTATGCAATGTGATAATATTTGCTTGACGTTGTAGACAGTGATGTTTTTTGTTTAATAACAGAAGAATAATGTTCAAATTTATGTCGAAAATAGTTATTAAACCTTATGAAATATTTTAAATAAAGGGCAATTTTATAATCGTTTTTAATTTAACTGCACAACTCGTAATTTAAAAATTATAAATGATAAACATAATAAATATATTGAATATTAAATATTATTAATTATATACATTTATGTATTGTATATCAGGATACATACTTTCATCGAAATATCTAGAAGCAGCTATAAGAGTATTCTTACTGCCATCTTCGAGACATTTGGAGATTATTGGTACGCCTAATAAGGCAGATAGCTAGCTTAACTGTTTTCAATATCTAAATATGATACTATTTTAATTTATATTCAATATGTTTTTATAAATTATCAAAAAATAAAAATAAACTTATAAAAAGGTAAAAATAAAAATTGAGAAAAAACCTATACTAAAAATTTATAAAATTAAAAATCTTTAGAATGCATAAAAAAATATTGATTGATATAAATATGTCAACCAATAAAATGAAAATATATTTTAATTTTATGTTGAATAATATTGACAGTGTGTAAATTAGATCTCTACATTACCAATCTTAATCGATGAGATGCGTATATCATTGAATCGTATGGTAAATGCATTAAAAAAAAACTTTTTGTCTTTACCAGTAGATGGCTTTGGTGTACTGAAGCGCCAAAAAATAATTATAATTCAAACTGCACCATATTAAATTACTAATATTTTCATTAATATCCTTGCCATATCTCGTAATTTTTTCGCTGTATATTCTCTTGTACTATATTCTTAAAAACTTCGTTTCAATTTCTACTGATAGAATACGACTTTTCGCATTTTGTTTGGTTCGAAGTGA
Organism: Eurytoma californica; assembly: GCA_035586675.1. Lineage (NCBI taxonomy): Eukaryota > Metazoa > Arthropoda > Insecta > Hymenoptera > Eurytomidae > Eurytoma > Eurytoma californica. The sequence continues at coordinate 9,955,471 of JAXIUT010000021.1, read as the reverse complement.
CTTCAAAATATAGTAGCAATCACAAAAAGATACATTCGATTTCTTCAAAATACTGTTCTATAAATTCTTTGAGTTCATGAATAAAATAATAATTATTTCCTAATATGAACAAGCATCGCCTTTTCCTTGTTCACCTTATTTCTCGAGGTTGGTTAAACGATATACAAAAATTTTTCGTTTACAATAAAAAAATTATTTCTATTCACTGAATAAACAAAATTTGATATTTGATTGAATTTATAAGTAAAACAACGGACTTGTACTTACTTTTGCTGCAGATAATAGCTTTTCTACTGCCTATTGTCGGAGTCGAACTGCACCTTCATACTTACTATATACAAATGAAAAACTATAACCCCCACTTTTTCTAACGCTAATCATGAAACGAGTCAAAAAAGGTAATTGAGCTTCGTAGTTATTAATAGCACCGACTTTATAAATACTATAGCTGTTAGCGACTGTACTGTCGCGTAGGCGCTCCCATCTCTTTTCCCCCGAAGCTGGCGCACTCTCCGCGCGCGGCAGCTCGTAGACAAAGGCAGTTTAGGGAATCACAAAGCCACGCTACAGCGCGGGGTGCGAGTAGGCGCAGACTTTCTGAGAGCGGGAGTCGGGGGCCCTGACCCAGACGCACTTTGACCTTGACGTCAGGAAGACAGAGAGAGAGCGAGAGAAAGAGAGATAGAAAACGATGGGATTATGCTCAAGTCTGAGACACACGTACACTTACACAGGAGGGCCAAGCCTATTTTTAACGTCTTGCAATCCTAATGCGTTTATGTGTGCGAGTGCTCGGATCGGGGGTTGTCGTAAAGTTCCCCCTGATCGCCGTCGCCGAGCAACGTCTTGCACTTGTGCGGGAGGACGGTGTCGTAATTTTTTTTTCTCTCGCTCCCTCTCCCCTGGCGCTTTGTAGATATGGACTTGGAAAATCGCGAACAAGTGTAGGTGTGTACGCACAACTGCGGGACAGCGAGAAAAAGTTAGCAGAGGGGCTTGGAAATTTATTTCGCCCACTGGAGACACACTATGGGATTTATATATAGTTTTTTTTTTTTTCTTTCTAAGGGGGGACATATTGAAACGAGTATTTACTTTTGCAACACAGTGCCACCCGTCTATTCTAATTTAGAATACATTTTATGAACTTGCATATAAACCAACTGCATAAATCACGCAAAAATAAAGATAGTAATGCATTCATCTTCTGATATATTTTTCGGCCCAGCCGGCCGAAAGTGCCGCTTTCCCTCCCTGCGCTCGATCGTAAAAGTCGTAATTTCAGCCTCGCTGGACCAAAAAATAGTATACGCAACATGGGAGGTAAAAAAGAATGCCTCAGATCGCATGTTATTTTACCTCCCGTGTTGCGTAATCTACTTTTTATTACAGTATACTTTTTTATTTACACTTTCATAAATGTAAAACTTTTACATCAAATTCATACTTAAAAAAAATTTAAACAGATTGATAAATAAATTATAGATAAGGATCATTTTATTTTAATAAATATAGTTTCATCTCTAGTATAGAAAAAAAGTACGCAGGTTCATGGCGACTAAAAAATTGTAAAATATAAAATACGTCGCAAAAAAAAAATATTTTAAAAGTACTTTGGAAATCGTAAAAATAAATTCAACGTAATTAGCAATACGATTTCCCCGAAAAAACATCAAGCTTAAATGGGAGCTTAAAAACTGCCAATCAAAGCGTCACCGCTCCGTAAGCATCCTTAATTTGCAGCATCAGACTCCCTCTTATCGCCACGACACCGGCAAATCCCCGCCGCTCAGACGAAAGTCCCTCGATTGGCCAGGACGGCCGACGGTCCGCAAAATTTCGCGAGCACCTCCGCGCGCGCCGGGCGAGGGTGTATATACGCGAGATCGAGTTTAATCCCGCGATGCGGGGCGCCGCGCGCAAGGTTACAGGGGTCGTCGGGTCAGCAACACCACGGCCACCGTTTCCCCTACTCCCCCGCTCCCACCGCGGCGGCGGCTCCCGTTCCGCGAGCTTCCTTTCTTCGACTTCCTTCCCCTATCCGGCGAATCCGCGTGGCGCAACGCCAAGCGTTTATAGATGTATATACAAGTCCGCATCCCCACTCGCGCGGGGCGTAGCGTGCGCCCGCGTGGTCCACCGCGCGCATCGCCCCGGGAGCTCGGCCACCCTTCCTGTTCGAAAAACGTCACCCGGCGCGCACGCTGACTCGTCCTCCTTTTTTTTCGGATCCTTGTTTTTCAGGGGGCGAGGGTTGAACGCTCTTTCTTTCTTTCTTTCTGTCTCTTTTTTTTCGTCGCGCGTATTTTTCCGTTCGGGTGGCGAACGCGGAACTTCTTTTTTGACGGGCCGCTGTTTATGTGCGCCGCTCGCTTTTCTCGGTTCAACAGATGCGATCGCACAGTGGCGATTTACGCAAGAGGAAAATGGGATGTTTTGCTGTGGTATATTGAGAATGTTTTTAGGTAAATGAAAAACACGGTAGAGCCCTCAGTCCTCTTTGTGGCGGCCTCGTCCTTGCTGTGCATTTTCCCATTGTTCGCCGCGGCCTTTCACCGCACGCGACCATCACGCGTAGGCGCGCACACGGCTCAACCTCGCGGTTATCACGTCGCGGCATCTTCACGCAATAATAAGCCGCCGACCGCGGGATCCTCATTGCGCGCCTGCCCCTTAAGAAGTCTCTTTTGCCACCCCTGCAACTCCTCTTTCTTTCGTCGCGAGCCCACAGCTTATCTTTTTTCGGCATTTATGGATACACCCGCTGGAGACCACCCGCTCCCCTCGTTATAGAGGCGCGCTTTGTCCCAGCCTCTTACCCTGTTTAATTTTTATGCGAGCCTGTACACCTTGTCGACTGTCGAATCGAGCCGCTTCTTTCACTCTTTGTTCGTCAAGGATATTTGCTGATTTTTCGCCACAAAGCGTGCTTTGCATCTTTTTCTTTTAATTTTATAATGAACTGTGTTTTTTTTAATACTAGCCTTATATGAAATCGTCAAACTTTTTTGAGAGCATTGATGAATATTTAATTATAAGTATTTAAATTGGCAATAAAAAATCTTACAAAATTCAATTAACTAGGTGAACTATGCCCAAATCATTCAAACACCTTTCTACTTGATTAAATTTGATATTTTTATCAAGATGAAGCGTAAATTTTTTGTACCAGCAAGTGATTCATGAAACGATGAATTGCATGCCCCATGCAACGACTAAGTAGCAAATAGGAATAAACGGTAGGCAGAAGAAACGGCAAAATGAGAAATGAGAAAGCAAAACAATGGCGCACGCGAGCGCAGTGCCATAAACGATTCTCGGATATCGAGCGGAAGTGTCGGGGATGCAGTGGAAGGACAGAGACGAAATGCCAGAGGCTCGCCCCCACCTGGTGAAGAAAAACACACCGAGTAGCCAGTGTGCAGCGCACGCGATAACGATCGCATTTGCGGCGGCTAATTGTAGGGCTACTACCACCCGAACGCTCCCGGTATAATTTCGCGATATCGCCAAATAATAATCGTGCACGGTTGTATTCGCAATCGCGCTTATTCCAAGGGGAGAGCTTACATTTGAATCGTCCGACACAACGGCCCTGCGTTGTTTATTAAAATTTGTATTACATTTTATCCGTCGATCGCTTGCACGTGAAACATAAAGATTTGTTGCTACGCAGCATCAAAATTGTTTAAACTATTGCTTAATAAAACAAAAGAAAAATTTAATTTATTACGCAAAATGGCACTAAATTAAATTTTCAATCTTGGAACAAGCAACTTTGTTTGAGAAACTAGAGTTGCCTCAAGCTCTACGCATTTTCATCGCACTTTTTAAACCAAGTTAAGAAGCGCAAAAGCAAATTCTGTCACTTCCCAGGATTTTCCCTCGCTATCATTCAAAAAAAAAAAGAAAAAAAATGTAAAAAAATCCGCATGGCCCGACGACGGCCGTCTAACGAGCGACACGCGTGCGTGCATACGCGCCCACTTAACGCGGTCATTAGCTGGGGCGCGGCCATTGTGCGGAGGCACGGCGCCCCGCAGACTTCGCCTCTCGCACACAAGTGCACACGAGGGGAAGGGAGCAAGCTCGTCTCGCCCGCGCGCCCGCACACACACACACGCGCGCGCGAGAGCAAGCACGACAGAGACGAAAGACGCGGGGCCCTCGATAATACGTATACGCGCCGATTCTTATCCGGGAAGGGGCGAGCAGGGAGCTCCGCAAACACACGCGCACACAGCGTCGAGTGGAGGGGGTGTCTGGTCTGGGTCACCCCCTTTCATGTCTGTCTGGCACGCTCGCTCCACTCTCCCTCTCTCTCCTCGTTGCACACGAACGCGCGCACTTCCTATCGCGCCGCGCTTTCCCCCGTTCCTGCGGCGCTATCAGTTTACCTTTGTGCGACAGCGTCTACTCGCCTGACTCCGATTCGACCCATCGCGTCGAGCCTTACTCGCTTCCTCTGCCGTCGTGTACCTCGGCTGTGCACGATGCGTTTTCAAATTTTCTTCGATCAATTTTTTATTTTTGGACGATTTATTTGTTATTTCTATTTTTTAATGAATTAATTGAACTTCTTTCTGATGGATTCCTTGATATAAAACATACTGAATATGCAGTTATATCCGGAGATAAAAGATCTACTGACGATCTCGCGTATTGAGAGTGTAGGAAAAAGTTTCTTAACGATTTTCCAAATCAATAAACTTTTAAAGAAATAACAGTAATATTTACAAGAAACTATTGTAATTTGTTCAACAATGTCAGCCTGGGAGGACATTAAAACTGACTATTGCAATTTTTATAGGGTATTTTCTCCGTATACATATCGATGGTGAGATATCTCGTCAAAGATCACAGGAGGGTTAAGATTCTGACATTACTAATTATTGTTACGTTTCTAGGAATTATCTTTAATGAATATTGGCGCGTAATTGGCATGTACAGACGGATAAAAGTTTGTAAGAGCTTCCAACCGTCATTTCTCCGAGACACAGTGGTAATTATTTAGGATTTCCAGCACACTCGTTGCACCCTTATTGCAATGCTCATTTTCCGTTACTGTCTGTGCATCTTTTGCACGGTTACCTCGGCCCCCCCGTTTCCGATGAGTAGACACTTGCGCATTCAGCGTCTGCGTCGTTACTGTTGTTATCATTGTCGAGACTCGTCATTGCTGGAGGCGGTTCATTGCCGACCCCGCAGGACTGGTTTTGTGCACACTGTACAACCTCTCGGATGCCTTGTTTACACACTTCTTTTTGAGTTCAATAACACCTGAAAAGCACTTTGTGGACGTCGAATGCTGTATTTGTCGTAAAAGAATTCTCACGTTTTTATAAAAACGAACGATGCTTTTTTTTTAGGACTGCGAAAAAATCCAATAAGAAATTACACGAGATTACGTGCACAGTCGGTTCTGCTGTTCGTAGCAAAGGAATGAGAAAATAACTTAAAAGTGAAAAGCAGCGGTTTGTCCACAGAATTCAATGAAAAAGTTATGTCACACTGCCTTGCCTGGAAAGAAACGCAAGCTTTTATAGCACATCTCATACCAGAGAATAGTGGTTTTTTCGAGGGTTTTTTTTATGTTCCTTTATCGTTCTCTCTATAGTTTTTCTAAATAAATATTATAATATTTATTCACGTATATATTGCTTTCTAAAAAAAGGCGCATTTCCTTTTCTCCCCTTTTTTCCTTTTTGCTATGCCAAATCATTTTTTAATTCAAAAGGTTCTCCGAGCTTTCCCCGTTAATTTCCAACTAAACAGGCGCGCCTCGGCGCTCTAAAAAAAGAATCCCTTCCTCGTGAAAATTTCAAGTTTCCATGGAAAGCAACCCCATCGATACGTCGCGCGCGGGCTCGCCAGGGTTATTTTTCCTCTCCGTCCGATATCACCCCGGCCGGCCTCTTTCTCCTCTCGTCTGGCAATCCTTTCGCCGTCTCTCTTTCACTCTCGCGTTCACTTTCTCCGCGCTCGGGGCGTCTCTCTCGCGCGCGCCGAGCCCCGTCGTCTGGACTGCTCTGGAGGGGGTGTCTGGGTCAATCCCCTCCAGCGCAACGTCGTCTGCCGGGGGGGTTCGCGCGTATAATCCCGGGCGCATTTCCCGGGGTTCTCCGCGCGCCTCTTTCATAACTCCCCTCTGTGCTCTTACGTCTTCTCTGACAATTTTTTTTTAATTTTTTTTTTCTTTTTTCTCGCAGTTTCGGATTATGACTTGCCTTGGGATTCTAGATTCGCTGCGCTTTTAGTGCGGTAGAACGGATAAATAGTTATTTTGTTTTAAATGAGATTTTCATGGCTAAACGAAGAAAACTCGTAAAATTAAATGATGTTAATTTAAGAATTAAATACAATTATAAGAATAAAAATTATTTCTTTGTGTAATGGCTAACAGTTTTCAATTTAAATTTTAATTTGCACTATATCTCATCAGATTGGCAAGGAATAAAGATAAAACTAATTAGAATATTAAAATACCGTTCAAGCTACATTTATTCAACACCTGTCAATTTTAATATTTAATATTTAGAATATATGTTTTCACGAATTAATTGATATCGCTTTATTAATTAATCAATATTATTTCATATAAAAATGCACCAACACATTGTACTTGTGCCTTTGAAAAAAATCTTTATATATACGAGGTAGGCATCAGCTCCCATCTCACGGAAGGAATAAAAGCATTAGACGATGTGGGATCGCATCGCACCTAAAAAAAAGAAATTCCATTTGGCGGTTGTAACGCCGGCACTTCCCGTCGCCATCCACCAGAATTAAGGAGCATCGATGCTCCCATTATTCCGCGATCGTTCCACCAGGAAGCCGTACAATCGCGCCGGGTGAAATACACGCGCTCTTCCCGCTTCCCTTTCCCACTGTACACTTATGGGCCTGACTCATCGGCGCGTCGTTTGGCCTTTTCTTTACGCGAAAACTACGACTATCCGGAGGACCATAAACGTCCGTGAACTTCCTCTCCTCGCGCGTCTACTTTCTTTTATGCACGCCTCGCACGCACACGCGCGGGTGCGCGTATACACATAGACGCGGGCGCGCTCACAGTCGCCGGACGATGGGTTAGCGAACCGCGATTCATGCTATATTTTGTCGTCGGCGAAGTGGCTTTTTGCGAGCTTACCGCGAGCACGGCAAAGTCGTTCTGCCCGAGTTTTATATCGATGTTTAGAGCCTCGATTGGAAAGTTTCGCTCCGCGGCTTTCTCTTCGATAGTAACAGTGTATAATTTACGGGTTCGACTTAACATCTAAATATTTTATTAAGCTGTTTTGTTTATTACAGCAACTTTCCGACTACCGTATATTCTATAGTTCCACCGTTTATTTTATGTGTCATAAAATATTATTTTTCTTTGATCGAAATTGCATCTTTCATATTTTTATCTATCTTACCGTTTTGTATATATTATTACACAATATTATATTATAATTATTATTTAATTTAATTAATTCAGTAACTCATAATAATTAATATTTATTAAGATAAGAATTAATAATAGCATTATCTATAATGTAGGAATGAATAATGCACGAAATTGTGTACGCCCCATATTTAACATACTCGTGCACGCATAATATTTTTATCGTGCTTAATCTTATTATTCGCACTTGTAACAATCTTACGCAACGATACCAGCGGCGTATAAAGTTTAGCGAATGAACTGTCAAATTGACACATTACAAGCAATTTGCGTTCACACTCAAACAAGTTCATTGACCCGTCCTCCGTCAAAGTAACAACTCAAAATCCACCGTAGAATTTCGAAACCCCATCAAACTTATGATTTTTCAATCGGCTTACGCTTAACAATCTAAATTTCGAGCACTCTATTTAAAAATCAAACATCTTCGGAGGAAATTGTCCCGAGCATCGGAAAGACGATCCCCAAACAACGGCGGCCGACCGAAAACAAGACGGCGCGGAGTGCGCAGCACCGGGCGACGCGCAATTTTTCTCAGACGCGAGGCGGTCGTCCGCCGGCGCGCAAAAGGGACCGGTGCACGCGCTTATAGTCCGGCGAAACCGGCACAATTGGTTCAGTGGGGCGGTGCCCCTTCGGCCTTGGCCGGGGACAGTGAACCTCGGCCGCGAGCAGCAGCAGCCTGCATTGCCAATGCCCCGACGCGCGCGCACGCACACATTCGCGCGGGCGCGCGCACATGCACCGCGACGCGCCGGGGACTAGACCGCCGAGTGTTTTACAAAGCAGATGCCGCGGGCAGGCAAGAGAAAGAGAACGCGCGAGGGACGGGCGGGAGAAAGGGCCGCGAGAGAATTTTAATCGGCGAAAGCCACCGAAAACCTGGCGCATCGGCAAAAACATCGTCCGATTCTTCGACGGTCTTCTTCCCTTTGGACATTGTACAGGACTCTATATTTTTTTGAAAAGGTTATTACGTGAACTAGATGATTTGAATTTAAGAAATGGTTTGGGATGCAACCGATCGTTAAAATTGACGATTATTGCGTTAATTAAATGTTATTCGTTAATAATGTTATAATAAAATTATAGTTAATCAACTTCACTATATAATTCTGATAGAAATCACTTCAAATGGAAAATGGACTTTGTATCGTAAAGTATTTTGTTCTACAAAACTTGATCGTGTTTTACTAAGATACTTTATAAATATATTAAAAAAAGTAATCAACAAAGGTATAATATATTTAATAGCGTTAATTTGTGCAATGACAAAGTTACATTAATGCAGTAATCGACTTCGACGTTAAGTAATTAATAAAATCTGAATCATGGGCTTGGTGAAGCCTTATTAAATATGGAGCGCAATTAAAAACCTTGGAATCGAAATTGATAATTGCACTTAAAAAAAGGCGAATTTCCTTAATTCGTCCGTGCAGCCGTGGCCAATTGTTATGCCACTTACAGAGCACCACTCGGTCTCGGGGCGCTGGGCGTATAAGCCGTGGACGCGTCCTTAGCATGAGCGAGCTGAAGCGTCTCAACGAGTCGGACCGGCATCGAGTGCGTTAACCCGATCCGGCAACATCCTTCCTTCCAGTCGACTTGAGACCGATAACGAATGCGTGGGTAATATCCTCTTAACAAATCATCGCCTCAATTGCAATCATTTTAATGTTGCGTTATCCGTCCTCGTCGTATATAAGAAAATATACGCGAGTATATAAAGACACGTTAATAAAAATGGAAAAAAAATAACTAATTTATTTTAAATTATTAAAAACTGTGGAAATTGAGAAAAATAATAAAACACTATTTAACGTGTGATCTAAAATAATATATCTTATTCAATTAGAAAGTAGAGTAGACTGTAAAAAATAACGAACTGGTATCGGGAAAGAATTTAAAAAGACGACTAAGCATTGATCAGAACTGGCGATTGAAAATCTATAGCACGTCTCCAACGATCGAAGGGAAATGTTATTAACGATATCACCACCGCTCGATGATGCGAGAGGCTCCCGTGTGTCACGTATTTATAACCTCACGGAGTAGGGGCGACTGACGAGGGGGAGGCATTGCACTCTTCTGCACCGCTGCGATCTCAAGAGCACGATTTCTCGGTCTCTCATCACGCGCACTTCCCCTCTTACGGCGCGCTTGTCTCGTGACCATCGCACGACTCTTCTTCACTTTCTCCACGTCGTCCTTTCATTTTCACTTTTTTATTTCTCATTCTACTAAAATAAGGCTTCTCAAAAGAAAAACGGAGATAGAAAAAAATTTAAACGTTTAAAAAAGGAAATTTTAAGTTTAATTGCAAATATTCAAATTATAAAATAAAGTAGATATTAAAATGTACGCTCCAATTTACACAAAGCGATCTGTATCTCCGATACTTAAATAATCTGAACAAATTCAAGGTATATAGTCTTAACCCAACAAATCTTACGTAACATCCGATGTTTCCCCGAGCAAAGGCGCATCACCGTGCAAATGGTAGCACGCGCCGAAAAAGCGTCGCTCGACTCCTTGCACTCTCCCTCGCTCCTGCTGCATCTCGTCCCCGCGGCGCTCCCCCGTTTTTCATTCGCCGCTTCTCTCTACTCTCTCTCTAACTCCGCGCGCCTCCTAAGGCCGATGTATCACGCGGAATGCAGCCTCGGCCTGGGGAAGGGAGCAAAAGACAGGAGGAGGAGGAGAGAGAGAGAGAGCGCCTCGGCAGCAGCGAAGTTTGCCGAGCGCGAATTCTCGCGCAGCTGCAGCAGCGGCACCGTCAACGGTCATTGGGTTCGATGCACTTGGCGCCGAGCGAGCGAGCGAGTCGGCCGAATGACTCAGGCGCGCGCGAGCGAGAAGGAGAGATGCCGAGGCGCGGCCTTGACCCGACTGCACTTCGGTGCGTCGCACCTTGACCGTCTCGCGCCGTCTCTGTCGCGCTCTCGCCGGCTCGTATTTCGACGAATCCGTTTCGGCATCGCGCCCGCTCGTTCGATATAAATATACGCCCGTCGGGGAGGTCCCGATGCACCGATGCGTCTAAGCGCGCCACTGCTGGATCAGTCATTCTCCGATGTGCCGAGCTTACTTTTTTTTTAGCGGAGTACACACGTTACGAATTATAAAGTTCGATTGCTTTTGGAGCCTGCTTCAGATTCTTGCATTTAAATGTACATTAGATAAAGATAGCTAAAGTATAAGTTCGTTAAAGAGAATAAAGCAGCAAGTACATATTTTTCTGCAGAATGTATATTTTGCGATTAATGGTAAATAAAAAAATTGCAGTTGTACTTGACCTTAAATGAAAAGACAATTATTTTTATTTGCACATTATACAAAATAAAATTATCGCGTACTCAAGATCAAATACTTTTTTTTAGTAATATATATATATATTTGTCTTAAGAAGAAAACTGTTAAAATGTTTACTAATTACTTTTTATAGCCTAAATTATTACAGTTCTGCTTTGCATTTCTAATCTTTTTCATTCCAGCTACTCGATTCGTTATGCTTGCGGACTTATAAATAAATTACACGCTTGACGACGTGTTTAATTTACTCTCCCCGTTTTGCATTGTATAACTAAACGATTTCCTTTGTGTGTATACAATTGATAATTTACATTAAAAAAAATTAGCCCGCCATAATTATCTAATTTTTTATTAAACCACTCGATCGCTGGTAAGGCAATATCTTTGCATTTTAAAGACGATTCCAATCGACCAGTAATTTATTTTAATATTCAAATTGTCTTATCATTTTTTTTAAAACGATTGTATAAACAACGGAGCGAAATGAAGAATTCAATGATACGCGGAACAAAAGAGCTAATAACTCTTTCGGCGAAGCTTTTCACGTCGTCGAGAAAGCCACGGGTGGCTTTATGCGCGGCCAAGAGAAAATCAGCCTGATCGATCGCATCCTGCGCTACTGAAGTGGTGTCAAGCGTTACGTGTCAGACGGCGGGCGCGAATCGCGCTCGCCGCTCGCGCGCGCGCGCGCTTTTATTGCCGGCGATTTATGTCCTTCTCCATCCGCACTTATCTCTCTTTCCTTCTAGTCAGCACCGGCTCTCCGCCCCGTCGGCAATCTCCCGCAGATAAGCGAAATTGTGTTATGAGAAGTCGAATGAAATCACTCGGACGCGCAACGTTTGTTTGTCTAAATCTGTGCGGCTCGATACTTTGTAATTCGAATCTTAATTTCATTATTCCGCGCGATAAGCGTGAAAAAGTCCATTACAAAAAAAAAAGAAATATACAGAAGTACGCTCGGTTCTTTTCCATTATCCACGATGGCTACAATGTATCCTCACAGCTATATAAAAGCTGTGCAGTCGCAGCATCGGATAATTACAAGGGACAGTCATCGCGTCTTTCTTTTCTTACCTCCACAGCTCCGACTAAGCATCGCAAAGCGACAACAAAAAAAATACTTCGTTAAGTCGTCGGTCTGCCGGGGGAACGAGTTCGTCAACTGCCGGGGGCCCGACGACACAAAAGCTTACGCAAACGAAGCGGTGCAATAGCTCGCGCGGATTCGCCGCGTACAATGGCGTACAATGTCTCGTTGCGCGTGCATGTGTGCGTAGGCCCGCAGTTGCGTGCGGCGCGGTCGGGAGCGTCGGTAAAGGTCAACGCATCGTATCTCAAACGCGAGATGCGCGCACTGGCTTATCGGGAGCTTTCGCGCTGCTCGTTTTCTTTCGACATCCGCCCGAGGAACGACCGCGCCGCGGCTAACGATCGACGTTACTGCTACACGCGATTTATGACGGCCAATTTCTCAAACGCGGCTTTTCGCGCGTCCGTCCATGAAAAAGAACCGGATATTGGACTCGTAGCCGAAAAAAGCTCCTTTTTTTACGTCGCTCGATATGGTGGCTAATTAATTTGTCGGTGTGGATAGAACGAGCGATTAAACGGGATAAGTGAGATAAATAAAGAATATTGCCATCGTTTAAAAAAAAATGTGCAAAATTAACTATTTGCACGAACGGCAAGGTGACTTGCAAAAAGCCGACGGGAGGTGTGAAAACAGCTTTCATTGAGTCGACTGATCGCGCGCTTTACGAAAATATACTCGAGCGAGTAGTTCGGTCGAAAAAAAAGGCTCGCTCCTTCGAGTTTCCTCTTCTCCAGCGACGGGGATCACGAGGACAGCTGTGGGAGAAAGAAAAACAGACTCCGGAGTGCGCTATCCGTATATTTTTACGAAACGCAGCTGTGGACAAATCAAGCTTACTGGGGATGCACCAACTATCCCGAAAGATAGCCCGGTTTCTCGTGTTTTTTTTCTTATCCTTTTCCCTCGCCTTAATTACATTACCATACGTTTTATTTTTATGAATGAGAAAAAGTTAATTGGTTAACGTCACTAAAGTTGTTTGTTTCTTTAGTGACGTTAACAAATTGTTTTGTTAAATTAAAAATTACAATTTACTTTTTCATTAGTTTTTTTTATATATTTAATGTATTTATAAAATAAGATTTGTTAACATTTCTTTTAAAATAAGAATTAAAAGAACTGATCTTTCTTACGCAAGAACTATCCTGATTTTACAGTGGGGTTGCTCTTAAGTTTTTTTCTAATAAATGAGTTCAATGTAATTCCTCTTCTACTTATCCCTTTTTTTCGTAGCATTGAGATAAAATGCATATTAAAAATAATTAAATATTCATTTTTAATTGCAAAGCGCAGATATTCCTATACGTCTGATAATGTTTAACAATGCGGTATATTTTTAACATAGATCTTCCACTCTAATCAAATTCTGCTGCATTTAAAAAGACTTTAGTTACATATTCCCTCTATAAAAGTTTCATCATTCTTTCGTAGATGATAAGGCTACATTTTTTCGTAATTCTTTTATTAACCTATAAAGCTATAGCCATTCAAGACATAGTTACAGTATAGCTGCATTGCGATAACAGTTAAAGAAACCCCATTGACGCAGCGATTCCGGACTCCGTGACTCGTCTAAAAACGTTAACAAGCACAACCGGTACTTTCGATTATCTAAACGCGCCTGCCGCCAAGGCGCATCGGGCGCCGTCGTAGCCCCTTAAAACAAGCCGGCACGAACGCTATTTTCCCCATCACTATATTTACCCGCTCGCGTTGGAATTTCCGAGAACTTGGATAATCTTTAGCAGGCGCTTTCCGTCACCTCGCCCAACTCGTATTTATACACGGCCGGCGGGGCCTACGCGAGCCTCGAAAGCGCGATAGCGAGGAAAGTGCAGCGGCTCGAGTGTGTATTTCTAGAGCGGCGATAGCGCGCGGTGCATCGCCCCGTAACCTTGAACTGATGAGCGGAGGCACCGCGCGCGCCGGGGAAGAGAGCCGCGTGCACGCGCACGAGTTCCTCCTAAAAATTTATTCTCGGTGAGAGTTCGCTCTTCAGGTGCCCTTCTACGCCTCCCGGTCCTCTCTCCTTTTTTTTTCTTCCTTCGGAGCGCGAATTCCCGGCCTGTCGGTTTGTTCGGGGCGTTTTTCGCAGATGTCGCGGACGTCGCGTATCCGTGGGGACAGGAGCCAAGGGACGCGGAATTCCCGTCACGTCCGATGCAGGAAAGGACACGTGTGTATGCGCGAGCGGCCCACGTGTTTTCGGCAGCCGGCCCGGAGTGAATTTTCGGGAGATTGCTCGAAGGCTTGGATGAATATTACTTGAGAATATTTAAAATTATACAGATTGCAGGGAAAATTGTTTATTAGTCGATAAATAGAAAAGATACGATAGGAGATATTTGGTACCTTTAAATAATACTTATTTATTAATACATTCAACGGGCTAAAAGCTTTCTATAAGATGGAATAATCCAACAAAAACCAAGTGTACCATCCAAAGTTAAATTAGTGAAAATTTTATAGATGCACTACAAATTAGTGACAAAAGCTACACAAATTAATGATTAGTAGAGTTCGCTCATTAATTTTTTAGTTCATTTAGGGTCTTTTTATACTAATTCAACTCTAGAGAATAATTCGTAATAAAATTTAATTATTAAACTCAAATATATTGTAAATGGAGCACAACGTCTAGCTACAAGTTAAGGCAGATATTGGCACTGGAAATTTTTGTGGGAAATTTCGTAAATACATGACAGAAATTTCTTGTAAAAAGTACTATGATTTTCCCAAAAAATTACGAAGATAGTCCGCAAAAATGTACGGCATGGCAAACAAATTCACGTTTACGATCAAGATTTTAATTTTTGCAGAAAAGAAAAACTAACTTTTCGACTATAGGCAAGAGTTCGATTAATTTACCAATTCGAAGAAAATCATGCAGTTTTTATTTAAATAAAAAAGTAACTGTAGATCAATGATCGGATAGTTTAATTAGAGTACCAATTGTAATATCAGAATATTTGAAACATTTTCTGAGATATTTTGAAGAATAGGAAACATTTCTGCTATACTTGACAAGACTATTTAAACCTCACATATCAGAGCATACAAATACCATTGGAATGATCTAATCTAATTATTTAGCTATTACCGTCACTCACTTCGGTCTCATATACACATTCATCAGCCCTCCCGTCGTCATAAACACTCCCTCTCAACTCTTTCCCCCGCGTTCGCCGTTTCGTCTGGCGCATCGTCATTGCGAGCACGGACTCGCATTACCGCGTATTGATTATGCGCGCGTTACGAAAGTGGGGTCGAATAATAAGGCTAATGCCTCCCGGGCCCGGAGACGACGACGACGCCGTCGTCGGCGGAGGGTGCCGCCCTCAAGCGAACAAAGAACCGCCTCGCACCGAACTCCGAGAGACGTGACTTTGAAACAAGGTCGCGAGCCGCTCGCGCGTATCGACTGATCTTGAACCTCTGTCTCCGCTTTCTCACTTCTTTTTTTTCTCTTTTTGCTTTGTTTTACAGAAAAAACCGAACTATCGATATACCGATGGTTTCACTTTTTTTTTTTGCAGTACTCGATATCGGCGGAGCATTAATCATCGACGGGTAGGTTCATTAATAAGTTCGATGGGTATAGTATGCGCGAACCGAGACGGTCGTGTACGGGGAGATTAAAGTTTATCGCGCGAGATGCTACTGGCCTGTTCTCGAACGAGCTTCGAATTTTTTTTAGTCTGTGAATGATTGTTAAACGTTCAATTAATTTTATTTACGTGACGTTATCTAAATCGAGCATTGTTAATAGGGTGAGCATTTGTTGATGCATAGTAAGCTCAAATTGATAGTAATTTTTTTAGCTTAGTAAGAAAAATGCGAACTTTGATTTATATTAAATCTGAACAGCCTTGGCACTAGTATAGGTCAATTATAATTTAAATTTCTACAAGTTCATATAAAATTGAGAGTATTGATAATGATAAACTCTTTCTTTATTTCCTACAGACGTGTTGTTTATTTATAGCAGTACTTTTGTGTGAAAGTTATAAGCTTCAAAGACAAGTGGGGTATAAGCTGGTAAAGGGGAAGAAATTTAAACGCTTGAGAACTCTTCAAAGAAGCATTGTTATTTGAAGTCATTATACTTCAGTAAATCCGGCAAGAAAACTTTTTGAATTTAAGAAACAATTTCCTTTCAAGTATACAATAAACAATAATTAAAAGAGTACAAAATAACGACTCGTTGAACAAATGAATCACTTAAGTTCCCTTTAATTATCGCAGCATTTCAAAAATTTCAATAAATCCAGCTTCGTCGAGACAATCGTCATTTAATCGCTCGCTTGAACGAAATTCAATTGCCGATGTAGAAAGAGCGCGCAAAGAGGCGCGGAAAATCTCTTCGCTCGATGCGCGCACTTCATCTTCAAACTCGTTAAGCGTCATTTCGCTCCCCCCGCAGACGGGCAGTCACGCATGGCGAGGGAAAAAAAAGGGGGGTCTCGCGTCGCGACGACGACTACGACCTCGGGGATGATGCACCCGCGGGGGAGGGGCGAAGCGGGCGACGCGTATGCGTGTACGCGCGTCATTCAGAAATGCGCCGGGCCTCGTTAGCGCGCTCTCGTTTCGCTTCATCGCCCTCGCGCGCGCCGCAGACGTCGGGCGCGCGATGCTGACGGGCGACGTCGGCGGTTGACTTCGCTCCCGCCTCGCCTACCTTAATTGAGCTGAAAAATTATGGTCCATTTAGAGTGCGTCGGTGCACTTGTTACTTTCGTTCTCGCGAAGCTTTGCTGAATTGCAGGGGAAAGGAATAGTGCGTTTTTAAATGCTGTTATATAGCTTTTGATTGACGAAGAGAGCTTAATGAATATTTGAAGATTTTCGATTATCGTGCTATGCGTGCTTGTGCACAGTCATTACAGTTCCGATTCGAAAAGTGAATATTGCATTATCTATAATTCTGAGAAATTTCGTGTACAATTTAACTATAATTATCTTATCGACAGTCGTAATAGTCTCGACATTGTATGTATAATTTTCCTGGTTTATCTAGGGGTTATTGTCCAATAAACTTGTTAAACGAAAACGGTATGAAAGAAGATGGGAACGGAGGAATAAAAAAAAGACTAAAGTATTCAACGTAAAACTTATAATTTGTATTTCAATAACGATTCCAGTGAAGGAACATTGAAGCATCCATAAACTATTCTTTATCGACGACAAGAAGGTAATATTTACATTTTGAAAAAGGTAATATCTTGTTAGCGGCGCAAAAAAGGTGATAAGTTTGCGGCTTAACTAAGGTCTTTATCTAATTATAGTAAAATTTACACGTTATAAATCTCCCAGTTAGAGCAAGTTATCACCTTCCTTTAATACCAAACATAACTTCAATAACAAACGAAATGTAAAAAAAAACTAATTATCAATTTTCTCTTTAACCGATAACCAGATGACACATTTATAACTATGGATATCTTCTCATTAGCTTAATTTAAAAATATGCGGAGTTGACGGAAAAAATTAATACTGCAATATCCATTATACGGCCGTAAAACTCTCTGCAAAGTATACTCCGTGAAATACGCAAAACGTTGAAGTTTTAGGGCAACACGCGAAGGAGCAAGGTGCCGTGGACCTCGACGGGACGAGAAATTCGCGTGCCGCGCTACGTCGCCGGTGCAACTCATACCAAGAAGAGGGGAGGGAGAAGCCGTCACGGTGCCTCCCCGTGTGACACTCGCGTGCGCGCGGCGCATTTCGCCGGCACGGCCGAAAGGGTTTCCCGGCGCCCGCCGTCCAGGGTGGCGGCTTTTGAATGTCAATGTCTCTGTCTGGCGTCGCGACGCCGCCTCCTTTATTCGCCGGGGGTCTCGGCCAGACGCCAAGTGCACACACACCTTTCAAGGTGCTCGATATAGAACCGACGCGCCTTTACCTAACTGGCGTCTTCGCGACTCCGCAGAACAGACATTTCCTTGATTTTTAATTTAAAAACACGATTGTCGCTGCGAGTCAATTATTTAATCCCGAAACAAACATCATTTGAGTGCATGTGAGCCGCGGTATAGTTCTTTCTTTGGATACCAAGGTTTTTGCACTGTGCAACTTATTTATTGCTCGAGGTTTCATATTTTAGAGTTTTTGTTTGAACTTTGTTCAAGTGCAGGTAATAACTTCGCAAATAAATTTATTTCACGATCTCTCGTCCATTCCTTATTAGAAATTCGTATGCATTTCTCGGTAAGAAATACATAATAAAGGAACTCGCTCCAAAAGGGAAAAAAAATACTCATTCACCTCGTATACGGTAGGGGGAGAAAATTCGCGTTATATCATTCCCCGTTTAGTCCGTGCAGCAGGGGCAGAGGTTGCGTTTGCAGAAAAGAGCCCAGAGACAAAGGAAGTGCGTGTCATCGCGTGACGGGGGCGTAGACGGCGGGCCGCCCGTACAGCCGGAGGCTGTCGCGAAAATCGGTTTGGGAGCCAGGAGGTGATGGCGAATTCGGAGAGAGTAGCTCGCTCGCAGTGGCGAATGGGGGCGACGCGCCGAAAGCGAAAATCGAACGAAGCCCCGCTTGTGCGCGCACACACGCTCGCACACATAATTCGCGCAGCCGCGGGGCCGACGTAACTGGGGAAGTTGCGCCGTTCACGCACACATTGCACTGGAAATGTATATATTCTTCCTCGTATTACTTGAAATTCAAATGGGCAGGCTAAATTGAAATGTTGAAGCCGGTGACAGGGTCGGCTTTTTCGACATCTTTTCCGGAATCTTCATTTAATGATGTGACGATCAAGCGAATAAAATAAACTAAAAGAACTCGTAAAAGAACGTAGAACAAAGAACTATTTCATTTCTTTATAATTTTTTTTTCAATACAATTTTTTCGTTTGATCGTATTTGATGAAATGCCGCATAAAAATAGTACCGAGTTCTTTTTATTATCCATGTAAAAAAAATGTTCGTAAAAATTTTTCAAATAATTCTTCATGCAAAACAAAAGTGTCATAAAATTCTTTACCAAAAATTGTGTTGAATTTAAAACGAACAGTTCATCGTGAAGGTATAAACTCTCGCAATTTCCCGGGGAACTTCGTGAAACTTTCAAAATAGGCCAGACACCGAAGCGGCGTATCTAGTCGCAAGGAGCCACGACGCCGGTGCAAAAAAGAAACTCAAAATTTGCGGCGGAGGAAAAAGGGAAAAAGGAGGCGAGACGAGGGGAGGGTGGTCGCGGATGGCGCGCGTCGGAGGGCGCCGCGGAAAAAGCAGGGGACGAGCGCGAGAGGAGAGTTTGCCCCAGTACGTTGCACCCTCGAGGGTAGGCTTCGCCGCGCGCATGCCCTGCGCCTCTCGCTGTCCCGGCTGCACGCTCGCACCCTCTCTGTCTCTCTCTCGCCTTCTCCCTTTGAGCCGCCGCCTCCTCTCCGCGGCCTTCCTTCCTTCCTGTCTGCCACGCACACACGCGGATCGGCCCAATGACGCGGCGACGCCTGCACAGCCTTTCGCCGGATATTGATATTTTCGCGAAAAATGCGCGTCCGCTAGATCGCGCGTATACACGCTCGCGAGGGTCGAGACCGAAGGGGGCTTTCCTATATACCGCTCTCCGGCCAACGGTGCGTTGACATTGTTCTATAAATAAGACGGGAGAGGGATGAGCTGGGCGATGTGGAAAATTATTTACGGCGCTTAATTATTGATAAGCTCGGCTGAGAATCTATAGCTCTCGACAAGAGAATACGGTTGTCTTTTATGCGTTATATGTGCATTTATGGCGATGCGTATAATTTTCTGAATTAAATTTGTTTAATAAATAAGTAAAATAAATATATCAATGAATTATTACTGCTACTAAATTTTTATGTTATCACTATTATAAATTTAGAGATCAGTATAGATTGAAAGTGGCGTGATGAAGTTGGAACGAAGAAGAAATTAATCAACAACAGCAACGTGTTCTATTTTTGCAATGACTTTCTTAATAAACATTTAAAAAGATAAATTGGTTTACAAAGTTTCAACATTATGGTACGTTGTTAAACGTATCCTCTTTGACAGTAACTAGTCGAAGAGTTAGCCCTAGTTAGCCTCTTTTGTTTTTACGTTGAAAATTTTTTACTCGGTATAATTGTATATCGCTTTTTCGACGTCGCGTTTAATTAAAAAAATGGTTAATTTAAATTTAATCTCAATCACAAATGATTTTAATATTAGGAACTGTAAGTCTATTGTCAGCGCGGTATCCGTGCAATGGATGTCACTTTTGATAATTGACAATTGCACGACGAAATTATCTACTGATTTTTCCACCTTACAATCAAATCGAGAATAAGAAATCTCCCATTCAATTTGAATTGAATGCTCCCTTTTATAAATAGATCAAAAAACTTTTGAAAATTCATAATATATAAAATTCGCTCAATCTGTTTGATCATAAAATTTTATAACGCTGACATCGCCAGAAAAGAATACCGACCGAATAATTGAAAACAGTGAAAATTAAAGCACCGAGTTCCCGCGGCAAAAACCGAGACGCTTCGAGTGCCAGTGGGCGTCGGTCTTTCCCCCAGCCGGCTAACCGTCCAACACAGTGGCCCAATCGATCCTGCAAATTTTTCGCGGCGCTCCACTCGCGGAGAATAAAGAGAGCATCATCCCCGGCGCAACAAAGACGGGAGGCAGCGGCGCGTTCAACCGGCAGGGCCACCCCCGCCGGCCGGCGCGCCTCGCACATGCACACACACGGCCGGACTAATGAAAATTCTCCAACTCTCGCCGCCGCGCCGGGGAGCAAGTTCACGGTGCTGCTCGCGCAACCTTCGCTCCCCCCCACGCCACTCCGGCGCGCACACATCCGCGTAGCCTCCCTCCGGCGCGCGTATCCCGGTTACTCCCGTATTCCCGTTTTTCGCCCCTCCGGGGCTCGCTGCACCGCCGCCGTCGCATCGAGAGGGGTAGACCGGGTGCAGGGGTGTGTGTGCGCGCGCTCGGCGCCGGGCTCGAGACCGAATCAATACCGGCAGACATCCTAACTCAGTGGAGGTCAATGCCTCGTTCCCGCGGGCCCGACGACCTCAACCTCCTCCGTGTACCTTCCTACCCTAGAGTCTGCGTCGCTTCGTTCGCAGCGCCGCCGCCGCCGCTGCTGCGCCGCCCCCCGTCGCTCTTCTCTTCTTTCTCGTGCCCCCCCCCCTTT
The DNA here is from genome assembly GCA_035586675.1 of Eurytoma californica. NCBI lineage: Eukaryota > Metazoa > Arthropoda > Insecta > Hymenoptera > Eurytomidae > Eurytoma > Eurytoma californica. The sequence continues at coordinate 9,934,440 of JAXIUT010000021.1, read as the reverse complement.
CCTCCCGGACACCCGCGCTGTCGTTCGTGTGCTCGCGTGCGAGTGGCTGTGCGCCAGCCCAGAAGCCAGACGGCGCTACCGATGCACCCCGTACACCTTGCTACACAACCCTTCTTTTTTTACGAAACGCGTGGGCTCGGGTGAGATTGTGTGCGGTGGAACCCGGCGAAATACGCGCATTTGTTCGACAGTCGATTAGAGAGGTTTTTCATTCCGCGTAATCGCAAGTCACTTTTAAATACGTGACTTCACTAATTATTTAAGTGACTATCAGTGTCGATTTACAATTTCTTCATCGCAATAATAATCAACAAGATGAATATTGAAAATTATTATTTATATCGCGGATTTCACCCAATGAAAACTCATTTAAATTAAAACGCGATGAGGCCTTTATGCAGTGCGGAATATTGGCTAGTACTTTTAACGCCAGGTGGATACCAAGACTGCTATCTTTTCCACTAACGAGTCTGCTACCTCAGTTTTATATATGCTACATTTAGACCTAACTAGTAAGTGGTTAGGCACAGAAGAAAGTTGCTAGTGCTCTACCATTTACATGAATTTAACTTAGTGTAAAAAAAATTCATTATCGTAGAAAAAATTAAATTCTCGTAATCATTATAATCAAATGTCACTAATTAACACTAACTCTGTCGGTTCGTTCTCTTCTAACTAACTTTCTTCATATATTTATATTAATAGAAATGTAAACACAATAATATTGATTATGAAATATTGATTATTAACTTCCATGTTCAAAGATTTAGATACCGTAAAAGAAATAATCTTCAATTATAAGGAATAAGACAAACATTTCGTTTTGAATTTTTAAAAAATCTAATTTTTTTTTTACACGAGCGCGAGAGATTTTTTCCAGCAGTCTGAAGCGCGATTGATTTATTTCTGCGGCGCAGGAACGAACGAAATTGGATGAAAACTCCAAAATTAAATGGCATTACTGGAATATAATATGCATGAAGCCGAAGTGCGCACCGAATAAATTATACACAGCGTGATTTTTAGCGCATTTTATTTTCCCCCATCTCTCATTCCAACCGAACATTCGTCATCGTTAAAAAAAAAAAGACATTTAACGCAATCTCGAAATGTTTTAAACCACTTCCTCCGCAGTTCATCGCTAACCACGTCGAATCATCAAAAAAAAAAAAGCATCGCAGACAAGTTTCCCGCCTCGCCGGAAACCCCATTAATCTGGAAAGACGCTGAGCGCAAGGAAAGATAAAGGCGAGCGCGGAATCGAAGAAACTGCCGTCTGCAGCGGAGGCGGCGAGGCGAGCGGAGGGCCAGGCGATGGGGCGGCTAAAAAGGAAGCCGGGTATCGATTTCCGTTGGCGCGGGGACGCCCATGGCGAACCTCCGCGGCGGCGGCGGCACTGCAGGGTGAACGGTGCGCGCCGTGGGATGGTGCAGCGCGGAGCAGACGAGGGAGGGCAGCGCGCGCCCGAGCGGGCCAGACAGGAGGGAGGCACTAGGGCGAACTTTCGCTCTCTCGAACGCTCTCTGCCGCACTATGCCATATCGACGCCGACGCCGTCGACGCCACCCCCGCGGCCGCCCGGGTAGCGCCGCCACCGAAAATGCGGGCTTCGCTGCACGAGCGGGGAGGAGCTCGCCGTCGACGCCGTCGCGCGACGACTGCACGAGAAATTTTCGCGACGCTCGGGCTTTTCAACCTCCACCGGTCGATCGCTCCCTCGTACGGAATAAATTGCTGGATTTTATATCTTTCCGGGGAATTTCGGCAATTTTAATGCACGAACTTTGTATCATCAGTTTTTTCTTTTTTGTTAAATTGGTATTTCGTGTTACGATGAATTTTTGTAATATTTTTATCCGCAGAGTATCAAAACCTTGAAATCTAGCTTGGATTCAATAGAAATTTAATAAAAATTCTTTTACGGAGAAAAAAGTTCTACCATAAAAATTGCAATATAGTCTATTTTAAATTTTTCTGAAAGGAAAGTTTCTACTATTGTATTCTACTATTTGTTTCTTGTACAGAAGATTTTCAGCAAAATTGACATAAAACTAATTCATTCTGTTAAAACGTTAAAAAAAAATACTGCAATTTTTAGTACAATCTTTTTTTCCATGCAGTATTTGCTGATTGGAAAAGTACCCGCACTAAATTAGCTTTTACAATCTTTTTCTCCATGCAGTATTTACTAATTGGAAAAGTACCTGCACTAAATTCGCTTTTAGATTGTAATTCGCATAGAAACAAATTCAGGGTGCTTTCGACCCTGAAAGTCATCGGGCACCTCCGATTACCTTATTTTTCAGCTCGCAATTGGAATGATTACGAGGCGTGGAAATACCATTTGCGCTAATCCGTCTTTATCTAGCCGGCGAAGCCCTCGTGACTCTGCCTCCCGCGGAAAGGGGTGAAGTTAACGGGGGTATACGCCGTGATGGGGCGGCCCGAAATGTGCTGGCTCTCGAAACGGGGCCAACGACACTGCGCCCGTTGTTTCGCCTCCCCTCGCCCGCTGCGCTTCCTTTGTCTTTGTGCCTCGTCGTCTGGCGGCGGGCGGCGGCGGCCATCGCGCAAAGTTTCGAGGGAGACGCGCGCCGGGTTTCCGGGCCGGGCGGATTTCCCTCCCTCCGGCTATTTCGCGAGGATTGGCATGCGATCGCCGGAGTGTCTGCGCCCGCCCGAGTGTTTGGAGAGGAAACAGTAGCCATGGATTGGCGAAAGTTGAGGGGTATGAAAACACGACTCCCAGACACTGGAGAAACTTGTCTCTTCTAACCGTCTTTTCGCCACTGCCGCTTTGTCATTTTGTACTATAAAAGGGATTTCACGTTTTTTTTATTTATTTTTAGTAAATTTTTTTCATTCGCCAGAAATAATACACTCGTTAAATTTCTTAATTAGTAAATATAAAGTATCTTCAATGCCTCGGTGCAGTAGGATTAAAAAGAAGCGTTTTGAAATGAAAGAGAAGGTAAAAAATTTCACAGTGTCGCGCCGTAAAAAAATGAAAGAAAACGTGACAAAGCAGTAGGGGGAGTAGAAAGAAAAGAATATACGAGGGAAGCATGGTGTATGAAGGACTTCTGTCTAGACAGGTCGTAGAGTAAGCAGTGACCATGAATTCAGTTCCTGCTTTAAAAAAGTGTACCGTAGAATTGTTATAGATGAATGGAGCACACCTCTACACAAAAGACTCAAAAATAGATTCCTGTATAGATAATCACTTTTCTTCATTTTTATTACGATTTTATTTAAATTGAAATAATTGATTTTATTTTAATTTACATAACTGATAATTGATCTTTTAACAAAGAACATTTTTCGTCAGTACAGTAGACGGGTCAAAAGGCGACGAGGCGTACGCTTTTACGGGAGTACGGAAGCAGCGCGAGATATCGATCCCGCGGTGTAGTCGTGCAGGCTCGATTACACTCACGCGGGGCTTAGCGAACCGCACGTACACGCGATGCACACCTAGCCGTTCGGACTATGCAGTCAGGAGGTCATTAAGCCGCGCGCAAACTTTGGCCCCTTGTTTCTAGCGTCACCGAGACCATGAAGGCTGATGCCATACATCCACAGATGTTATAACTAACCACATTTTCGTCTTAGATTAACCGACTTTCCACGGTTTATAGTTTAACTACAAAATAAAATCATATTTTTAAGCATAACGAATCTACCGTGACGTCGCAGTCTCGCAAGAGAAACTAAAATACCGCTTTGATTCGCTC
>JAXIUT010000021.1:9893524-9921075 GCA_035586675.1 Eurytoma californica | reverse complement strand
ATAAAACTGAGACAGTAAACTCGTTATCGAGACAGATATACAAGATTCCACCTAGTGACAAATTCAAGAGATAATATTAAGTGTTGTGCCTTAATTGTATCCAGATCCAAGCCGAATTTAATTTAAATGAGTACCTATCCTACATAATCGAGTGGATTTACTCGACGTAAGTAACTAAAACGTTTGGTGGATTCGATATCAATTATTTTCAGTTTCATCATAATAATATTCAGGTTGATTAGGATATTGTTAATTATTAATTACTTCAAACTATTTTCGAAATTCATTAACAAATTACAGTATAATCTATATACATTTTAGGGATATCGAGCAAACTTAAAAATACCATAAAGATCTATTATTTCGCCTAAGAAATTATAAATATGATTACTAAATGTATTTTTATTATACGTAAGGAATAAACATTCTCTGTAAATGGGGGTAAAGGGTACCGTTGTTGACCCCCCTTTTTCATAACTTAGTAAGGTCACTATCATATCTAGGTTATGGTTAGGGTCAATCACTATGTTGCGTCGTCTGCTTAAAAGGTCAATCACTGTACCCTTTACTCCCTTTTTTTTATTTAAGAAAAAAAAACAATTTTCCTTATGTCCGTCATTTTGTATTTCGAGTCTCCAGGCAGTGGCTTGTTCTTTCCCGCAATATGGGCGCGCATCGCTCTCCACGTGTAGGTAAAGCCGCGCAAGAGGAAGGCGCTTGCGTCCTTGAGGCCGAGGCTGCTGGCCCTGGAGCGCCGCGTTGAACTTGAACCAGTCGCCTTGTTTTGACGGGCACGAGCGAGAGATCGGTTAGGTTTACTCAGGGGGATACCGGTGCTTCGTTTTAATGTTGGAAATAAATCGTGACGCGCGCTGCTTTAAAGATGAAATATTTGGACGCAACGGTGCTACTGCACTTTGTTATTGCAAGCGAGACTTTCACTTTCTCTCGATTAGGCAGTTTTTACGCTTGCTTATTTTTAGCTTCATTTCACTTCCATAAAAACGCAGTTCCCCCCGATGAAACGACGGAACAGATTGTAACGGCAGTAGGAATAAATTACAAAAATAAATATAGATTTCAATTTAAATAACGCTCGCGATAACAATGATGTGCCAGTTTTTAAATGCAACACTTTTCGGCTGACGTACCTCATTTACATTTTATTCAAAGCACGTTTTTCAATCAACGCGAGTAAAGCACCTACGAACGCAACTGAAATGTACTCGATGAATTTTTAAGCGAGCACTTTGTCAACACCAGTAGCATTCGTCAGCGCAAAGTTGCAAGGTAGCAAGCGGCGCGGAAGACGACGTCGCCTTTTATCGTTTCGTTATTTTCGGTTCATCGACGTTCGAGTGGAAACGAGCGAGCGTACGGATTCCCATAGGGCGGCGGCGAGTTGGTCCCTCGCGAGGGAGAGGGAGAGGAGGTGCCACGCCGATGACGAGGACGACCACCTCGGAGAGAAGTGTAAGCCGACTCCGTTCACGCTGCGGCCGTGCTCGCGGGCTCCTGCCGCGCACGTCTACATTACGCCTCGCTCCTCTTCACTTTCAACGCTCGCCGCGGCGCTCCTTCATAATATAATGGGAAGACGCGCTCCTCTCCGCCTCCGTCTCCCGCGAGCGCGCACCTCGCAATAGCTCCTTTTTTTTCCCTCTTCCGCGCGAGGCTGCAGGCGAGTTGGTTATACCCACTATTCGGCGTGCGCTTCTTCCTCTCCGTTTCGCTCCCCGCCTTTCTCGTCTTGAATCCTTTCATGTTTTCACGACGCGTCGCAAGTGACGCTTAATGGCGAGCGGACTCGGGAGCGAACGTGGGGTAACGCAAGGTATTTCTTGACGATTGACACTAAGTGTAGGAATTTTTAATGTTTAGCTGGAGAATTAGTATAGCATTTCTTGGCATTGTTTTTGTATAGACTTGTCTTAAAAGAGACGAAAGTAGAAGTGAAGAATAATTGGTCAGGTGCATATAAAGCGTTTTTTTTTAAATTCATTCTCTAATTGTAGATAATCAAGAATGTCAAGAAAAAACAGTTTAGCATCTCCTGATCTTTTTATTTATGGTGTATTAAATAATGCGTCTATCCTTCCATATCGTGCGCACGAAAAAAGGCCGACGATAATTCTTTCCTCTCCTGCACGCCGGATGCGATACGATCTACCTACACACGCTGTTTTCCATCTCCGTTCGTATTATCTAACTGACGCGTGCTGCATGATGTAGACGAGTCCCCCGACCCTAACCTAATACAACGCGCGATGCACTTCGACAGAGAACGAGACGGAGGGACTGCAGGAGCCCGGACTCGTCGCTTATCTACAGACCGGTTTCTGCGATGAGATACTCGAGCGCGCCTGTTTAGATCTAAATATGCCTTCGAGCGCGCGTAAGCGATGATGTTACAATACTGCGACTCCTCGATGTTCTCTCTGACTTTTGTGATCGAGCCTAGTCGCTTGCTGCTTTTTCTACATGAATTCTCACAATTGCATCACTGATAACTAAGATTTCAAATAAGCTCAAATAAGAATGAGATTATCACTTGTACATAAACTTATTTAATCTTAAGGTATATTATCTACGTAATTATAAACATTAGAAATAGTATAGTTATACTAAATTTTACAAATAATCTAGAAAAATGTATATGATGTGTTTCCTATATCTATCCGTGATTACTATCCTTTGATCTTCATTACCATTAAAGGCTGCAACTTTATCCTACACTAATTCATTGATAAATTATCAATTTTCCTTGAAATGTTCATGATTCATATGGTTTGTACTAATAGATTTTATAACGATTCTCTAATCCCGTAATACAAATGAACTTTTGTTGAAGCTTGTGCATTCCTCTATATTAGGAGTCTACTCCGATAATTACACGTATATCACTTTCCCAGGGCATTTCACATGAGCCACAAAGTACGTCGAAGTCATTCAATCAATTTAATCACTATCAGCATCACAATGTGAGCTATCAACGACAAATAAAGGGCAGCGATCATTCAAGCTTTAGCTCTGGGAAACCAAAGGGTCGTGCGTCAGATATAATGCGAGGCGGGCTTCGTCACCGGCATTTCTCAAAATTTTCTGGCTCCCCCGGCCCTCAGCTCCCTCGCCCACATGGATAGGCGACAAAAGTCAAGCTAAGGGCGCGCCGTAGAGAAGATGACTCGGCCTACATATCGATTCAGTAGCTCCGGGATACACACGCTCCTCTTCTCGATATTAATGGAATACGGGAACTCTGGTTTCTCTCTTTCTACGCCTTAGCCAAGATTAGGGCAGGCGAGGGTTGCGCCGCTCTATGTCTCTCTTCTTTCTCTTTCGCTACTGCGCGCTCTCTTCCCATTCCCCCCCGAATAAAGAGAATTTGTGTGCGCCCGTGAGCGTGTGAGAGGCCTTGACCTCCGTTCAACTCGACCTAGAACACCCGTTTCGAATCTAATACGCAGCGCGGGGGCAGGGGGAGACTTGTGTAAGGGGGGACTACGCAGTCTCGCCGGGTCTCCTATTGCGTGCCATTACTACTAGGCATAGGGATAGAAAATAGACGCACCCCCCCGCTTTTGGACTTGGGCGCCTGTTTTCTAGTCGCGTGTGTCTCGGTATACAAACTTGACTTGTATGGGCACAAACAAGATGGGCTAATTTTAACTTGAGATCCTTAGGTATTTTTGGCAGAGATCCTTATATGTATGTTTTGCTGCTTGTGTATTATGAAAGGAGCCCTCTTTTGTCATTACGGATTCAAATGTGAAAATAGTTTCTAAGGGTTCCTTTTGGAAAGTAATGTAAGAAGTCTATTTTTAATTTGTTAGTGGTATATCGTGTATAAGTCAACTATTATCGCTATTATCGTGGATGATTCTACTACTATCGAACCGAAGGTACAAACTAAGAAATTTTTATAAATTTATTAAAGTTTTTTTCATTATCATCATTGAAATACTAAAATTTGACTTCTCAACGAAGCTTTCGAAACGTGAAGATAAATCGGCATCGATAAAAAGCTAAAATTACCCCGCCACCGTTAAAATGAGAAATTTGATCCAATCGTGAATCTTTTCAAGAAACATCGGCAACGAGACCTTATAAATCGATGACTCGCTCGTATAGCGAACACGAGGTTAGCGGGCACTCGGTGTCGCCGGTCAGGCGCGCGATCGGCGCGAATTATCGGCGGCAGTCCGCGGCGCGCGTCAATCGCTGCAGCTCTCCGGTGCAGCGGTCATTGTGTGCGGCGCGCATTGGCCGGGAGGCGGATGGATGTGACCGCGGGAGCGAGCGAGAGAGGGAGAGAGAGAGAGAGAGAGAAAGACAGAGGCGGGACATGCGGGGGCTGATCGATAAAGGCGGCGCGCGAGCGCACGCACACACTCGAGCGGGTTCACGGGCCTCGTTCAAGGACAAGGCCACGTGATAGCGCGCAACCGCGACTGCGCACTACCTACCCCCTTGGGCCGCCGAGTGCTCCAGGGCTGGCCGATCCGATGACCGTACCCCGTGCAGCGATCCAGCGCTCCTCTGCAGTTTCGATTCTTCGCTTGGATACCTAATTTTTAGGATCGCTGCTGCTTACATTAGCAATTTTAAAGATAAAGTTGCTTTGAAGCCACGTTGAAAGCGATGCGGCGGGTGAGTGGACAATGTCGAGCGCAAAAAAATAACGCAGTGCGATCGTTAAAAAGTTCAGGGAGAAAGGCCGTGACGTTCTATTTTCGCGAGAAAAGTCCCTTTCTGGTCGATGCGGCGAAGAACGAAGTCGAGAGTCGGAGGGTCGAATGAACAGCTTTACAGTAGGAAGACGTAAATGGATGTTAGAACGTATTATCCTTAAAGTTCGAGATATTTTATCCAGGGCTTTCAGGAGAGTTATATGGAAATGCATTTCTCTAAATCAAAATGGTGAGCAGAAAAATAAAACAAATTTTAAATATTTCACGAGGAAATGCATTTGACGTTTATTTAAAGCTGTAAAGTGCAAATTTGTCACTTCTCTTATTTCGTAGTAACCTTTGATTAGAAATTATTGAAACCATTTTTTCAATGGTTCATTTATAACCATTGTATATCACATCAATAATAATTTTATATTATTTCAGATATGATTGTGGACTCGTATGTTACGATCTCATCAGAGTCGGACTTAAATAATGTGGATCAGGCGATTGAGGAAAGTATAGGGTTATAATTAGTTAAATTTTAAAGCACCAGTAAATAATATTATCTGAGTTGCAGACGTCTAAACCTGGCTCAACACCCAAGTCCTGAGGTAACATATTTGTAAAGCTGATATAACAGCCTGAATGAATATTTTTTGATAAAAAAATTGATTTATTATTCTTTATGCCAAAGAAATTTTAGTTGTTTAGAAATTATTTTCATTTGCAGTAATATAAAAATATTCGTTTTACGATATCAGAATTCAAACGCGAGTCGAAAAGAAGCGAGGACTGTTGCCCAAAATCTTTAAAACAAAGATAAAAAAGTCTGGGTTCGATTGATTACAATTTATTATTATAAAGCTCACTTTTAGTAACAATTTTTGATATAAAAATTACGATTTTACAATTTTTAATGATTTTTTATAAATAAGATTATAATTGATTACAATTTTATAAACGTATTTATTTTATTTATTTAATCAACATTAAAAGGCTTTAAATCCTTTAAACCTTTACCAATACAAATTTATTAAGAAGTGATTATAAGTCACGTATTTCAAAAGGCTTTTTAATTACACCTCGAATTAACAATTTCTCAGTTTACACGTTTATTAATATTTTTTATTACTTTTATTAGGTAAAAATAATAAATAACTGCTATTTTAATTATCATGCATAAAGTGCGTCGTACAAAAAGTATAAAATTTATTGAAGGAGGAAACGCCCTCTGAAATCAGATCGAAAGCGACACGCGCACCGGCTGACGAAAGCGCACAGAGTGCAGCCGAGCAGTGCGTACGGGTGACGCATCGGGCAGAGCAGTTGCATGTGCAATGCGGGTAGGAAATTAGAGCCGCGAGGCCCGAGTTTAATTTTTATCAGAAGCACGCGAGGGTGTCCGTATAAAAAAACAAAGCTCACCGTTTTGCCACTAAAGCGAGATACGCTGACAGGTTTTAAGTGACTCCTCGGAATATCATGTTTTATGGGACATCCTCACCGGCGGACTGATATGCCGCTGGAATTAAAGAAAAATATTTTTTTTTTCTTGCGTTTAAACTAATCTAAAGTATTTTCTACCGTTTACATTTTAAAATCGCTTTTTATCTGTCACAGATAAAAGAAAAACCACGCGAGCGCTCGGCTGCAGAGTGGGAATGTTTCGTTGCCAAGGCTGACGGGCCCGGAGATTTCCGCTGTCAGGACGCGAGCGATCCGTCAGAGACTTTATTTTATTGCCAGATCTAATCCCGTCACCTTGAAAAACAACGGAAAACGCCCCGGCGCTCGAAATGAGCACGCACATGGCGCACGCTGGGGAGTTCGGAATAAAGCGAAGCGTGTCGCTGCATATGCACCTTTGCGACGCGGTGACTGGGCGAAAGTATCGACAAATCGATACAGAAGAAGAATTCTTTAATCTAATTATACGAAATTTAAAGGGATTATTTTTTTGTGACTAATTGACGTACATATTTTTATTATTATATTTATTATAAAATTAATTGGTCTGAAATTCCATACAATTATACAATTTTTATACAATTTTAAATTATTTTATTTTCAAGATTAGCTTAATTATTGTCATAATTGTCAAATATTTATTTTATTTTCGTGTTTATCTATTATGAAATTAAGAGCATTCCGAATTCTTAAACGGCTTCTTAGAAACAAATTATACAAATGCAGTTTTATTATCGTGTTTGCAAAGAAAAATTTTTTGTATAAGAACCTTCGAAAAAAGTCTGACATCATCGTAGAGAAACAAGAACATCGTGCAAGCGTAATGTACCGTTCGCGGAAAGTATCGCAAGAAAAAGAGGGAATAGCCCCGAGACGCCACGCTTTGGACCCTCGTCGAGGTAAGTCACGCACACCGTAGTTCTTCCCCATTTACGTTATTACGAGTTTTGCACATGTGACTGCGGTTCCGCGTCACCTTACTCCCGAGCGTCGAGGCACCTATATTCGCACTCCACGGCTAACACCTCATGACGCTGCGCTACTTGAAGAGGGAAGACGGCGAGGTCTGCTCGTCATGGAATTACGGTTACGACCCGCAGCAAAGGGTGGAATTATTTCCAGACGTTGCTTATCGCGCCGGATAATGGACTGACGGGTCAACGCGCGCGCGCGAACTTGAATTGCCATTTTTTAACGAGGCGCCCTATGCGCGTGCGGTCCGCGCGCCATCCATCAAAATACCTCACGATGATTAATCGAGCGGCGAAGCGCCATTTCATTTGGTGGGGATTTTAAGCGCAAGCGATAATGTAATCATAACAGTCTTTAGCGACGCGTTAGGCTCAGCTTCTATCTAATTTATCGATTAGCTACTTTTTCTGTGAATCGCTGGGAATAAATGAGTTCGATATCGATTTTTTTTAAATATAAGCATTTTTTTTCATTGACGTGTACGAACGAACGTCTGTAAAAATCCGATTTATAATCCATGTTTTATTAAACTTAATCAATTTTTTTCAAGATTTGATTTTTAATGAAATTCTTACATTAAAGATATGAGTGAACACTTTCCAATAATAATTAGAAAATTTCATTAATCCGCTTCCACATTTTATGCACTTACATGTTTACAAGAATACTGGCACAAATTTCTAAATCGGCTAGTTATATATATTTGCGATTTCGAGCGGCGAATGATTTCTCTCATAAGTTTTACTCACGACTAAACCGTTCGCCTACTCTCACTTTCGCATGCGAGAAAACCTCGGTGGTCGTTTTGCTGCACGAGCGCGCCGATTTTCCATTTTCAACTTTGAATCGACATTTTTTTTTTATTTCGAATTCGACTCGGTCGTCATATGAGTCTGAATGTTTTTAAAGCGCCTACGTACAATCGCAGCTCGGGCTTGCGTAAGTACTGCTTTACGATATTTAGATTTTGAATTGTTCGTATGAATAGAGGCAATCATTTTTCAGCGTTTACCGTCCAGAAAAAAGCCTGTTCGTAATTTTCCACTGAATTTATGTATCTTTCAAAATGGAAATTTGTAATTAAAAAAAAATTATTTATTTAATTTTATTTTTATTTTATGCATTAGTATTTCGGACATTCATTTATTATAGTTAAAAAAATAAGCCCTAAAATGATTTACAGCAACAAAAATAGTGCATTAACACGATAGCCTTTTCAAAAATGTAATACAAAATTGAAAAAACAAATTTACACAGAAGTGCGGAAATTCTATTTTTTGAGAAGATGAATCCATCACCTTGACCTCACCAATAACCTACTGCAACGAAGTGAGGCTGCGAGCGAGCCGCCGACAACGATCGAGGAGAAAAAGAATAAACAGGGAAGCAAAGAAGTCAAAAGGAAGTCAAAGGAGGAGTTCCGAGGACTCCGGGATTTTTTTTTCTTCGCGTTCAGCCGAGTTTCGAGGCTCGTCGGGGGAAGCAAGGAGCGTAGCGCCGGCATCACGCACACACTTTAAGTATCGGCCGCAGTCGAACTTGTGCGGAGAGAAAATAGGGGAGACCCTCCCGGCCGCGAACCCCGTCGTTTTAGCCACTGGGTGACTTTTTTCCGTGCCACGAAAGACTTTGCTCCTTCGGCCGTAGATGATGACAGAAACGCGAATTGTTCGCTCATAAAGGTGCCTATACTCTTTTGTGGCACCGGCGACCGTCCGCAGAGATAATGGACTGCACGTATCCTTCGCGACAAAGGTACTTTCGTAAAAATTTATTATTTCACTGTATGTAAGAAGTTAATGGTTGTTGCTTGAGTGACTCTTAGAGCAAACATTAGTTTTAAATTAATTTGACCTTTAAATCAATGAAATTTAAATTAATTACAAGATACATACATGAAATCAACAATTACTCATTTAGAAAAGAAAAGCCACCGAAGTTCGAAATAAAAAAAAGTTTCGAAATAGCCATATCGCACGAGGCGCGATAAAAACAGAAGCGTTATATCCGTATCGAAGCCACATTAAAATCAATCATCGGCAGTCCGATTAATCGAGCGCTCGAGCGATTTCGCGCCGGTGACCTCCGGCGAAAAAATCGAGCGCCGAAATTGACAAACGCGCCGCCTCGCCGGAAAAAAGCTCCTCCCGCGCGCGCGCACCGACGGAAGGAGAGAGAGATAAGGGATTATACCCGTCTGCAGCGCACACGCTTGCAGGCTGGAGTCGCACACGCACACACACCCGCGCGCGCGCGCCGGTGCCACGGCCGGCGTTTCAAGTGCACGGCTGCTGCCGCGGGGAGGCCTACACACCGAGAGGGGGGGGCTTTCGGAGTCGGCGTATAATACGCGCGACAACGTGTGTGCAGCGGCGCGGCCGTGGTAGAGGGAGAGGCGCGGCGCGCGACTGCGCGCTAGACACCGCCGGGAGACGAGCGAGCGAGAGCCGCGCGCGCGTGTTTTCGGCGAGAGCGAAAGCCCGCAAAGAGCCGTCGGCCGCGCGAGGCGATCCATCGGCGGCCGCACGCCCGACTCTACACTCGCCACCGGCACGCCGCCGCCGCCGCCCCCTATCGTTCTCTTATAGTTTAAACAAAATCTTTTCTTTCTCGTACAGTTCGACCGAGCGGCGTTCTCTCGGTCGTCTCGGCCGTCGCGTACGGTTGTAGGTATATACTTTTGCTTTCGAACGTGCCGCGTGCGCTCCGAGCCGGCGGTGAAGGAGCCGCCGAAGCCTACAAGTGATACAACTCGACGTGGGAGGTTTTCCACGCGAAAGCGCGAGTTTCACCGAGGTTCGAGTGAAAACAAGTGAAAGAAGTCCGGCGTACTGCAAGTGTCTTTTCATCAAAGCGTCGATATTCTTGTATAGCTCGTAAGCCTGTGTAATATAAGATACACGCATATATATATTCGTAAACATTATATATTTTATGCATAGAGGATTTTAAAGTTTACAAAATTACAATATACACGTAAAAAAAGTACAATATATATATATATTTTAAAGAAGCATATAGCCGATAAGGAAAGCACGACATATATATTTGCCTATCTAAGAATATTTATATACGTGAATGGTGTTTACCTATATATTTATTTATCGATATACAACCTCACAAGTATAGACGAAGATATTTATCTACTTTGTATACAATCAGAATACAAGGAAAAGGGCAGTAACGAAAGATACAAAAAATTATCAACGATGCCAGACAAAGTTTTAAGAAAATAAGGGCAATCGCAATTTCGAATCTTGGTGACAAAGTGCTATAAAACAGTGACAGTTGATCATCCCATCCCCTGCAAGTGCTAGTAAACTCGAGAGTACAGTGACAGTTGAATGTTGTCCAGTGCAGCGTCGGGCAAAGTGATAACACGTGGCCCGCTCGGTTTAGTGCTCGAACCCACAGGCGCATTTGTATCCACCGTCTAAGTGTGACGTTCGTACCGTGGTCATCCTGCGCGCAGGAAAACAAGGGACTGCCGCGAGTGAATGAGTGAGTGCGGGCGAAGGATGCACGCGGCGACAAGCGCAGCTCTCGCCCCCGGCTCCCGGCTCTGACGGCTCGACAGCCCGCAGCCACTGATCGCCCGGCGCACGGCCCGGAAGGTAAGCCCCGCGGCCCCGTCGACGCACCCGCCGGCAAGATTCAGAGTCCGAGCCCAGCGGTGCCCGCCGCGAGCGGGTCCAAGCCGGCCAAGGTGGCTCACCCGGTGCGCGACCGCGCGGCCGAGCTGCAGGCCGAGGTGCGCAGCGCTATACGCGTGCTGCACGGCTGGTGCCCCCGGCCACCCCAGCAGCCGCAGCCGCAGCAGCAGCAGCAGCAACAGCAGCAGCAGCAGCCGCCGCAGCAGCAGCAGCAACAGCAACAGCAACAACCGGGTAGGGGTGAGACGGTGCTGATGCCGCCGCAGACGCAGATGCGGGGCCAGCACCGCGGCCAGGGTCAGGGTCAGAGTCAGGGTCAGCAGCAGGGGCCGACGGCTACACCCACGGCGCCGCCCTCCGTCGTCGTCAGCTCGACGTCCAGCAGCATGAGACCCCCTCCACCCCCGCCGCCGCCGAGGGCGCGCAACACCGAGGGAAAGGGACACCACGAGGAACCGACCAGCTCCATTCCGGATTTAGGTAGCTTATTTATTTCTGCACTGTTTGTTATTCTATTAATTTAAAAATATTTTTAATCGTTTATTTATTTTATTCGCTGCTGATAACATCGTTTGTATCAGCGAGGGAGATATTTTAAATCGAGTTAATTGATAAACGATTATTTTTGATAAATTATACAGTGTACTTGTGGATATGAACAGCCGGAGCGATTATGTTGTAAAAAAATGGGAAAGGTCAGCTTAAGCAAATGAAGTTATTAAAATTTTCATTTTAAATTCTTGCAATGAAGTTCAAGGTAAAAGGTGGTAATCATCTAATCTTCTTTCATACGACGTGTCATTCATTGAAAACATTGAATTTTCATAGACTCGATTTACGTATAATGGTTCGTTAAAAGTTTTTAAGGATTTTCTGTTACCAACACTAAATTTTATCTTAACTAGCATTCATGATACGCTGAACACGGTTGTACCCTTTTATAATTTTAATTTTCTAATAGCTATTTGTATTTATTAAAGTAAAATTAATTAACTTCCAATACAGTACTGGGTGTATGGGCATGCTTTAATTATAAATTAATGGAATTAATAAATCAATTGTTTAATTAATTACGTCGCCGACAGTCAAATATTATTTTTACAAATCAGCAAATAAAATAAAAAATGAAGGACACTAAGCCGTGTGTATAATACATTATTAATACGTATAAGTCGTTTGATTAAAAAATTAATGTATTTAATTTTTACGTTGATAAAAATTGATGAAACATTTTAATTTAATTATATCAAATGAATCGCCTTTCAACAAAATATATAACTAAAATGCAATAACATTCTTTCACAAGAATAACTTCGAGAAGTATGCATTTCCTGAAAATCCCCTCGAAAAGTCGATGCAATTTTTCCGCGCTGCCGGCTCAATATACCTCCAACCCTGAAACTCGTTCGATTCTCTTGTCAACAATTGATAGGCTCAAGGCCGCGAAGATCCGCGCCTCGGCTATCCCGCTCGTTGCTCAACGAAGCCAGAGAGAAGAAATTCATATCGGTGCGCGCTCGAAACTGCAAAGGATAAAAAAAAAAGAACAAGCGGCCGAAGGAAGGATAATAAATCGAGTTATCTGTTGCGGGGCCGGGCGCGAGGCGCTCGCGCGCCCGTCAATAGATCGGTGACTCTGACATTGCCAAGCGCCCACGTCGTTTTAGCACGCAGTAATATGGAGTGTATGTTCGCGCGTTTTCTCTCTCTCGCTCGCCGTCTCGCCGAGGTCATCGCATGTATAGGTGGGGTATCGCTCGGAAATTTCGCACCTCGCATTAGGACCGATTACGCAAGGCAGATTCGCTCCTTTCCTATCTCGCTCGTTTGCGCGCGGCGCGCCTCTTTATGGCGACGGAGCAAATTGCGACGATGGGGATCTTCGACAAAAAGATATAATTGGCCATTTTTTTTTTATTGTCCGCCTACTGCTGTCTCTTTTCGCTTAACCTTTTTAAATGACACTCACATTTGGGCACGTGCTTTTCCTTAAATGGATTAATTAATTTATACCCGGACATAATTTCCGATCGTATAGAGTGCCCATTCAAAATCTATTTCAAAATCTGTTTACAGGACTTTGAGGAAAATTGAATTATCAATTATATAATGCTTTATAATTTATCGTAAGAACAATAGCTTCGTCAAATAATTCAGTTATATTTATAATTTATACTATATTTACGAGAACTAAGAATTTTTTATCTGTAATTAATGCATACCAACCCTGAATTGAAAAGTACAACTATTTCCAAAGACTTAACTCGCGCAAAGACAACAAGACTCTAGTGCGCCCTAACCCAGTTGATCGCGGAGAAAGGGAATTTCTTCTCGACGACTCAGGATTTGCGGCGGTGTTCGCGCGTTATCGCCGGCGCGCTTATACCCGTGACCGTGTGCGATAATACGATAATGCGGCGAAGGTCGTGGCGCCGCGCGCTTATTTGCTCGCCGATAAAGCCGCGATTGATTGTCGCGCTCACGGGGAGTTTCGGCGAAGCATTGTGCTGTCGATCGATCGGCGGATTGTATTCCGAAGTGGCGCGCGCGCGCGGCCACTTAATCCGGGCTCGTAATTTTTTAATCGCCGCCAGGATGAGCGGCTCCCGGGTAAAAATACTTCAAGAGCACCGAGCAAAAGTAGAAGGCAATTATAAATAAAAATGCCTTTCTTTATAGTTTGGTATACACCGGCGAAGTTGACTTCTCGCTACTGCCGCGGAACGAGACGCTGCTTGCCCTGAAATTTAATATTCTCAATAAAAATTGCCAATTTGAATCGTTGATGTAATTCGTTAGTCGACGGATTATTAATGGGTTCTCGAACGAGGAAAGTTTGGGACGTGAAACTGACTGTATTCCATCTACACGGAAATTATTTTCATTATCCTATTAAATTTTCATTACAACTAGATACACGCACTGCCATGGTAATTTATTCCGCAAAATTACAAATTCTACAATTTTGTACGTACAGTTCATTAAACATTTTAATAGCGGCTTTAATCGCGAGCTCGTTAGCGTATTGATTAAAGATCGAATTTGCGGGCCGCGCAACCAACACCGCGGGCGGCTTCGCGTTAATCTTCAAAATGTATCCATCAAAAATTTCCGTCGCACCTGCCGAGGATCTCAGTCACCCAAAATAAGCGAGGCCCCCTCAACCCCCCATTATCGCCTCCTTTAGCGGCGACGTCGAAGGAAAACACACACACACACACAGTCTCGCGGCGCGTACCGGAAGCGTTCGGCGCATCAATTCGCGCAAGGACGCGGCAGACGCATGCTCACCCACGTGGCCCGAGCGCCGGCGAAGGAATTCACGGGCACCGGTGTACTCCCGCTATCGGACAGCGCGACACACACACACACACACTAGCGAGGCTCTCTCCCACACCGCGAGCGGTGCGCGACCTCGAAAACATGCGCGCGCTCGTATTATACGTGGCACCTGCTTTTCCCGATAGTTTTCGGAATCCTTCACGGTCAGGGTCGCGCCTGGCGTCATTGCCGCGCGCGCGCTCTTTATATTTAGCAGCGGAGCGAGCGCGAGCAGCGGGGCGTGAGCGAGCGAGAGCGCGACAAAACCCGGCGACGATGCCTATCGCTGCGGACGCCCTGCTCGTCGCCTCGGCACGTCTTGGGTCACTACGTGAGGGCTCGACCTTTGCACGGGGGGGTAGTCCATTTTTTCTCGACTGCCGGTTAACCTTTGTTCGTAGCTATTGATTATAAACTTTTTTTTAAGCGGGAATGCGGAGGGAACTTAATTTAATTTTGTTTTATGAGTTCGAGTGGCGAAATTACTATTAAGTAGGTTCTACTCGTTGATTAAAAATGTTGCAATAACAACTTATAATTTTACTTGTTAGATAAGTAATCGTGTGTTAATTCAGTTGGAGTAACGCGCGTACTTGTTATTTATACTGTTATGAATATCTATTATTGATTATGCAATTGATGCGGTGGCTCATTTCCATTTGTTAAGTATCTTGAATACCGCGTATGAAATTGCACTTATCGAATTAAACGACCACTATTCGTAAGAGGTTCTTTTAAATCATCAACACTTCAAACGAAAATAAAACACTTTTCTCAATGTCGCACAAGTACAATTGCCTCTTAAAAAAAAAGTCAACGTATTCAATGCTGATAACGAAAAAATGAGAATCAAAAGAAAAGATAGTGCTAGTCGATGTCTCGTTCGAGAAGCCAAAAAGTCATTGTGCTGGTACTCGCAGATTTAGCGGCCGATGACACGATAAAAGACGCTAAAAGCGTCGCTTTAATAATCTCGTCGGCAGCGGTGCCTATACGTCACCGAAGCCTTGGCCTCCGCGCCGTGAGTGCGCGCCGATAAACGGCGACGCCGGCTCGCGGCCACCGCTGGTCGCGAGCGCACATTTTTGCTCCGCATTTTTTTTTTCCAACGTTGATTTTCGTTTCTCGTCTCTTTGTGCCTCCGCAGTTTCATTGCGCAGCGCCAGGACTCGCAATATTTCCATGACTTTGAGAAATTTAGCGAGTGTTTTTTCTCTTCTTTTTCGCCGCATTTTATTTTTAGATGGTACTCGTTTTAAATAAAGTTGAATTAGAGTATCGAACATTTAACTTTGGAAAGTTGGATTCAATTGACAATTGTATTTTAATTTACGTTTACTTTTGTGGAACATTGTTTTTTGTTTCGATTATATTTTTAACGTGGTTTTTATAGGTCTTAAAAAGGTGGCAAACAATAAAAAAATTATTAAAAGAATTGTAAACAAGTAAAGGAAAATTTTTGAATATTTAAAAAAATTTGTCTTAAAATAAATAACAGATTACTTCAAAATTGTTTATATTTTTCGTAAATATATTTACTTTCTTATTACGAATTTTAATTTGTAGGCGCCTCATTTAGTCTCGCATTTTTTTATCACCTACTCTCCCTTACATTTTTTTTAGTTAATGACAATTGAGAACGCATAATTTAAAATATTCCTTAGCCAAAAGAATTTCACCGAAAGAAACGTAATAAGACATTATTACAATAAAAATAAACTTCCGCCACGTGTATTCTTACAGCATTTCGAGTCTGCCACAATACGAGATATGTGTGCATGTGCATCGACTGCTCCTATCTCTCTATCTCTTTCTCAGTCCGGGGGCGAGATAAGCCCGCAGGAAAGACAGCGCACGACGCGTATATTTTTAGGGCCGTGGAATTTCTCCGAAGCGTCTTTTTGGGAGCCCCTCTTTTTTCTTCCTTTTTCCATTTATTTAACAGCCAGATGTACACACGTACGCGCTCGCCGGGAAAATGGAACTGTTGCGTAACGGCGATTAATCGGCCAGGAGGCCGAAAGTGTAACGTTTGTCTTCTCGTTATCATTTTTTTTTCTTTTGTTCTGGTTGCGTCCATTTTAGAGTACTCATTTTTTGCTACTTTAATTTTTAAACCCACACTATGTTATAAAGCTATGCTAGGTATTAACTACATTAAGATTAATTTGATTGTTTGTCTAATATGATTTTTCGAGAACGTGAAACAACGAAATTATTTTAGATTTGTTCAAGGTTTCGCATTAAAAGATCATCTAATAACAGTTATTAAGTCGTTCTGGTCTAAAACTTGAAATTCAAAAAAAATTTTCATTGTACAATTGTAGAAGAAAAAATTATCTGAAAATTAACTTTGTGGCTGTTGCATAATTTGAATGTCACGTTATCTTTAACGATTCACGTGTCGCATTTTGCTCAATGTCAACTCATGTTATTGAATTTACATTTATCATTCATATAAAATTAATTTTTATCCATTTTTAATACTAATATCTAAGGGTGAACGTAACACAGCATTCGAAAATGTTATTCTGACAATTTTTAAATGTTTTTCAATTAATAAGACTTGAAAATAGGAATCTATTTTAAAAGCACTTAAATTTTTATTTACATTTTCAAGATCGGTAGCTTTTTAACCAGGAAGCAGTTTTTAACTTTCAACGCCGTTTTTAAATATTCGTAAATGTATAATAGTGCTGACTATGTATCGATTACGAAACAATGCGATAAAGAATTTTCTAATCGTAAGTGTCAAGGTTAGGAGGCTAGTCTCTGGTAGAAAAATCGTCAGAACAAATCGTCACCTATCGTGATGCTTTGCGATTAAGAATTTCCGATAAAACTTAGGATCGTTTTGGTTATCTTGACATTGAGGAATCAGCCTTGATATATTCGTCATTTTCCATAGCGTTATCAATGCAACAACATTGTTCCTCGATCGTCGGCACTGCTAATGAATCAACGATAAAAATGAAATATCATTACTTTGCGTAAAATTTGTTTGGAATACTTAGCATATTTCAAAAGCCGCAATTTTTGCAACACCGCTCATAATTTTTTTTTAATTGCAATTACTTCAGAGCGTTAAACTTATGTAATCTAACTGCTTTTTTTTATTAACAAAGCACGAAACAATTTTTAATTACTGTAATCACGTATTTAAGATAACAAATTCAATACTACTTTTCAAAACCCACAATTATTTTACGACAGGAGCTTATCTTTACAAAGCAATCGACACATTTCCTAAAACTTTCCCAGAGTCATCGAAGCTAAACGCCAGGTGCATCGTGTAACAGGGACGCCAGACACCCTCCCTTTCGCTCGGCCACCCCCGGCGTCACGCGCACGCCGGTAAGCTCGTCCCTTTTATCGCGCGAACTCCGAGGCGCGGATGAGCACGCGGACGCTTTCACTCGGACGAGTGCGTCGTGCGTGCGTGTACGGCCACCGCGGAGAAAGGAGCGAGGAGGTGGAGGACAGTCTCCCCGCGACTCGAGGCGCGCGTTTTCGCTCTGACGCGGTCACCGCAACTGGGTTTGCACTCCGAAATCGATCTCGATTTCTAGCAATTTAAAACTTGGCTTGGGGATAAGCGCGACCTCCCGGTGTCCGTGCGCTGAAAAGCGATTTCGTTTCCATTGATTGAAACTCCACTGAGAGACAGGTGAATGATTGGAGGGGAAAAATTCAATTCTAACCGGCAGCGAGCTTTTTAAAAGTTATTTTCGGCGGGAATTTAATACGGCGTAAATGTCAGCGAGAGTTACGGAGCGGTTCAAAGGACACCGTCGCGGAGCATGAAATAAAAATTGCATCGCGTAAAATACGATGTTGTAAAAAGAGGATCGCCACTCCATAAAGCAACGTTCGGCTGCTTCGTAGAAGTTGGGGGGGGGGGGGCTGTCGGAGCTCATTGAAGGATAATTTAATTGCTCACTTTAATCGGTTTCTTGTGGGATACTCACTTTCTACATAGGGTTGCGAGCTAAGTAAGTACTCCTTTTATCTCGCCCCTCGTATTTGCAAGTCACCCCTTTGACTTATAAACTTGATGAGCCTTAGCTGATAAAAGCTGTATTGTTAGGAATTTTTGCAACAACTAACTTTCATTACAGCTCGTGCAGCTGTAGTCATTGTAAGTTTTGTTGAGCTCGTGTGTGTCTTTTGCAGGAACAAAGTTGCGGGTCTAATCAAACGAACAAATTTCCTACCGCGTCTATTAAAATATTGAAGTTAAATTTTAGTACTAAAGAAATCTTCTCAAAATTTAACTGATAATTTACTAATTGATTGAGTTTGTTCGACAATCGGTAACAAAAACAACCGTGGCTATTCGAGTAGCGCGTGCTTCATCTGCTCCTATACCGGGGGCTAATCGTCGTCCAAGGTTGCTGGGAATTAAAATAATCAAACGAGCGAAAGAAGCAGGACGCTCTCGTCAAAACCCCGCCCGCAATAATTCGGCCACTCGATCTGACTCGAGTTCTTCCTGGCTCCGAGGGCGATTGTTTCGCTGTCTGAATGAGCAGCCGGTTCGACCGACTCTTAATACGCCCCGCTAGACCATCGGCGAAAAAGGAAATAAAGACAATGCGCTTACCCGGTTAAAGAAACGCCCACTGGATGTTGGGTCGTCTGAAAAAGTGAATCACTGGGAAAGCCTTCCGTTATCTTCATTCCTCTTTCGTGTAATTTACTTTTTCTTTCTAAAAATTTATTACGTGTAACTTTTTTGTTGTATGATGTAATAAATATTAAAATTTATAAGCAATAGTACTTTTCGACACGGATGCGGAAAATGATTATTTGCGATTTTGAGATTACAGTGCTATAAAATTGGTCATATCATTAAGAAAAAAAAACTTTTGCAAACATACTGTGATGTAACTAATTTATCAAATAAAAAGAATTACAAAAAAAAAACAGTTTATAGCACCTGCATTTGTAAATAAGTATACATTTTTCTGGATTAACTGCAATTTATTTAAAGCATATGTAATGAAAACATAGCGTTAGGACATTCAAAAATAACGAAACAAAATGCAATTATCGGTAAACATGTTTTTTCAAAAGAGTCGTACAGCAGATACGTTTTGGTGTAATCAAACAACCGAGTACGCGCGTCAGCGGTGGAGTCGCTTTTTGGAAGTCTGTATCGCTGCCTACTGATCGAAGCGTCATCGGTGGGAATATTCAAACGCGTAGCCAGGGAATTTCGGAACGCAGACGAATCGAAATTCAAGTGGAAGGGAAGTCATATCTCGTCTCGTGACGCCGATGTCGCGTTATCAGTCAAGGTTACCAATTTATTTAGAGAGTCACTTGTAGACAGTTGATAATCTGCATTTCCTGATTAATCATGTAAAGAGACTATTTATCTGAAATGTTTTCCAACAAAATGCTGCATTTTAATAAATCTGAATTTTTAAATGTTAAGTATATAGCACAAGTCAATTATTACAAATGTAGTATATTTTCTTTTTTTCACTGCCTGCATGTGCAAGAGACGAATGATTGCTTAACCTTGCGAATGATTTTGCTTATAAAAGAAAAAAGTTGTTTGAGAAAACATCCGATCCATTCAAATAAGACACACGAAGATAGACTTTTTAAACTTTTTGTCATTTTACCTGTGTCACAAGTATTCGATATTATTCAAAATTTAATAAATTCGATTAATTTTCAGATTACTTTTTTAGTTTTTGTGTAATGCTGATAAAAAGTTAAATTTTAAGTGGTCAAAATTTTCTTGCACAAGAAGTGTTTTGATTAAAAATTCTCCTTCAAGCTCGTTTCATTCAACGGATCGTTTTATACTATTCCAGTCACGACAAACGTTAAACTAATAAAATTAAATTAAAACTATAAAAACCCTCTCTTTCATTTCTTTCAATATTACCTCACATTTCATCGGGCTAACGTCTAACGCCATATAAATTAGTTATTGCATTAATTTTCTCCTCGTGCCAGCCAGTCCCCGTCTCAGCAAGTGCCTACTCTGTCATTATTCTGCAAATCCATAACCGGGCTCGCGTCTCAGCTCTCCCCGCGCGAGGTCGTTTTACGATTACGACTCCCTCATCCCCCCCTTTCGCTCTCGCCGTATAGCTGTGGGATTCGACACCGGGGCTATGTACGCGCCGCGGCGCACCGATGCAAGTGACACAGGGGGTGAGAGCTCGCCGGCGCGTAGAGACGCGCGCGAGGGTTCACTGTCTGGCGATGACCCCCGCGCGTCCATTGCCTAGCAGGAGGAATGACCTAGTCCCCCCCTACCCGCAGACTACAAAGCATCCTCGCCGGTGTAGTGGATGGCCGAGCGCGCGCACAGGGTATACCGACGAGCCGTAACGTCGCGGTCCGAAGACCGTGCGCCCCTGCAGACCGGCAAACGGCCATGCTTTTCGGAGCTACGGCGACGCGGAGGGTACGACGCGCAGGGGTGCTGCCCGAAATGACCGATTTTCGGATATTGGATTTTGTTGGGCACAGTGGAAAATTACTTATGGATTTTAAGGCTTTTCTTGAATTGAATGTAGACAGGAGATATGAGAATTATTTCAATTCAAATGAATTTGTTCTTAAACGAGAGTTTAATCTTTTACTCGTAGAAAATTATGTTTTACTTGCATAAAATAAGTACGGCAAATATTTTATGCAGAGAAGTATCCGGTAATGTTATTGAGAAATCTAAGTAAAAATGTATGGCAATATAAATTGAATGAACAAATTCGATTCTTAAAAATAAGTCAGCAGAAGCACAAGCATAACGACATTTGAGCTAAAGAGCCGGAAATAAAATGTTACATCCAATGCTCGAATGGTTCTTGAATCGATATAACCGCATTTGCGGCGCTAATTTCCGGGTAAGTTATCGCTTATAGCGTAAAGGAAACGGCCACAAGTTGCAAATAAAATTGCGCATACTGTCTGTAATCGTAAACGGCTGGGGATATACATCGGGTACGCTGCGGTAAATGACTTACAATTTGTACGAGTCTAACTTACGGTGCGTGTGCGAATGATACCTTGCGGAAAGCAGAATAAAAGTGTGTAATGACTTACGACTGTACAAGGGGAAAATGACGACAACATGTGTCACCTGAATTGCCATCAGTATACAACAAATGTTTATAACTAGGCACAGTAATGATAACCTTATTAACGACTCATTCATAAAAATATCTCGTGAGTTATAGCGCGTTTACCTTTTTTGTTGCAAATTTTTTTAAATCTTGAATTTTTATGTGTATACGTTCTAACGAAAAAAAGAACATGTTTCCAGCAAATTTACCAGTTAAAAGTAGCTCATTTCATACTTTCTGCGAAGACTAATGCATTTCAGAGGTTGCAGTGAAAAAAAAACACACATTTCGTAATAATTCCGCAAAAAAAAGGACTTTTAGAACTGTTTTAAAATATACTTTTTTATGCAAAAAAAGATTACTATTTTTCTTTCATTAATAAAAGTAAAAAATCTTCTCATTCGTCAAGGGCGACAATGTATGGTCAATAGTTCCAAGGCTTATCAATATTACTCAATTTTCGGAAGTCAAATAGTTGTCTACTTCACGTAGTGCAGATAAGAAAGTTCAATTGAACTTTCTTCGGCATTGATCTTGATAAAGTGACCGTCACCCTTTCCCCTCGCGCATCGGTCCCAGCCCCGTCGCCGCTGTACAGGTGCACCTCTGCACCGCGTCGCAACGATCCTCCCTTGGTACAATGAAATTCGAGCGCTTCGCACGCGGGCGAAGTCCGTCGCACTCGGCTCCGCGTATCGACTTCGCATTCGTTCCCGGAATTACTTCTCCCTCGCAGCGCGCAAACTCGCGGGGGCGGCCGGCGCTTTTATCGCCGGCCACCCTCTGGCGCGTTAGGTTGGTAACGGTTCACGTGGTGCGTTGACCTCGAGGCGAACTCGGCCTCCCGGGGGGAAGTTTAAGGTCTCAACCGCGCGGACCTCGAAATTCGCGTGCGCGCGGCGGCGGAGGGGCGAGGCGCCGGTTCATTGGCTCGGCGAGCGGCGATCGCGCGCCCCGGGAGGGGAGGCAGGGTCGCGTCGCATCCGTTTCCATCCGGCTTTTTTTTTCGCGAGCCGCTATTTTCGCGACGCCGCGCCGCGTTACGTGACGCTTTTTCAAACCCGCAATTTTCCACGAGATATAATCATCGAGTCGCGTGCCCGCCGCCGCAAGCTGGTTTGCGTTGCGGTAGCTCAGGTTTAAAGTGCCTCGCGATTAAGGGGCTGCCTTGTAATTGTAACGCTAATTTTTGCCTGGACTATTGTTACATTCACATGGTTAAAATACGAACGTGAAAATAAGGTTTTTTAGAATAGAGGGGAAAAAATTGTATAAATATATAATAAATATATAATAAAAAATTGTCTAATCATGTAGCAATTTTTACTGATAAAATTCGATGCAATGTGTTAACATGATGGTTATAAGTATAAAAATAAATATTAGCAATACTTTGTTTTAGTCAACATCAAGCCCTTCACTTTATCGCTCATATATTCAAATAGTTCTACCCTCGCACAACTGGAGGAATCGACTATTCAGATTTAATTATGCCTTTATCTTTTCTACCAACCCCTTTCATTCCTCATGCATTTGTATGCTTGAAAGTTGCTCAATTTAACGACCCCTGCAAAAGCTTTAATAACTATTTTACATAAATTCGGTTCAGTCAGAATGTACATTAACTGAATATTCATTATATTTTAGCTTTACACACACTATCGTAATAAATTTAAATTAATATTACATATAAACTAATTATATAATTTAATTAACGCGTAATAATAGTAAAAAAACTTGTTCGCAGTAAATTTGCCATTTCTTCTCTTCGACCAAAAAAGTCGAATAATCGCAGTATGCGCGAGTCGGTGTTAGTGGGCAGCGAACTTTTCGCATAGTAAGTGCACACCAGCGATTCGCCTGAGCAACCCCTCGGAGCTCGCCTCCCACCACCTTCCCGTGCGACTGCCTTTCGCGAGCGAACGGGAGAAAGAGCGAGAAAGTCGGGGAGTCGGGGGGCCTTGGCTGGCTTTT
Source organism: Eurytoma californica (assembly GCA_035586675.1). Lineage (NCBI taxonomy): Eukaryota > Metazoa > Arthropoda > Insecta > Hymenoptera > Eurytomidae > Eurytoma > Eurytoma californica. Next base: position 9,897,924 of record JAXIUT010000021.1, on the reverse strand, counting down.
GCACGGCGACGGCGGCGGCGGCGGCGGTGGTAGTAGTGGCGATGCCATTGCACTGCACTGGGTGAGGGTCATTACTCCGAGCCGAGCCGAGGCAAGGCGAGCCGGTGACCTCGGCGCCGACGCCCGGAATCGATCCAACCCCCGTCGCAGACACGCGAGCGCACTCACTTACACGCGTGCGCGCGCGAAAGCGAGAGGGGGTGCATTTGCACCGCGGCTACGCGAGAGCGAGAGGCCGATCTCTCTCCTTTGCCTCGCTGCCGGGACGTGTAAGAGAGTAATGCCGGCTCGGCGCTTTTTTACGACCTACCCCCCTTTCAACCGGCTCCTTTTATTCCTTCCCAACGCAGCGCTTTTTTTCGCCCGCCTGCGCAGCTTTGCGATCTAAGTTTAGACGTCTTCCCGGTTGCGGATTTCTGGTAAAAGTCACATCTCTATCAATTATTTTAATTTTCAGACGTTTACAGGAAGCCGTTATTTGTTAAGGGATTTATTAGGCCATTATAAGATTTTCAAAAGATCGAAGTGAATTTTTTGGCTTAGTAACTTATTGTTAGAAATTCTTCAGGATGATTGTAGTCGTCAAACTTTAAACGCAATTTCTTCGAAATCATATATTTAAATCAGGTAGTCTCTTAATTTAAACCATTTTCAACTAACTGAACTTGAAACTTCAAGTTTTTATAATTATTTTTTTTTAATTTAATCTACTATTTGTCAAAGTTATTTCGTTTTTATATTAAATTTACATGACATCAAAGGACATGCAAGAGCAAATAAGAGCTTTGCGAACGTATTTTTTATAGATCCACACGATAACGGCCATGGCGTCGTCAGCGTTTTACGATTTCCCCGTTTCTTGACCGGGCAAGCTCTGCAGACCGCTAGATTGATCGCGTGCCTTGCTTTTCTCTCGAAGGGAACTGCGAGGTAGGTAGGTACGAGAATTAAAAGGCGAACGTTGCCGGTCGTCTTTCGCGTGCCAGATAGTTTTCCTTCAAGGATGTAATTAAATTCTTTCAGCCCTGATAAGCGTTACTTACGGCGGCTCTATTTTCAAATTCCGAATTTACTTTTCATCAGTTTAATATAACGGTTACTTTGTAAGCGGGGATTTCCTTTTGAATGCTTTTTGATGAAATTTAAAATTTGTGTTAGTTATTATTACAAAATAAAACGATCAGAATTATATTTATGAACATTATGATAATGTTTCTAGACAAATTTTAAATTTAATTTTTGATGAATTCATTTCTTATTTGATAAATGTTAAAATATTTTTTATTCACTTTTTGATTAAATTTATTTATTTAATATTTTCATAAATTTGTACTAATCTTATCTACAGATTGTTAAATTTAAAAAAATGCTGGCGGGGGTTGCCGTCGGTAAAGTCGAATATCTTTTTTTTCTTCAAATTTTGGGCCTTACCTACCGCTAACACCATTTCAAACGGAGGCCCACAGATGGCCCCTAAATGGTCCCCGAAAGTACGTCAGTCCTCATATCGAAATACCAGATTTTAGAAATTATACAAGGAATCATTTTTATTTTGAATTATAATTTTTATTATAATAATTTAATCTATAAAAAACAATTACACTAAATAAATAATGGTAATTTACAAGACTAATAATGATTGTAATAAATCTTGTTATTTAAAAATATTTTTTATTTATAGAACGTATGCAAGTGTGAAGATCTAATTTGAAAGTTTGTGAACAGGCGCATAGAAACGAGAAAGTTAAACCGTGCGATTTTGCAGAAACGAAAAGCTAATTCTAATTTCTTTTACTTTCTAAATTTCTTGCAATGGAAAGTCATTGTTTTAGAACAGCACAGTTTCACCTCGAGCGAATTATTTGAGTGTAAAGTGACTTTATTGCAATGATAAATCCTCTAAAAACATTAGAAAGGTAATTGTTTAATCCAGAGAAAGAAATTTAGAGAGCACCGCGGAAAACACTTGGTTTTTCGCATTAACTTTCGTTATCGTCAATCCCAAATATAGATCAATTAACAATTATTGGGGCTCATTCGATTAATTCACTGTCACGTTTGCGTGGGCTCGGGCAGGCGTGAAGTTAGGCCAAATCGCCTTCCGACATCTCGCGTTGCTCTTGCTTACCTCTGTCACGTAAATCGTGCGTGATCCTAAAAAAAGGGATTCCTCGATCTCCTGACTCACCCTGGATACTGTCCCGCTTTAGAATTACGCATCTACCGAAGATGTTTTGAAATTTCGATTGTAGAGGTGTACAATTTTCGATATGCATCTTATTTTTTAGAGAAATTGATAGCGGAACGAGAAAAAACTGTTTTGTTAAAATTTAAATATGTAAGCCTAAACATCTGTTCACATTTTATATTTCAAAAATCTTTTTTGTTGGGTACTTATTAGTGTAAAGAAAGCGTTAAAGATAGGCAAAATTTACTAATTTATTATCTTTTTTTTTTGTTTCAGGTGAGTGCAGGACATGAAATTATTAAAGTACTAAATACGTGAGTATATCGTATGTTATTTTTTGCCAAAAATCATTTGTTAATTTCAAGGATTTTAACAATCGTATTAGATACGTTAGTGAAAATGAATAATCATACCAACAAAATCAGTCACGGTTAATCCCAAACGGACACATGTCATTCAGCTGTAGCTCACCACTCCCACCTCATCTGCGTCCTCATCATTCACCGAAATTTGTCTCGGATCTCCGAAACCGGAAGGAGCGACCTCGCATTGAAATCGCGCCACGCGACCACATCTCGATGTATCGATTGACCATTCGTGATTGTAAATAGCGCGTCAATCACGGCTCGTATTGCATTGCTCGTGTCCATTTTTTTCCTTTCACCTCATCACCCGGCTTAGACAAAAAAAAAAAAAAAAAAAAAAAAATACCGCAAGGGAAGTAACCTCTTACGTATTATAAAGATAAAGACGCGTGCTGCTTGTTACACTGTGCCTGCACCCTTCTTATTCTTTACAGCTGCATCCCAGTTTTTTTTATAAGCAAAAAAATTTTTTAAACTTTTTTATAGTGCAAACGTTTAAATTTTTAATATTTCATATAATCGATTCATACTTTTGAGATATTTATTTAATTTTCGTAAATGAAATGGAAATTCGATAAAAATCATCTGTTGATACCTATATTATTTATTTTATGAATTTTAGTCTGCAGCTTTTTATGCATGATTTGGTAAATATTAATAACACATTTAATTATTTAATCTTCAAATATTTTAAGTCTGATTGCGGATAACACGTTGCTATTATCAATTTATTTCCATTAATTTTTTAAACTTAAATATTTTGCTATAAAAAAAAATTTTTTTAATTTGACCTGCAACTTTTTTTGTGATAAATATAAATCTTAAGATTTCTTAATAAAAATATTTGAAAAGGAAGCTACAAGGCAATTTAAGTGACTAGCATCGTATCCTTTCAGAACATCCGTGAGCCCTCGTCAGGAGCGTTGCATCTGGTCCATTGTGCCTCGAATCGGGCAAAACCCTTTTTTCGTAAAATAAGAAGTGCGTGGCCTCCAGGTTCCCGGAAAAAGTTTGACAGATGATCGGTTATGAAGAAGCGACCCCTCCCTCGACCTCGGCAAATCTTACCCTTTTCGGAAAGAAAAGAGCGAAAAAAAACATCGAACGTAACGTATATCTGGCGAAGAAAGGGTGTATAAGAGCATTTGCATCTGCCCGTCTCGGTGATAGAATAACGTGTGCATAGGAGCGCGGCAACCCCTTTTTACGTAAAAGTGGAAAGGCGATTGAAAGGATGCGATGCGCAGGATGTCTAGCAATCAATATGTTTGTGAGGTAACCGGGAAGCAGCTGCCAACATTTTCGGTTGATAGTCTGAATACACTTGCGCAGTTATGAGTTCTGCAGAAAATTCTAAATTAAATTGTGACATTAATTGTGCACGGCTAATACTAATTTTTTTAACCAAAAATATAGGCTTTCGAATTATTGAAATACAAAAAAAATATAATATGTATATTTTAATTAATATTAAAAAAAGCTTTTCCTTAAAACTTGATGCTACTAACAACGAGAATAATAAAGAAAATATTAGTATTACATAAACAGTTTATTAATGTTAAACTTCAACAAAGAATACAAAGGGCAATACGTTTAGGAAATCGATCTCCGTCATTTAAAGGGTTGAAGAATAAATTTTCGAAAATCGTGAAAATACGAAACCCTTCCTGCCATTATGCTCATTTTCAATAGGGACATTTGCATCTGCCTTCGCATCCCTTTTGCGCAAAAGTGGAAAGTATCATTCGTAGACAAAGTCGAAAGGTTGCGGCGAGGGACCCACGTGGCCGTAACCCGCCTGCGCAGATGCACGCGCTCAGATTTTCGTAAGCGTGGCGTAACGGCCA
>JAXIUT010000021.1:9723627-9883457 GCA_035586675.1 Eurytoma californica | reverse complement strand
TGTGTACAATGATAAGATGCTATTTATAAGATACGCATTTTTATTGGTTTTCCAATTTTTTAAGAAATATTTTAATAGTAAATAATAAAAACAGTTCGTTAAATTCTTTTTTAAATATTCTAATATTATTCATTATTAATAATAGTGTGAGAAGAGAATGTATACAGAAAAAAAATTCTTTCGAGTTACAATATAGTATACATGTATATAAAAATTTGATTAAAACTTACAGCACAAAATTAAGGTTATTAAAGAACTGTTTCAGCTTACAAAAAAATACTATGTACACTTTAAATGCTGTAATTATTTAAAATGATAAAGAACAAGTGGAACTAAAGAATTTAATTTTTCTATCCCCATAAAGCGATGTGCTACGCTTTACGCTCTGCAATATTAAGTTTCTATACTTTTTCCTCGACAAATAAGTGCATTCTTTGCTAAAAAAAAACTCATGAGAAATTATGAATGCGGAGGTAGCTTTTACTACACCAGTACGGAAGTCTCACATTTAGAAACTACCTTTACAACAAAATTACTATACTTTTGAAAGCATTAAAATTGGCTTTACCCATAGCTACTATTACAATAATACTAATAATTTCACAATAATATAAATCAAATCGAGTAAACATCAACAACTATTTTATTAATTTTCACTTTTTACTTGTTTCAGGTAATTACCCTCCGACGTTTACAGTGTATACATTCTCTTCCGCACACGTGAGTTAAAATATAGAAGCAATTAGTCGATTAGTCGGCGCATGAGAACTGACCTTTCGTATCTCAGTGCAACGTCAACGCGCTTTGCATATCGCGTAAGGGTACAAGCGTGGGCAGCTGGCCCGCTTCGCACGGTGCGCTTCGCGAGCGACGTCGCGTATACGAGCTGGGGAAGCGACCGGGCAAAGACCCCGTGACTGCGGGACGATGCACCCTCGCCACGGTCGGCCTTGCCCCAGCTCACCGAGTCATTCACCGCCTGCAACTTTTTATCACCGCGAACATTGTTTTATTTTATCGCTTTTCGATGATCTTTAAACTCTAGCCCACTAGACTTCGCTGTCTGTCCATTTTGCAATTCTATTTCTTCGTTCCATCAAGAAAAGAGGATTTCTAGAGTCTATGTAAATACGAATAAATTCATCCACGTGCACTTATTTAATTTTACTAGCAAAATCCAACGCGCTTCGCGCGCTCGGATATATCTCAAATGTATTTATTTATCTGTGTTCATGCATTATAATTTTTGATACACTCATAAACTAATCAAATTGCGTTTTTAAATCTTCACAACATCCTACCATCGTTTTTTTAGAGAGAAAAAGTCGTTCACTTAGCGAATGAGTAAGTGCATATTTATTTATTTGTACGTGAGATCCGTGAATTTCACTTAATCATATCTACAGAGAGTACGCGACGTATCGGAAAATTATTTGAATGAACGGCAACTTGCGCGCATAATCGAAGCTTATCTGAAATTACAGTTCGATCTTAATGAATTTTTAATACACTTGAGTGATTGCTGAAAAACGTATCAGAAGAAGTAGAAAAATAAGAGGAACGTCAGTGAATCGTATTTAAAACGCATTATCGCGAACCTTGAAAAGTCAATTCCCATGTGGCTCCTCCGCCTCTTACGCGATTACTCAGAGCAGACGTATATCTCGCAACTTCTTTCGCCGCGAGCGCGCAGCGACGAGTCTCGAGAGCCGTAAATTCAAATCAGTCAATGAAAGCGATTGGAACAATGAAAGAATGGCAATCGGTCAGAAGTGCGCCTCGGAGCACCGTGACGGGGAGCGGAGGCGATCCGAGTTATACGGTCGAGGGCGACAGCCTCGCGCGACCCTCCCTGACCAAGGACAACGAGATCGTAATCGGCCATGCGTGCGCGGTGCAATAATCGCGCGTAATGCGCGCGCGCCACCCGAGCATCCGATGAAAGAGGAGATGCGTGTCCCGGCGGTGACGCGCGCGCGTGCGCGACCTTTTTAGCACGCGACGCTTATCGTCCGCCGCATTGTGCGATAGCCCCTTATTCATTTTTCATTCTCTCGCTCCGCCCGTCGCGATGCCGAGCTGTTAAATGCAAATGCTAATTTTGTTTTGACGCACTTTGCGATTAATTTACACGTTTTTTTTTTAGCGACGAATCAATTATTGCGATTTAAAACTATAATACTTATACGAGTTAATTTTACGCTATTGAATTTGTTGTCGTATACTAAACTTCTTGGTAATAAAAGAAAGCCTTCGAATCGTTCAGGTAAAAAGAAGCATTGAAGAAACATCAAAAGCAAGGGTGCAAAATTGTTCGAGACTCGGGGGCACGACACCGCGACGAGCTATTAAGTATAGAAGAAGCGAGCGCGAGGCGAGTGAGCGAAAAAAGGAGGGAGCGAGAGAGAAAACAATCGAAGTGGGAGGAGGGGGGTAAAGCGATAAAGCGGCGAGAGGAAGGGAGAGCGAAAGAGCCGAGTGCAACGGCAAAAGTGCAACGCTCGGAACGAGGCTCGCGCACACAGCGACGCGAGCGGTGCCACTGACCCATTAATACATATAGCGAGCGAGCAAGAAGAACGAAGTTGGCGAGCGAGCGAGCGAGACGGCGATAGAGGGGGAGAGTGAGACCGGCCCGCGTTAGCGTCGCATCGCACTGCCGCCATTTGAATTACTAAGCCTCCCTCTCCCTTCCTCCCCTCTTATGCAAGTATAATGAGGCCGTTTTTGGTGGAGTGCGACGAGACGCTTGCGAGTCGAAATTTAGCGATGGCCGCCTGCGAGGGACGCACTGCCGAGCCAAGACGGTTTATTTCGATTTTCACGCTGTTTTGATTTCGCAAGAGGTTGTTGACTTTTCGAGATACCTGCGCTGCTTCTTTCGATGTTCATTTCAAGTCATACGATTATTTCTGCTTGTCGAACGTTTGCAATTAGCTGTACTTTAAATTTTACGAGATACTTCGAAAATCGTGAAAATGTTCAATTGAATATTTTATAAAAATAACTGTAGAACACGTTGGAGTTTCGATCGCGAGGAAAAGGCTAAAGTGACCGTTAAATCGAAAAGTCATGAAAAAATTAATCCTCTTAAGGTACTTATACTTATTGGAAACTAAATAAAATTACTATCATAAATGCAAACTTTGAACATAAACAAGTACATAATAAACTGGGTATTAATGAGCGGGTAACTCTTTTTATTGAAAATGAAAATAAGTTAATCGCTAGCTCGTTAAGAAAAGTACCGACACTTTACATGGAAATACAACAGATACGACTAGTAATCCTCCGGATAATACCATCTTCAATTTTCTTTCTGCATTACGATATAAAAAAAACCATTCGGTTTCCTAAGAAAATTAAATTTTTAAAATATTAGAAAGTTCTTTTTACCAAGTCAAAAAAAAAGATGCTTAATAGGTGTAAACGAACCAACCAACGTCAAATTCACAGATCGTTTACGATTACTTAAAACATCAAAAGATGCGCGCAGGACACGGCATCTGCAGAGCGTGGTATCCAGTCGCGGTTACAGGTGCTCGCAAAAAAAAGCCGCGAGCGAGAGAGATCGGAGTGGACGCGAGCTAAGCGGGTTCGAGGACCGGAGCCGCGATGCGCTTAGAGGGCAAGAACCGCGCGCCCGAGAGCTACCGACTACTCGCTCGCCCGTTCCTCCGCTCCCCTGCCCTTCGCCTTTCTTACTTTGCCAGAAGATTCGCTTGTTTTTGCGGCGCACACGGAGGGCCGTCCCTCCGTCCAGCTATTTATATACCGACTTTGACAACAACGTTTTTGCATAGCGTAGGCGTAGACGTGAATTTTACAAAAGAGTTTCATATTCTAAACGTTTTCTTTAAAAATAAAAAACTAAATTTAATTCACACTTTACAACTACTTGGAGTAAGAATTTATGCGAATAAAAAAAAAAAAAGAAGACCCCGTCGAACGTACCGTCAAAATTAATAACATCTCAATTTTATCAGATTCTAAAAGACGAGGTTGAACGCGTACTAACGGCAAGTAATGAGTGGATCTCACGAAATGCAATAATTTAGCCCTCGAAGTCTCAAAGCTGTCCATTAATTATACGATCAAAGCAGCGGGCCGCTTTCGAAGTTATCACAGGAGGCGGTCGTTAGCCGTTTCTATACATAGCCCGCTCTAAGTATTCGCGGTAGCGGTGGCTGCAGGGCAGCTCCTAGTTGAGCGCGCGAGCATTGCACCGCGACGGTGCAACGCAGTCAAGGTTGCCGACCTCGGGCGCGGGCGGTGAAGGTCCGCCCGTAACCCAGTACTCGGCCTCACCGGCGGCCGATGTCGGTGACCGGGACGTCGATCGTCGCGTGCTTTCGCTGCGCGGACGTGGAAAGTCGCTGTTGAGAATTTACTCTCGAATGTCGATTATTTATCTTTGTCGATTGCAACGCGTTTAATTCAGTATTGAATCTAATTATAAAACGGTCAAAATAAATCTTGTTTCTGTTATGCTTTAATTTTTAACTTAAGTAAAAAAATTGGTGAGGAAATTCTATCTAAATTTTTACCAATTATCTAAATTATCAATGTTTTCGGAAAATACATTCATAATCGAGCAGCTCGCGATATTTCAGCGATTTGTCAGTTTTAAACCCTATAACTACTGTGTAAATCAGTATAAAATCTTTGAACTAACAGGCATCACGAGCTTACTCGAATCTGGCCCTAACGAGCTCCTCCCTTTATTTACAATTTCGGAGTCGAATTAACCAGAGATCGAGAAGTGGGAGTAGCAGGAGAGATACGTATCTGCTTTCTCTTTCAGCGTTGAAGGATCGCTTTCTTCCAGCGAGATTTCTGCACGTGCACGCGTGCAGGCTTTCGTTTTTCTCCCCTCCCCTTTCACAGCGCGTTAAACGTCCAATGCGCGAATAAACAGACCGCTTTACACGAAATAACACCTAATTGTCTGATAAATAATCAACATTTTTTATAAATTATTCTTCTAAAGATTTTGATAACAGTTTACATTTAATTCCGTAGTAATTTTATAAGTGACATTCTTAGTACCTTAGAAAAATGTTTTCTATTAGCATTACAATGATAAACCATGTTCGTGATCCTCGAGACCGAAAGTTCTCCGCCTATCCTCAAAACCCTGTTCTCGAGGGTGAAATCTGGGTTGGCAGTTTGGCGCAGCCGCGCGGAAATTTTCGCAGAACGTCGCTCGCGAGCGAGATGGGCGTACCGACACAGACAAAGAACAGTCATCTCTAGTTATATTGCTCCAAAATAATTAGGGACGAAAATAGTCGATGAACAAAGACGTGGGTGAAAGTCTAATAAAAGCTCTTTCTAAAGTATTACAATGTGATTAGTTATAAAATTAAAATTACCTACTGTAAAGACTGAAATGCATCTAAATTTACACATTCTATAGAATTTATGAAGGAATATTGAAGTGAATCACGATGCAAGGTATTTATGTTCTAATCATTTATATATTTTGATAGTCTATTAATACCGAAAATACATTAATACTATGGTTACATCGATATAAAATCAAATCCGGTTTGCGCTTTAAATCTGTTTTCTAAAACAAGAGAGGAGCCGTCAAATCCAAAAGCCCCGTCTCAGCAAAAATAACTCAGCCAAGCCAGACGCAATAATCCCGATGTAAAAGAATCCGCGCGCGGAGAGCCGAGTATCCAGACAGACAGGAACAAAGGAGAGCAACCCGCGTAACCAGAGCGAACCAGCCAGACGAGAGAAATAGGGAGATGGCAAAGAGAGAGCGAGAGAGAGAAAGATTGCAAAGCCGGGGACTCTTTCGGCGCGCGCCTCTAACGCGAGCGAGTGAGAGAGATAGAAAAAGGGAGTGAGATAAAGAGAGCGTGTGCGGGTATGAGCGGGAAAGTCGGGCGCACGGGTTCCCGTGGGCGGGCGGAGGGAGCCGCTGCAAGGGGTGGCAGTTTAGCGGCGGTCGTCATGGCAACCCCGAGAGCGCGACCGGCGAGAGTACACTGCACCCTCGCGCGCCGGCGGACCTTGAATGCGGGAATCGAAGGGCATATAGCCGGCAGCGGACTACTCCCGAAGCCCATCGCCGTCGACCACACGGCGCGGTTCTTCCCGCTCTCTTTTTTTTTCCTTTCTTTTCAAGGTTCGCAGCCCGGACGAGACAATGGACGGCTAGCGCTCGCTCGTTGGATTTCTGATTGCTGATTGTCGATCTCCGAGCGCCGGCGCGAACGCCAGAGCAGGTGGAACGAAGCGTCGCGAACACCGTGCGAATTCATCGGATACTGTTTCCGAAAGGACGGAAACATAGTGACGGTGGTTGTCGCGTTTCTATGCTGTGTGCGCGAAAAATGCGAGAGTCGACATTGATCTATACTGTGAATTTTATGAACGTATTTTCATGTTCTATAAAGTACAGAAACGGACAAATTTTTCGAAGAGTACAGTAATTGAAAATGGCTATTTTATTTTAGGTAGAATTATTCCTTTGCTGAATATTTTATGAATTCGTTAGTATACATCAATTTGCAATACTTGATTTAAAATAAAATCACGCGACATGATGTAGAGCAATAAAGGCGCAAACAGTGCAGATTGGCGTTACCGCGTGGCTACATTAATTTTCAGCGCGAAATTGCAATACGTATTTTGCAGTACGCGGAAGTCCAGTTTGTCAGGTCCCATTATTTTCTCTTGCGCGACAGTGGCATCCTCTCGCGGTTAACCTGCTACCCACAACGACTGTTTCCTACATTCAAACTCCACCGCCACTTTGTCGCTCTCTATGTTATTACTGAAATTATGCAAAATTTGCGTAATGAGCATTGTGCTCACTGTGAACTAATCCTGAGTAAACTAATTTACTGGAAGAAATTTTTTGCATGGGAAAATTGGAGAGTTCTAGGAGGCAAGAAATACTCAGGGTTAAAAAAGTAGAAAAATAATTGTTCTTATTAGTCAAAAAAATTCGGATGCAGCCATGGGGTATTTGAAAAATTGAAGTGTCGATATTGAAGAGCAACAATTGTACACCGTGCTTATGAAAGTCATATTCTGGAAAACACTAAAACGATGGTACTTTAATATTCACTCAATTAGAATAAGCTGGCCATACCGAACAAGGAATGATAATCGTATAATTAACATTAATTTCGAATTTTTACCGTAAAATTTAATCTACGACGAAAAAAAAAAAATGCTAATGAAATTGCATTGTGAAAAATCCATATGTGGATATGTTCCAATCATATCTGTCACCCAGCGCAAAAATATGACAAACAGTCGCATAAAAATGCCACTCGCCACCGTGGAATATTAAAATCGCGCGGACTTTTTTTTCCCGCGGGCGAGGGAATCACGGTCCTCCTGCGGCTGCACTCTATCGATTGCTCGCGCGTCGTCTCGTTGCCATGGCCACACCTACACGTGCGAGCTCGCCGGGCCGCGCGCATGCACCCCGCGAGAGGTGCATACGCGCGTCCCCGCACGGCGCTCTCCGTCCCAAGACCTTGATCCTGAACGCGCTCGCGCCCACGCGCATGCACGCGGCCTCTCCCCCTCCCCCCGCCCTCCCGGATCGCCCGCGCACCGAGAGGTGCCAATTCGCGGCCGCGACTCATGCGATTGGATCTTTCCCACGCGGGAGGACGATGGATTTTTGCACTCCGCGAGTGGGGACGGCGTTGACGCGCAACTTTGATTTTTTGAGCTCCGCTATTTGAGGGCTATTTTTGATCCTGCCTCTTTCACTGTGTTTGATTGAGAGCGCGAGGCGCGCCGGCGGCTCGCTCGCTGCGAGAAAGATTGAAATTGTATGTTTTCGAAGCAAGGGATATTAGTCAGGTTTCGATCAGACGCGATATTAAATTCTTTCTCCGAGCTGCACTGATTTTTAACTGCCGTTCCGTTTTATGCGACTCTATTACAATGGAAAAAGAATTTCATTAAAAAATTGCTTTGTGATGTTTTTCCTCGGAACAATGAATTATTCGCAAAATTTATCACGCATAAATGTGTATTATAAATCTTCCTTTAAAGGGGATTTCTAAATCCCCTAACATCCGCGAACTAAACGAACAGTAAATATCTGTATTTGCCCCGGTTAAACATCTCCCTAAAAAAGAAAATTATAAGCTCCCGCGTTCAAACGCAAATCCCAACCGCCATAACTTTGTAATCCGCGAAGCACTCGAGTAGAAGAAGATCGCATAAAAAAACCTTCTAACGCAATACCCTAAGTTATCGTCATAAAGGAAAAAAAAACTAAGTAGAGCGCAACCCTCGTGCAACGACGATAATAAAGAAAAAAAAAGCAGTACCGCCGACGTAAGCACACGTGACCGAACGACGCGCGCAGCATCCTATACGCACCTGTTGCCGCTGCTGAGACAAAGGAGCCTCCGCGGCGGCGCCCGGCCGATCGTATTAGGCGGATCCCTTTGTTCGAGCGGGAAACGCGCCCGCGGGGTCGCCTCCCGGTCCCCTTCCACTCTAGATCGGCTGCTCTCAAGGTCTCGATCAAGCTACCCCCCTTCGTCGAGGCCGTGAGGGTACCGCTCGACCCCCGCGCCTCCTTACATCACCCGGCGACTACTCGCTGAATATTTATCCGGCTCTGATTTTTCTCTCGCAGGATCTGGCGGCTCGGTGCCCACTTCGCTCGCTCGGCTGACATTCGCGAAAGGTTAAGGGCGAGGGTTACGGAGGTGGTATTATTAGGGGCTACAACACCTCATGCATCTTGAATGCGAGACTGATGTGCGCGCGAATATTTCATGGGATCTACGCTACTTCGGAATCTCAAATGTTTTTGGGGTAGTGTTATTGGTTTTTTTACTTTTTTATCGTAACGTAAACTTTTTTAACGTGGTAATTGAAATTTCGAAGGAAGAATTTCCTGGTAAAAATAAGTGTTTTTATATTTACTTAAAAATTTTACTAGGAACGTAAGATATTTTACTGCACGATATGAGTTTAATCTTGGTTATCTGTAAGAACATTTTAAATGCATTATTATAATTTTTACCAAGAAATTTCCCTTCAATATTTAGATACTTCCAAGAACAATCATCCCACAAAATTTGTTTTAATTACGTACTTTGCCACAATTAGTTTCACCTGACATTAACATTAATAGAGCTTTAAACACCGATATAACCGTACGGCGTAGAAACAATTCCAATTATACGCGCTCGCTCTCCCAGCCTCCTTGAGCCGACCCCTGCGAGCATCAGCGGTAATCGAATTTCGCCGCACCGGCTCATCCGAAAAAGCCTCCTCATCCCCTTGTTTACACTGGGAGGGCCCTCCCATTCGCCGCTCCGGCGATAATTATCGAGCTGACAGATCGAGAGAGCGGCTTTTCTCGCCGATGCAAACCGGAAGCGACGATACTGCTGCCCGCACCGCCTCTCTTTTGCCTGTCGCTTTGCGCGGGACAAGGTCGCGGTCGCTATGGCGACGGCCGTACAACAGCGAGAGAGAGAGAGAGAGAGAGAGAGAAAAGCTCTTTCGCGGCACGTGCTCTCGGCTCGCGGCCTAGGCCGTGACTCTTCCTATCGCCCTCTCCGCGTCCCTGCCCCCCTGGGCGCGGATTTCGAGGTTAGTGTCACGGGGATGGGAGGAAGATCGCGCCCGAATAACCTCGAAACTTCCTGGGAGCTCGAGACGTTTTTTTATCGGCGGAGTGGGTGAGACACGAAGCTCCGTGTATTTTCACCTCTTTTTTTTAGGGTGGCTAAGCCACTTGTTGGACCCCGCGCGATCTTTGGTTTTTTCTTGTTTAATAAAGGCTTTGGAAATTTCAAATTAGTTCGGCGAAATAGTCGGATGAGTTATTGAAGCTTTTGGTGTTTTGGCGCTTGCTTGTAGAGTTCGAGGAGTTACTGAAAGCGCGGACTTTCTGCGTTTGGAATATTAAGAGGGTGCTTAGTTTGTTCGCGATAATTAACTCGAACCTCTATTAGCTAATTTACTTTGCAGATAGTTAAAGCGAATCGCATTAATAACACGGTAATGCAAGCTTATTTTTAAAAACACTGGTTTTTTTTGTTCTAATTATTCTGGTAATATAACGGTATTAAAGTCAATAAAGAGAAACGTACCCTCCGGCGCAATTAGCGTACCTCATACTCTCGCGTCGCTCCGGACAAAGTAAATACCGCGGGATTATTCTAAAATTCATAAGGGCCCGAATCAATTTTCGGGGGAAAATTCCAGTCGAAGCTGAATCACCGATAAAAAAAATGCGCTGCAACTCGTGCGTGGATCCCTGCTCATTTTCATTTTCTCGGAAACTCCATTTTCGGCGAGCCGAGGAGAGCTGGCCGGACCCGGGAATCGTGCACGCGTATAGTTAATCTTCGAGTTTTCGGGCGATAATTCAGGGGGAAGAAGCAACAGCGGCGAAATATACCGGTGCTTTGACGTATCGCGGAGTGGGGGAACAGCGAGAGAGAGAGAGAGAGAGAGAGAGAGAGAACCCGGAATCTGGAGGCGGAGGTGAGCTCGGTGAAGGCTAAACGGGGTGAAGGTCTCCTCGTCCGCTCCACGAGTTCTAGGGGGATGCTGCGCGTTCGGTAAAGTGCGAGCGTCCACCGCGTATATTACGCAAGGTTTTACGTGGAATAATGCGCGGTGCCGCGGCTTTTAATGCAAGTCGAGTCTCGTTATTTGTTCAAGATTCCGCGCAACACTATTCGCGAGATGTTGACCTTGCATTAGATATACGAAATTTTTTTGCAACCTTGATATCGAGTTGCTTTGATAGAATTAATTCTTTCGCTAGACAAAAGCTTTTAGCTTGAATAAATTTTTAATAAAACTATGTGTACTTGCGAAGACAGATTAGTTTATTTATTTCAATGTTTTCGATCAGTTTTTTCTTTCGATCAAAGACAGATGAGCGATAAAATTAGAAATTGGAATATTGATGTAAGTCGAAGGTTATACACGCGACGAAAATAGCATCTGAATTCTAATGAAGGCGTGTCTATCATTGCGTAAGTATTTGAGAATAAAAAAATCTCGCACTTTTCCGAATGACGTCAAGCAACAGGAGCCAGCTATTACCGATGCTGATGTATGTCTCGCATGTCCGAGGCAATAGAGCGGAAAAGCTCGTACGTGATTCTCGCTAAATGCTTAACAACAAAACGAAGTTCAAAAAGTAATCTAATCTAACAAGTTTAATAAATATAAGCCATCAAAAAGATAAAGTGGATTAATTAAAGTATCACTTCTTTTTCATAAGCTACGAAACATTAAAAAATCTTTTTGGCAGGCTGAACGCTTCAAAAGTAGAAGAGGTCTTCCTCATAAACAAGTAGTGGAAAATCAATTTTCAGATTGAATAAAAATTTTTCACCCCACGGACAGTCACAGCGATGGGAGGCAAAAAAGGAATAAAATCCGCACATGTACACATCATCAGGAAAAGTCGAAGGCAATGTATATAAAAGAAAAGAACGAGGCCAGGAGGGAAAAAGGACGAGCGAGCCTTCGAAAAAAGATTCTTTCCCCTTCGCGTATACTTGTAGCGTCTATTTCTTTTTTGCCGCGCGACCCTCCCGGGAAACGTGCGCGCGCTGGCTTCCGGGTCCGTCCCAAAAATACATGACACACTCGTTTTCGCACGTGGATACCAATGAGAGAGACTATTCGTTTAATTCGATTTTCATGCGTATGTATCACGCGATGTGTCTTTTTTCCTGCGTTCTTCCTCGTTAGATGGATGGGGGGAGTCATTGCTTCGGGCGTGCGAGACGATTCAACGCCAGGGATGATATATTTGTGCCCGCTTCACTTGTGACAAAGACAGTCACCGCCAGCGACGTCGGGTTAATTAACGGGCTAACTTATTTGTCACTGAAGTAAGGGTGGAGATTAAGCAAATAAACGTCGGAAAGATACGAATAAGTTCTGATTGTGACACAGTAATCTTAGTTTTTTTATTTGATTATATAATTACTCAGACTTCACAGGCGTTTTTCTTTTTTGTTAATTCCCCATTCTTTTTTGCATATATTCTCAAATAATCTAAAAATATTAACCAATAAAATAAAAAATAACACGGCTTCACTTTTAACTAAATTTTTTTTTTAATAATAATTGCGAATTTTGAATAATTACTCTACATTATCCCTCTTCATACGTGAGTACTATATCAAATTTTAATCAATGAGTTAAAAATTTTATGAACACGCGCAGAAAAAAAATTATTTTTTTTATCACCTCATTTATAAAGGACAACTCATTAAAAGTAAAAAAAGTGTTGGGGAAATCAACATTTGCCAATCGAAACAGCCTCCACGCCGCTCGTGATCAATGATAGCGAGATAGCTCGAGCTCAAGATTCATTAGCGTGCGCACTCCACTTGCGCTCGTCCATAAAAATGCGAACACGCAGCGAATGAAAAAGTTCAAGGAAACGAGGCGAACAACCCCTAGAAAATGAGCTCCCACGCTCGACCGTTACTCATTTCGACTTGCCTTGTACAGCTTCGTCTTTAATCCCTCCGATGATACGTTACAAGGGTCAATCACCCGGATAACTTTTTTTCCCTCTCACTCCTGGTTCATCGGCACATACGCACATCGAATCTTATAAGCTTCATTTTTTATTAACTACCCCGTAATATTTATTTCCTCTTGCCGCTTTTTGCGCCACGAACGCTTTCCCGCTTTTTCTTCCTCTTTTTTCTTTGCCATTCAAAGATTCTTACTTAAACACTTAATTATTAAACCGATTCTAAGTTCAATACTCGCATCATTTAACTATTTGATAAACGGAAAAATGCAAATTACCTCAAAAGAAATTCGACAGCTGCGTATCTTTGCTGAACGGACATATTCTCGGAGAGCAGGCGCAAAAAAAAGAGGAAGGGAAATGCAAGCGTGAGTCAGCGGAATCGTCTCGACGGATCTCTAGACGGAGCGCGCGCCCACGCGTCGTGCGTACATCGCGCGAGGCCTTTTTATTGAATTTATGACGGCCGCGTCCCTAACCTACAGCAAGCTCTCGCTGCCCCTCCCCCCGCCACTTTATACTCTTGCCCGTCAGATAGCGAGCGATAGCTCGTTGCATTGGTAACACGTATTCGCTCGTGTGGTTATAGAGGGGAAACGCGATGAACGTTTGTGATTGTTTTAATGTGTGCAAAGAAATTATCTTATTTTATTTCTTTTTCGAAAACAATTATAATAAAATTATTTAAATTTTGTCGATCATTATATTTTTAGGATTAATTTGCACTATAAAAGTAAAGTTGATAGCACCAATTGGTAAGAAGTGTAAGCAGATGATATACTATACTATAATTACGCGAATAGATTAAGTGGCAATCCCAAACAAATAAAAATAACACTCTCTAAGACTTTGTGCACTGAAAAAATATGTAGTAGGTATGCGATTATATCAACTACTTACACAGAGAGCAGCATCGTGTCCCTAGTCACATCATGCAAAATTGACAACCCCATGTCGAGTGCTTAGCTCCACGATGGAACTTATACCTTAAGCGCAGCTGAATAAATAAATCGAGCGATACTCTGGACCTTCAGTACCAATGACCGAGTCGCATCGCAGAGCTTCCCTCGAGAATGCTGCAGTATTACGGGGAGTTCGATCTTCGTGAGCGCGTATACGTATGTCCGCGCGTCCGCAGCGGCTACGCTATAAATGCAGTGGGGTGGACGGCCGGTCAGTAACCCGGTCGTGCACGCTCGCCCAACTCGCGCGGGATACTTAGGTGGAAAAACTTGAGATATTCTGGGGAATTGCTCGTTTTACGCGTGGATGTCTGTATACACTGGCACTCGCGTGGGTTGCCTCGAGATAATCGGCTGGATTAACTACTACGGAAGGGTACATTAAACAACTTTCCTAAGTTATGCTGTCATGTGAATTTTATGATCCGGCTTTTTGATGAAAGGGGGCATAGTGTTACTGGGTAATACAATTTTTTATATCTTATATATATAATTCTTATAATTTATCATTTTATGTACTCACGGTATTTATTTTCGTATAAAAATCACTGAATGATCTTACCTGGAAAAGAAAAAAGAACAGTTATTAATTAAACGTGTATGCAATAATTGTGAAGTGTTACATAAGAATTGCATTTAATATAACAAATAAATTAAATTAAAATAAGACATTAATCTTTCTTTACGTGTTTCACTTATTGCGTGAGAGAATGAATTATTCTCACTTTTTAAACAAAAGCTACAATTTATTTCTAGTAATCTTGGGTCTACATGTCAAATTTGGTGAAAAAGTTCAAAAACTGTGATTATTCAAAACCTATTCGTCAAGATGAATATCTACTTGACAATTTAAAACAAAAAGTTCTTCCCCTAAAACATCGAATTTTTTATTTCTTCTGTTGATCCCTCTGTCATGATAGGAATGATATTTTACATTAACAAGATGCCCGTGAGACCT
Source organism: Eurytoma californica (assembly GCA_035586675.1). Lineage (NCBI taxonomy): Eukaryota > Metazoa > Arthropoda > Insecta > Hymenoptera > Eurytomidae > Eurytoma > Eurytoma californica. Next base: position 9,869,011 of record JAXIUT010000021.1, on the reverse strand, counting down.
TAAGCACTTAATCCGTCTAACCAAGCAAAGCGTGTGTAAAAGGCACGAGCCAGTGCTGGCCACGTGCCGCGATAAACCTGTTGGATTCCCGGCGGCTTATCGATCCGCGAGTGTAACTGAGCGTTTACTCGCGGCCCCGGCAGATGTCGACTTGGGTACCGAAGCCGCGCCACTGATAAGAGAGTCGCGTCGGTCACGCAGCGCTCTGTACTCCGCGAGAAACTCGCGGCTCGCGCCCGTCCGACCGGTATCGCCACGTACTACTCAAGCAGTCGCGACTCGGCTCGCGCGATAGGGAAGCTCTCTACTTGCTCCGCGCCGAGCTTGCGGCGCTGCCCGCGGATTTTGAACGATCGAGCACGTGCTCGCAAGTCGACAGATTTTCACGCTATAATCTTCATTCAGCGAGATTTGCGTCTGTCGTTTTTTATCCGCACGAGTGTGAATGTATTTAATCTTTTGTAATTCGATACCAACGTTGAGTGCGGAGTTCAATATTTTAATTTTACTGAATCTGCAGAATATTTCGTGTTTAAATCTCCGTTTAGCATTGCTGTTCATATATATGCTCGCCAAACTATTATTGATTAAGCTGAACTCTGTCGAGAACTGATCGAATCATTGTGAAATCTTTACGGAATATTTTAAATTTGAAAAAAAAAGATTATCTGTCCCCGTCGGTCTTTCTCTCGCGGCTCGGCTCAAAGTGAAAACTGCAGTGGTTGCGCGGCGCGACTTTCACGCGGGCAAAGCTACCGGGCTGCTCGGTCGGCCGCCTCGGCGTCGCCTGAGAGAGCGCCGGAGAAATATTGCAGAAATACACGACCGCTGAAGAAAGCGAAACTATGCGAGAGAGCGGGTCACACTCGCGCGCGAGCTCACCCGTTGCGTAAGCGACGGCGCGGCCGCCTTCTCCCGTGGCACAATCGCGCGCTCTTTTCGGAGAAAGCGGAGATGGCTTCCGGATGCTCTAGATATCGGCCGAGGATACCGGATTGCACGCGCCCTTATGCGTTCCCATTATTAGTCGGGCCTTTTTCTTTTGTCGACAGATCAATTATCAACGACGAGGTAGAATGGCACTTGAATTAGTGCAATTTTGAGAGCTCGAGAGGTTTCTGAAAGGAAATTGATGTAGCGTACGACGAATTAAAGAAATTCCTTTATAGTAAAATAAAAATTCCTTGAACTGATAGCGAGCGATAGGTAGGACGCGAGTTCCGAGAAGATATGACGGGTCATTGTAGTGCAACCGAGTACTTCCTGTGATAAGGGGTACAGGATACTGCCTTTTTTCTAGGTTTTTATTTTGCGAATACAAGAGGCAGTGCAATTATCATGCACTTGCTTATCGTAATCGGAGAAATCGTTAGATGCGTTACCCCGTAATGTAATACACTATCACATGATGTAAGCTCTTTTTACGATACTCTAATGACGATATTTTATTGTACATTGATGTAGGTAGTGTTAAAATCCTTATAATGCAATGATGAGAAAATTCAGTCATATTTATCAAACGTACTTATTCTATTAATACCATCTCTTTTATTGCCTATTCTTCTTGTATACAAAAATGTAAATGAGCGTAATTGTATAGCAGTTTTAAAATTGAATTTGATCTACCTATTAATGCAATGGTGATCATTAGTGAGTTATTGTTGATTTAAACAAATAGTAGCCACAAAGCTATTGTTATCATTATTAAATAACTTTATGACTAATTATTTGATGTAGAATTACACTTTCAGTTTTTCAATTGAATGTAAATAAAAATTTTATAAAACTAGATAAATCAAACGTTTAACATTAAATTAGTCGACTTACCTAATTAATAAAAAATTAATTAGATAAATCTAAAAAAAAGTTTAACTTCTGTTAAAAATATAATTGTTGTCGTCTAATTTTTCATCAAACCCCAAAAGTTATAAAAAAACTGGAAGGTTTCACCGCAAAATCTAAGCGCGCAACCCCGAGCTTTTCGTGCGCCAAGCCGGTGGCGCCGCCCGCGTCGTTCCAGCGAGTCACCGCAGCCGCTGCGGAGGGCACCCGCGCCCTCCTCTGCGAGAGCGATCGTAATGCTAGCGCCTGTGTGCAAACGCGAGTTTCACGCACGCAACACACGCAAAAGCGCGAGAGCGAGCCGGCAGCAGAGTTCAGTCACTCCGTAACCTCCTTTCAATCGAAACTATTACATACTAGCCCCAGTGAATCTCAGCACGCGGCTCCCGTGATTTTTACTTTCGTTAAGCGCTCGGACGCAATCCCGCGAGGTCTTTTATTCAAAATTTCAAGATCGTTCTTCTGTGTTCTACTTTTTATGTAAATATATATTATGAAAATCGCTGCTACAGCTGTAAATATTATTTCTTTAATTTATCGAAATTATGCAATTTGATTATGTTCACTGTATAGGAAGTGATGTTTTTATACGAAATATGATCGATAATTGAAACGTACTCACAAATTAAACCAAAAGTTAAAAATCAATAGTTTGCTGTAGCTACTGGTAACTCGTAGATAAAATTTGACGGTTAAAAAAATCATAACGATTTTTAAAAAAAGTATCCTCTTTAGTGGACGCTTAACATAAGAATCCTATCAGTCCTACTACATTACATACCAATTGACCCAAAAACCCAACTTTTCCTCGCGCGCTCACGTAACACAACAGAAATCGAAACCGATCGGGCCAGCCACCTTCTCTCTCTCTCTTTCTCCGCCGATTAAATCGTCCCGCCGGTCGACACTTTCTCCGCTCCAGCGAGACACTTTCGGAAACAAGAGTGAGCATTCGAGGGAGAAAGAGCGAGGTCCGACTTTCTCGCGAGGCGCGCACTCGCCGTGCTTAGCGCGGAGCGAGAGAGAGAGAGAGAGAGAGAGAGAGAGAGAGAGAGAGAGAGAGCGCCAGCCAGCCTAGGCTTCGCAGAGGCCGCGCGTCAAAGCGGCGCAGTGTCCTCGAGCGGTCGCTGCACCGATCGACATTGAGCAACCGGTTCGATGTGTTTTAAAAGCGCGCCGAGGCTAAGCGCGCGCCTGCCTGCCTGCCTTCCAGAATTTTCCCAGAATCCTTCGCGCGGGCGCGCGAGCCGCTAATCTTATCGGATGCGCGCGCAATGTGTTATTGTGTATCAAGAGCGGCTCCGGCAACAATGGGAATTTTATCGCGTCGGGCTCGATCGCGTCCTTCGATCGCCTCCGTGCGAACATCCCAAGTAGGTGTACACGCGAGAAGACGACCGCTCGAGAGCGAGCAAGGTTAGATGGATAGGGTTCAGTTTTATCAATGTCATAAAGCTCCACCAAGGGATACTATCAAATTGTAATTCTCTTTACCCGCAAATCGAGTTCTTTTAGATCGCTCCCGAAAATGGCAACAAGAATAAAAAATTCGATTTTCTTTTCTTTTTCATTTCGTGCGCATGATTTTTCGGATGATGTAGCCGCTCGTGAGGTACGTTCTAAAAGATATAAATTCGACCGAGTGTACAATTGCACTATGAAAGAATTGAGAGAATAACAAATTTCGCAATTCGATGACAAATTTCCAGCTCCAACGACGTCTTCCTCTTCTAATACCCAAAGGAGCCGCGATTGATCGAGCGCAGGTCGCAAGCTCACTTAAGGATCCTGCAAGCTCCACCCCCGTCTCTCCAGCAGGCGAGAGGGAGAGAGAGACCGCTGGACGCGTTTTTGCCGAAACGAGATCGCGCTCGGCGGGCTCCCCTCGGCTCTCGGCGCGCACGCGGAGCCGCTCGCGTTGAGCAAGCGAGTCACCTCGATAGCGCGCGTTGAACCCGCGGGAATCTAGGCCGACGAGCGAATGCTACGTGAGCAGGCGCGAGCTCGCGCGCGCGCCTCTGTGTGCTCGAGCCCGCTGTGTGAGTGCCTACGCACACACACCTACACAGGGCCGCGCGGGAGAGACGGGAGCACCGAGCGAGAGATCGACGCGCGCGCGCACGTCGAGGGATGCGACGATGAGCTTGCGAGATTTTACTTTCTTCGAGGCTCGCCGCGGCCTCGGCCGGCCGCTCCCCGCTTATTTTCGGCCTTCGAACTTTCGTACGCTTTTGGGCGAACGGCGCGCGCCGGGGCACGCGGTCGAAAGGCTCGCCTTAATCGTGATTTTATTAATGAATCGGGCTATCGCGTAACAATAACTGGGTTTCGTTACGTTCCGTGTGAAATAGTCTTTGATCTTTTTCTACGCGCGTTGCGTAATCGCTTATTTTAAGTAAAAGCGCATTTAATGACAATTAGCAAAAGTATACATATTAAATTCTGGAATTGTCAGTTCAAAATTAGAAGCTGAAGGACAGTACCTCGAGATTATTATGAAAGACAAATATTAAGTTTGTTTATACTAAAAAGTGATTGTTTGTTTATGTATTTAATTTACGGTGAAATTTATTACTCAATTTATCTTAACATTCTTTGTTCTAAGTAGTGGAACATTTTTATGTTCCATTAATTTTTTTTTTAAATTATTCAATAAATGGAGGCTTTGAATGGACCGTACAATATAAAAATTAAAATTCAATTCTTGAATCCTTACAAATTGAGTTTCTCGTTGCGAAGAATTCATTTCAACATTTTCTTGGCTTTACCGAACTAAAACATGTGGTTCACAATAGAAGTGCACGCGGCATTCTTAGCATTTACCGTAAAATTTTGCTTTACATCTACCACTGGATGCAATAGAGAAATCCAATATTCAAGAAATTTTCAAAAGAAATAAAATGTTGACTTGCTTTTTTGTTGTTACTTCATAGTAATTGTCTTTATTTTGTTCAAGTCAGAGATTGTTATCACATAACTATAATTGTAACTATAATTGTTAGCTACTGATAATTACAAAATTGGTATAAATATATACTTTACGTTCAAACTAAGAATTATTGTACATCAACGCGGAAATAGGAGCAGTTAACTGATAAGTATTCGTGGCAATTACAGTGATTTGAAATGAACGTCAAATAAGAGCAGAGAAGATAGATAAGTACTTCTTTCGCTAATGATTTGACTCCTCAATGATGTTCTATTTTAAGGACAACCGTTTGTTCAGTTATTTTGCATATCTTACACCAATACTACCTACATTAACTAATTAGTGAATCAGAGTCCATGTTTTATAGCCAATAAATCGTAACTTTTATTATAAAAATCGTCACAAAGTTATCATTAATTTTTTTTTCCACAATTTCATAAACAATCGTGCGTAAACAAACACCAAGGCAAACTAGAGTTGCAGAAATAAAAAGCGCTCAGCAAAGAAAAAAAAAGTTCAAAGGCGCGTGTAAGAAGGTCGAAACGAGCCGAAAGCTACCTGAAGGAGATTGTGCAAAATTAGCTCGCAGGGTGAAGGGGGAAAGGGAGGGGGAGGTGTGTCACGAGGTTGCGGCAGGGTTACGCTGCGCGCGAGCCCGGACAGAACTCTCCTGACCCGGGTTCGTTGTCCTTCGGGGTGAGAGATCCACCCACCGCTCGGGCCGCGCCGCGCGAGTCGACCTATTTTGCAAAATAAAAAAAAAGGAGCGCGCGCAGCCAGTCTCGAACGAAGATTATTCACTCGGATGTATCGCGGCCGAGCGGCGCTTTCGGCCGCAGCTTTTTTTTTCCAAGCGCCGCGCGCCTCGCCACTTCGCACTCGTCTGTAATGGGAAATGGGTTAATTATATCGCGGCGTTCTGTTTTCGCGAATCGCGAGTATAAGACGCTTTTTTAATTGGGGTTTGGCTTAGCGTGCGAGGAGACGAAGGCGATTACGGTAATGGCGACGCTGATGAATGGAGTCGAGCAGAAGGGCGCGCAAAACTCCGCCCCGGGGTTAAACGTTATTTATTATGTAGCGGCGTGTTAAACGATTTGCAAGTTTTATCAGTTTAAAGCAGTTGCATTCACCGCGTGTACAACGGCTTATCAATTAATATTGCTTAATCTTAACATTTCGTAACTAATAACAATTAGAAATGTGAAAAATGTTAAAAGAAAGTAAAAGATCAATTGAAATCGATATGTTGGCAGATATGTTTAAAAAATTTAATGGCACGATTTATTTAAACAATTTAAACAAAGACTATCCAATTTACAATATACCCAATTTATTAATTTTCAATAAACAATTTGATTTCGAAAAAGTTCAATTATTTCACTGTTCTATTATTGATCGTCCTGTATTGGAAATAGGTTCGCGACAAAGTTAAAATAGTCCATATAAAATAAACGATCTGCATCCAGAAACGACGCTCTCGTCGCGAGGGCGGGAAATCGCGAGGCTGGTGGGGGGAGGCCGCGGGAGGTCATTGTTCGGCCAAATTAGTGGGACACTTTCGGCTTTGCCGGTGCAGCGTACAACAGCGTCACGAGCGAGAGGGACATACTTACTAACCGCCGTGACGTCGGAACGACGCAAGTGCGCGCGATCATCCTGCGCGCGAGCGACGCGGCGGTGCGAAGCCAAAAAAGGACGTGCGCGCGCCTCGCGCTCGTACTTTCGCTTTTTTTTTGTTGTCTTTCTAACATAGAGATTTTCTAATTGCTGTTGATTCGTCGCACAGTTGCGTTTTGATTATAAATGATAGATTGTCCCGAAAGATGAATTTTTTTTAATGTTTGTTCATGAAATTCTGTAAAATTGAACGTGGAATTTAAATGGAATGTTACGTGTAATTTATTTTTAATTTCGTATGTGATAAGTGCGATTAATTGTTGCGCAGAAGGCATAATCGCATTAGAAGATTACGTGAAATTCAGGTCATTATGCTTGGGTGAGGCGAGAAAATTGCGTTTTTCGAAAACGAAAGTTTGATTACTCGTAAGTAAAGAAAGTTAAGAGTACGTGGCTAGAATTAATTAAATGATGCTGACTGTACATATCGGTCGGACATACCTGCCTTACTCCACTTGTAAGTTGTACATTACCGAATGAGAAGTATTTAAGAAAATTTTAATGAACAATTACTCAATTTATATTTCATTACACAAATATAAAAGTATTACTTGTTTTCCAAATCTTTATTTAAATCATTAAACAATAAAGATAGGTAATGAATTACCGCACAATTGATCACACGTCTCTCTTTATTCTTCATTCACGTACCGTAAAGCGGGGCGTTGAGAAAAAAAGATAAATAAAAATGAATTCCATTTTACGCGAAGTATTACGTTTGACACTGTTGCACAATAATCAAAGCTTTTTGTCACACTGCGAGCCGATATACTTTTCTTAGTGTGTCGCCGACCCACTAATATGATTCTTTTTTTCGAGGCTGTGTTTTGTTGCTGCAAGGATGCAGAATTGTTTACACTAAACAAACGTTGAAAGCGCTGATGCAGAAATAAGTATTTTTACGTTTGCATGACCTAGTGATTGCTGTGACCTGCTAATCGGGCACACGTAAAAAAAGGGAGTATTTCCTTCTTTATCCTAACAGCTAGTCACTCATTGTACTTTTATTAAGTAATATCTAAGTTACGTAAGATAAAATAAACGAAGTACTACTTTATCAATATTTACTCTAAATGGTATAGTAAAAGTAGGATGTAAAATAAGTATTATTTTTACTGCAATTCGTAGGAATGATGATTAATAAATATCATTTTACCTTACGATTTTTTATGGAAATTTTATAGTTTTCTCAGCAATCCTCGCGCCGATAATTTCATAATTTTCAATTATAAACTACGTGAAATCTCGGTAATACGTGATGCAAGGATCAGCTCATTATGTAGTTTCTTTGAATTTAACTAGCAGCTTGAGCAAACTCGAATTCCTTTTATACCCTTCACCGAAGAAGTGGTTGCGAACCCTTTGGAAATCGTAGGTGGCTTTTCGCGCTTACTTGTGATGCGGAGAGGTATCTCTAGAGTCTGGTTGCAGCTGCAAGCGCGCAAGGACTTTTACGGGGTCGCCCGTAAATTCCGCAGTCCATCGACGCGTTCTCGCGAAAGGCAGCAGCGGAAAAACGCGAGGGAACGAGTGCTCGCGAGAAAACGCACGTTTTTCTTCCGAGGATTTACGGTTTTGAGGGATTTGGCGATCGTTCAAAAAAAAGAGCTTCCATTTTTTAACGTAAGAATTTTTCAAACCAGCATTAAGAAGTAGGAATGAAACGCTAAGATTAACATCAATAATATTATCTAAATAAGCATTCCTTACTATTCTGCATTTTATTCAACGGTAAACCATAAAAAAAATTGGGCGTTTAAAAAAATCTGAAGCGATCCTGCAATTCGGGGAGTCGAAAAAGGCGGGAACGTGCGGCGCGCACCGACAGTGGAGTAGCTCGGCTGCGGCCGGGCGGCCGCGCTCGCGCGCCGCTACTCGGCTTCAATCGATGAAGAGAGCCGCTACCGGCGCTGCAGCGCGCGCCGGTGGCCGCGAGTTCGTTGACTCCCGGGGCGAGGTGCGCGCACCTACAATATACATATACACATAAAAGCGCGGCCCGGCGTGCTCTCCTCTCCTCCGTGCGTCCACGCGCGGAGCCGAGCGCATATAAATATATCCTTGCAATAAATGCGAGAGCGAGAGGTTGCCCGCCGAATGGCATTCGCGCCCCTCTCTCTCTTTCTCTCTCTCTCTCTCCATCCCTACCTATTTATCTCGCTCGGTCTCTCGTCGCACATTCTATTTCCATGTCTGTACGCGGGCGCGCGAGCGGCTTGTGGGCATGTCGAGGTTTGCGCGACGGTTCAACTTTGACTCGCGGGAGATCCTTGTTGGCTAATTGCCGGGCGCAGGGCTGATTTTACGAGCTTTTGTTGCGCCGCGCCGTTAATTGCTCGGCGGACGCGTGCGAGAGTGCCCGGCCGCGCCTGCAACCTGCGCAAATTATCGAGCGGGTGGCTCATCTTTGACGGTGCCAAGTGCCCCGAGCGATCTTGTTTTTCTTTTGCACAACAGCAATTTGCACCTTCAACCGGTATAACTTAAACTCGTTAGGTCGGATTGCCTACCCTTTCATTATCTCGTTTATTTATTAAATAAGAAGCGTAAGTTTGAATACTCTTATTTAGACTCTTATCTTCGAGTCAATCAAATTTAGATTTGATTAATTCTTGATTAGATGAAAATTGCTTATTTAATTTAAATTCGATCCGATTAATTATTTGGATTTTCCTGGTTTTATTGAAATCGAACAGAGTAAGAAAATTTATTAGAAATAGCCAGCTTTCTCCGCTTACGCATTTTCTACTTGTGAAAGTACAGTTAAATTTCAATCGAAAGACGCAAAGTTTATTGCAGCAGGCAGGCGCGTTGCAGTAAGCCCGGCTACGCACGCATTGTATCCCGGAGCCGCCCAATATTTCCCGATTCCTCTCGGCGCGTTCAACTTGCTCAACTTTCCCTTTCCCCCGAGGGGGAAACTTTTTCATTCGCCTCTACACACATCCAACGATCTCTCAGGCATCCATCGCCGACATTTCCCACATGGATTTTTGCGCGCGAGCGCGCGTGGCCCCGTCCGCGCACATAATGATACATTTTCCTGGCACCTAATAAGCGGATAGGCGCGCGCGCGCGCTCCATCTCGCTCGCACGAGCCGGAGCGCCTAATGAATTTCGCAAGGCGCTCGGCTGTGCACGCGTATCTTTCTCCTTTTTTTTTCGTTGTCTCGAGGAGCTGCAGGTCGTGGGCGACTCTGCATCCTTGACTCGCGAGATCTGTACGTTGAACCGAGCGGTTTATTGCGGTGATCGGAACATTTCGCTTCGGATTGCTAAATTGTTCGAGACGACTTAGCCGCGTAACGAGCTAATTATCATTGTTTCGTTTAGCGTTAAATATTGGTTTTTATTGTGTTTTTTTTTCTTTTGAGTAACCGATGTAGAGCGGCAACAAAAGAAAATTTTTTTTGCTCGTCGGAGGGATAAAAATTTGCCTCTTTAATAAGCCTTTCACATTTTCCTTTTAATGTGAAAGGTACTTGTTAGCGAGCTTCGTTATGTAAAAAATTTTAAATATTTTTTATGGCACTCGAGTTATATTGCATAAGAAAGATAATGCACTTGCACAATGTAGATTTGAGAAACTAGGATTCTTTGTTAACTCAAAATTTCATCTTTGTCTAGATATTGTAGATCATTGTTTCTTATTATCTACTATAAATTTAATGAAACTGAAAATCTTTAACTGAATTGATTTAAAATTATCATTATGTTTCAAAAATATTCTAGATTATTTAACGTCCTAATCACTCATGAAACATCTTTAAAAAAATATTTTTAAAAAAAAATTGAGCTACCGTAAGCATACAAGTGGAAAGCAGCCAACGAGTTATTACGCGAGTCGCGGGGGGTGATGCCTTCTTATACTTGAACTTAGCGCCACCGTCACACAAGTCGCTCGCACGGAGCGCGGGACACGGTTAAAGAGCGCGCGGAATAAGCCGCTCGAGCACGCCTTCGCAATGCGCCGCACAGACGCACATTATAAAACGCAATCCTCGAATGATACATGTCCGCCTCAAGGCAACACTGCAGGGGGTCAAAGACACTTCTGTCCGCGCGCCGCCGTGTGCTTTCCCTTCTATTCTGCGAAATCGCCGCGGTTATTTGACTCGCTGCCGTTTTCTTTCCCTCCTCCACGGCGCTATCGCTCGCTCTTTATTCTCGCTGGCGCTGTCTCGCGATCCGATCGCAACTGGAGAAAAAAAACGTTCTTTTCTTTTCTTTCTGCAGATCTACATCTATTCGAATTCCTCCAGGTTAAATTATTGAACTTTGCGAAAGACACATCGATCCAGTTAATTCAGCTCTCATCTCGAGTATTTACTTTATAATAGAATCTGTAGTTGAATTATTCATAAGACGAGCGGAGTATAATAAAAGGCAGAAAAGCAGAATGAAGGAATCGATCGCCTTGACCAAAAATAGTTAAAATCTAATACCGTGCAGTTTCTCCACGGGCTTCTGATAATAATACGAGTCACTCGGAAATTCGTAATACCGAACCCGCTCCCGCTAATCTTATCTTTGCGAATAACGTTAAGCGAATCGGGTATACATCGTTAAGTGTGCTCCACAATGATCGATCTGACCAGGCGCACTAATGCGCTCTTTCCCAACGTTTATCTAAGACAAATTATGATTTACGATCGAGCGCGCGGCCAGTGCGAATCTGAACAATCTCTACGGTCCATAAATCGCGAAAGGTACACATACACACCCCGGAGTCGCGCGCCGCCACGCGACGACCAATATCGCGCTCGATCGCCCGGCGCGTTCCCCTTCGCGCCGCAAGGCTAATAATTGTTCGCTCGCCGGCCGGCGCTTGGCCAATAAAAGCGCATAAATTAAAGTGCGTCCGGCGTTGATTAATCCGCTGGCGCCGACACGCTCCTCCGGAGGAAATCGACAGACGCCCGAAAAATTCGCGGCGTGTGATCGAGCGCGGATCAAACGGCGCGCCGTTGCGTAACTCCTGTCCCCTTGTTGCCGACGCATCATCTTCGCGGCGTGCCTGTCCCTTTAAATTGATGTAGAGCATCGCTTTCGTATTCTTTATTGAGACGTCTCATTCGTTGACTTTATTGTTGCGCTTCGTTCCATAGTCATTCGTGCTACTTATTTAGACACTCTTTTTTATCTATTTTATCGGGTGGAAAATTTTTTTTTATTTAAAAAAAATCGTTAATAATTGTTGGGTTATGAAAAGTGGATATTAAATTGAGTAATTCAATTCTTTTCTAATTAAAAATTCAACGATAAATATCGAAACTGCAGCAAATTCTAAATAGAATTTCATAGATATAATTTCAGATAAAATGGAAAACACGAGCTGCAGGAAACTTTCAAAAGCTTTTGGTTTTAGAACAGTAGGTAATTTAAATACTCTGGACTTAAATAATCTGTCTAAGTTCAACAATCCGCGTCATATAAATACATTAATTTAAAAAAAAAAGAAGGTGAGCATGAGGAAAATCACGAGCTGCTCGACTAAGCTCTTGAAAGGAAAATACACTTACAAGACGCAGCATGGAAAGTCAGGCGATGACCTTTATGAATTTATGAATCGATTGTTAGATATCACGCCGAGTCTTCTCGGAATGTGTACCGAAGCCTCGCAGATATTTCTAGGGCGAAAAGCCGGCGGCGCGCAACACAACGGACCCAAGGGCTTTCGGTGAAATCTAGGATTTCTCAGTGAATGTCCGATTTTCGTAACGATCGGGAAGGTTAGCTTATATGCACGCGCGTGTGTGGGTACGCGACTGTATTCGTGTAAGCGCCTTCGCGCCTCTGAAACCTCGCGAACGAGCGAGCGCCTGTCACATCTACAAACGACCCCAATATCTCGCCGATCTAATGCCACCATAATTATATTTGCGTCAGCGTTTTACTGAAAAGTACAAGGGCGTTGGGTTCGACATTTTTTTATTTGATTTTCACGTTGTCAGATCAAACTCACTTGAATTCTTTCGACTTGTCCATTTAAACTTAAATATATAGGTAAGTATGAATTGTAATAATTAATTATTAGCAATTTCTAATGGTATCAGAGCAAATATTCAATACCTGATGATTAAATACTGTAGAATCAAAAATTTCTCATTATACTAAACTAAATGGAGGCAATTTTTTTTTTTTTTTAAACAGTATAATTTTTAATCAGGGATACTGTTTTTTATTTTCCATTTAAGAACGGTCCTTCGAGGAATATAATTCCTAGACCGCAATCTTTTTACAACCATATAGAAAGCAACAAAGGAAAAAAGTCGAAGGCAACATCGCTCCAAATTAAAATCGTTGACCGATCGCCGGTGAAGTTCGCGCTGACCGTCAGGTGTCTATTGCCGCGACCACTATAGGAAACGCTGAGGAAAGAGGCAGGCGGCCGCGGAGAAAAGGCGGTGTATGACGCATCCCGTAGAGCCACCGACAAATCGATTGAGTCATTTGCCGCCGTCGCCACCGACGACCACGACGGCAATAGCGATGACAATACCTCCGCAGTCAGTAGAGCGACCCCTTCGCTCGACGTATTACTCTCATTCGCGTGCCCTGATTTTTCAAATGGGTCCCGCGGTGAGTACTTCTCATTTCGCATAAGTGATGCTGAAAGGCATTACACTTCTTTTCATCGGCTGAGAGAAAGAAGATTAACGAATTTAACTTGGATCAGAATTAAAATAAAATCGTAAAATATTGCAAAAAATCATGAAAGCATATTTTTTAAAAAGTAAACGAGTAAGGTGGAGTTAGTTCTATATACCTTCGCCTGAATCGCATTCAATCAATTACGGAATATTTTCGAGAAAATAAAATCTGTTTATTCTTTGCGTCTCATCAATGTGAAGAGGACTCATCGCGCGAACGATACAACACGCTTTCGCGTCATCAGTAAACAAGGACGGAACCGTTCGATCTCGCAGCAGCCGCATCGCGGGTCGCTCCAACCGCGTGGACATTGCGCGCATTTCCTTGGACGGATAAAAAAGCCTCGCGATATTACACTCGAGGATAAAGGCAGCGATACGTACGTGCCGCTTGATTCACTTTTCAGTTGAGAATCTCTGAGTCGCACAAGGACTCGGGTGCAATGCTCCCGAGTGCCGCGGCAGGGCACAAGTATAACGCGCTCGTTCCACCGCGAGAAGGAGAATTTTTCTGGCACACGATCTCTTGGCCGGCGATACGAGCGCACGCACACCCAGGAGGCGAGGCGCGCTCCTGCGAGGGCCATCCCCAACTTTCACTCTTGCTTTTCTTCGCTCACTTTTTTTTCTTTATTTGCTCGCCGATGTGTCATCGTGCGGTTACCTTCTTTGAAATGCAAACGAGTACTTTATTTTTTCTTTCTCGGGGGAGTGACGGTACAGTATTTAAACTAAACGATTTCAAAGCAGATAATTCAACTAAAAGAAGCACAGCAGTATTTAAAGTTTATTTATATAAATATTTTCTGCAGAAATGTCACCTGTTTCTACTGCCAATGAAAAAACAGAATGAGTTATTCAGATTTTTTTTAAATACAGTGAATTTTCACTGAAAAAGAAGTGATATTTTTGAATTTTCATTGTTTTACTTTTTGAAAGAATTTACATGTACGTATAACTCTGGATATATAGAATATCCAGCAGATAAACCGAGAGAATCTCACAGCAGCATTATTATCATAAAAAAATAATTATAATCATTGATATAATCTTTTAGATTCAGACATTAAGCTTTAGAGCTACAATAAACGATAAGAAAAAGAAAGCATAATTAAGTGAAAAGCCGGATAAAAAAAAACGATGTTCCTGAACTACTTCTAGGTATACGCAAACGAAATCGCATACAAAGACCGTGTGCCATTAGATCCACTCCAACGGGAGAAAAAGAAAAAGGAGAGCGAAATGGTTGCAATCGACGCCGTAGTTGTCCGCGTGCTCGGTTATACACACACACACGTAGAGGTTTATGCGCTGCTCTCTCGAGGCGCCCTGGTTTCGGCCGAAGGTTGCGCGCGGCCGACGAACCCGAGCTCTGCTCGCGCGCGCTCGCCGAGGACGGGGTGAGCCACTCGCGCGTCCTTAGGGTACGTTCACACCGGCCGCCGCGGCGCTGCGCCTACGCTCGCGCGGGAGCCACGGCCGCGCGGCGCGCCGGCTTAATTTATTCGCGCGCTCTCGACCTCCTTAGGCCACGCACTGCACGCGCAGGCGAGGACGTGCATCGGCCGCGCCGTCGTACCGTAACGCCGCGGATCCTTTGCTCGCTCGCCGACGGCGACGCGGGTCGACGCCTTCCCGGCGCTCCGAGCGTTATGACACCTCCGGACGCAGCGGCTCGCTCCTCGGATTCGTCATACGAGACGACGGCGCCGCTAAAAATAAGCGCGACGCGCTCCGGCCGCAGTGGCCGTCCGGCGCTCCTCCCGCTCGCGTTCCACACGATAAACGTCTCTTATCGCACGGGGTAATGCATCATCGTTGAATTTTAAGATAATAAGTCGGCGCAACTGCATTTACGTATGAGCGTGAAAATGTGATTTTCCTCGAGAATTAAATTTTTTCGATTTTTTCTCGCGTCGGTGGAAGTTCGTTTAGTGACGGCGAAAAATAGCTAAGCTCCCATCATAAAACGTGCCATATTTCACAAGCCGTTGCGATAAGTTTTCACGAAAATTAATTGACAAACACCGCGTCGACGGTATCGTTATCAATTTGTCCGTCCGCGCGAGGCTCTTGACAATAGCTAAAAATTCCAATCAACCTCCATCAAGCGAGCGGTCGCCCGTAGGCCTCCAACCGCGCGCCTAATTACTTAATCCGTCCAGCGACCGACGTACAAACGCGGTCCCGCTCGCGGTGGCCGCCGCGCTTCGCATCATCGCTCGATATCGGCTCCATCGTTCGATTGCACAATAATCGCGTCCTCTCATCGCGAGCGAATTTTCTGCACAGAACCACCGGCTCCCGAGCGCATAAAACTCGATCGCCCTTTCTCTCGGCTGCGCGACGGCGTCAAGAGAGTTCGCTCGCTCGCTCGCTAGCGGCGCGGCCTGAATTAGGAAGGCCGCGCGGCCGATGAACCGTCGAGGCCGGGGTAAGCGCTTGCGTCTCTCTCTCTCTCTTTCTCTCTCGTTGTGTGCGTCCGTGTGCTCGCGCTAGAGTTTCGAGATATACGCGCGTGACGTGTGCGAGCGCGCAGACCTTTAAAGCCGCGCTCGCCTAATCGAGAGCCGATCTTTCAAGGGCCCTCGTCCCGGGAGCGAGTAGGGAGCCCGCGATGCTGCCGAAGGACTCCCGACTCCTATCCTCGTTACGATATCGTTCGCGCAGTCGATTGTGTGAGAAAGGCGCGAACGATATTCCGCGGGGGCAATTGTTTCGTCCGATCGCTATCGGCAACTCGCTATAGAAGCGCCGCCGTTGTTTTTCGGCGGCGGTGAATTGCGCAGGCGCGATCGGTAATTATCGCATAATCGATTAACGATTTCTCGTCCAATTATGGAAATTAGCGCGCGGGTTTATTTACTTTAATGACGTTTAATACGCGTCGTAGCGAGATCCATAGGCGTTCAATCGAACGCAAGCGATCGCGCGCTCGCTTTTCATTGTTAGCGTTTTAGTAAATTGCCGGTGCTGGGCGAGCAAATTGCGAGCTCGATATAGAAAGTACCCGCGGATAAATAAAGTCATTATATCCATCAAGCTGTCTGAAACGCTATGGGATTTAGCTGCGATTCCGTATAACCCACATGACTTTCGCGCGAGCGATCATTTTTCACGTCCATAATGGGCCGCGCGCGCTAAGTCGAGTAATAAAGCGAGCGAGGCAGGACTCTCGCGCGCTCGAGGTGTGCACTGGCATCCTTCTGGGCGCTGGCGCAACTCTCGTTTTCTCGATTTCGCGTGGGCGAGCGCAGGGATTCTGAATGAGAGTTAAATCGGTTCGACGCGCGAGCGAAGCGCACCGCACAGTTGCGTCAGGTGCACAGTGGAATTTTCGCGCTTCCTCCGTATTACAGGCGTTAATTTTTGACCTCGCCTATTCTTTTTTTTTATCATTTCTTTCCAGCGCGGCATTGAAAGCGTCAATTTTCATTCATTTTCATTGAGCGCGATCAACGAGGCGCGTAAGGGCAAACTTCTTTATCGATCGGCCGGCTAGCGGGCCTACCTCCGTTATTTTTAACCCGCGCGATTGTTCCGACGCGAGAGGAGCAACGGCTGCTCTCTCACCGCTGGGCTTTAACGGTTCGCTCGTGAAATGCAAATTCGCCGCGTCGAAAAGTCTTCGCGGCGCGTTAAACTCGAGCCGGAGCTTACGCAAGCGCGGTGGCTTACGCGGCGCGTGCGCCGATCTTAAGTAAACGTTATTTATGAATTGGATGTGTTTTATGTTGTCGCGGGATTGCTCAATGCCACTTCCACACAATGAATCTATTTTCGCCGCTAAAAGTTTTCTCCCCCCGCGTGAACAATAAAATTAAGTCGAGTGCGCGGGCATTAACTTCGGTCTCGAACAGAGCCGATTCGAAAAAGAGCTCTCCTCCGCTCGCCCCATTCACCGGCGGGCATAATAGGAGCGCTTATAAAATATCATACGCTGACCCGTTTTCGGAGACGCGGAGCATCGCGTCGCGGGTCTATTTGCAAGATAAACAGCGACAAATGCAATTGAACTATTTGCCGTGCGATCAAGGCAGCGGCCCGCCCGAGCACCAGGTACGAAATAAAAAGGAGAGGCAAACCTTGAAAATCTACATTCCCGCTGGCGCGAGAGACATTCGACTCGCTCGTTCGGAAAATCCCTCTCGCCGAATTCGGCCGAAAAAAAAGGAACGAAGCGCGCGCCCGAGGAGAGCCCAAGAGCCGCCGGCGCTGCCGCCGCGAGGCTGACGTCAGAGAGCTCGGTTGCAGCGCCCTAGATCGTGAGAGGTCACCGTGTGCCGGGCCGACGGCCTGACGAGGCCAAACCCTCTACTCGGACTATGAGCCGCGCTCGCGAGAGAGAGAGACCGAGATACGCGCCGTTCATGTGCCTCGCTGTGTGTGCGTGCGGCAGCGGCGCGCTCCGAGAGACCGAAAGAGCAATGCGCTCGCGCCGCCGCGGCTTTTCGCCCGCGCTGTGACTGCTTTCTGGGTTACACCGAGCGCGGCTCTGCCGACGACTACGCGACGCGGTCCCGAATCCGCCGACCGGACGCTCAGCCTCCCGCTCGGTGCCGTGGCGCGCGGGCGAAAATGGGTTAGAGCCCGTCCCGGTGAATTTTCGAGGGCAATTGAGTTCCAGTTAATGGACCGATCGATTTGCCGGGGAATTAGATTTTTAGCCTAAGCGATTTATGAGCCAGCTATAATAGCTGTTATATGGTGATGGTAGAAGCGGTAATACACTCGAATTGATTAATAACACGTAACCATTTTGATGAGCGCATTTGCTTAACAGAATTTTATTACGCTGTTAAAGAATGTGACAGTTTCAATGGGATTTCTGGAAAAGATGTACAACATTTTTTTAAAGCTATCGAGTATTAAATTTAAAATAAATGAGCAATCCGCGAATACCATCAGGTTATTAATAAATTAAAATCATATATTGATTTAATTAATTGTAAGTATTTTGACCTAATGCAGAATATACAAGACGCAAAACCATTAAACTATAAAAAAAAGTTTGTGTTTAAAAATTCATTTTTTGAAAGGAAATCTTTTAATAATTAAATTAATAAAAAAATAAAGACAATTATGCAAGCAGACTTTTCGATAAAAATCAGATTTCGCTATAAAGTAGATATCTGTCTACCCTCAAAGAATGCACCGCACTTCACCGACTGGGAAGAAAGTAAAAGCAGCCGAGAGGCAGCGATCGCTAATCCGAGCCCCGCGCCGAGTCACGGCAGGCCGATAGTGGCCGAGATCTCGAGCAGGTGATCGCACCTGTAACCTTAGCGGCGGATCAGTCACTCCAACGCCCCGACAGTCGGCGGCCGCTCAGCGGCAACTCGTCCAGTCCCCCCCAGCCCCCGCGGTATCGGGCCGAGATATCGTTATGCGCGCGGGGCAAGTGCCGCAGCGGCAGCCACTTTAATTCTCATTGTTCGCATGCGTCACGATCCGACGATTAAACGCTCCCTAATAAGGCCTCCCGTGCGCCGCGATAAACGGCCGACCCTAAAACTCGGCCCGGATAAGCCTCGCGCGGGCTGAAATCGAGAGCGCGCGGCGACGGCCCTCGGCTCTCCTCCGCGACAGCCTTACGAAGTCGGCCATTGTTGCCAGAACTGCGACCCCTGCTCATTCAATTTTTTTTTCGCCGTGACTGTATGTGCACACCTCCATGGCTCCGAGAGCGCAGCCGGTTGTTCGGCAGTGTAGGCACGCGATTTTCACTCGCGCCGGGGATCGGTACTGTCACGTTAGATAAGCGAGGGCTGATCTTTTATTTTTGTCGCTGTCGGGTGACAAGCGGCCGCGCGGTTGCTCAATCGAGTGAAATCGACCGCCGCTGGAATTCTCCGGCTCCGCCGTCTGGACAAAAAGGAAAATCGCTTTAAGCGCTCGATAAATTTTTTTTGTCCATGGAAAAATAAACTTAAGTCGTCGTAAAAATTTGACTTGCTTATATGTGTCACACGAACCCGTGTACACCGAGTTCGAGCGCAGCGAGCGATTGGGACTTACTTTTGTTTCGTCAATTCGATTGCGCAAGGGGAGAGATAAATCAAGTTACCAGCCAGTGAACCGTGCAATAGACGAAACAATTATTATAAACGAAATAAATGCAAAATAAATTGCTTTATCGGAGCTTAAATTGCGCGAACCCTTATAAATCTTGGAAAATGATTTATTTGACTTTATCGGAACACCTACCGTTTCGATCGCTGGGTGCGAATTAGTCGCCCGATTCATATCGGGCACCTCATAAAAGATCGGTAATTGTTATTTAGCCCCGAAAAACTTTCCAAAGTAAATACGCGAGCCTCTCGCCCATTGACACCGATAAATCAAACTGCAGTCGAGTTGAATGCACGCGCGCGAGCGCAAAGCGATAAATGCGCGCGGCGAAACAAACGCGCCGCGACCTCGTGAGAAAAACATAGGCAGTGGCCGCGGAGATTTTGCAAAAGCAGCCTCTCTCGATCGCAGCGAAAATTTGCATCGACGCTGAGGGGAGAGAGCGTTGAAAATCTCACGCGAGCGCGCGCCGTATACGCGGGCGGCGCACAATAATTCACTTTATTGGCCATTCAATAATCGATGTTTCAATCCGCCGATCTCGGTGGCGCGCGTCGTTGCACAATACCCATACGGGCGCACTCGAAAAGCGTCCGTCTATCCCCGTGGGCTGGCGAAAAAAATGACGAATGACCTGGACTTTTCAGAGCGCGCCCGCGCCCGCTACCCGGAGACCTTAATGATGAAAAGTAAATGTGCAGCGCGCGATATGAGGTAACAGTCGGCGTGTGGGATAGATATCGGAGGTAGACAAAGAAATGCACGCGGTTAAATGGTAAAAGGTATTTTTAATAGATGATCGAGTTCATAATATTGCACGATAAAGCTGTCCGATAAGAGTTATTATTTTATAATAATGGTTGAAAATTATAATCAAAATTACTCGACAATTAAGTAACGAATTAAAAATAGAATTTATTTTTAATAAATCGAACCTATAACTTCGAATAAAATAAATTTGAATTAATTTTATTAATAAATATTTAAATTTTAAGACATTATATTAAAAATCTACTTTTTTATGTTCCAGGTGAGTCAAAAACGCAAATTCATAAGTTTATTCACTTCTAAAAGTAAGTCTTCTTCAAAATTGAATTAATCCACATAAAGCAAAAATAGCGCCAAATAACTTTATTCTCTTCGGAAAATTGATCAGACATTAAATCGCAGAGTGCAATTCGACAAAACTCCCGGCTGAAAAACAAACGGGAGCAGGCACGAACGAATCCGTGCTTCGAGCGCCATAGAAAAGTCAGAAATTCAGCATCGGGAAAATGGGACGAGGTGGCGTTGCGGGTCACGCGGTACAATGGCCCATTAAGAATTATTGGAGCAGGTAAGCTTCGCGTAGAAAAGCCCCGGCGCTTTTGCGCTCTGCTCGCGGAATTTCCGTGCGAGCGGAGAAGAAAAAAAAGAGGAATCAGCGCAGCCAGCGCGCGGCAGCCGCAAACAAAGATGATTCCGCGTGCGTCTGATCCTCGTTTGACCTCTGCCGCAAGAGCGGATTACATAAACCGTCCGCGAAATTGCGCGGCCGACGCTCAGAACTAATTCCTCGCGGAGTGCATAAAAGCGAGTGAACGTCTAATAAAGGTTGCCGGGATTCTACGGCTACGCGTTGCGATAGCGCGGTGCGAACGAACGGGGATCTTTATTGCCGCGTTTCGGAATTTATCACGGATTTCAGCTTGATTTGCATTTTCTGAAAGCCATTATTGTTACTTGTTATGATGTTTTGCATTTTATTAACTTCGCTTTGAATAAATCTCTACCGCTTTTGTAATGTAATCTTTACTATTCTGTTTAGAAAAAGAACGTTACAATTTACTCAACTTTCAAAAATTTTTAAAAATCCTGTATAGTCGAATTTCTACTTTACGATCGATTGTACGTGAAACAATTCGAAATTCGGAGAGAAAAAAGGGGGGATAAGAATCGAGACAATAAAATCAGTGGTGCGTGAAAACTCCCAGTCTCTCGCGGTGCAGCTGAGTTTCGCCACGCCGAATGCTAATGCGCCTTGGGGTCAGTAACACGTGGCGAGAGGATTTTGCTCTCCTCCCTCTTTCCATCCCTCTTCGCGAGAAAGTAGCGGGCACCGAGGAGAGGCTGTGCGTGTGCGTGTCAACGCCGCGCGCGGTCCGTACATGGCAAATGGCTTTGCGCACGGAGAACCGCGTGGGCGCGATGCCGATACTTCTAGGATAGAGGAATGCCCCCTGCTCGCGGCTTCGTGCAATTGTAAGACAGGTTTCGGCGTAGGGAAAGCGAACTGATCGAACAGAGGGTACATTTTACTTTCTTTGCGTACATTCGGTAATTTTGAAATTTATCTATTCGAAAAAATTGCTTATTTAAACAAAAAAGGAATATTATTTTTTCGACACGAAGAGAATGCGTACAGTGACATTCCTTTTAATTAATTTAATCTAAATTAAAATGCATGTTTAACAACTGTTTTATTTTATCGGTACAAAAATGAGTCGTTAATAATAAATTTCAACCTTGACCGGTTCTCCAATACCCCCGCAGCTCTGAAAAAGATATTGGAATCTCCGCAAATAAATAACTGGCTCGTTTATCCGGCATAAAAAAAATAGTTTTTTCCCCGATAACGAATCTCGGCATTTTCCCCGCGCGATTGGAAGCGCCTTTAATATACGCGTTTAATAAGCAGTCACAGTACTGCGGCGATATTGCATTCGTTGCCCCCCGAGGCGAGCGTGTTACATTATTCGCCGATTAGTTTTAGCCCAGCGCCGTTATGCGAGCGCAGCCACACAACAGGTATGTGGGCAGGGCGACGCATTATGAGCGCGGAGAGAGCAAAAGTGTCTGCGAGAATTTTGAAATATTGGACTGTTTTGTGTAATAACAGAAATTTCGTTATTCGATCTGGCGAGTTGCAAGGCTTCTCTGCTCACTTCCCCGAGTAAATAAAAATATTCGGAGGAAATAAGTTCGCTGATAATTTTGTTATTAAAAATAATTACTAGCATTTTATTGTTTCTAATTTTTTTGCTAGATCAAAGTGTCAGTAATCTCCTTATGCGCGGTTGGTGGTAGAAGGAAATTTTTCGAAAAAGCGTTATCTGTTTATTTATAGAAGCACCAGGAGGTATACGCCTACGTATTATAGGGGTGTTTTATCTATTACGTGAAGTACATTTTTAAACTGAATGAACTCTTATCGAGTTTCCTTTCGTATAAATGAAAGTTTCTAGAATATGTGCTAATTGCATTCAATACATATAACTTCAGTTATACGTTTCAATTAAAGCATATTTATTTTAATAAGAAAAAATAAATTCATAAATAAAATATTCTTGAAAAATTCAACGTAAATCAAAAATATATTAAAAAACTCTCCCAACCAAACGCTTAAAATCGCGACTGCATTCCGACTTGCGTATAACGCGTAAAGCGTGAATGAGCGGCGCTTGCAAGCCTCCTGGGCTCGAACTCGTCTCTAGGCGTCGGCTGCGCGGTCAAAGTAGGGGCGCGCACTATATTTAACGGCATCCTCGGGCGCCGTTGTCCATGGGCCGGGACGAGAGACGACGACGCCGCCGCCGTCGTCGCCAGATCGGCGCGCGGATTGCGCAACGGCGGGGCGCGCGCGCGCGCGGTTTATTTGCAGGTATAGAGCCGGCGGCGCCTCGCATGCGGACCGACCTCCTAAATTTCGAGCCGACGGCACCGCGACCTAACGACGGCAGACGACTTCCTGCATTCGTGTCCTCAAATCTACGAGATGATTCACGCGCTCTATCGGGTTAATTAGAAGAAAAGTCCGATGACTGTTTTCCTCTGGCGCTGAGTAAACTTCCTTTTTATATAGGTCTATCATTTAGCGAGTTGCATTCTCGTACTTTATTTTCAATGCAATATTTTTCAGATTAGTTAA
This sequence comes from Eurytoma californica, assembly GCA_035586675.1. NCBI lineage: Eukaryota > Metazoa > Arthropoda > Insecta > Hymenoptera > Eurytomidae > Eurytoma > Eurytoma californica. Next base: position 9,845,928 of record JAXIUT010000021.1, on the reverse strand, counting down.
ACTGCGTAGTTCAATTTTAAATTTAGAAAGTTTCATTTTGCTTTTGTAACATTTGAATACAAAAATTTTCTATAACGACCCACTTCATGTTATTATTATTAAATATTAAATTTACTAAAATTGAAGTTTTTAATTTTAATTACAATAATAATTTATTTGAAAAAAAAAATTGAATACACAACTGAAACATTGCGAATCATAACAAATCACGCAGTAAAGTTCATCGGCGCAGTGCGAGCTTATCGTTTCGATCTACCGGTCCCACATTCGCGTACGTGCGCCACGCGCGAGCTCCACGTGCACATCCCATGCGCGGCGTGCGGGTGCATTTCGCGCGCTCGCCGCGTGGGTTCCCCGACCTGCGACAATGCCCGCGGAGGAAACGACGCGAGCGCGTGCCTCTGGCAGCTTCCAGAACCTTCCTACGCGACTCCCCCAGCGAGTCGGGCGATACCCGCGTCAGTTTATGCGGTTCATAATTTACCCCGATATCTAATTATCGAGGGAATTAACCGTTTCTATTAATTATGCGTGCACTCGAGATATTTTTTTATTACACTTTATACGCTTTTATCGTAAGTGGAAATTTATTTTAAAATACGGATAAAAATGCGTTGACAGATTAATACTTTTGAAAAAGCTTTGTTATTTATGGGAAGCTTCGTTTTCTATTTTAGTGTAGGAAAATTTTAATTATTCTAAAAATGGATTATATAATTAATAGTTTCGAATATAAAAGTTTTGAGAAATTAATATACATATTTTATTCTATTAACCAATACTGTTTATGCAATGTTCTTGTACTCGTCACATTTTTTACATGACTTTGAAATTATAAAAATATAATTAGCTACTCAAGTATTAACTATTTATTACATATAATAAGTATTTACTTATACCAATGCATCGAGATCAGTTTTATAAATTGAGAATGATTACCATTGAATCAAAGCTAGCGCAAGGGATATTGACATTTTTATGTCAGCCGGATCCCCATTCACTTATTACAACACTTGCATACTCTTTTAAAGCTAGTATAAAGTGTACAAACGTTTGCATTATAAAACTACCCACAAAATAAGTCGTTACGACACCAATTAAGAGTGATTAATATGCAGGAAAAAAGTGAATTATTTGAGAAGGAAATTTACTCGCGTACGAGGAACGAAAACTTTCTGAAAGATCGGGTCGAACTAAAACCGCGATAAGAAACGCGCGCAAGAACTCTCCCCTACTCAAGACGACGAACTCGTGTTATCGGCCGCGCAGAATTTCAAAAACACATCCGCGCGAAAAAAAAGTGGCTCGGAAACTTCGCGGGCGCGCGATAAGTCGCTCGGCTATTTTTCCCCGCTCGCTATCGCGCGTAACGGTCGCCCCTTATCCGCGCGGCGGAATAACAAAAAAAGCGCGCGCAACCGAGGCTTATCAAAGCTGCAGCTCGGGGATTCGAGCGCGGCTGTCCGCGACTGGGCGCTCGCTGCACGTACAGAGGTATAGCGCGCACTCGATCTGGGACGGGAGGGGAATCGGAGAATTCGGTCGAGTCGTTGAACGCGTCAGGTCAAGGTTACAAAAGCTCTCTCTCTCTCTCCCTCTCCTTTTGCTCGCGCGATCCTTCCCTTCTCTTTTTCTGCGTGTTTCGCGCGGTGCAACGCGCCGTCGAGGAAAAATGACGCGATCGCCACTGCGCGTCCTATCTCTCACGTGATGATGTACGCGAGACGTTTCGCTCCCACGTTTCTGAAAATCGTCGCTCGTACCGCATTACTGGACTCGAAACAGTATGGTCTACATTCAGTTCTGAGCTTTTATTCTCGCATGATCTCTATTTTCAGACGTGAAGTTAAATTGCATTACTTTTACCGGGCTTTATTGAGCTTGCGAAGATTTACATCGATGTTGCACTGGTGCTTTCGTTTGTTTGGTCTATCTTTTGCGGGATTCCTATTTATATAAAGTTCAACGATTCGGAAAATGAGATCTTTATACATCACTATTTACGTCGATCTGCAAAAATTGCCGTTACGATCACATAAGAAAAAATACATCTGCATAAGAAAAAAGAAGTACCGTTTGCTCCTTTAAAATAATTTTCTCTCGAGAATTGCATAATTTCGAAACAAGACAGCGAGCCGCTGAAGGAAAAAGGGCGATTCTGGCGGTCGTTATCGCCGGGCCGACGCGCCCCGTGCGCGCCGGCGGACTTCCTCTAAAAATACCCCCGTCAGCTCGGCCGATAGGCTTGCAAGCTGGTGCAGAGAGAGCGAGAGAGAGAGAGAGAGAACGGCAGGGATTACGCGGTGCAGATAAGCGCGCGAAAATCGAGCGCGCGCGGCTGTGTCCCAGTGAGCGGACGTTAACCCGCGCGCACGGCGGGGCCGAGGACATCCGAGCCGCCGACGCCGCTCGCCGCGAGCGAGCGGCCGAATATCCTCGAAAGTCCGTCGGCCCTCTCCTATCTAGCGCAAGAGCGCCTTCTTTTTATTGTGCGCAATCGTTTGGGCTGCCTATTTATAAAAGCACGTTTTCAAGAATTTTTACTTATCTCGACGCTCTCTTTTTTTCCGGTGAGTTCGAGCGACGTTGATATAAACGTCTAAATGAAAAGCTTTCTTTTAAATGTTAATCTTTTGCAACGATGCTGTTTTCAAAAAATGCTACATGTGTTTATAGAGGTTGTACACAAAAAGATGTCAATAACGTGTAGATCTAGATTTTTCTTAATCTTTTTTTAACAATCTAAATTTTAAGAGCTTTTCAAAATGACTAAAAATGGAACTTTCATATCTTATAATTAATTAAACTTGTATTCCATCAAGTACGTATGAATAAGAATTCCGCGAATTAATACTCTGCGCTTTCGACCTCCCGTGTACGATGCACTTTCCTTGCGCGCGGAGAGAAAGCCTTGGTTTACTTTCGTGCGTTTTTGCAATCGCATGGTGCACCGAACTGTTTTTCAAATGATTTTTGCGCTCGGATATTTCGAATTTTCAAATTAGAACGCAAAGCTCGCAGTGATTCACGCTTTCTCTGGAATAAACGGGAGCACCGTAAAATTAGAATAATGAAGAGGGTTTACTCTTGCACCGCGATATTTTCTCATTAAGCTACTGATTGTTTATAACTACTATCATTTGCCTCGCAATCGTAATGATTAACGCTGATGACGTGGATATGACTTGAATAGATAACTGCCCATCAGCCAACTGCACGGCCGTACAATCGATCACGCTAATGCGTGATTATCAGCAATTGCCACGTAATTTTTTTATCACAAATATTATGTAAAAACAAATTGTACTATGTAAATAAATAATTTATTCTATTTTTTAATTAAAATTAATTCCAAACGGTTTCAGATTTGACTGAAATTGCAATTACGTAAGAGGACTAGGTAACATAAATAATTGTCATCGATTCGATTCTAATACACCAGCAAATCCATCATATTTAATTATAAGCATACCAAATTAAATTAACCTGTCGAGATTTTACTTTAATTTGAGAGCTGCACTCGTCGGGATACAAAGATAACCAACACGCACGAAAGACTCAATCGAACAATCGCCGCGGCCGCAGAAAGAGCGAGAAGACTCAGTGACAGGGTCCAGTCGCAGCGGCAGCTCAGCCTCGTTGCTCGCAAGTCGTTGTCCGGTCGGCCTGAGCAAGCACGCGACCCGATTATCGCGCGGGGTCGTGAACTCAAATCGGGTCTAATAGAATTTCAAAGCGGCGCTGCTTTCTCCCCCGAGCTTTTTTTCTCTAATCTACCCCCGGCTAATTTCTATCTCTCGTCCGCGGAGGATGATGAGTTTTCTAACACGAATGCTCGTCTTTATTGGATTTTTTTTCATTAAAATCGAGATAGAAAGGAGAGCAGACTCACTTTTTATGTGCCATGTCACCAGCGACTGGCAATAGATTGAGTTGAGCTTTGTTTTCATACGACGCGAGAATAGTAAAAGGCTAATTATGATTGTAATCTTAATAATGCGATTCAAGTCAAATTTCTATTCAGCAATTAATTTTTTTTCTTTCAAAAAGCATTATACTATCATGATAATTAAATTGCGGGGGGTAATTCGTTTTCGAATCTTAATTTTCTTACGGAAAGCAGAAAAAATTGGTTTTAAATAAAAAAAAAAGCGACGTGACCCGAAAACCCGTGCTAAATGCACAGTCAAAGGTACAAGTCGCCGAAGGTCGGGATCTCCGCGTCAAAGCGGCTCTGAAAACGCGTTGGCGTGTGTGCGCGACTCCGTGTGGAGGCTGACGTGCGCGCGAGCCCGTACATAATAAGAAAATCGATACCGCCTCGGCTCGGTGTACGTGCCGACCCTTTGGGGGGCGAAAGTGTGCCCCGTAGCACGTAGCGCGGGCACGGGTCGCCGCCCCCGGTGGCCTCGGGCGCGTATTTTTCGTGCGCCGAAAATAGCGCGGGGCGCCGAGCGACGTCGCCTATATACCTGCGCGGCCGCCGCCGTCGCGAAAATCGCACGACGCCGCGCATCCAGGCGTCGACGGATAATGAATCGCGCCCGCGCCGACTGCTCGGCTGTTGTACTCTCGGCCAGCTGCTTGTTTACCCGCGCGCTGACTCGGCGGAATTCGCGGATTAGATCGCTTCGAGCTCCACGGCCGATTGATTGTCCATTGTTCGCGATTTTAGCGCTGTCGCCTTTTTGTTCGGGGATACTGAATTGATTGGTTTAATAAATTCAATTATCGCAGATATTACCATAAAATACTTTTTAGGTATGACCTTTTTTTGCTCCAGTAATAGCAATGGAATCTTTATCATATCCTATTCACATTTTATTGATTTTATGCAGAAGTTGATACCTATATGAGTATAAAATGAATATTCGTACGGTAATAAAATTTCGATTTAACGCTTCAAAATTTATGAACCGACGGTTCGACGAACTGTATGATATTATAAGAACACCTCTAGACAAACTTTCCGGCTAACAATGAAACAGATAAATTCTGCAAAAGGAAAGAAAAAATCTACGAAACAGAGGGTGACGAGGAATTCGAAACAAACTGGACATATAGCACGCGGGTACGAAGCTTAGCGCAGGTGTAGCGTCGGGAAAAGTGCAAGTCGTCGCGGGTTCACAATGGGACCCGTGCGAGTCGAAGCCAAGCGCCGGAGACATAAATCAGTGCTAGAAAGAAAAAGAGAGAAATAAAGAGAGAGAGAGGAGGGGCATTATTCGTTGCAATGCGTTGGTCGAGAATCCGCGCGAGAGAAGTTTAAATGGGCACGGATATTAAATATCTGCATACTGCATGCAAATGCGTGAGCGAGGGCGCGAACAGAGACGGAAATAGAGAGCGAATAAGTCGAGCCTGACGGTGGCGATTTGCTATCGGGACCAAGATGTATTCCCTGAAATTCGAGAAGGTGCAGTTTCTTAGTCGAGTTTCTAAAACACTGTTTCACGGATGTTACTAAAAGATGACTCTCCCAAAATATGTGTCTTTAGCCTATTAAACTTTTGAAACTTTGAAATATAATTATTAGTAACTCGTTATTTTGGAAAAATAACTTCGCAGATAATTTATATGAAAAGCTATCGTAATAAATTTCAATAATAAAAATAAAATGTTTACTAGTGACGGTTATTCATAACAAATACCCGATTAATTTGCATCATCCCAAGCTCATTCTGCAGATATCTAAAATTCATTTTGCGACATTTCTTACAAATTACTAGGCGTAACAGATCTGACGTAATAAAATCCGTCGATTTCCAGAAATCGAAAATACCCCGACTAGTTAATTCGACCTATCAGTCTCTAATTACTGCATCGCATCAGCGTGCGGTGACACGAGTCTCCACCCGGGAGGAAACAACGAGCGAGTATAACGCGAGAGAACGAGAGCAAAATCACGCAGGTCGTTGATCCAGAGACTTGCGCTATCTTGCCACTTTCTCGGGCGAGCGACCACGCCGCGTGCACTCGCGCAAATACATCCATCCAGCGTGCTTTGATTTTACACGCTAAAACGTGTCGTAGTAGTCGCGGTAGCCTCTGTAAACTAGCGGATTAAAAAAAACTACTTAACGGTGACAGGAGCGACGCGTGAATCACGTTTAGTTTATGCAGATTCGCAGTAGCTCCTTTGCATACGAGTAGCTTCATAGAAGTTTACGAAATCTGTACAGCCAATGTCCTACTAAGGCATGAGAATCTTATTATGTTAATAATTATTTTTCAGATTGGAAAAAAGTTAATATGCGTCTAATAGATAGCACCGACTAATTTTTCAACCTTTCAACAGCTTTTCTTTTTCTTTTCTAATAGTAAAGACAATGTAAACTATTAAAAAAGAAAGAAAAAAACTTCAAGTGAATTTAATAACTAGTAAACATATAGTTTAATCAAGCTATACGTTTATGACATATGGATATTTTCAGAAGCACAGTATTTAATTCTTAATCATATATTATTATACTATGCGTTATTAATAACGCACAGGATAAATCTCAAAGCATAAGGTCAAGTGAATAATCTTCCTCGCTTTGTAGCTTAATGACTTGCGTTTGAGCCCGGAGTCCCGGGTGAAATATGGGTAACCGGGTTTCGCGTCCCTGTTTCCGCAGGACTGTAGATCGACTGGAGCGCGAGCCACGGAGTGGGGGGCTGTTCGCTTTGAGGCTCGGGCGCCGAAGTTGGAAACGAGGTGGCTCGCGCAGCCCCGAACTGGACCGACTCCCCTCAATAATGCACCGCCTCGCGTCTCGCGAATGATCCTCAATAAACGCCCAACCTCGGACAATTTTGCGGTGGGCCTTGAAACTTGTCGTTCGATAATCCATTGTTCGCGGCGCGTAAAACGTCGGCGACTGCTTTACGGTTATGTTTATTTTGACCTAAAGCTCGGGGAACGACGGGTAAACTGGGATAATGCGATCGCACGAAACGAGAGTTCACAGGAAATTACACATACGTGGCATGTTTTTTTGACCCGTAAAACTGTGCAAAGAGAAAAGTTTTGCGAGAATCGAAATAACGCGATTGTGACGAGCAGAGACTATTTCGTTCGAACGCAACCCAAATTTGAGAACATACAAATGTCAACTTACAATGCGTCCAAATTTATAACCCGTCAAAAAAGTATACCGAATAAAGCAGCAGCGCGCGTTTTATAAACCCCGGCCGTTTCACTCCGATACAAACTTCAATTCGTGCGCGGAAAACTCAGCCGGGCATTTGTCATTTGCGACCGTACGGACTTTGCGATAAATTTCTCCCAGAGAATATTTCTCGCGGCAAGTCCATAAATCGATCCCTCCATTTGAATTTTTGCGCGCGCTCGACTCTCGGAAAACCACTTTGGGAGAGACACCCATAGGTGGTTGCAAAATCGCCGGCCGCGCGTATCGCCGACGGAAAAAAAAATCGCACGCGAATGATAAATCAGAAAAGCTCCAGCAGTGTAATAATATATATTAGGAGACAATGCGGACCCGTTGCACGCGCCCGAATCTCGCGGAAGCTGCGGGGCAAACAGCTGTCCTTTTAGCGTTGCGCTCCGGTGCGCGACCCGATGTTTATCGCGGGGATAAAAGTGCGCGGCTCAAAACGAAGGAAAAACGTGGGTTGCGCCGCGAAATTTATCGGTTGATCGACGCCCGTAAACTCGCCCTATCTCGACTTGCGCGAATGAAATGCAAAAGTAGCTTTTTTTCTTGACGATCGACGGTAAAATTTTAAACGAAGCTTTTACTTCGACAGACAAGTGTTTCTCGTTATTTAAAGAACGACGGTCAGTGTCGATCGAATTCGATGTTAAACGCTGCCCCCTCGAATGCGTCAATTTTGGAAAAGCAAAATGAAATTTCGTAAAAAGAAAATGTTGGAGCAACAATGCGATAACTTCGCAAGAAACGGCAGACCGCGGCGAGCAGCCTCAGCCAGTCCCGGGAAAGTTCGCGCGCCTTCAAACGTACGTGGAAAACGAGGTGAATGGACAGATACGGCGCTCGGTTGCGCTCGCGCTTTCAATGTATTCCCGTGCGAGCAGATCCCGTATAAGACCGACGCGAGGTGACGACGCTTTACGATCGCTTGTTCCCTCGCGATATTCTTTTCACCTTCTTCGAGGTATGCTTTACTCGCTATGAGTGCTTTTAAGCGCCGATAAGAGCTGAGGAATTTTTCCCGCGGACGGCTGCTCCAAGATTGACTTTTTCTACTTCGAGCGCGGCGAATGCCTGTGGTATCTTTTTATACTAATGATACAATAGTTTCTGTTTGAAAAATATTATTAATATTACCGTATAGCTTTTATGCACTTTCGAATCGAGCTATAAAACAATATATTTCTTTGTTGCAGGTGAGTGATTATATGTTACCAACATCTAACGTCATCGTTAAGTGAGTACTTAAAAACATAATGAAGCAGGTACGTAGTTTTAATATTGAAGAGAAAAATATATAAATATTGAAATGCTCCTTGTTAAAAATCTCTCCTACTTTAAATAAACAGAATTAGTCACCAAAAAACGAGAAGAAGAATAAGAAGTGTTGCTCAAACACAGAGTCTCGAGGCCGTCTTAATTCGCGAATCCACGCTGACCGGGGCACATTCCTAGACATCTACGTTGGGCAACATCTCAGTCTGCACCGCGCGTTGCATGGCCGTGCACGACGGTGCAGCAGCTTCTCACAACAGCTGTTTGCTACCTCTCTTACACTTTCTCTTTTTTTCCCTAGAAACTTAAGTTTCTTAGACGATGCTTTTCTATTCCGATCCTTTATTTTTATCTCATAGAACATATCTAATTTTATTAAGAGCTGCAATTATTGTAGTCGAATAAAAAAAAGAAAATTCAAATCACATTCATTTACATTTTACTTCTCGCAAGATCAGAAACACGGGCAGTAAGGATAGTTAAGTAGGATAGTGAATGACCATTCGATTCAGTTATCGACCAGCTCGTACCAACAATTACCCCGATAGGATCGCGAAAAAAAAACAAATCGGCCAAGCACCACCGGTCGTCCATCATTTCTCGACGTTTATACCAGGCGCGTGCACTTCGAGGTAAAAAGTGAACGTCAGTCGGGTGTCTCCGCTTTTAATGCGACGACAACAAATCACGAACACAATTGAAAAGGCCACCTTGTAACGACATTAGTCCTCGTTACGAGCTCGACGCGTGTATTCGATGCGCTAGAATTCGAACAGGTACACGCGTGGACGGAGCGCCCCGGCGCTATTCATCATCAGCGGAGTATGTAACGGGGACAGGCGCCGTTCTTCGCGGGCATTGCGACAAATGATAACGAGCTCGGGGAGACAATGGGGCGAGCGAAAGCTTTTTTTCCCTCCTCCGGTTCTGCGGCCGCGGGAAATAACGGATCTCTCGTAAAAATTTTCGAAAAGTGCGAAACGCGGATGTTTCCTATTGTATGCCGCCTTTGGCAATCGCCGTTGTGTATGACATTTCATTATCGGCGCGGTAACAGTATTGCAAAGTAAAAGTTCGCGAGCACTTTTATTGCACGCGGGTTGCTCAAAGGCATCAAAATTTACAATCCGCCGTTTACATAATGCCTTTGAGCGTAAACCGATTAGTCCTAGGTGCAGGTAATCCTGAAGAAAGTACAAAAAAGCTAATAATTGAGTTGTAAATCTCCCGGAGCGCGCAATACAAAATTATGCAAATGGCAGTTATCTAACGGTCGAGCCGCGGTACCCTCCCGTTGTTCTCAGGGAAATTTTCGAGGTACGAGAAAAAACGTTAAAACTCGACGAATTAAACCTATTACGGATAGAGGAGCGTCCGTACTTTACGATCAGCTGACAACAGCGACGTCGCGCTCCTATGCCACGTGCTGCCTTGCGTCACGCGCGCGCCTCGACTTTCTGATACGTCCAGGCAGATCAGTACACCGCCGGTCGTTTTTTTCCAACGACCACAGCGTCGCTCTTTAAATCAATTACTTGCATGAATTGCGAAAGGAAAATTCATAATCTTACGTAAACTTATCTGTTATAGAGTTAGCCGCCTTTGTGCAAAACTAAAGCCACAATTAGTTCAGAAAATAGAACCGGTAAGGTTTAAAGTGTCGCGGTAGTTTGCATAAATTTAAAATTAAACTTCGCGCAAAAAATGCATTAATGCATGTTTACCTAATAAGAATTTAGAATCGATCAACACCACCGGGAGCTCGTACGAAGGCATAAAGAAAATTGCTCAAGTCTTTCAAATCACTGGGTAAAGAATGCCATAATCACCGTCCGATAATTGAAAACCTCTCGGCGGGCCCATTACGGGCGGACGCTGAAAAAAAAAACGGAGGCGCGTATGCCCGAGCGCCCCGCTCTCGCTCAAGCATGACGCGTGCTCTGAATTTTTGCCGGGCGCGCGCTGACCCCTTGGCTAACTGAATTAGTAATGAGTCGATTAGACAAGAGCATTTTCGCGCGCCCGTAACAAAGCGCCTCCGAGCGGTGTAGTACCCCCCTCCCCTTGGACTAATCGCTTCGGCGACTTTGCATTATAAATCACGCGCACGCGTACGGCGCGAGCGAGGAAGAAGAGGAAAAAAAGAAGGAGCGAGCCGAAACTTTCGAATAGCTTATCGCAAGCCATCGGGAGGAAAATGCAGTCGCGCCGGTAGCCGCGACTTTTTCCCCCGGTGTTTTCTGCTCCATTTGAGTGCGTGCGCGCGGAGGTGTTGCCGCGTGCTTAAGCGTCAAAGCGGCCGCGACGCGTGCGCCCGCCCGCCGCGGCTGCAGCGCGTTATGTGCACTTTGACGCGAGGCGCGCACACGCGGTCGTGCTGCCGCGCCGCGTGCGCGAGTGCAACGAACCCGCGCGCAGTCGGGATTGACGCCTTGTGTATTTTCGTTTGCCGAACGAAATTCTTTGGCCTACGGCTGTATGACGACTTGCGTTGAGCGTTTTCTTCGGGGCTATTCTCGGCGGCGCTTGCTTTAAGCTTGCCCGGCGCCTGATAGCGCTCTAATCGCGCTGCAACTTGGAATGCAACTTTTTCGGAAGTTCAGATTTAATTTAAGTTACTTAAATACTTTTTTTTGAGAAAAATGCCGAGACAAAGCAGGTACCTAAATGATTCTACTGCACTTTTCGCTGTGTGTTGCCCATACGTATTATGATTGTTGAATGTCATTGGATTATGCAGCTGCGCTTTCTGCCACGACATGAGAAAGCGAAACAATTTAAACAAGTTTTGTTTTTAAAATATTCAATTATTACTGATTCTGAGGATAAATCTTTCCCAATAAACAACTTTTATTAAAAAATTAAGCAAACAAAATTGCTATCACTTCGAGAATTGAGAGACGTTTGACACGAGCATGTCGCAACGAAAAAGTTTCGATAATATATGTCGGATTATAATTTCGAAAATCCAGCTATTGCACTCGGACATTGATCGTCTAATGATAATCATTTAAATTAAAAAGAAAAAAAGGACAAACCCGAGGGAATGTCTAAAGCCGTTTAATGCAAAACATCGGGAGGGTGTTCACGCTCATTACGTCCGGTGTCGACGTCCTCGCGGCGCCGGGGAAAAATCGCCTCTTGCCGCTACTCGAAACTAGGCCGAAAGTGCGGGAAAGTGCACGCGAGCACGTACTCAGCCGTCGACGCCGCGGTTATGCACACGCGGTGCTCGTCGTGTCGCGCGCGTTACGAGAATACTTCGCAACGCCGGCAGACAACCAGATGGAAAACGCTCCGCGTGTAACGCGGAGGTGTTACCGGCGCGGTGCTTTCACTGGGACCCGACGACTCCCTCGCGCGTAATTCCCATTCGCTCCGCTTTTTCCAGCTACCTGGTCGAACGTGGGGAAACGCAGCTGCACTCTGATAAACTGGAGAACGATTGGAATGTTTGTCCTTCCTGGACGGAGGTTTATCGTCAGAGCTGTTAAGTCGTCGATAGTACGATTATAAATTTGTAATGTAATTGATACAGGGGGTAATTAATTAAATTCAACTTTAGTTTACGGGAGGGAAAATTTAAAAATGATAACGGGTTGTTGGTATCGCGCTGTAAATTAAATTACAAAGAGTAGTATATTTTGAAATATAATAAAGTTTATTATTTAACGATATACTTTCGTGTATAAACATCTATACAAGTGTCAAACATTAAAATGAACACAAAGTGGCTACTCTACTGTACTGTTACCAATGCCTTACAAGTAATAATAGCATGAATGTCGATCGCCGGTAATATAGAATTCAAACCTCAAGAATTAGCCCCAGGCACGCTATTTCTGTACCAGGTCGAATTACAATCACAGTACGCCAACAGGTATTAGGCGTAAACACCATTGTTTATTAACCCCCCGAGGCACACTTTAGCTCTCATTTCTTTTCAGCGTACTTAAAGCTGATTACATCTACTTAACTTTGACCAACTCGGCGCTCTATAAATTGTCACGAACCTCAATAAACGTGAAAAAAACTGCCTATTCGTTCGTTCGCTTCCATTTAATAAAGAAAAGGAAAAGATCTCTCGGGAAAAGAGAAAATAAATATCCTCGCGAAAACGGTAAATCGAGCAGATTGAAATCCGCGAGGCGAAGCCCCGAGTGCCGAGCGTGACAGCTTAGAAGGGTTAACGCACTCGGTAACGGCATTTCCATCGGCGTAGAGGCGTTCGAGCGCTCCCGACCGCCGGCACTTTCGCAAGTGTGCGCCGATACTTACAGCGCACACGCCGAGCTAAAAGACATGCACTTTTGCAGCACCGCGCCGCCGCGGCGACCCACGTGCGCGCGAGATATATCGCGCGAGGGGGGTTACGGCGAACTTTCGTAAGCTAATTGCTCGTTTTGCCCCGCGTGCAGGCGCCGCCGCGACGTGTAATTTGAGATCGGCCGACGTGCGTGAAGAGATTGACGCAATTACGCGCATTGATGGATTCCTTTTCTCCGTTTAGCCGGACCCGCACGTAATGCTTTTAACGGAGATTCATCAAGACTGTTTGTATATCTAAGCGCTACCGGCGAGATTACCTATCAGTTGATAGATTGCATTAAATTTGAAGATGTCGAGCTCCGTTATTAACGCGACTTTTTTTACAAGTTAATAGTAGCTATATCACTTTTATCAATCAATTTCTAAAGTTATAATAAAATATTAATGAACTTTAATATTTTTTATCGTTAGAAAATATAATATTTTACATTTATCCTAAAAAAAAAGTAATTCATGATAGAATTTCATAACGAAGCAAAAATCGTTAAAAAGCCTATTACAAAACACAGTTGCTATTTCACTTTTCTTCTGAACCGCAGTCTATAATTAGCCTAATGCAGATTGAAGAACGAGTGCCGTCGAAATTTTATCGACTTCGGCCCGCGAAAACAACGCGGAAATAGATTTTCGATACCGAGAGGTTAATGAACGGTGACGAGGGGAAAGTGCACACGCCCCGCCGTGTATCCTGCCGCGACCCACCGGCGAAGGATAATACACCGTCGGAGGCTCGCGTTTTATTTTTCTCGCTTCGGCGCACGCCATTTTTCTGCGATGGAATTCGCTGAAAGTAATTTACACCACTTGCGAAGATTTTTGCATTATGATATAACGTTTGTTTACCGGCCGCGCGTGCATTATTCAATGGATTTCGCCGTTGCGAGTAAACAGCGGGACAATTATTTTATTGCGGAAAACTTGCGAAATCGTTCGCGTGTCGATTTCGCCAATGTAAATTAGGAAAGATACATGTTTGTGCGTGGAGAGATAAATTATACGTCTAGATGGATTCAGTCCGATATTAACGCAAAGTTCACGAGATATCGTTTTGTTCCCTTTTAGCAATTTCAGTAGATCGACTATTGCTAAATTTAGCTTTTCAAAATAGAAAAATTAGAGTTACACGTAATTATTTAAATTTTTTACTGCAAGTTTTTTGATACAGCGCTCACCGATAAGTTATTTTGCATCGATTACAGCAACTCATTTTATGAGTAAGATTCTATAGAACTCGCATAAAAAATAACGTGACTCACGAGACTTTGTTAAGTTACACAAATTCTTCAAGAAACTACTGCCATCCGCTTTTTCATACCGAATATCTGGACTAATGTACTATTAGTTACGAAAGGATTAATCAAATCAATAGCCGACAAACAGCTCACGCGCTCCTAAATCACGTCGTTATCTCGGTGAAAACGCAGTGCACACCCTTTCGGCAATTGGAACGGGAGCCTGTAAACTAGCGATCAAACGGCGCGGAGAAAAAAAGAATCAGCGGGAATTCCGTTTTTCCTGGCGTCGCGCACGCACCGGCGCGGTCGCTCCATTGATAAACGAGCCTCGGTACTCCCCGCGACGGGATCGCGCTCGCGATCTATTGCGCCAGGCAAATTAAGAAATATCGCGCGGGGGACAATGACACGCGGCGGCTCGCGCGCAGGTCTCCGGCCGCGTGCGTAGGACTCGGCTCGCGCCGACGTAATAACGCGCGGCCCACCGAGTGTCTGGCGGCATTTTTCAGGGGCAGTTTTTTCCGCGGCGAGCGCCGCGCCAATTCCTTGCGCAACATTTCGGAGCTGGAATTCCCTTTGTCCGCCGCGGCGGCGGCGGCAGGCGTAAAGCATTCGCCGACTCTCCGCCTTTTTTCACGGGGGTTTCCCCGCTCGTCGAGGGTCGCAGGCAGGGTGCCCACGGAGCAGGGGGCGTGACGCCTCCTTTCCACGAAGGAGAAAGTTCCGCTTTTCCGCACCTAGGCCGCCACGGTATTCGCTCCTTTTCCGTTTGCGCAATTTATCCGTACGAATCGCCGGTGACTTATCAATTTAAATAAATTGCCGCGAGATGACATGTTCAACGAACGTGAAATTTATGTGCACTAACGTTTGGTATATCTCCACGGAGCTTTTCAAGTTTTTTTCTTATTAAATAATTCATTTTCAACTAGAAAAAGTCGCTTTTTATAAGCGCCGCGGTATTTCTTCACAGGAAATATTTTTATTAAACGCAAATTCTTTTCCCATCGGCTTCGATCGCGAGTCGGGGGCTTCAATAAACATCTAAACTTACGGATTAGCATGAGCAAGTCAAGCGATTCCTCGGATCGGCAGCGATGTGCAAGCCGCGATTAGGCAGTTATTGCGCTGCGTTCTCGATTCATTACCTGGAAGCTCTGTGGGTTGCAGCTCTCTGACACAGATTCGCCGACCGCGAGGACGAGTCGATTTCGCATACGCGGATTGGGCGAGCTGCGCACCGGCCGAGTGCCGCAACAGCCGCGGAAAAGCTGCTGGGCCTCAATTACGGAGGCGACGATTTTCAATGAACGTTGACCAACCGAACGTTTTTGAAATTTTGATATATTTAGACTTCAATGTGCAAAATCTCGAATTATTTCTCTAAATTTAAAAGAATTTCTTGCTGTAATAATTCTAGGTACTAGACTGAAGATTTTCTTTTTAAACGTAAATTATTAATTTATAATATTAAATTAATTTCGCTTTTCGGATACAATACTCTTGAAATTTGAAAGAAACCCCGTGAATTTATAAAATAAAATAAAAAGATATTAAATAACAAAAATAAATTTCTACTGCAATTAAGTTGCAGTTTCGAAAAGAGAAAGACACAAACTAAGCGCACCGATATCTCAGTTACTTTGACAGGTCGACTCGCACGGTGCACTTTTGTTAATTTGTACAATGACTCTTCACGCGGCATCTCGGCCCTGAAAAATCGTTGTTTTCGCCAAAACCCGCTGCGGTCTCGGGTGAATCTGCGAGTCGCCAGCTTTGTCCGCGGATCATAAGAGCCTACCGTGAAAGAACAAGTCACGGGACGCCGGACTCGATGCACGCTTCGGGGGATCCAACTTCATCTCCTGCGAGAGATTTTGATTTACAGCCCGGAGCGCCCCGGAGGAATCGCGCGAGCTCCACGGCATCCACGTGAATTTATGGGGACGGACCATGAGGCGTGCTGTCCGAAAACCGCAGTCATAAAGTTTGCCCGCAAACCCGTAACTGCGCAGCTTTGTGCAGCGCTCGTCTCGGCTTGGTGCGGCATACCTGCCGCGGCACCGTCGCGCCGGGGTGGCAAATTCTACGGGCCGCTTTCCGGAATCCGGCCCATTGAGGAGACACTGCCGCGGTCGCTTAACGGGGAGATGGCGACGCTCGAAGAATCGCAGGACTATAATATATTTATTAACATGCATTAGTGCGAGTAATACTCGGCTTGTAAAACGTTTATCGTGTCGATAGAGAATTTTGGTGCTGTGGAACGATTTTAGATTATAGATTGAAAGTCTGATGGTAGAATTTCAGATAAATTCTACCTACGTTTGAGTATATTTAGAATGTATTTAAGTAGTTTGTTGTAGAATGGCTACATTAAAATAAAGCCAACTGCTATTTTAGATGATTCCGTAAAATTCATGAAGATGCTCTAATTTTATAAAAGCTGATTAGAAAATCATTAGGAATTTATTCTAGTATTGATTCGTAGGTTATGAAATCAAGTTCAGATAAATAATAATATCTGTATTTATTAAAGAAGCAAATTAAGTAAAATCTCTCACAAAGTTTGATGTCATTATATGAACAAAAGCAGCTATTGGGCATAAAGAAATCGTTCAAAAAAATAAATTTTTAATCATTTATCTCTAATAAATTTTAACAGCTGATCTACGATTAGCTATAAAATATGAACAATGTTGTATCGATAAACTTTATTTATTGTAAGTGATTATAATAAGAAATTTTTTAATAATTTAGTTTTTATCTTAGAAATTGAATGATTTAATTGAACGTCAATTTATTAGTATTTTCCAAAGAAAGTTATTATAGAAAGAAGGAAGTTCAGTAATGCATTTCAAAATTAGAAATAAAATGAAGATTAAGACAACAAAGAATTTTTTCATAAGAACTAATCAATATTGATTATAAATTTTTTACATTTTTAATGAATCTCCCCAAAATCTCAGAGCACAACTCCCCATTTCAAACTCCGTTCCCCATTGAAAACTTTTCAAGATTCATGCGCGCATCCTCATCGGACGCGTGTAGCGCCGTATCTAACGGCCCGACAATGTCTCCTCGTTAAGAGGCGGCGACTCGATCGCCTCCTTCGATCGGCCTGCTCCGATGAATGCAGCCTTGATTAGAGGCTTTTCCCGCTACTTTCGCGACACCCAACCCCGGCGCTTTTATTCGGGATTAACGAAGAGAGATGCAAATTGTTCGCCGAGCGGCCGGCTTCAGATTGCCCCTTTCACAGTCGGAGAGATTTCTTGTAATGGCATTTGCATCGATCGACTTGGAATTATTCTAACGAGATTCGCTTCCCGTGGACAAGCTGTGATTCTACTATGTTCTGGAAAATTTTAGAGGTACGCTACGCCTGCCTTTTAAATTCATACTTTTTATCGTTTCGTAAGTTTACTTATGATAATGACGACTCGACGGAAAGAACACAAGTGATAATAGATGATTAATTAACGGCTATTACGCGCGAAACGAGAATAATTTCAATCGATTTTGATTTCCTGCGGGCGACCAGCCGAAAACCGGAATAATAGAACAGATTGCACTAAGACAGCACGCATCAGGCCGTGCATTAAATTTAACTCCTGGGCCAATGCGCGCATCGCGCCGTCGCTCTGGATTTCGAGGCTATCGCGCGGTGCTTGCGCTGCGTTCCTTGGATTTCGCTGAGAGCTACGGGAGACGTTAGTATTAAACTCGCCGCACGACCGTAAGTCCTTGATCCTAATGATGGGTCAACTGTGCGTGCCAAGTGGCCGGAGACACAGAGGCAGGATGTATCTTGAGCCTGAGTTCGACCGATCTATCGCCATTAACTGTTTCAATGTTGCATCGGCCTTTATTTTTTTTTTTTTTAACCTTCAATGATCGTTACTTTTAACGAATAAATAGTTTTGTTTTAAAATTATAATTATTTTAAACTGAAAATTACTGAAGAAATACGAACAAATATCTATAAATAAAATAAATGAAATCAAATCTAATCAACAAAAGCTGTTATTTCCTGAAAAACAAATTCACAAGACATTTGATTTATTTAACAAATCTAACTGTAAAAATCGTTGTACTTCAAATTGGGATAACAATAAGTTACAAAGACGTATTATCTAAAGTCTTTGTAAAATTAAGTAATCTAATCGAAAAGTGAAAATAATCCCGAAGCATCGCCTTGAGTGGCTCGTGCGAGAATCAAAGCAGGGATTCGAGAAGGGGTCCGAGCTTACGCGGGAGCAGCGCCTCGCTCGCTCCGTCCCTGTCGTGTTTCGCGCTCGCTCCGGAGCGCTCCCGGTCGATTCTCTCCCTCTCGCTCGCTCGCGCCGCTCGCGTCGCGCAAGCGCGCGAACTCGCGATATGCCGCCTCGCGCGGCAAAGTCACTCGCGCAGCGCACCGCACGCCATCAACACAACCACCAACTCGCGAGCGACGCTCTCTCTCTCGCGCGCGCACACTCGCACGCACGCGGCCACGCGGCTTCCTCCTCGCCTCTCGTCCCTTCCCGTCTTCTTTTTTTTTCGTCCGACGAAAGAAAGGAAAAAAAGTAACGCGAAAATCCTCCGAAAATTGCCCGGAGAGCGGAGCCGCCGGGAGTGAGAACCCGGGGGAGCGCACGTGGGGACACGAGTGCCTGTGGACTCGGAGCATGAAGTTCGCGGAGTGGACCGAGTGTCTTCCTTGAGGAGGGACAGTTCGTTGCGTTACTTTCGGGCCGCGAGTCGCGCTATAACCCGGAGGAAGGAAAACCCGCGGAACCGGAGCGGCGAGGCGCATGATAGACAGGCGCGCGGACTGCGACTGGAGCGGCGAGCTGCAAGCGATGACCGTGCAGGAGTACAAGGCGCGCGGCGCCTCCGGGGCCGAGGAGCTGCACCAGGCGAACGGCTGCTGTCGGGTCGACATCCTCTCCGTGCCGGAGCCCCTCGACAACGAGAAGGAGCAGCCGCAGCCGCAGCCACAGCCGCAGCAGCAGCAGCAGCAGCAGCAGGCCCTGCAGCCGACCAGCAACGGGTACAGGCCGCAAGACAGCGAGAACCTACTCGGCCGAGTCTTAGCCGGTGAGTCTTTATCGTCGACGAGGACCGATTGGCTCCCCTTCGACTGTCATACCCGAGCGATGCAATTTCGCGCGGCTAACGGCTTCTGCCGACGTCCCGTACGGCTCCCGCTAGGCGCACCGTAACGCGAGATCCCCCGGTATTGTGCGCGGCGTAAACTTGACAATTGAACCGCGGACGCGACAATGGGCTTGCAAGCCCGATAATTAGCCGGCGCCGCGGAGGAAAACAAAGGGACAAAGACATTAGGCGGTGACAGGCGCGAAACGGGTGTAATGAAAGAAAAAGTAACGCGCGCGTTGCGCGCACACCAGACTGCCCAGTGCACGAGTTATTCTCTATCTCTCTTTCTCTCGTTCTCCGTCTCGCTCCCGCTCAAGCGCCCGCGCATACACACGCACGCACACACGCACACACACAGTGTACGTACAGCGCTGTAGCGGAGGCAGCAGTTTCACTTTCCAGCGGTGGAATGTAGGTCGCGACGGCCGGGTAGGAGGCTAGTTCGTTGCCCTCTTCGGACGGCCTTCCACTCGCGCCTCGCACTCGCCTAGCGATTTTTCCCCCACCGCGCACGCGCTCGCACCAACACATACGCGCGCCCGACTCTGCGCCCGCTGCAATCTATCCTAGATAGCGGGAGATGAAGCGAGAGGGAGATACTTTTATTTTCACATTTCGACAATCGCCGATTAATTTGGCCGCTTTTTTTTCCTTTTCTGCGCGGCGGTTTTTTGCTAAGGTATAAGGAGGGAGTATCCAGGCTGGTTTTGATGATCACAGGGGCGAGCGAGCTCCGATGGCTTTCGATTTCGTCGGGATCTTGAATTTTTTTTATTGACAATCACGGAGGCAATTGGAAGGTCCAAGTCTCACTCGTGGTTTTGCTTTATGAATATTAGGAAAGTGATTTCTTTGTAGAAAATGAAAGTGAGGCTGAACTTTCTTTTCGCATAATTAATCGATCATGTAACATCGTACGAATAGTTTTTTTTTTAACTTGAAATAGAAACTGAAAGTCTACACCAAAAGCTTTTGTCTGCGCACATAGAGTCTCGATTATCAAACATATGTGTCCACGTTAAAGACAATATTTAAAATTAGAGGCAGTAAAGAGTACGAACTTCACTGTCTCTTCGTTTGATCCATTTATCGACATTCCGATAAATATTAACGAATAAATTTGTATTTTTGAAGTATTGACATAATTGTACGACTAAATTTAATCGGGGAAAGTTAAAAAAATAAATGATGCTTAATTAACGAACAAGCATTATACAAGATTGGATCTTTAATCAGGATATCAAAAGTTTTGGAGCGAAAGAAATGCGCAATTTTCGGCCCCTTATCAGTGAAGAATTGCATCTCTTTCTCGCACGCATCGGACCTCCTCACGCAGTTCAGCGAGAGTCACTCTTTCTCTCTCGCTCACTCGGCAGCTCTCTCCGTCTAGCAGCTCTGGCTCGGCAGCACACAGAGAGAGGAAAGTGGGTCGCGGGGGCCTTGGCGCGAGGCTAGTTCGTTCACCCTGCGTCGGCTCGGCCCGTAACTGGGGCAAGATGAAATTAACCGAGCAAACGCATCCCCACCTTCTCCTCCCCCTCTACTCCGGGGCTTTTATAGGCACGCATACGCTCTTGCACACTGGGCTCGTGGAGGCGCAAGCGCGCGCGCACACACACATGCGCGCGCGGAGCCGAGCGAGGCTGCTCTGAACTCGCGTGCGCTCCGACCAATCGCCGACGGCGCGGCAGTTCAACGAACTCCAACTGGGACTTCTACTTCTGCCTATCCTTCTCTATCTTTTTCTCTCTCGCTCGCTCGCGCTATGAATATCGCACGCGCTCGACTCGCGCTTTCCCCCTTATTTAAGCAGTGTAGCAGTACGGTAACAGGCGGCGGCCGTTGTACAGAGTACTCGGTAAGGCTGCGGATAATCCCCACCCGATTTGCGACTCGCCGAAGGTCACACCGCTGTTTCTACACTTGCAGGCGCTCGGGGAAAAGAGAGGAGCGCGTAGGAGTGAATTTGAGACACAGCCGAGAAAAGCCCGATCTAGCCGCATTATTGACACCCCAGTGCACTTGATCTCCTATCGATTTTTCGCTCGGTGGAATACGATCGCTTGCCGATTTTCAGAGTCGATTCGATCGAGTGGTTATACACGCGCCTAATGATCTAATCGCGTTGTTGACAAAAGTACCTATTAAACGAACGATACAATCAATGAGCTAATTTTTTATTCTGGTAGTATATTGTTAGTATATATATTAGGCTCGATAAAAATGCGCAAACGAAAGAGAGAAAACAGGAAAACAACATTCGATTGCTGTTTACTACTGTTTACTCGATTGTTATTGGTAATTCCATTAGCTTCTTTAACGAGACCCGAAGAAAATGGTCAACAAACAGATTAATAAGCGCATCGTTGCTTTTCTAGTCCACGATTAAACCTTCTTCGCCGTCGCTTCGACGAAGGAACCCTCGACGAAAAAAAAAAAAATATACGAATAGTCGCTCAATTGCCGTGCAGCCATTTGCGCTCCGACGGCACATATAATCACGATAAATCAGAAGTAGCTCACTTGCGCAATCGGCGCGGCCTCTCCTCGCGGGGCAAAAGCCGAAATCCAAATCGGCCCGTTGTGTGTAAACGGATGACGACACGCGCGCTCGCTCGCTCGCACAATCTCTCCTTCTCGCTCTCCGCCTCGTCTAAAAGCCCGACTTTTTTCGCCCACTTCTCGCGCGCCGCTCGCGCGCTTACGCAACACGAGCGAGCGAGCGAGCGACAGTGAATTACGTTAAAGAACGCGCTCGCCTGTAGAACGAGCGAGCTCGAGCGAGAAAGCGAACGTGTGGGTGTGCATTAGGTGCGTCCGACGAATTGGGGGTTCATTATCGAGGGGGAGGATGATCGTCCGTGAGCGGGGCTCCTTATTGCCGCTCGATAACATTGACGGAACGCCGGGTATATAGAAGAAAAAATCGTCTAATATTTATCGGATTGATGTTGCATTTAACTGAACCTTACCTTTTTTATGGAGAGCATGTGCCTCGGCCAGCGATAAACCTGCAAAAAAAAAACAAAAAAAAAACCCTGTTTATAATGTGCAAAATAAGATATTAAAAGAAAAATTTATTTAATTTAAAAAATTTATTTTATTTTGTTTGTTCATTGAAAAGAATTTTGAGGAATTTCAATAAGTCGAAAAAATTTGAATTATAACGCAAAACAAAAATTGGGTAAAAAGGATAAAAAGACGCGGAATGTGAGGGAAGGCATTACGTCTACGGAGAAAGTATTGCTGGACCCCGATTACTCTCGCCTTTACGGCGGCACAGTCGTATGCTTTCACTACTTGGTCGCTCGCCGAGTAAGCGCACGCGCCGGGCCCTTCTTTTTACGGCCGTTGCACTGACCTGCCATATCGCCAAGTGCCATCCTTCTCCGGGGGTCCGCCAAAATTTTTTGCTAGAGTTTTTTTTGCGTTCCGCCTCGGGGTGGAATGATGGGAGTCAAGCCTTTGGGGATTTTTGAGGAGGCAATAAGTCGGGATTTACGCCAGTTGTCAATTTTTTTGCACGAGGGTCCGTAAATTTTGAGCGGAAGGGTGCGGGTACGGTTCGCCGAGGGTGCAAAAAAAGGCCGAGCCAAAGTTTTTCCGAGGAATTTTTCCAGGGATGATGAATAGCCACGTCGCTGTTTTTCTAGTACGATCCGGGAATGTTCCGCTCGTGTTCCGCACGTTTTTCGCAGCTGCGACTAAGATCGTTAGAGCTTTTTCCGTCGCGACGAGCATATGCAGCTACGCGACGTGCTTACAGAGATCTTCTGTTTTACACGCCGTTAACCTTTCTATTTTTTCTGCCACATTGCTCTTTCGTAAACTCATTTCTCAAATGAATTAATCACACAAACGATTGCGCTCTAGAAAAACGAGATGGCATTAAAAATTTGGAAATAAAAAAAATTCCTCCAAACAGCAGAAATCGCAAAATTTAAAATTTAAAAATCGGCGGGCCTACGGCCTGGCGAGCTTAATGGTAGAAAAAGAAGCGGGGAGGAGCGAAGAAGAATCGACGGTGGCGAGTGACGAAATAGCCATCTCGACGTTGGATTTTCTAATTGCGTGTCGCCGCGCTTAGTTGCGATGACGCCGACGACGACGACGACGGCTGGCTGGCTAACCTCAAAAGCCGAGGCGCGGGCAATGACCTAGCCTCCTCCTCCCGGCGCTTCTGACCTCGATCGACGCACGAGCCGTCCCCCCCACCCGCTCCGCGGCGGAGCGACGGCCGCGAGCAAACTCGCGCCGCGCCAGCCAGCCTCTCTCGATTATTATCGGGGGATAGGGCGAGTGTCTCCGTCTCTCCTCCTCGCGCAAGCTCGAGCAGGCGATCAATGTTGGATTACCATAGATTAGAGATCGCCTCCCCCTCCCCGTCGCGGATGCACGCTGTTGAGCGCAATTGTGTTTTGACGTTTTTTCCCTTCGGATACGGAGCTTATTGACAGTTTCTAGGGCGCGGGGTTACATATTGCCTTCTTTTAGCAGCTCATTAACGTTCGATCATCTACACAAAGGAGGATTTCAATATTTCCGAAGTTGGGATTTTCGCATAAATAAACAAGCAATTAGTTTGTGTATTTTTTTCATAACGAAAGTCTTTGAGATTGACTCGCTGTAGAAACTTTTTGACGACTAAGGCATCCACAAGAGAAAAAACATCGTTCGAGAGCTTCTCCCAAAAGCAACGCTCGAATTCGCATCGTCGAGTTTATGCGCATTCAAATCACCTCTGCTTTTCCCCGACGGTATACTGATTCGGCCGCGAGGACCCGCTCCCTCGGAAAAAAAGAAGGCGGGCGCTCAATAGGTCAAGCCGATGCACGCCCGAATAATCCCGATAAAGCGCGCGCGACACGAGGGGGAGCGACTCGGCTCGGAGTTCGCCCGGTCGGGAGCGAGCGAGCGCGCGCGCACGAGCCAAGGTGAATAACCCCGAACGGGGTCGCGAGTCTCTTATCGCGCGCCCGGCCGCTTATCGGCCGCTGGCTCCTGCCGCCGACTCGCCTTTTTTTTCGCGCGATCCTCGCGGAATCGGACGCTAAGTGGTGCACGCGCGCCCGTTACGTAAGCCCCGCCGACGGGCGAACGGCATTGAGGGAGGATTACGGCCTCTCCGGGTCAGCGTGTATTTTTCTTTCGTATAGGCACTGGCGTTTCTTCTTTTTTATTGCGGGCAATTGATAACGTGTCGATTTCTTTATCTTGTATTGATGATGGCTTTCTTTATTTTTTTTATTTATTTTTTTTTTTTATTAATTCGCAATTTGATAATGATTATGATAATTATAATAATTTCCAATTTAAGTCTTAGTGCATATTAAAGGATGAAAATAAGCTGCAGTTGACGAATGCAGGTTGCGAATCGTATTCGAAGTCTTTAGAAAGGAAAGAAAGAGGAGATTTTGAGGCAAAGAATTATTGAAAGAGGCAGTCAGGGTGTAAGACTACTTTTATTTGACTTTGATGGTTAATAGGCGTCCTAGTTGCGGGAGTCCGTAATACGCTTGCTAGCGCGCTCCGATAGAACGGGAACTTAGTTTGTCAGTGTAAACATGTCGATAATTAAATTGCTCGAGCTCAGTACAGAGATTTTCTAGCTGATAACAAAGCCGACAAATGCGTGAACAATGCCATGGTAGGCAGGTGAATCATGAAAAGCGTTAATTTGTTATATTTACTCATGCGCGTAACAACTAACACAGATCAGAGATTAAAAGCTCTAATCTAGCCCACCGCACTTATCGAATAATTTTATTGAAATTAATGCCGAAGCGTATCTCTAAAAAAACAAAGAACTATACGTTTTGCTGCAGTGCTCAATTACAGTTAACATTATTTCACGTATATAGATAAAAAAATCAATTAAACGTCGAACTATCAGAAGCGACCTAACAATCGGCCAATTACCAGGCATTACCGTGCGTCCGTTGCGCAATCGGCGAGTTGTGACACCGTAAGAGTCGTCGCGAGGAAAGAAAAAGGAGCTCTCTTTCTCTGACCGTGATCGGGCGGGAAAGTGCAACGAACTCGCACAGGGGGGGCACCGTGGCATCGATTATTTCGGTGCGCGCGCGCGCTCTCGGTGTGTTTAGAAAGCAGAAACGCGCTCATCATCGTCCTCGAGCTCGCCCGCGTTCCCTTTATTCGGCGTGGCGCGACGCGGCTCTTGCCCAATGTGCCTCGCGACGCGGGGCCGGAAAGTAAAAGTGGTCCGCGCGCGCGCGAGGAAGCGGGATGCCAGCCGCGAAAGGGAAACCAAGAGCCCGCGGGGACGTATTCGGGGCTTTCACGTTACGGAGCGAAGGCCCTCTCGAGCATCCTCGGATCCTCCGACGCCCGGGTTCTGAGACGAGCGCTTTCTTCCGCTCGCGCGCGCGCGAGAGGCCTTTTACTTTCTTTCCACCGAGGCCTCGGTTACGCCAGAGAGCCGAGACTTTCGCTCTCTCGCAGGACGCCTTGTCGCAAATCACGTCTCGTTTGCCGATTAGAGAGAAAACGGCGAGACTGTTTTGAGAGGCGGATTGTCCCTTTTCTTACTGGGCTAAGGAGAATTTCATGAAAATTAAATTTTCATTTATTTATTTGGGAGAGACGGTTTAAATAATACCTAGGGGATTTCTAATGTTATGCGACTTTTTTCTACATTTAGTGTGTTGAATTTTTTAAAAGGTAATAGATTAATCAAGGTTTCCTTTTACGTGTCTGACTATTTATGAATACACCCCTGAAGAGCTTAAAATTTAATTCTCCCGCAATGAGTCAGTCTATACAATAGCCTGTACGTATTGAATGTAAATCAAATTCCGTTCGAACCCCCCAACTCTATAAATTTTCACTTGTACAAACTGAATTACAATTCCTCACGCAAGTCATGTTTCTTACTTTTCCTTTATATTGACAATTGATCAAAAGTGACTCAGAATTAAAAAAAGGCCCCCCCGTTCTTTCTTTTAAGAAGTTCCACAGAATAGGAAAACCGAGTATATTTTAACTTCGTATTCAAAAGTATACATTATGCGTTCCGTTCACGTTCTCAAGTCAAAAATGAAAATCCATAACGCGATTTTTATTCGCTGAATGTGATCTCCCGACGAAGGAAAATCCGTTGCGGATTGTCGACTGCGGAGGCTGCTCGGAACCCACTGGAATCCAAACGAGTCAACGAGAAGGTGAAAGAGAGATAGAAAATAAAGCGGGAGCGCGCGCGAGAGAGAGCGAGAGAGAAAGAGCGAGCGACGATCCTGCGAACGGAGAGCAGAGAAAAGCCGGGGGCGGTGAATCCGGGAGGGTTGGGTGGCACGCGAGGCCAACGAACTCTGACCCAGCGAGGGTAACTCTCGAGCACTCCCTCCCACCGGTCAGCCCTCCAGTCGCGTTTCCCCGGAGCCCAACGACTAAGTATAGCAACCTGTCGCCCGACTTCGCCCCCTCCCCTAACGCCCGACTTGTTATGTTCCGCGCTGCTCCAGATATCGAACTCGTGCCATATCTTTCCACGCTTATTTTTCTTTTTTTTCGAAAGGGGGCGGAGGGCGGATTCCTCGCCCTTCTGCGCATTTCCCTTCGTCTTCCTTCTCCGGGATTTCCGTGTTTATGAGTTCATTCGTCCCCTTCAACAGATATAACTTTTTTCTTTGCGGAACGTTAGGGGAGCGTAAGCGATTGGATATTGCCATCTATTCGAAGAAAGAGAGTGTACAGAATGGATGAGGCATATGTGAGAAATACTAAGGGACAGAATGGCGACGAAAATTGTATCTCCTCCTAGAATTATGTCTGTTAGAGCATATTGTGATGAATTTTTATTAAATTTTCTGAAAGAAGCAACAAATATTTGTACGTAACATTGTAATAAGAGATTTTAAAATATGCCTTTCCATAGAAGAAAATTTAATAAAAAATTCTTACACCCTATAGTTTTTTTATTAAAACTTTTCATGTAATATTAAAATTTCCGAAGTGTAGTACAACTTTCCAACAATAAAGCGAACAATCGGTCGAAAAGAAAGAATTAGTGAAGAACGAATTTGCGCGCAGGGTGGATGGCCTCAATAGCGTAAATCATCTCGTGAGAAAGAGAGAGAGAGATCGGCTCTTTGCAAAAATAGCATGGTCACAGGCGGCGCTGCGGCGGAGGTAGAAATAGAGATAGAGAAACAGAGGACAGAATGTATAAATAGAGGTAGGAATTTATAGAAAACGCTGCGCGCTTTTTTTTTTGCGCGCACCGAACAGGAAATATATATAAAACGTATTTTTTTCAAAAGCCACCGTTAGCGGTTTATACTTTTCTATATTTTTTTTCATATTTTGCATAGAGTATTTTTATGTTTAATCTTGTTCATTAATTATCTTGAGAGCTAGACTGCTTAAGTATATTATTATACGTGTCTGTGTAAAAATTAGATTATCGGTTTGCTGATTTAAACCCTATCTTAAATTTATCATATTTCAGTGAGAAAACTCTGATATCATTTACAATTTAATTTCCAATCTGATTTAGCAACTCTAATATTAGAATGAGAGGAACTGCGGAAAAGGAAGTTTTATCCTGGATATTAATTCATTTATGTGTTACAATAAACTTCAATTTGCAGAACAATAGTCCAAAAGAGCGAGCTAAAAAAATAATGAATCGTCCCAGAAAAGGAAAGCCCAAGGCACCTGCGAGAAGAATAAAAAAAAAAGTGAAGAGCGAAGCGCAAAAGACAGCGGGAGGCGTAAAAATAAAGCGAGAAAGCCAGATAGATAGGCGGAGGGAAGGACGCACGCGCGGAGGGGCAAAAGTTGGCCTAGTTAGGGTGAGTGGCACCCTCGCCGGTCAACGAACTCGCGACCTCGAGCTTTCGCCCCTCCCCTCCCTCGGCCCGAGCCATATCACTCTCTCGCGGCCGGAGGGAGAGAGAGCGCTCCCGGGTGGGGGAGCGAACCCCTCGCCGAACTTTCCGCGTCCTGATTAGGTTGGAGGCGTTCGCTTGATCTTCGGCTTTTCCGCGAATGCCCCTTTTTATGCTCCCCCGCGCAAGGGGGATGATCAAGCGGCGACGGGGAAATTCTCGGGTGAGTGGTTCTCGGTGGTATCGAGCGGCGCTGTGGTATTTCGTACACGTGCTCCCGGGACATGGAAAATTTTCCGGGGAAATTGTTTCGTCGGCAAACGGGCGGAAGGGGTCGAGCGTTGTAGATTGACGCTAATTTCTTCGATCATTCCCGTTTAACGTCTGAGAGTTTACAGCGGAAAATTAATTTTTACGGCGCAATATTGCAAAAAATAATAATCCAGGCTGAGTCGTAAAATTGACCGGACACGTTCGGACGTGCATAATCTCGTCTGAGGTTAATCCGTAGGTAATAGACTTGCGCAGTTAAATTTCGGGGTAGCAATTCGCCGAGGGAAGCCCATAACTCCTGCTTGACCCTTTTTTTCCAGCGCTATAAGAAAATCGCTGCTTCCGTTTTTTGACACACTTAAGTGCGCGCCTATTGCCGGGAGCCCGTCGTAAAAAGGCAACGGTAAACGCGCGCTTCGCCTGCCCACGGCAATCGGCACCCCGGGAAAAAGGGTAAAAACGGTCGGCCAATATATCACCGTTGCTCGATCGCAGATGCGCAGCGCCTCCCGGCATACCGGCAATAAAAGCCTCGGGACTTTTTCCCGTTTTTTCAACGTCCCACTGACTTCCAAATTACCGAGAGCCAAAACATGCGCTCGTCGCGTTAATCCTTAACCCTTCGCGCGGCGCGCTAATCCTTTCGAGCCTTTTACGGCTTTACGACGGGGACCGGGGGACGCGGCCGCCGCTTCGACATGGTCAGGCGAATTTTCCGCCGGACGGGCCGATGCTCGACTGCTCGCTCGGGACTTTTTAAACCCGTTAAGGACGGTAGATTTTTTTTCTTACTTCGCCGTGAGGGCTGACATTCGGCGCAGCTTGTTTTACGGCGGTGAGGAAAGGATTTCCTTTTTATAGAATCACGGCTAGCCGGAAAGAATTGACCGCCGCGCGGCGAGTTTATTGCACCGACCACTGCGAGGGGGCGGGCATTTTTTACACCGTTACTTACCGACGGCTTAAAGCTGCGTACCGACTTTCTGACACATTTCACGCGAATGTTTCCGTTGGAGAGAGAAAACTACGGGGTTTCTTCCGTTATTTTTTCTAGCGTAACCCTTTTTTTGCGTCTTTTTACTGCAACCGTTGTAAATAAAGTTAAATTCTTTTTTTTGCTCTAAGGTCCGAAAATTTTCCGTCGCAGTTAACTTTTAGGCGTCAACCGCCAGCCACTATTTTTTTCATATTATTAAAAAACAATCGCGAATTTAATTTTTAGTAGTAAGAAAAAAATATCGAGATATTCTGAATAAAGTTCAGCAGACTGTCATCCATTTAGAATAAACTTTTCCAAACTGCTTATTAAAAATGTAAATAAAACTTTAAGAATATAACAATCAGATTCTTTTACAAAAAACAATAATAGCTGTTTCACTTAAGAATAAATTGTCATTAATGTCTTAAATATTTCAAGAAATTTTTAACTACTATAATGTTCTAAATAAATCAATTAATAAGTTACTCTTAATTTATTAATTTATTTAATTTCATTTATGTGCTTATCTCGCTTTATAAATATTTACGAACTAAAAAACTTGTGATTAACCCAAGTGTCATTCAAACGCTCTTTTCAAGCTTCAGTGGAAGAGTAGGTGGCCCCGGTCTGGGGAAATATCTCGCGCATCCCCGCGCAGCCTTGTATTTTGAGCGGCGCACAAGCTCGGGTCAGGTGGGTGCCGTTCACCCCGCGCCTCGCATGAACTCTCTCGCGCGGGTTCACGGGGTCACTCCCCACATCTGGATCAGCGTCTCCATTCCGCGGAAAATCGAAGGACGCGCCCTCCCCACCTCGTCCTCCTCCTGCTCACCCAAGCTCCGTTTCGCGGAAGCGGTGCGCTTATACTCGCCCCTTTCGCGGATGCTCCGATTTTTCAATTCCGGCACGGAGGGAATAATGCAACCGGTGCCCCGGTTGTACTTTCGCCGCGCGGCGCGCGTCACGCAAAACGTGCACCGCTCGCGCGCTCAGCCGCCTTATCAAACGTCAATCTGAGATTTCGCAGTATAAAAATAAAGTACAGCCGTGAAAGTACGCTAATAAGCGCGCGATTGCATCTGCGAAACGCAATGGTTTCCCCCGCGCACCCCGCCTCCTCGCAATTCGCCGCGCGTTCCGTCATCGAGTGGCCCCGGCGTTATTCAATTATAAAGAAAAAAGGGGAGCTCCGATGGGGTAATCGACCGTGCGCGCAAATATCATCGCCGCCAGAAGTCGGCCATCTGATTTCCGCGAGCGAAAAGCCCGACTTTCCCGCAGCGCGCGCGCGCGCGCGTGCGAAATCGCCTGGCGGGACTTTCACGCTCGTCCCCCCGGTCGTATTGCGCAGGCTAACGCGTCAATTTACTTTCCACGGACGTCGCTGTTACTTTTTTTTACCCAGCCGCTCGCGTACTTATTTGTAAACAATCGGAGTTGCGCCAGTTGTAGGGATCCAGCTGGTTGTTTCCGTCTTTGTCCGCTGATTTCCCGTCGCGGGAGCGCAACAATGCGACTACGTAGGCAGCTCGCCACTTTTTCTCCGTCGACGATGAAAGTCTTCGCGGCTCCGACGCATTGTTTTTCCGTTTTATCGCCCATTGAAGCGCCGACTAAATAAATAACGATATTAGTCGCGATGATTAGTCCCGAGGCTCGTTTGGCAACATCTGCGACTGTATTACGAAACGGCGCTTGCTCAAAAATAAATCAGCGCCGGGAATGTTTTTCGACATTAGCATTCATCCGTCGGTGGAACGCGAAAACCGAATGAGCGATAAGACAAAAATTTGCGATTCATCGCCGACCACTTGAGCGAAAATAACAACAGACGCCCCCGCCCCACTTTTTTTTCCTCTCTCTCTCTCTACGCGAAGAAGTGTATCGCGTCCTCCGTCGGGCTGATGAAAAGATTCGCGAGGAGGCGGCGCGCGCTGTAATCGGCGCCTTATCGCGATGATGACAAACAGCGTGTACGCGAGTGAAAAACGCTTAAAAAAAAGTGTATTACCGAGCGCACGCGTATCCTCGTTCGGTGTCGATGAACCGGCCGAGCAGCGATTCCGTCTTCCAAGGACGCGACACGTATACGACACCGACACACGTACGCGACGGGCTCTGCTTTCGTTCTCGCCGTAACACATAAGCGGCTCTCTTAATGCCGCCTCGTTAGGTAAGCATCGGCGCTGACCCTGACGATTTATTTTCGACTTGAAAAAAAAGAACGTTTTATCGAGGCCCAATCACGCGATGCTACGCATTTCGCTTTGCTTTTGTAATAATGAGTAGCGATGTTTTATAAGACTCAGATTATTTTTATTTTTTGATGGAAACGTACCACGAGAAAGACCAAACTTGGTTTTTGCTTCAAATGGTTTAGTCAGATATTGTATTATCTCTCTCATGCGCTTAAGATTTTATAGTGTGCTCAAACTTCTCAGAGCTTTCGCTTTTTAGTTTAAAAATTTTTGTAAGCTTGGTCAATAAATCCGAATTAATCAAAATTCATCATGCCAGAAAAAGCAGCATCCTGATAAGGGGCTCGGGGCTGAAAAATCTCCCCCGCCTTTACTCCGAGCAGTTACGATCTAAAATAGAAAGCGCGGGGGCGCAATTCTCCTACAATCTGAATCTCGCGCGTAGCGAGCGAGTTTGTCGCGCTCGTCCTGGGACGAGCGGAGGGGGCGGAGGGGTGGGTATCACAGAGCCGATGAGGCTGTTGCCCCGGCAGCCCGACCTCGTTTCCCGCAGCCCGCACCACGTGTACTCGGCGCCTCTCTCTCTCTCCCTCTGACGTCAGGAGTCCGCTTTCCCACCCCTGCGCTCGCCCCCTTTCTCGCGCCGGAGCTTCGGCCTCCCACTACCGCCGCCCCCGGCCCCTTCACCCCGTGACCTCGCGCCCCGGGTTCGTCGAACCCGAGACCGAGCGCTTCGACCTCTAACCCGGTCACACGAGGTGTGCGCGCTCGTGACGGCGCGGCGCTCGGGGGTGGCCGCGAGCGCCGGGAGATGGACGGGCGCCGCAGCTCCCCCCGCGCAAGCTCCAGGGATCGCTTGTCGAACTTTCGACGGGAGTGACCCTACTCTTCCTTGTTTCTTTTTCTCCGTGCTTTTTTTTGTTAGGACGGACGAGCGTGTGTTGCAAATCTGGGTTTTGAAGGCAGCCGACACATGTAATTGGAGAGAAACGTTCCGTGCGAGAGCTTTCTCGAGCTTTCGAGGTTGCAGGGTGCAATTAAAAAAAATTCAAGAGATTCTTTTTTTTGACCTAGTGGGCAACGTTTCTCGTAAAAATTAGAACGTGTTTTACAAGATGTACGACCGCGATGGGCAAAATATAAATCACGGTGCGTTCAATTCACTCCACTCGGCGCCTATTTCCGCACCAATCCATCTCAATTCCGCGCTGCACTGCGCTGTATTTGACGTATTACCGTATCCTGCGTGTATAATCCCGACGCAGTGAAATGCATCCCGCGAGCTCGCGCAAATGGACAATGTAATCCCCGAGCGATTGCGCAACCGCTCCAGAAGCTCGCGCGCGCGCGCCACTTTCACAAAACTCAAATCTCACGCGGCGCCTCGCGAGCTCGCCTCGCTGGATTCTAGAGCGATCGTATATCAAGAGCCGGCACTTTACACCCCGCACCTGCGCGAAAGAGTGCGCGATCGTAAACGTCCCCTTTTGTGTGTCGGAGGTTGTTAAGCGCTCGGCCTTTTTTTCGCGGGCTTCTTTGTTGCCTTGTAATTTATCTCGATGAGATAGTTTCACCCGGCGATGTAGGTGTGACTCGGCGTTTTGAGAATGCGCGCGACTTCGATACCCACCAGCGGTGATTGTTACTGTCCCTCGAAAAAAAAAAAAATGAATTTCTTTGTTGAATTGTCTTTCGATCTTGCGAAAAGCCGTATCTCGAATTCTCGCAGCTGACATTAAAGAAACGGCAACTGCATTCCTTTCCAGACGGTGAAAAAAAAAGATACGGAGGCGAGGAAACTTTATTCTGGATATCTCCCGGGGAGACGAATTGGAGGCGAGGCGAAGTACGAAATCGATGATCATTTTCGTAACAATCTTTGGCCGAAAGGAGCGGTTGTCCTTGTTTCCGGATTTCCTCACCTCGCAGAGAGGTCGGCGAACTGCCGGCGACATCGAGGTCATTACGGAAATCGGTGCCCCTTATGTAAAAGCTCTCGGCGGCGAGCTTACATAAAGGCGGGAGTGCGCGCGTATATGTGTGCCGGGACTCTCGCGCGTATTCGCGCGCACCTTTCGAGTGACGAAATCGACGGGTCCTTTCCATTTCCTACGGCGAGTCGCTTGGTCGCTCCGACTGTTACGTTCGACTCGCGCGGTAAAAGTTTGTCGCCGGGAGATGGGATTTTCGAAGAAAAGGTTCTTTGTGAAGACGCGACTGTCCTTCTGGGCCGTTCCTTGAAATCCTTCTGTCGGAATAGCATATTTTTGGCATGCACTTACGACATACCTCAAAGTAATCTTACGTATTTATTTTTCGTTAGCAAGTGTGTATGACTAATTAATATTCGATTTTGCAAACTACACAACACAAGGTGTGTTGTCCAAAGGTGAACGTAGCTGTAACTGGCGTTATAGCTACGCGTTATCGGTATCAACTGCACCTTGCGCATTCCACCCCAGGCGCAATTGACCAGAGTAACCTTCGTATTTGTGAAACTGTAGGATAATCAAAGTAGTTGTTTAAACACGTTATATACATATCTGGGCTTTGAAAAATTTCTTCATTGATTCAACATTCTTAATTATTCTTTATACGTCAAATGGTTCAATTTATTTTTAAGAGAGAGATAATTAAAAAAATATGGATTACTCAATCAATATTATTATGTCAGTGCCATAAATCATAAATTAGAGATAAGAAATTGTCGCATTCGATGTTCATATATTTCTTCCACAACGGTTATTTCTCAATTTAAGCTTAAATTCACTCGCTTCACTAATTTTCATCGAATCTAGTCACCTGTAAGTATCGATTAGACTTTATTGTTGTAAAGGCTCTTAACGATATCTAGCAACGCGATTTAACACCTCTCGGCGGCGCTCGTTAAGCCCGGCACAATGGAAGCCGCGAAAATGAAAGAGAGGGAGGGAGACAGAGCGAAAGAAGAGAGGCGCTATAAAAGAGGAGAATAAATAGTTCGAAACGAACTTGCGCGCACACTCGCGCGCGAGTGCACGCGTCAGCAGCGAGCGATCTCTCAAGGCCTCCGCGCATTTAGCCTCTCTTTCACAGAGCCGTCCGCGCCTCGAGAGCCTCGCTCGCACACACACTTACACACGCGCGAGCGTACACGAAAGCGCGCAAACTCACGCACACAAGCGCGCGCGCCAACCCGGTGTCCCACTTTCCTTCGTGCTCGGTCAACGACCCGCTAGCGCGCGCGTAACAGAGGTGGCACACTCTCGCTCTCCCGCACGCACGTAATCGGCCCCGAGCGCGAGATGACTTTCTTCGGGGGCCCCCAGGCCCACCGCTCCCCGGTGTTTCTTTTTTTTTTCTTTTTTTTGTTCCTTTTTCGAGACGCCTCTTGCGCAACGAGGACCCTCGCGGTTCATTGGTTTTGTACTCCCCGGCGACGCCCCACTTTTCTAGTCGCAGTCGATTATTTTAAATAATATACCGCGCCGGAGACGGCATGTCCATTTAGCGGTGAAAATTTTAAGAGGGACAGAGTTTTTGCAGACACCGTCTGGGATGGTGGGATTAATTGCGTTTTCAATTCTTGGATAGCGGAGTGTTAAAAAAGGAAGAGCCCGCGAATAATGTAATATAACGGGGGCTGCATTTAATTTTGCGAGTAGGGTAGTCGTAAAAGCTCGTAAGTATCTCGGCGAAATTCGATGAACTCGTAAACCTTAATTGAACGAAAACTCGAGAAAGCTCTAGCCTCCGTCGCTCTACTTTCTAACTACCCTAATAAAATGAGAAGGATGTTAAAACCGGGATTACACGTCCCGCGGAACAAAGTAGCATCGTAAAATCCAATCAATATTACTCCGCGCAATAAATTCTCGGCAGCCAAAAAAAAATACAGCCCCCACCGTCGTCGTAAAACCGACCGTTCGACCACGAAGTTTACGAACGCCGTGAGTGCTGAGGATCGAGTTGCGCGAGAGGAAGAAAAAGCTTCGTTTAAAGAAAAATATTTCATTCAACTTTTACGGGCCGCGTGTGTAAAGTAAACGGCGGCGAGCGAGCCACGTGCTCGGCGCACGTTGTCCGC
Organism: Eurytoma californica; assembly: GCA_035586675.1. Lineage (NCBI taxonomy): Eukaryota > Metazoa > Arthropoda > Insecta > Hymenoptera > Eurytomidae > Eurytoma > Eurytoma californica. The sequence continues at coordinate 9,810,419 of JAXIUT010000021.1, read as the reverse complement.
TCGGCTCGACGCGTTTATCAACGAGGGGAGTTTCGCGCAGGCACCGCGTCGCGGCGCCAGCCTCTTCGCGCGCTCGCGTATCGCGAGTTGCGGCCGCGCCGATAGCCAAGTCGGCACGGCAGAGATCCAACATCCCGCGGCCGTCGGTAACGCGAACGCGCGAAACTCGAATAAAGCTCGCCCCGGCGAATATTCGTCTTGGAGACGAGCCTGAACGAGGCGCGCATGCGATTCGACAGTGATTTATCAGCGCGAGATTCGAGCTTGATTTAACGGTTTTCTTTGCGCTATTCGTTTTTAAGACGATATACTTTACTGTTTCGTTGAGTCAAAGAGCTTGCAATAGGGAATGTACCGTATTTACGTTTTTGTTCATTTCGAATTGCAAAGATATTAATATTTATGTCCTATAATTTACTTTTTAACCTATCATCTGGTATTCATTCAAAATTTAATGTGTTTTTCTTTTTTATGTTACAGGTAAGTTTCAATGAGAAGTCTGTTCGAAAGTTGCTACCCTCAGGTCAGCGTAAGTACGTGAGATAAAATTAAACGTTCCTATCGATTCAGTGTGACTTCGCACGAGTGTCCGTGGCAGCTCGACATTGTCTTGTCGTAACGATCGATCGCTTTAAGTTCATCGGCCATGTGTAGATATAATAATAACCGTCCATGGTACTTTTAAAGCTCTGGCATTAATCGATTTTCGTGAAAAATAGTAAGAAAGCTCGCGGTAATAGCAGTGCGTACGAAATTTCTATATTCACTAATCGATATTAGGGCTTTTAGAATTAAATGTACTTCACTTAATAATTATATAGCAATCATTCTTTTATTCTCAGAACAAGTATTAAAATTAATTTTATTATTTTAAAAAGGAGAGTAAACAAAGGAAAGTAAACAAATGATCATAAATTTCTTCAACGAACATGACGTTTCGAACATTACATACATCTCATCTTCACGAACCGTGTCGAGAAAGGCGGCGAAAATTGGCTAGAGCCGGGGTTGTGCGAACGATCCGTCAACGCTTGCGCACACACAATCTCGAGCATCCCCCCCCCCCCCCCTCCCAAGTCGCTTCTATATATATATATATATATACGAGTATAGCGCGAGCGTGCAGACTCCGCGCTCGGAGCCGACCCTCGGGAGGCACCCCGGCCGGTGGACGTGGACCCGCCGCGCTTAGTCAGTGACTGGCACACGCGCGCGCGCGAGGGATGATCGCGTCGAGGTGGAAGCTCGGCCACCGGCCGTCCGAACTTAACGCCGCGACCAAGACGAGCAGCCGAGACCTCGATCCCTCGGAGCTCTGCGAGGTCAGCATCGTCGTCACCGAACCCGATCTCCACTCCCATCGAGGTCTGTCTCTGTGTTTTGCATGGTGACACGGCGCGATTTTTTTTTTTTTCATCCGACCTTTCTCCTACGGTGCTGTTGCTTTTTTTGTGCTCGTTGTTCTGTACGTATACTCGAGGACGCGGATTTGGTGAAAGGTTCGTTATAGTTGAAGCTTATTGTCTCTCGCCGCGACTGCATAAATTGCGGAGAAACGTCGAAATGCGCCGTGGCGGACAAAAAAAAAGACCTCAGTCACGGTCGATTATGAAACGCGATTACCGTGGCTTGACGGGGAAACTTCTCGACATTAGTCATCGAGGACATGCAGTGCGCACATCCGGTTCCTGTTCCTTACCGTCATCAAGTTCGAACGCAAAACGTCCCTCATATTTTTTGTTTTGCGCGAACCAGAAAAGTGCTCGTGAGAAAGAAGGTGTCCGCAAAAAAAAACCCAGCGGGGGGTGACGGTGGCGACGAAAAAAAGGGTCAGGAACGCCGCGGTCTTTCGACGAGAGAGGGGTATGCTCGATAATTTACTGGTCTAGCGGTTTTCCGGACTGACCCTCGGCCGAGCGGCCGCTATACCTGCGGGCCCTCGGCGAAGGGGTCTCCCCTCATTATGCGAATTATCGTCTGATTTTTGTCCCTGTACCGTAAGCCTTCGTGCACTAAACGCGACGCCGTGGAAAAAACAACGGTTAACTTCGTTTAGGACCGCCTGTTGGTTACCTGGCTGGTCAGCCTCAGGACTGTTTAACTTTCCTAGTGGGGCACGGTTCCGTTCCCGGGAAAACTTCGACCACTCTCAAACTTCGCGGACATCTACGCTCGTCAAAATGAAATCGGGGAGTTTATCTTCCTCGAGTTTTCGCGAAGGCTGCCAATATCGCAGCTCCGGCAAGCCTTCCAGAACGTTCTTGGAGCCACGGTCGGCGGAGTCAAGGGCGAGGGAAGCCGGGAGAATTTCGGGGTGGAGCACGCGAATCGGGAGAGCCGACCTCTCACCCCTACCCCCCGCGGATTGATACAGGCTCTCCCGGAGGTGAAGGTCGCGGCTCTGGGGATGCGAGCGAGCGAGATAGGCGGACCCTCGCCGGGGTGGCTCTTTGACACTGAAAGTTTATCGATTTTCCGAGGGAGAGGAGGCCCCTCGCCTCTCGCCCGCTCTCTCACGTGCTCGCTGACATTGACATTGGCGCGTGCGCGACGTGAGCCCCATCTCGCGATCGCGAACCGAGCACGAGTCCATCGCGCTGATTCTAAGCGCCTCGGCGAGATGGCGCGGCCGTGGAATTGCGCGCAATTTTTCGAAAGTCCGCCGCGAGCTTATCGCGAACTCCGGCTACCTGTTGAGAAATAGCGCGATCCCGACTTACTCAGCGACTTGCGCGTGAAAGGAAGCAACGAAGTTACCTGACGTCACCTCCGGGTTCTGAGTGTGATTTTTCTTTTACTTTTCTTAGACAGGTTAATGATCTTTGTATAGAATGTGCACTTGAGTCAATGGCTTCGAGAGACTATTTATGAAACAAAATAATTCATATTTGAGAAAATGTATTGTCCAAGATCTGTGTTTACGGCTTTCATCATTTTCGTTATATTCATAGATTTAAATAACGCGATGACAATACTAATGCGATGAAAAAACACTTAATTTTCTGCTCTCCTGAGAGACGATAACATTTTGCGCGTCAACAAAAAAGTAGCGCAAGCATTGTAATCGACGCGCGAAAAAATTCCCGATGAACCTTTATACCAGGCCAGACAAACAAGTCCGCGTGTCGTAACGCCGAAATTACGTCGAGATCAACGAATTGTTAACCACTCGGCTTTTTTACCTCTCGGTATAAGGACGTACGGCGCAAAAGAAAGGGGCCGGGGTCGGGAATACCGCGGAGGAGAGAAAAGAACCGAGGCGGGAGTAGGGGCTTGTTTTTCGCGCGCGCGGGCCGAGGCGAATGTGCCGATGGCCCACATTCCGCGTTTCCCAATGTGCGCGCGTGCGTAATTGCGCAAACGCCCGAACCAGGAGCTTCCATTTTATCTAGATTAGAGGCACGCGATTGCGTAAAAAAACGCGACGGGAGTTACAGTTCTCTACGCGGCGCCTGCAGCGGAGGTGTTTTCCAAAGGATCCGTAGATTCCCAAGGAAATTCCAGTATCGACGATGGGGATCTTCCTTTTTTTTTTAAGGAACCTACTTTTGGTGCTTTTTAAAACATTGCAATTGCGGGGAATCCCCGTTTGCATCAGATATAACTGTATGGCCCGGAATACACTTGCCTGGAAATAACTAGGTTAATTTTTTCAAACTATTTTGAAAATACTTGCATTGTTTATCAATTTCGATGTTCAAATTATTCACATGACAAGTAGTATTTATAAAGCTTATTCATTTGCAAATTTTGATGTGAAGCAACTTCTCAGAACTCGAGTAACTTTTTGGATTTCAAAGCAATCCGTAAATGAGTTCACGAGATGTTTTCCGAAAGATGTAATGTTGTGTGTTTGTACAAGCTCACAAGGTCCATCGGTGATGCAAAAAGTTTTTTTTTCTTTACTTCATCGATTTTGTAATTTTCACTTGTTGACCTTTTTGATTGTGCAAGCAGAACTTTTCTCACATGAAGTAACGTATTTATTTTACAGCTGCATGAAAAATTCATATTCTCTTCATTCCACATAAGTGGGTGCAGTATATAAAGGCATAAGTACTTTTAACGACTCGCATTAAGAATTAGAAACTCGAAGAATTGTATGGGTTACTTCATCATTTTAATCCAGATGCTTTTCTCAGAATTTTAAATTAAGCTACGAACTTCACTCGAAGCTCCTTGTTTGAATTTACACGCCGGGGAGTATCAAAGAAAAAAAAAATCGAAACCAAGGATTAAAAACATATCGCAACATTACGGTTTGTCAAATCAATCAACTGCACTTTCCTCATGGTCAAACAATCGCGGAGAGGCGCACGTTACGTCAAAAGTTAAGAAAGAAAAGAAAAACAGTAACAAAAGTTTCCGAGAAGAGGACAGCGAGTAAACAGCGTTAAATCGTCGCATTTTTTTCAGCGACGCTCGCGCATTCTCGAAAATCCACGCCGAGCCGAACGGAGTAAGAGGTCTACGGCCGCTATCGGGGTCCCTCCGTCTCCGTCTCTCTCGCTCGCAGCCGCTCGACCCTTCGCGCTGAATCACCCGCTCGGCGGCTAACCGTAAGCCGTCGACGGCTCGTAAACACCTACATCCGCCCTTCTCTCGCTCGTCTTTTTTTTCCTCTCCTCGAGCGCTTCATGACTCGCCGCGGGTTTATACACACGCGACGCGATCGGGGAGTTTCCTAGACGCGTCTAACTGTTTACCTTGGTAATTAGGAGCAGCGTGGTCAAGGATTTTTTGTGGGAGAGATGAGTTATGCCGGTACGATTTGTGCACGAGCTTGTTAAACGATTTAAACGATTTTGTGGGATGATGCACTGGAACGGTTTAGGCGGCTAATGATTTGTTCGTGAGGGCTTCGCTGTACGGAACAAGCTTGTACCTTATAGAAGTTGCTGTTAAACGTATTACAAACGTGCCACGAATGATATTTTAAGACGGAGACATTTTATAAGTAACTATTTAAATAAATATTTATTTTATAGATTTTACGTAACGTAACAATAAAAAGAAACGATAATGCGAAAACTTGTGAAGAACTTTGTTACGCTATCAATCGTAAATCATCTTCACCTTTGCTATAAACCTATTGAATAGCAAACGGAATTACCTGTGCCACTGTGCAATGTAGTTATACGTTACGTCTACGATCCAGTTACGTTATACCATTCGAACAAAAGGCTAAACTTAGTCCGAGGAAAAAAATCCCAAGCATTATCACTGATCTTCCGATCACAAATATTTGCGCTCGGTGTGCGAGCACCGGCGAACGTAATCCTAGGAAGGCCCCCGCTCGAGCTTTCTTTTCGCTGCCGTAATCGTTACGCAAGGCGCACGCGCGCCCGGAGAAAGAGGGACGAAAAAAACCTTCGCTTTCACTGGAACCCACACCTTCCCGTTCGAGGCCCGTAAAAAAAGCGAGCCGCCGAGGAGGTAAGTCCCAAAATTATGATCGATCCATTACAAAAATTAATGCGCTCGATCGTTAACGAGCAAAAAAAAGACAGGAATCGGAGGCAAGCGGCTGCATTTTTTTCCGGCGGAGAGAGAGAGCGAGAGAGAGAGAGAGAGAGAGAGAGAGAGAGAGAGAGAGAGAGAGAGAGAGAAAGAAAGACAGACCGAGACGGAGAGAGTGCTTTCACCTTTCTCCGCGCGCCGATGATCGCTAGCACAGAAGACTCGTGCGAGCCTCTTTCTCCGGGACGGCTTTTACTCTCGATAGCTGAGAGCCGCGGCGGAGAAAGCAGTCGGCGATGCCGGAGGTGATGCTTTATCTTCGCGCTCTAGACGGTCATTTGCATGCAAAATATCCCCACGGTGACGTTTTCCATCTGTTACTATTCAGTCAGTGCGCGATTGAAATAGTTTAATTATACAGAGACACTTTAGGCTAGAGCGATTAGACTATTCGTTAACAAATTTCATTTATCCATGCGAACTATTAAATATTTATAGCGTTGAAAAATTTACGATTTTTAGCCAATCGCACGTACTCAACTAGCAAGTGATCTAAAAAAAAAGAGCATCGGAAAAACGGGAACGATAAAAGAAGCAACAAAAGGCCGGGGCCGCCCGTTTCCAAATGGGAATTTCGTAAGCCGCGCACCGGGTGTAGTCTGGAGACCTCATTTATGCCATCCGTACCGGTGTATATGCGATCGGTCGCGGTCGCGCCGACAAATGTGAGTCCGAGAGCGCGTCGAGCGATTGGGCAAGAGCTGCGGCGGCGGCGCGGCCTGGATGTCGGACGCTAACCCCGGACGAATCAAGGCCGATAGTCGGTGAGCTGCTCCCGACGCCGCCGTCGCCGTAGCGCTTCTACTTTCTATATAAACGCGGGCGCGCGTTAACGCCAAGCGGCGTTAGGGGGATTCGCTTTCGCGATTTCGACACCTATAGGCGCGTGCAATCGAGAGAACTGTGTCGGGGCTCGCTGGAGGAATGCTCACTGTGTGTCCTCCGCTGATGAATTATTTCAATCAGTACAGTTTCGAACGACTAGGTAGGAGGAAATGATTGTTACGAACTCCTCGAACCTTATTTAATTCGTTTATATTAGTTATCGGTAATTCATAAAAATTGAATAGACAAGGTTAGACGAACTTAATGAACATTTCATGCTCTCCGCGAAGAAAAGCACATTTCAGCGAGTTCCCGCGAAGAAAAGCTCATTTCACGAGATTCCAGTAAAAAAAAATACATTTCAAAAAATGAATTGTGCTTTTCTTCGTTAGGAGCGAAGATTTCTTCTTTAAAATTTCCAACGACAATTCAATTTTCATGAATGAATCTGAAGATGATTTTAAAAATAATTATTCTTTTATCTATTTTAAGAATAATTGCTTGATGCACGTAATTGGGTTATAAGGGTGTATTAAAGTCGGTGGCACACAAACATTTTTTAACGGATAGTAATCACGTCGAATTACTCGCGTCAATCATTCGCCTTGCGAAGTAGCACGGCGTCGTTCAAGGTGTCAATGAGATGGCTCGCGGTGGCACGGTCTATGCCCCAATCGTTTAGAAGCTAATTCCCGGCTGGAAACCTAATAAAATATGCATCGAACAGGCGCGAAAAGGCGCGACAAAACTTTCAGCTATACACAGTCCCAATTGGAATGTGCAATATAACTAGCACCGCTGCAGGCGGGCGTGACATAAGCGAGCGGCATCCAGTGCCGACGGAGCAGAGGCAGGATATGCAAGCGTGTCAATGCGACGGTATCCTCGGCGCGAGCGGCTGACCCTCGACCCTCCCGCCAAGTGCGACACGCTTTAGTCTCGCGCGCCTATGCACCGCCGTCGCGTCTACGCGAGTATCGGCTGACGCTATAGAATTGCGCGCGGCCGGGACAAGTGTATTGCGGTGTGTGGCTTAGGGGCGCCGCGGCTTTTATTGCCCACGACTTCTTTTCTTCTTTTACGCCTCGATTTCAATGTCGCGCCGCCGACCGCACGGGCTCGTTTGTCTTATGGATTTCATGTGCAAAGCGCACTTGGCGATTATGCGACGCGCTAATGGGCATTAAAGGCGCGGAGTGTGGCAATGGCTTTTTCGATGCCGGGGCAGTTTAGTGTCTTATTACTCGCGAGCGATAAGCTATTGTGTTGCCCGTTCACCTCAATAAATTATTGAAATCCACAGTTGCTACATTTATGCCGCGGCGCTCGGCCTGGTAATTCTAGCGGATGTGTCACAAAGCCGATGCTTGATTTACGTTTCCTTGTAATGGTGCAACAATGTGTACCGTAATGAATTTTTTTTTTAATTTTCACTTCATTAATATAATATCGCGGTCGTTACGTAAAAAGCGAAGTTTATGGAGCGTACATTGTGTAGATTAGAAATACAACTCTCTTACGTGCCCCCCGAGATCGAGATGATGTCGCAACGTTTTCTCGACCCATATTTCTATTTTTTTTGTTTTTATGCGCTCCTCAATGGAAAAAATAAATTTTTAGTGTTCCAGAAAAAGAATGAGCGCTGAATGCTGAAAGGTCCGAGGGTTCGATGTATCGTAAACGGGTCAGTGCGGCGTCCTTGCTCGTAGGCGCTGGACCGCGAGTTGTCTTTGCGAAAGATCAAAAGCTCGCGCACCCGTAAGCCACGTAGCCTCGGACAGACATATTTTTCTCGGTCAGATCCTGTCGGCGCCCACGATCCTCCACCCGGGCGCTCGCAACCGTATTGCGTGGCGTCCGTTGACTCCTCGCGCTCTTTCACCGATTATGTAGCCGCCTGTCACTTGTGCAACGGAGTAGGTGACGCAGAGGGAGAGGGAAATTTCAAGGCCCGCTCGAAGGGTGAACAGTCGCTATTTAGGTGAAAGACAGAATTATCTATGCGCACGTATTTTTTTTTTTTTTTTTTTTTGTTCGCGAAAATTTTGAAGGTAAAGCTTTTGAAACTCTAAACACTGGCTTCGTTCATTAGCATAATCCTCGGCGTCGGAACAATGAAGCGTCGATTTTCGGCGTAACCGTCATCAATTAATGCGAAAAAAAGGGAGAAAGAAAACGAATGGAGTGAGAGTGCCGTCATCGAGGAGCGAGATGAAGGAAAAAAGACATAACTTGCGCAACGCGGCGACGCTTATATATGTGCCTTGGCGTTACAGCAGCGACAGTCCGGCACCCGAGGCGACTTTAATCAAATTTGAGCCCGGCGCTGCGCTCTCACTCGGTGGCTGGTCAATGCCCCTGCGACCCATTTAGCGCTCCGTTGCGTTAGCTCTGCGTTTACTCCCCTGAATGTCCTTTGCGCCGACAGACCGATTGAGAACCACTGCACCCCGCGATCTTATTCTCCTTTTTTTCCACTATTGAATATTTTTTCGCCCTATATATATAATTGCGTGGCCCGGATCCATTGATTTTCTCGAAATTTCAGTGCGTCCGGCTTTCACTTTCCTTTCGTCAAAAAAGTACGAAGAATTACAACGACAATTTAATATTCTTGCGTGAAAAGTAAATATTGGGGTATAAGTTGAAAATTGACGTTGCCAAACCAGCCGAGTAATCTTTTACAACAAAAGTTTCGCGGGTAGCGCTGTACCGTCCAACCTTGGCCGACCACTGATCCGCTCGCACGTTTCTTTGCGTAAAATGTATTTTGAATTGAGAAATTTTTCAGAACTTCAACGCGTAAACAGTAAACATCAAACAAAAATTGAAATTCACTCTAAAAAAATGGCTAACCATTTAAAATCGGTTCAATCGGCATAATTTTCTTAAATGGGTATACGTAGCTCGCGGCAAGTTGCCTAATTGCGAAGCGAAACATCTTCTCCGATCTTCTCCAATAATAAATTTATACGCATCGAGTTTCGCGCGTGCACGACCCGAGCGGGCCGGACGCAAGCGCGAAGGGAAAGCATCGTTCGCTTGGCCGTCAAGATTACGTCGACACCAGAGCATGTTTACGAAAAATAAACGACATGACACACAATCGATCTTCCACGCGGACTCATTTTAACAAGTGCCGCAGGTACCCGGGTTTTACTTTCTTCCTTGTTGACGGCTTGATTCACCAGCTCGAAATTCATTAAACCTTTACAAGTTGATGCAGTGTAATTGCCGGCGTCGATCTTAAAGTGGAAAGTTGCGTTTTTTAATGTCTTACTCAGTGCTGTTACGTCTGAAGCTGGTATGTTTATTTACCTTTAGTGATGCAATAAACTTAATTACGTTTGTTATGATGAACAATTACGTGGCTAATTGCCCTTGCATAAAAGCCTTTACAATTATAATATTAACATTTTTACGCATGAATGACCACCTTTTCATTGTCTTTTCGACCCTATCAATCAAATAAATACTTAATCGTCGTAAAGTAAAGGAGATTTCTTTATAACGGCGACTCTTTGTAGAGTTACAAAAAACGCATCTCGAAAATCCTGAACACCTGCCGATATCAGATCGAACCGACCCTGGCCGTCAAACCGATGGCAACGGCGATCGGGTCGAGCGGCTCGAGCGCTCGCACATCCGGGCTTTTCGCGGGCTTTTCGCGCCACGTGCGATTGCCTTCTGGCGCGCTACCCATACAAATGAGAGCCGGGCTCGGTCACCGGGTGCCGCGAGCGGCCGGTGCGCACACACCTCGGTACATTGACACGGGCTCCGGCTATTACCCGAGAGCAGGAGAGAGAGAGAGAGACGGGGACGAAGCCATAGGTCACTCACCGATGCGCGAGCGCGTAAACCGTTAAAGTGTACGCCGAGCTCGCGCTCGACAAGTATATATGCGTGCGACGGTCTACACGCGCGAAGTTCAGGGATGCCCGACTTCCTGTCCGCGGTCTTCGACTTCTTTACGAAGCTACACTCCTTTCTTCATTTTCTTTCTTCGAATTACGAGAATCGAGAATGGAGGAGAAAAAACTTCATCTGTTTCCGCGAGGTTGTTGCTCCTCGAGGCGCGGGCTGTACACGCGATGATTCGAACGACTATGGGAATTTATGCTGATCGGATACTTTTATTTCCGATGGAATTTGGGATAAGATCTATTTACTTCATTCTGTTTATTAAATAAGACAAATGAAAATGTACGTATTGTTTAAGGAGTTAATTTTAATTAATTAATTAAGAAGCAGCCTGGGAAAATGACTTTTCTTTAAAAAAAAAAACCTATTTACGTAGGATTAGTGTACAAGTGACTAATAATTCGTTGTGTTTAATAACCACTTATACTTTTACACCAAAGCACTTACTCCAAGTAATCATCATTTCATTTAATTAAACTCAAGGAGCAAAAACGATTATTTCTGTCCAGTCACTTGTGCACACTCGCAAGGATGTATCGCGAGCCACTTGAGGAGCCACAGCTAATAAGCCATCGTTGGTACACGCACAAGTAGGAAAGGGCATTGTCCATGCAAAATATTGACGACTTCCTCGTGCGAATATCCTGCGAATGGAGGTAACGTCGCGCTACGACTTCCGCGCGTCGAATGGAATATGCGTAACGGCACATTTCTGCCAGGTTGAGAGAGAGAGAGAGAGAGAGAGAGAGAAAGAGAGAAGGCGAGACGGGCCACGTGCCGGAATATACATCTTCAAGGCTACGGGCTTCGAGAACATTCCAGGGGCTCCATCGGAAATGTCCCGAATCCGAGGATTTCGCGCATGAACCGCGACGCAACGCGCCTCGGCCGGGCGCCCCGGTTAACGACCTCTTTTTAAAGCGCGCCAACCGTTTCTTCTTTTTCTTACTTGAGGATTTCGTAACTTCTTTTTTTAAATCGATCCTTTAAATTCTGAACAATCCCACGAGAGTCGAATATTTTTTTTAGTTTTGTTAAAAATATTTTCATTTATTAACCTATGACTCAATTAAAATTATAACTGGTTTAAAATAAATTGATATCCATTAAGGGTAAGTGTATAATTTTCTACAAAAAATCAGATTTAAATCTCTAAGTCCTTCTAATAGTCTATTACGTAAATTCCATTCAAATGAGGTTTTTAAACCTCAATGAGACAATAAAAAATCATTCGGGTCGCTTGATCTGCTTGGCTCCGAAGCGGCAGCACTTAAAAACGTTCGAAAAGAAGTTCGAGGCACAACAACAACGCAAGTATTTCTCTTCCTCTCTCTAATGCCGTAATAAGTCACTTGGAGCCGGTTCTAACGCTCGTAAGCGGGTGACGCGGCCAGTGTACAAACACTTTCGGTTCTGGCCCACCTTTCTTCTCCCACCACCGTTTCATTCCGCTTCCTACTCTCGTCTTCGTTATTTCGGCTTGGCTACTGGGCAGTATTAGATCAACATTAGAACATCGAAACTTTCGTTTTGCGTCCCCCTTCTTTTCGAGCGACTGTTGACGCTTTGGATCCACACTCAACTTTTTGCGAATCAAATTTTCGTGTTTACAATCTGTTCCTCGTTTGGTTCTGTCTAATTCTTTTTTAAATTAACTAATAACTGAATTAAAATAATAATTAAGAATATATCGGATCAATAAATATTTTCAAGGATTCAATTTTAATAACAAATTTAAATAAATTCCTTTTTTTAAGTAAAGTTTATAAAAAATATTATCAGACATTCCAATAGTAAATTCTTCTTTCAACCTCTATACCTTCCATTTAGACTTCATGGTAATGACCAGTACGACAAAATAAAAAAGCATACGCAACCGGTACGATAACCTATGAGAAAAAACAAATTGAATCTCGCTTCATGCACAAAAAGCGTGGGCCGCAATCGAATGGGTACATAAGTATCCCAAAGGCCCCCGCGAGCTTGGCGCGCTCGTGTAAAAACGATTTTTCAGAGCGTCTCGCTCGGGGCACCCGCCGCACGCGCGCTCACCGGCAGTCCTCCGCGAAGTTATGGCGCGAGGGCCTTGGCATTCACCGGCCGCCGACATCACACACCAGGTTGAATAACCGGCGTTACGTCACTGGCACACGCTCGCCGGCACACGCACGCACGCACACGCGCTCGCCGCGGCCGCGCGAGGAAGACGCGCGAGAAGAGAGCCTTAGGAGAGAAGGAGAGTAGGGGGCAGGGTGGGAGGGAGGAGAAGGTGAGCGCTCGCCGAGGTCGATCACCTACGTGCCGGGAGTCAGTGACACCTCGAATCGAGGATCAACGATCTTCGTTTGTTCTCCTGCTCTCTCTTTCTCTCTCTCCTTCTCCTCCTCGTTCGCCCGCTCGTTCGAATCTCTTTGATATTGAAATGAAGGCGCTTTGTTTCGCTCGGTAGCCCCGGCTCTCTTGTTTGTTGCGTTTTTTTTATCAATTGTTCATAGCCGACGCGATTGACCCATTTAAAGGTGCTTGTTTATTTGGCGCTTTATCGCGCGCTTGATGAATTATTAATAATATCGCGAGAGTGATTTACTTTTTTTTTTCACTGCGGAAACGAAATGTTTTTTCTTTTAACGATGCTAATTCCTCAGCCGCTCGACGAAAACCTTTTTATTATTCGGGAAGGAAAGTTAATAAAACATGGCACGATATTAATTGACGAGATTATCAAGTGACATGAAGATTTTTTAGCGTAGTTAAGCAATGGGTAGGCAATGAATCGCAGCATGTATTTAGCGGATACACTACCTGTGTCCGTAAAACAAACAGCGTATCCTATCGCTTCTAAGCGGTGCTAATGAAATATCTACAATCTAATGGTGTCTAAATTGCGATTCCTAATCTTCACTGCCTACAGAATTAAATTGTTATGGCTACTGTTAGCGCTATTCGACGTAATTTCATTACAACCAGTTTACGAACACGAAGCTGTATCAAGCGCAATTTATTGATTTTACTACAGTTATTGACAGTTTAATTTTAATAGGTATTTAAAATATTATTTATTATAATTGGATTAGGAATGATATGAACTTTTTTTTAAATTCAAATCAAAATTAAAAATGTTTTTTGTTAAGAGAAACAAATAATTAAATGCCTTTCTGTATAAAGAATCAATTCTAACCAACATACGTATACCGTTCTGGCAAACTGATGAATTTTGCACATTTAAAGTAGCTCGTTCACGGCATACGGGAGAGGGACAGAAAGAAGCGAAGAGAGCGAATTTCGCACAAACTTGGTTGAGTGACGCGTGACACCAGTCTGTTTTTCTGTACGTACAACAATCCCCTACGTGCAAAAATCTCCAAAAAAGGAGTTCTATGTGCGCTTTTTTTTCGCTCCAAAAAGTGATTCACGATGGTTTGAGTTGTACGTCGATGCGACATATCGTCACTCTCCGCGAAGAAGCACATTTCACGCTTTCCGCGAAGAAAAGCACATTTCGCGATTCCCCACGAAGAAAAGCACATTTCACGAAATTTCAGTGAAAAAAAAATTCATTTCATGAGCTTCGTTCTTGGAAAGCAAATATTGTTAAAAAATGTTAAACATTTTAAAACCATTTACCAAACGCCCTCTTGAAATTGAACGTCCCACAAAAACAGCATATTTTGCGAATTTTCCATGAAAAATAAGCGTTTTTCTTCGCGGCAAAATTCTGAAAAGTGTTTTTCTTCGTGGCAAATTTGAATTGTGCTTTTCTTCGTCGGAAAAAAGTGAAATGTGCTTTTCTTCGTCGGGAAGAAATAAAATGTGCTTTTCTTCGTTAAGAGCGACGATATAGTATAACATTCAAAATTGTACAAATTACCCAAATTTGTTTTTACGTATATTAATTTAAATAGATTATTTTTCTGATTTATCGTTGGTACCAGAATTTGTGTGTCAAAGTAAAATGAGATAATTGATCCAGTATTGCTTTCATTTGACATATTAGTCAACCACGAATTAAACATACAATTTATTACGCGTCAATAGGCAAAACCGCCAACTCACTGGCCTCGATAAAAAAAAAGCCCATGGTACGCGTATCCGTGAAAAAAAAAATCGCCTGCACGCGAGTTGATTGCGCAACTCGATCTCGCGTTCGATCCGTCAAAAAATCTGGCGCGCCTCGTACACGCGAACTCGCCTCTCATTTTATTCGGCGGGCAGGAGCGCGAAGACGGTGACGGCGGGACGGGGTAAGGCGGGGAGAGACCTTGACCGCCGTCGCTTTTTTGTACGCCACCACTGCGGCCCTTGAACCTGCGCGTGTGCGTCACGCGCACTCGCGTTTTTGGCTCGCTTCTTTTTATTTTTTGGCGGTACACGCCAGAGAGGGGGAGAGAGAGGGGGGGAAGGGGGCAAGGAGATCCTCCGGGCGGATAAAAAGTGCCAGTGACCGGGGACAAGGCCATCGCAGTCGGCGCGTGCGGAAATACGTGATCCTGCATCTCCGATGCGCCCGGGCCACCCGGGCACGTGCGCCATGATCAAACGTGAAGATTGAGACCGCTTTCGGGAAAAACCAGTGAAATTCGCCGTGTTTCGTGGGCCGAGGAGTTTGTTTGCGCACGAGGCACTCGCGGCTCGTTCGACTCGTTGTTTTGATACCACGGCGAGAGGCTCCCTCGTGCTTCTGCGGAGATGAGACGGTCAATATCCTCGCGATCGATTCGCCGAAAGTGTCACGGACAAATACGTCCCATGCCTTTTTTTGTTACTGTTGATCGGTGGGAAAATACGCTGTTTATTCGTAGAGTTAAAATGATTTGAATCTAAATTGTTGGTTGATATTTTTTCATTTGACACATTTCCTCTTTAAAAGTGTGTTTGAAAGGTCGACAACTTTTCATTTGAAATTCAAATCGAAGCAATAATATGCGAGCTTTCATTGTTTTATATCCCGAATAAGTGGCGGAGTACAAAGAGGTTGTCGAGCATCGGAAGAAAGAAGGTCTCAGAGGAATGCGGTCGGCGCCACGCGTAAGCGCGATCTCGAACGCTCGATTTCGAATCGACATGGGCCACTCCACTGACATACTACATTCTCTGACCGCGCTGGATATATCTCGTCCCATTAATGTTAATCGATCGATCTTGTTTCACGACTACACTCGCGTAAATTAGCATTATGAAATACCTTTAATATAAATACTGTTCTAGTTTATTTTTTGGAAATTTAAATTTCCCAAAAGCTGATAATTGATAAATTTAACAATGGAACAAAGGCTACTTTTTCCTAGGTGAAGTTAAATAGTTTAAAAAAACTATCAGATTCAAAGTCAAGGGAAAAGCCTCAGAATCCACTGTACTCATAAATAATAAGAATCTCAAAGATCTCATCCCCATAAATTCCGGGCAGACCGGGACAAAGCGAGGACGCGTGCGCAGCCAGTTAGGCTAACAAGCGTGCGAAAATCTTGAATCAGCGCGCGCTCCCGCGCGGAAAAGCCTCAAGCCCGCCTGTGCGCCGTACTGTCGCGTACGCGCGCCACCGTCCTCCGATAAGGCCCACCTTGGACGCCAATATGTATATCGGCGCCGTCGAACGGCGATAAAGGAGTCCCGCAAATAAGGTGCATCGCGGGGAGATAAATTTGCCCCCGGCCTAAAAATAGGTCGCCGCGCGGCGCATCGCGAGCGACTTCCTCGTTCATTGTCGCTCAGCTGCGAATTTGGTCCGGCTAACTGTACACGTGCAACTAGCGGCAGGGCTCTCGCAGCAGTCTAGGGGCCGATGCTCGCCGCCACGTAGTATAAGTGTACTCGAGCGGAGAGAGAGAGGGACTTTGATTTATCGGGCCGCGCCGGCCGTCGGGCGTTAGGAACATCGAGCCGCCTTTAACGATCTCATTTGCACGCCCGGTACCTGTACGTAAAACCACTCGATCGAGTGGGCGGAGAATGCTCGCGATCAACGAGCGCCATCGCGCGCACTTCCCCGGTTAACGAACTTTTTGCGGTGTCGGCAAAATTTTCAATTTTAAACGTATACTTAATATTAATATGAAACAGCGTAATTTAAGTAACACGCGATGTTTTAATGAAGTGCAATTTTTTGTTATAATGCTGTTATAAATAAAAATATAGAAAAAAGCTAAGTTTATTTAAATAAAATAAACATTGAATTGGTATATTTAAAGACAGCTTATTAAACGTATCGAAAAGATGCATAAAAGGCAGACTATATACCCATAGAACGAGCGGCAGCCGTGAAATAGAGTCAGCGACCTGCTGCGCTGCACATATATAGGCTTGCCTCGGTGCCCGAGAGAAAGAGAGAGAGAGAGGTAGGGATCGGGTGAGAAGCGTGCAACTGCGTGCGCCGGCGTGCGGTTCAACGAACTTCCTAAGCTCCCTATCAATGGGACCGATAGCTTCCGTGGGATATGCGCGTGAGCTGCACATGCGCCTAGCCAGGCGCTCCTTGCCTATTCTGCCGGCATTGCTTCCGGGTCAGATTTTTTCACGAGCTTCCGTCGCAGACCGACTCTATTACCCCCCTCAACATTTGCCCGATCAGTTACGCCTTTTCTAAACTTAAACGATTACCCTTCATTCCGCCTCTATCACTCGGAAATTAAATAACCCATCGGTTGAAGAAACTTATTTTGGATTTTCAGTCGTCGTTGGGTAAACGGTTAAATAAAAAATAAAGAGGCACGAGCGTAACGTCGTTAGCTAAAAGCAGATAAAACTTGCAACCTATTATTCAAGAGCTGTTACAAAATTGACGGCTTCTCAAAAGTGGAAAGAAGGGCACACGATGGCGATGACGAAAGCGGCGCGCGAAAAAAAAGCGAACCGTCGCGTCTACTGGTGCACGAAATCGCGACTTTTCACTTTTAACCGCGAGGAAAGTCGAGAAAGTCGCGGTGAAAGAGGAAAAACGAGGAGCGGCGTGCGTTACGCGTCGCTCGACCGGCTATAACGCGGCTGTTGCACTGCGGCGGCGCGTTCATTGGCCCGCGGCGAGCTCCGCTGACCGAATAACCAAATTCGTGCCTTGCCTACTTTCCCCCGGAGCCGAGGCTCTTACGTAAGGGGATCGGACCCCCGCCGTCGGCGGCTCGGCTTTCTTGTGCGTTACGCCAGGGCGACCGGTTCGCTTTTCCGCTTTGGATGCGAGCCGCTTTTCTCGGGCGCGCCGCGACTATAACCCTGCCGCCACCGCAGCCATGCCATTTCTTTCGCTCGAGCCCGCGAGCTGTGTGTCGCCGGCAACTTTCCTTGCTTCACTATACTCCCGATCTAATCGTTTTTCCAATTTTTCGACTGCGGGGCGTTAAACTGGTTCATTGTATAATTACCATGGAAATTATCGCGACTATGTTAGTTTAAAGCCGTTTTGTAATCATTAAATTGATTTATTAGCATACTCGGGCTAATTGATATAGTGGATTCGACAATTTCCGATAAACTTTATGGCAAAGCAAATACACCTAATTTCGAAACGTAATTTTTTTAGTGCCATTTATAAAATCAATTTGGATTATAAATAGACATCAATTGACTGTAGCGCAAGAATCGACGCGATAGACGCGGCGCCAACCTGTTACTCAGCCTCGGTGCATAAATTCACACGGCACGTCGGCGTCCTCGCGCCTTCGATCTCGTCTCTCGGCTAGAGAAAGAGAAGATACCGAGATAAAGTCGCAGACTGAGGCGCGAGCTCGACTCTCGCTGCCGGCACGCGGCTACTTTCTCCCTGGCACTTCTCGCCGGCGGCATTGTTCATTGTCTCGCGCGCGATTATTTACTCTCCCGCCGATGCACGCGATTCCGCGCGGCTCCTCTTTCCTGGATTTGGCTGCCCCCGCGACGCAGGTGCGCCGACAACAAGGACAATGCCACCGCGCTCGAGCGAATTTTCCTCTACTTTCCCAACCGGGATTAGATAAGCGTTACGTAAACGCCGAAAAATGGAGCTTTTATAAAATTCGAGAGCCTTAGGTTCATCGACTCGGTCACCGACCAGCACACTACTCGTGCACAGGACAGTTTCCCCGCGGCTTTCCCCCGGGTGGGGAGGGGGAGTCCGGCCACGCATCATCAAACTCTCGCCCGAGCGATAAATCGACCGACGTCGAATTTCCATGGCGTTGCGCAATACGCGTTACACGAGGAGAGGCGCTCGCACTCTCTCTCTTTCTCGAGTCGGCGCTGGATGTGGAGCATTAAGCACGGGAGGTGACTGACCGCGCTCGTCCACTCGCGTTCACTAACCTAAGCCGCGCGCGCTCCTCCCCTCCCATTCCGCGCGCGCCTCTCTCGTGGGATGCATTCGTGTCGTGCACGCGCCGCTCAAAACTAGAGCGCCCTCGAAACGGCGCCGATAACAACCGCGCGGAGTGTCTCGGGCTATTTTCGGGGGGAATTTCAGAGTCGCGATACGAGCGTGCAGTAACCCCGTTTAATCCAGGTCGGCGATGATTGCCGCGCCGAGGCAGGGGATAAACCCGAAAATTGGAGCTGCTGCGCAGCGGGCTTTGGAAATTCCTCGGGATGGAAATCTGCTTGTATTTCCACGGAAATACGTTTGTAAGTCGAGGGATGAGACTGCTAGAGCTTTGTTGGAATACCGTAATTTTATTTATTCATTCTTATCCTCGGCTCTCTTTCGGGGCCCGTGTCGAAAACAACTACGTAATGCATATGAAATTCATGTACGTATGGAGCGGCAATGATAGATCCCGAATTTCCTTCACTGGCCCGGCGACAATGAAACGCGCACGCACTCATCACGAATTCCGTGGTCACCGTTTCTTTCCGCACTTTTCAATGTTATCGTCCGACGACGATCTCCCGAACGTACACGCGTAAAGAAATGAATGAGAATTCGGCGGTGACTCCGCGCTTAACGCTCGGAAATTTCCTTCACGGTCGTTCTCTAATTCAATCTGTTCGTGTAACTTTAAGAATAAACATTGTAAAATTCAAAATTTTTTATACGTACGAATTTTTCGAAACATTCATTATTCATATTAACAAAATAATAGATTTTTAGCTAAAATTTTAATTAAAAATAAATAATAATACAGCTAGGTACTCGTGGAAAAGTCGAAGAAGCGCTTGATCGAGGGTCATGCCGATGACCGATCAGAGAGAAAGAACTCACGCTCGCCGTGAATACGTGATACGTATAACCGTCCGACGCGGCGGCAACTCGAGCGATGTCCTCCCGAACGGATCCCGTAACGAGCGCGTTGCACTCTACTCCTGCATTCGATCACGGAGCGATTTTCCACGCGGCATTGCATCCTTCTCTTTCTCCCCCTACGCCACTCTTTCGACTTCCACTCGATGGAGCATTCGCCAACTTTCCAGAGCTATTACCCAGCGATAGTCGCAGAAACTTTGATTATTATAATTTCAAAGAAAAATCATTGTGACTGTTCTATTATAAAGTAAAAAAACCGCTGGTAACTGAATTTGCAGAATTCTTTCTCAAAGATGTGCTAACATACGAATTTGTTCAAAGAGAGAACACACTGAAGAATATCGAAAAAAAGTCTGTGTTTAAGAATAAGATTATTTCAAATTTATAAAAATATCTGTAAATGATACTTAATAATACCTAAATTGATCGAAGTATTTAAATTCAGAATTTTACCGTTTTTTTATAAATTGAAAATACGGTTGTTTTCAAAAATCTAAATTGAGCCATATAACACCTATGCATTTTTATGACTATATAATATGTATGCATTTTTCATAAAGAAAGTTTAGAATTTTTTTCAAAAGACTCATTAAACACGTTTTGGTGAGAGAACCATTTGGCGACAGTGAGCCCACAATCGCCAAAATATCGCTTCGGCATAAATTCGAACAAAGTGTTCTCGTTTTACGGCCGAAAACAGCCACCGGAGGGTTAGAAACTCGCGCAGTGGGTGATCCAACGGGGCGCGCGCTCACAAAAAAAAGCGACGAGGCGAGGATAGATGAGCGAGCGAAACGAGAATTAAGCTCGCGAAGAGAAAGAGAGAGAGCAACGGTACACACGGTGCGCGGCGGCAACCCTCGTCAAGTACGTAGACCCTTGACAGAAGGGCAACGACACCGGCGACTAGAGAGCGCCGGCTGCAGGCTCGCGCCTTTTTACCCCGCGCAACTCCCGCGGAAATTACATGACGCGGGTGCACTGACCCTCCGTCACTCGAGCGCGCCGGCGCACATACGCTCGCAAGACGTTTCCTCCGGAATGCGCCGAAAGGGCCGAGCTACTTGACTTTCGCACGAGTTTTCGATCTATGGATATCATTGTGCCGAAGGTGCCGATATCGGATTACCCGGGTAGGACCCGGACGTTTTGTGCGGCACTTTTCTTATCTGGTTTTTGGGCGTGAGCTTTTTCTTGGCTCGAAAGTCTAAACGGGTGAGAACGTAACGAAAGTATTTACGCGTACGTCGTGTGAATTAAAGCAAGTTTGGATCAAGTTTAACCCTACCAGTTCCTAATTACGGTTTTTGAATAAAAAATTAAAAAATCTAAGTAGTTATGCTAAATGGTCATTTTTTATAAAAGAATTAGAATAAAAATGAATTTGATCTTTCGTTTTTTATAATTAAATGGTAGAGTATTGATTAATTTTCAGAAATAAAAAAAAAGTTCTTTTGTTGAGTGGAAAAGCTACCAAACCAGATTATTCTCGAAGACTTTTCTTACGTTTATATGCTTTTCTTTACGCGTTAGTTTAATGTTTAATACTATTTATTCAAGTAACTCATTGTCACTTACATAATTTAAACCACCATGACATCATCTATTATTCAAACAACAGGTAATAAAAAGCTCGCGTCATCATTCCGCGTTCCGCAAAAAGATCGCTTTTATACATCATTATGTCTTTAATCACACGTTAAGTAATCGAGCATACCAGAAACCGCGAAACTCGTCCGAAAAGGAAGTGGCACAATAGGAATGCCGGCGCGGTGCGTGAGGCGTGCGATCCGCCTCGCGGAGTTCGCTCGCACGGTCATCGATCTTCGGAGGCTCGCGAGTGCGCGTCGAGAGTGAC
This sequence comes from Eurytoma californica, assembly GCA_035586675.1. Taxonomy (NCBI): domain Eukaryota; kingdom Metazoa; phylum Arthropoda; class Insecta; order Hymenoptera; family Eurytomidae; genus Eurytoma; species Eurytoma californica. Next base: position 9,789,090 of record JAXIUT010000021.1, on the reverse strand, counting down.
TGCGGGATTAGATGCAAATTGCCCTAGCGGTACGGGCCTGCAGCGTTCGCCACTCGGCGCGTCGCCGGCGATTTTACGCGCGTAAGCGAGAAGTTGAAGAGCAGCGGGCCTTCGGTGTCGCGCCACCTGCGGCACCCGAGCTACCAGAGATTGAATAATCGCTCGGGCCCTCGCTTTATCCCCCCGAAGAATCCGAGAGCAAACGATCGGCGCCGGACTTGTTTCAGCTAGTTATTGCGAAATAAAAAAGAGACCGCTGCGAAGATATCGAGAAGCCCCGATGCCGGATATGCTAATGGAGGCTGGTATTTCTTTTTTCAATTACCGCTCCGGGGCCAAAAATAAAAGTGCCGGGAGACTTGTCGAACTCGCGCGGTCGAGCGCTCCTTGGCGCTTCCGCCTGGCGATAGCATCTCTCCCCGGCTCGCGCGGTATATACGAGTCGACCTCGCGCACGGCAGTCCGGACGCCGGTTCAAGGCTCCGGTCGTCGGCGAACGGAGGGAGAGAGAGAAAAAAATTCGTAATCGTCTAGCGTCGCACGAGCGGACGAGTTCGCCTCCTCGGACTTTTTTTCCCTTTTTTTTCGCCGTCGCTACGTTACGACACCGCGACGCTTCCTCTTCCGCGTGGCCCTGAGACCGTGGCGCTGCGCCGCGGTCATCGGGCGAGGAGAAGATTCTCGATTTCGAACGGGGGAGAGAGGAGACGTAATCGGGGCGCGAGCCGAGTGAACGAACGTTCGCCGAGGTGCGATGAACTCGGTCACCGGGCAACAAACTGCAGGCCGAGCGCGTGCCTCCCTCCCGCCTTCCCTCCCCTTCTCCGCCCGGCCGCGCTCGCGCCTCTTCGTGCGCTCATTCCTCGCTCTTTGCTTCCATTCATTTCTTTTTCTCGTTTTATGCTCTTCAATCATTACTTCATTATTTTTTTTCCTTTAATTTTGTTTGTTAACTTTTAATTTTACATAAATCAGGTAAACAGTAAGTTTTGGAAAATTAAGTTAGATCAATCTTTTTTAATTTCCTTTTTTTAATTTTTTTAAATTTAAGAAGACAAAAGGTAATGGAACTATGAATTTTACTTGGAAGCGGTTTTTAAGTTAGAGGTTAAATGTGAGAAAAGGAAATTGATGCTAATGAGAGGACGATTCAGATACAATCTTTATAACGTCACGAAACTACTTAGCGGGTTCGCTTCTGGAAACGTCCAGCGTAGAATTTTAATCGCATTTAGAACATATGAGAAAAACAACATTTTGTAATACCCCTTTTTTCTCCTACGTAATTATTTATATTTTCACTTTTTCTATCTAAACTAGGTAAACCAATCCTATTAGTCCGTTAATTAAAGCCGTAACTAATACCTACGACTGCAGTAAATCTGCAGCCACGTTTAAAAACCTGTTAAATAAGACGTAACTACAACAATGGGAAATGCAGTAATCGTACCTTTCGTGTGAGGTAACGTAAATTTCGAAAATAGCTCTCACGACCGTGAATATAGGCTTGAACCGGGATAAGCATAACTTCTGTTTACTTGTTATCGTGTGTCTGCTCGCGCGAGCACCCGGACGCTCGCCTGCCCCGCTAGGCGTTTTATCGGTCCTTTAACCCTGAACTTCTTCGTCGGAGTCGGCCGTGCGGCTGGACTTTTTCTAAGTCTTTCGAGATCCTTCGAGGCTGAACAAACGAACAGAAAGAGACGAAGAGCTCAATGTTGATCACCGAAGTTGTCAAGAGACACTTACAAATAATTCTTACAAATAATTCATAAAATGATCTAAAAATTTTTTGTACTGTGTGCTTAACTATATGTAATTCAATCATTAATACACATAAAGATTCGAGCTTTCGTTTCATTTTTAAGTTCCCTGTTACGAAAGTCTATTTCCCATTATAAGAACCATAAAAAAGATGTATTATCGAAATACACACTCGCTTATATCTTGGAAAAAAAGAGTAAAAAAAACGATGACTAACGCATGTTATTCTTTCTATGTTTCAGGTGAGTGTACTGACGCACGCCAGCAATATTCCCCCCATGGCAGCGAGTGAGTAACGATTCCAGCCTACATTTCCCCCCTCGAAGCGTCTCATGCCCGAAACATTCACCTCTTTTTCCACGGCCGAGAGGAGCGCGCGGGAAGAGGCGACATTCGAAACGAGAGGCCGTGCGGTGGTATTTTCCCCGTCGTGGAAATAATAAGGGAATCCGATAAACACGATGACGAGGCCTGTTGGCGCTCCGGGGTCAGCGGACTTGCCGTCGCCGTCGACGTCGCGTTTATGGATATAGCGGTTCCTCCCGCGCGTAACGATGCCCCGTCGCTGCCAGAACTTTCCGACGCTCCTCTCCTCCTCAGCCCGCGCGCGCGCGTGTTGTAAATCGCCGGGACGTTGACACACTTCGAGCGCTGCTCTTTTTGTTTCGCGAGCTTACGACCGGTGATTTTTCGGGAAAGGCGCGAGCGCTGCTCCTCCGATTGCGCCGATTGTGTCGGCGCCTGCGGTATTCTGGTATCTACGTCGAACTACATCGTGTCGTATTACAAGCGCTTCGAAAGAGTTTTTTTTCAGAAATTGCGAAGAAACACAATACGGAGTTATTTTTATAGGTATAATTGTTGAGCAGATAATGCGATTATGGCAATTAAAGATTTTGTATTACATTGTTTTATTTTTGCACAACGTGAATAATTCGATTTACCCTTAATAGTTCATTATTTCTCCAATGCAATAATACATTGATGATAATATTCTATTAAATTTATAAATAAAAACGTCGTTCTTGGGTTAACTAAATTTTAATTTATCTCAACTTAAAATATTATTACATTTTCTCATATTGAATGTTATTAAATATTGCTAATATTGAATCAGATTATATTTTCACTTCTATTATTAAATACAACTTTTTTCGTATAAGAAATTTAATATTTAAAAAATTTATAGTGCTATAAATTTGACATAACAATTTCAACCATAAACTGAATTACAAGCAATTTTCCATCGGGCAAGTGCGCGGTGGACTATATCTGCATCTTAGCCGAGGTAGCGGACCGCGTCCCTTTGATTGGCGTTTGATTTTTATTTTCTCACCTCCGCGCCCACATAGTCGATCAGTGTAATATTAGCGACATTTATAATAATTCTACTTCAACGTGAGTAAAAAATTTGTTCAGCTCCCATGCTACAAACGCGATTTTAATTTCACAAGTTACAAAAAAAAAAATCATCGGTATAACTAAAAAAATAGAAGCATTATTAGAGCATTTTTGCAAAAGCATCGTTGATCGTGAACTTTGCGAGCAGCGGCTAATCCCTATCATAAATCTTTCTCGATTATTGAAAAAAAAAATTCTTTATCCACCGCGCACGCATTATCCCGCGGAACAAAGCCGCGGTCGTCGTACTGCAGCTCACGATCTCGATAGCCCCGGCAAAGGAGGAAGATGCCCCCGTGGTATCAAGAAAAACAAAAGCGAGGCTGCCGATCGCACGTAGGAAAAGGCCGGTCTCTCCTACGAAGGAGAAGAAGAGGAAGGCGGAAGGAGCGAAGGAGAGAAAATTCCGTGAGCACAATTACCCCGGGGGACGCGAGGGGCTTCTCGTATCGCGTGTGTATATATATAAGCGCGGCGGCGCGTCGGCGAACGGTGAAAAAGGCAGCGGCGGCAGGAGCAGCAGCTCGGGCTTATTAACCGTTCGGGCTGCATAGCACGTTGTACGAGTTAGTGTGGGTTACCTGGTTAGTGACCGGCCAACCGAGTTCACTGGCATCGGTCCTCGAGGTTCGTTCCACCTTGGCTAATCTCGCGAGGGAACGCGCGCGCGTGTAACTTCTCCTCCGGCCCTCCCTCCTTCCTCTCTCCCTCTCTCTCTCCCTCTTTTCTCTTTTCTTTCCTTTCTTTACTCTTTCGAACGCTGCTCCTCCTGCAGGTTTGTTGCACTCGCTCCTCTCCATCCCCTCCGTATATACTTGTTGCGAGATTGCTTCTCGTTAACGCTCTTGGGAATTAAAATTTTGCTTTGGATAAAATGTATGCAAATGCAACGATTTTTTTTTTATACAACTTAATTGAAAAAGAAAGAAACAAAAATATTAGTTTATTTTATTTATTTTAGTTTATGTGATGTTTCAATTAGTTTTAATTTAGATGCGGGGATAAATATATACGAAATACCGCGCGATAGCAAATAGCGCATAAATGTCTGTATGCTTATTATCCAATATTCAATAATTTATTTAATAATAAATTTTCTACGTAACGACTGCAATGTTTAATAATATTTTAGAAAAGTATTTACATTCACGTCAAACAAATCCAAATATTTGTGACTATTGTCGTTAAGTGCGGCTCGCCGGTTATCGAGAATTATGGAAGAGCGTCACGATTACGTCGGAAGACGGTTTATTATTATGCGCGAGTGAGTGCACACGAAGGCATTCAGCGGCGTGTCGAAGAAAGTGCTTTCTCCGGCTTTTTCCCGCGCGCGCGCTCGTCTCGCGTGACACTCGCCGCGGCGCTTCGCATACTCCACACATACGCGTGGGTAAATCAAATCGGGACTTTCCTTCGGCGCGTTGAAAAATTAACGAGCCATGCAAACTATTTTACCTTTTAATGAGTCTTTTACATAATTTTTTTCTATTACGATTCTTAGTTGCCCTTATTAATTGAAAAAACAAGGTTATTATAAAATATGCATATTTTATTAATTTTCGTAAGGTAAGAAAAAAATATTGTTACTTTTATTTTAGAATTTGTATTTAGATTTATAATGATTGCCTTAATGATGCAATGAGTGCATAATTCAAATTACATAGATATTTATGGAATTTGATGATTCAATTATTATAAATAATGTAGAACACGATTCATTTAAGCGTCTTTTAATTTGTACGAACATTCAAATTGAGTACCGCCATAAATTTAACGAAGTGTGGAAAAAGAATCATGAAATATAGCTGTGTATTTCGCTTAAAACGATACTTCAATACAACGTAGAACAAGTTTTTTTTCAAGAAGTTCAAGGTTATTGAATCAAAGATGAGAATATTTTAAACGAGAATTGAGTAGTCAAATGTAGTCATCCATGCCAAAGTAGTTTTGACACTTCCATCCTGCATTCTCCGAACTCGCTAAGTAAGAAGAAATGTTTCAAGCCGCCTCCAGTGCAAAGTTCATTACGAATATAGCCACGCGCGACGTCGCAAAAAAACCCACTCCGCGATCATCCGACGGCGCATTAGTCAGCGCAGAAGACCGGAGACGCCCGCGCAGTGACTAATGACCTGAAATCTAGTTCAGTCGGAGCTCGAATCTGAAAAAGGTAAAAAACACGGCGAAAGGCACGTTTCGACGCGATAATGGCATTGCGCGGTTGTGCTATCCGCTCGGAACGTGATTCCGGGGATCGGCAGAGGTCAGTAACCAGGTGATACATCCGAGTTCGTTCACTCCGCGCACGCGGTTTTGTTTTCCTCTTTCCCCCGATGTCGCCGCGCAAAGTCGAACTCACCTCGAAAAATATTTACTCCTTTCGACCGCGGGCAACTTGCTCGTATCGCTGCAAAAACCGACGAAACCTCCCGGGTAAACAGAACGAGACCGACCGGATGGAACAATAGTCAATTGTGTCAACGGCGCTCGCTCTATCGGTCGGGGGCAACAAGTGCGCGCTGCCGAGAGTCGAAGAAGAAGGCGGCCTGTTGCGTCAGCGTTACGTTGCCGGCCACACAACGCCGAAAAGTAGACTCGCTCGCCGGTTACGTGCTATGGGTGTGCGTACCAGCGCGTGTTGTTATCGCACGAGCTGAGCCATTGGAGCCAACGAACTTTCGCCAATGTGGGCCAGAAAAACAACGAAAGACTGCTCGGGAAATAATACGCGAACTTTTTAACTTCCGAGTTTACTGCGACGTCTGAAGACGATGCGTCATGCAGGTGTGACGCGCGCGGTTTTTATCCAGGAGTTATTTTGGGCTAATTAATCCCCGGCTGTCAGCGTTAAACCTTAACAGAGGCAAGGTCAATGATTCTTTTACACGACGGTCAGAAGTTATCGATATTTCTAGTGGTAGCACAGCCGTGTAGGAATTTAGGTAGCATAGCCGTGTAGAAAACAGTAACGGCAGTTTTATAACGTAATTTAAAGCCATTAATGTTCAGTGACATCTGCTATTTTATTTAAAGACGTGTATAAATATAAACTGATCTAATAAGGGCCATCAAATTTGAGAAGCCGCGGAGATAAATCCAGAAACGGCATCACGGTTAAATGCGTCCATTAAAGTTTAAAAAAAGGGCAGTGAACCGAAGACCGTCAAAACCGAGCTCTCGGTTTTTTTAAATCCGAGCGATACGTGGCACATAAGTATAAGAGAGGGAGCGCGAGAGGGGGGAGTCGGCCAGGCGCTAGAACAGGAAATCTAAAAAAAGAGAGGAATATAATTGGAGAAAAGGCTGGAGCGGAGCGGCTAATCGATTAGGGCCATCGCGGAGCGCGCTCGCGCATACACTTTCATAGCGCATCGACCGCCTAGGCAGGGTCGACGTCCGCGCGCTAACTTCGTCGTTATGTCATTCATGCCTCGCTCTTACGATATACGTGCGAGAGCGCCGAGAGAAGCATAAAAGAACAGTTACAGCCCTTCCGATCGTCTCTTGTCTACGACTCTCGCATATGCACCGAGAGCCTGTTGCCGACTAGGCGCTATACGTATAACCAACGTATGAAAATGCTGTTAGGGATCGGAAAGAAAGAGAGACAAAGGGATGTTCCATCGACGTACGTGCGTGGCTTCGCGATTGCTCAAGTTTTGTTGGATAAGCTGAAACATCTACTCAATTTATTCACTTACGCCGGGATTCGAAAGCTATTCAATGGTTGAAAAGATTCACCATGCCAATTTTTTCTATTCGGTTCGTATCTGATCAGTAGCCGAGTTTGATGGATTTATTTTTTCTGAGATTTACGTAAACAGTTCGTTTGAATTAAAATAAGCGATTCGTTATCGTATTTTTAATCAACCGGTCATTCGATATTCTAAACTGATCATAGTTTAGGTCTTCAATCTAAAGTAACATCAATCATGATGTGAATTAATTCGTATACATTTTTCCCCCAAAAAATTTGAAATAAATTATCTGTTTTTTAACAAATGAAATAAATTATATTTCTGAAATTGCAAATAAAATTAATTAAACAAATTAAAACTCATAGGATCAACTCAAAAGTGCAAATATCTTTTGAATGGTATAAACCACGCTCCCCGGACTAGTAGAACCAGCAGACCCACATAACGAGCGAGGTCGTCAAACGAAGCATTCGATTTATTTTTCCTAGCGGCGAATGAGCGTATGCACTTCGCACACCTGCGACTTAGCAAATGCGCACTCACACTTGCGCGACTCGTGGGTGTCGCGCGGTACAGTTACTCTTTGGAAAAGCCGCTCTTGGCTTTCGAGTGCGTCATCGCGGCGAGGGAGCAACCACCTCGAGTTCAAGCTCACGAGGACGAGCCGAGCCTCGCTGCAGGTCCTCGCGATTGGTATCCTGCCGACGAGTCCGGGAATTCCGCGGAATCCGTGCCTCACTTCGGCCGCCCGGCGAAAAAAGCTTCCGAGATCCAGCCGGCTCACGGTGAGATAACAGATTTCCTCGATGCAGAGAGATTGCGATCGTAACTCGATCGGGCTCATTAATTATGCGTACGATAGATCGCGCACCCGATTTTGTTGCGATCAACGGGCGTTGTTCTTTGGTGCTGCGCAGTTTTATCTCACCGAATTCGACGGTAGCGACACGTGTAATCGCGATGCGGTTGAGTGGAGAAAAAAAAAAAGAATTTGTACGTGTCTTTTTCCTCGCTAAGGATAGGCACTAGTACTACGCTACGAATGTTAGCACGAAATGTTCATTTGAGTAAAATATTGCAATATCTTATTTAAATGAAGATAAAATTTACATTTTAATACTATTAAATAACTTGTTCGGAATTCAGATCTTGGAGCGATCTCCATATCCATTTGTAGTATCACGTGAAAAAGTTGTTAATAAAAGCAAGATTGTCGCAGATTCAGTAAAGTCACTCAGGATTACCGTTACACAAAGATAAAACGCCAAGTATTTGAGAACTTCTATTCATGAAATTTCCAGTTACCGGTAATCCCAAACGAATTCAGCAATGAATACGTTTTTTGAAGCCTGCTTATTTCAAAGATACACTATTATTTGAAGTTCATAATGATGTATTCCAGCGTAGCATCTATTTCGTAACAATAAAATGTAAATTACCTTTGTTTTTTAAACAGAAAGGCTTCACTTTGCAATATTTCTCAAGTTCTCTGAAAACCAATTCATGAATATTTCAGAACTAACAAAATAAATTTGGAACAATAGAAACCCTTAGCATAACAGGTAGCAGCTGGAAAATCGCGAGGTAGAGGAATGCTTTCGCAGAGTCCATCACCTTACGCGGGTCATCGTCCCTGGCAAGACTAAGACACTTCGTTCCCTCTCTCTTTCTGCCTCTTTCTTTCATTCGCGGATCAACGAACCCCGATGTTGCTTTGTACTGCGCGGGTTCGCGGTAAAAAGGGGAATACCCTACTGCCAAATAATAACGACCAAGTTTCCGCCGTGGCCGCTTTAGCTGCTGCTGACGCAGATTGTGCGGAATTTAAAAATTTTTTCACAACTCGCCTAATTATTCTACTCGAAAGCTGAGTCGCCCGGACTATTGATACGGGCCGGTGCGGGTTTGACAGAACGCGATACCGCGTACGTGCAGCCAGTGAAGATCGAGCGATTTTCCAAGTTCGCGAGGCGCGATAAGATTGTCGAGGCCGTGGTAATTTGTTTCCAAAATAAGAGCAGCAGATCATCGCTGTGACGCGTGACAAAAAAAAGGACATTCACCGACCGAGAATGAAAAGTTTGATAATATTTCACGGAATAACGAGCTGCACCCGTGGCGGAATGGAGCACTCGACGTTCTATTATTAAAAAGCACCGTCCAACTGTTTCTCAAAACCATTCCGCGGGTGAGCCGCTCTATCGTCGGTCCGCAAAAACAGTAATCATTCGTGTTTTACAGCCGAGCCTTTCTCGTTAAAAAAGGGGGAGTTACATCGCGCGGAAAAATCCGAGCAAGAAGCCGCGAGGAAGAAGACGGCGCTGCATGAGAAAAAAAGTAGCTTCAGCCTTGTGAAGGCAGCAATAATCACCTTGACTCGTGGGTGGAAGGAGAGCGGAAGCGAATTTTCCACGCGTCCTCGTCGAGCAATTGCGGCTTATGCATCCGCGGCACATTATCACGTTATTCCCATTGTGCCGCTCTTGTTTGGCGAATCTAGCGTGGGCTCGTTACGCACGGGAATTACGTAATGCGTATGCTCGCGCCCCCAAATCTCCGCCCACTTGTCATTCCGCCGTCGACGCGGGACTGGGAAGCGCACACTGAAGCAGATTCATCATGTCATCCGCAAACTTCAACTTTAAATTGATGGGGAAGACAGCTATCCATCGCATCTACACTATTCGCTAATAGTTTAGCAAAGGCATGTCAAACAAATGAAAAAAATGATTACTTTCCCATAACTAATAAAGAAAATAAAAATAAAAGTTTCGATATCACGACGTAAATGTGCCAGCTAATCAAGATTAGGCATCCAAGCCATTTTCCAAAGCAGCGCCTCTAACCTTCGGCTTTCCGCAAAAAAAAAAAAAAAAAAAAAAAAACCGCGGCATCTCATTCCTCGCGAGGCAACCTTTCCCACAAAAAAAGCCCCGTCATGCAGAGGCAAAAGTACCGCGCGTGCATAAGAGAGTTAATCTTCCTCGGCGCGGCTAAGCCTAAGTGTCTCTCTCACGCTGGAGCTGCGGGCGTCTTATTGAGCGCACGGGGCAAAGAAACGCATCCCCGTGGCATCTTTTCCCGTCGGGCAACCCACACGCGCGCGCGCGTTCGCTCGGACGAAGAAGAAGAAGAGAGCATTCGCCCGGCTCGCGAGGAGTTCAAGGACTCTTAAAGGGGGACATGAATCCGCGAGCGTGTACGCGAGCGAGCGTCGCCGAGGAGGGGGAGGCGCGGAGGCGCAGCATAAGGGCGCTCAGGATCGTTACACCTAGGCAGGGCATTGCACCGGGCGACGCGAGTCTTTGGCCGCTCACTCGCGATATCTTTGCACGCGGCTCTCGCTCGCGCGCGAAAGAGCGGCCGCCGCGTGCAGTGACCCGCCCTACCGTTAGGACGGCCCCGGGAGCGAGAGAGACGCCGTGAGCGCGCTGCTCGCCCCTCTTCTGCTTCTTCTTTTCTTCTCCCGGCCGCCTCCTTCTTTCGCGAGATCCTTGCCCCCCTCTCCCTGCTTCCTTCGACTTCGATGCGCTTAGTTCTGCCGGCCGTTCGTCCTTATCCCCCTTTTTAGCCGCGATCGCCTTTATCCCCTCTGCGCACTTCTCTCTCTTTTTTTTCGAAGCCTTTGTGGCCTCGAGTTACTTCTTCCTGCGAGTATCCTTTGTCGACCGATGGGCGCCGAAGTTCGCGAAATTTCCCGTACGGGTGGCTACCGAAGCCGCCGTGAAAGCGCGACGTTCTCACGCCCCGAGGCTTTTCCAGCGCGCGGGCACTCCCGCTGGCCAGTCTGTTCATTCCACGGCGGTAATCAGAAGGCGAACATTGTCTCTCGCGCCGAGGCTCGCGTGCACGGCGCTTCTGAGCGCATTCGCATGGAGCGCGATATCGGCTAAGTGCTTTCCGCGGTAATCACGTTGGAGCATCTATACTCGCGGTACAGCACTGGCAGCGATTCATAAAGTTTCAATTGTGCCTCTTTGTAATTAGCCAGATTAATCCCGCTCAGAAGCGCGGATTCGAAAGTGGCGGAAGCGATATTTCAACTCTGGAGGCGGGCTAATGAATTCGAATTCAACTCACATTTATCATCGGGCCGCATAGAATTATGGCAGTCCCGATAAAGTCGAAGATATCCTTTTTAACTTTGAACCGAACCCACGCGCGTTGCATTAGCGTAATCAAGTATAAACATCTCGCGGTGACCGGCGCCGACGCTTTAAAGCACGGCTCGCTTATTTATCCCCAACTGGAAAATCCGCAACGTTTGCGTAACGATCGCATTCTGCCGGAAAAGAAAAGAGCAGCGGGGTAACGCATTCCTTATCCCGCGAAAATCGCGCAGTGAACCGCTAACGCTTTACGACGCCCCGCGCGGAATACAAAAATAAAGAAAAAAGGCAAAAGAAGCGAGCGAAAAAGCGCACCCTGGAAATGGCTGTGGGTGCACGGATCGGGGGGCTTTCCCGCGCGAGCGCCGGGCTCCTATAGCCCAGCGCGAAATTTACTATAACGGGGCGCCTCATGCGCTGCTCTGGGACTTTCCGAGTAACGGGGCGCCCTGACAATTACACCCTCGCGCTCGCGGCGCAGATTTAACCGAGATAAGATTCACGCTTGGCTGGGCCGCTCGTATCGTTGACCCGAAATTACCTGCGCGATCGCAAGGATGATCGCGCGCCCCATCGTGAGTAAGTCGTTTCGGATTCGCGATTTATTCATTTCTTTTTTTACGGTGCTTGTGGAATCTTTTTTTTTATTTTTAAGCAAGCGCCGCAGATGCACTTTTACCTGCGCTTGGGAATTTCCTATAGGGTCTGCGTGTTGAAAATCGAAGTAAACCTTTAAAGACCCTTCTACCCAGGTATAAGCAATAAGCTATATATATGATGCTTAGTTTCGATAATTAAAATTTAAATCTACTAGACATCGGTGAATTAATGTCGATCTCATGTAGGTATGAACTTGTCTTGGTTTTACGAACTTAAGTCTAATTAAAAGGTCATTTGCTAAGGAAACTTGTCGACAAATTAGTTAGAAATGACACCTGGAGTTAAGGGGACAATAAAACTACATCCTAGGTGCGTGTACTCCCCCTGGTTTCTAATTGAATTCCGGAAGCAAAAGGTCTTCTAATCATTATTAGGACGCAATCGACATTTATTGTTCGCACTAAGTTGTAAACTGCGGCCCTTCGGGGCAGTAGGTCACAATCCTCGATCGCCTGGTGCACACCGACCCGAGAAAATCCTCAATTTACAAGCGTACACTAGAAATTGCAAGAGCGCATGCCTCCTTACCTCGTAATCCGCTTAGGCCGGCCGGCTCAACCTGCGAGAAAGCACAGAGCCTCGTTGCAGGTAGTCGGTTTACCCTACTGACTCTTTAACCATTTTTTTCCTGAAACAAATTAAATAACACAGTTTTATTAGTTTTATTCTTTGTAATAAAAAATAATATTGTTAATGATAATTTGTTAAAGATTATTAAAAATTGTCTTATTAAAAATTATAATAAAAATTTTTGCATATTATTATAAATAATGTTTAAAAAAAATAAAATTTATTATTTATTTAAATTAAATTATTTAAATAAATACAAAAAACTTGATAGTGAAAAACTTTATCAAACATGAAGAGTAAGATTACTGTTATCAAGTCATAAAATCAAACAATTACAAACATTGTATATTTAAAAATAAAACCGACTGCAATTGGTAAAGTAAATTCGAACAGGGGGTCAAGAAAGAGGATCAGTAGTTCAACCAGGCGAACACGGGCCATTTCGTTGAAGTGAGGTTTACGATAGGTTATGGTTCGCCTGGCCCCGATCGAAAGTCTTTCCCTTCGAATCCCCATGCCCCCGAGTGCACGAAAGCCCGGGAGAGAAAGGGAAATACGAGTCGATTCGATAGCTCGATCTCGTTGCACATTAGCACTCTGTCACGATTTTGTTCTCGAAGAGAGTTACTTAAAGAGGATCACTGACTATCTCAAAGGGTAAACGAACAGCATGTAAAATTAACTTGAATTATTTAAAACTTAACGATTCAAATTTATTTGTACTATTCTTATTATATAATTTTAAATAAGTTTAAAATTGAATCATCAATTTAAAATTAAGCTGAATTTGATATGGTGAAAGAAAGAATTGATTGCCGATCAGACGTTCCAATAACCAGCTCAATGGAACGCTCGAGGGGTGCGCCGATCGATGCGGCGCCACGTCATTCCGTCGCTCTCGCGGACATATATATAAGGCAGAGGCGCTAGATAACTCGGGCGAGCAGCTCGCGCGCGATTGTCGATGCAACGAGTGACGCGCAGCCGAGGAATCGCCACTACCCGCAGACCCGGAGAACCGGATCGCCGTCGATTTTTTCCTCGCGCTCAGTCTTTCTAATGCAAGCCCGCCCGCCCGATGCTTCGGTGGAATACTAAGCCGAGAGCGAGGCCCCCGCCGCTCACGATCGCGCCTCTTCGTGACTCTGGAATTGAGACCTCGCTTAGACTACTTCATTACGATTTATTTCCCGGGCTCTTCAGAAACTCGTTCCCGCGAATGCACGTAAATCTTGTAAAATAACCGAAAGTAAAGCGCCCATAAATCTTCGCAGCGCCGTTGAAAAAATTTCGCGGACGAGGCAGCGCTAACGGGCAAAAATTTCGTCGAGTGCGAATTGAAAAGCCAAGTGAACTTTCCGCGGAGCGGCAGCCTTCGAGGTTGCTATAAATCGCGCGATCCGTCCGGCGCGAGTGAATCGCAGCGCAAGTGCATTGACTCAGTTTTCAGGCCGGCGCTCGGGATGCAGGCGGCGGGGAGGATATCGTCCTCCACTCGATATAGGAACGCACCGCAACTCTCCCGTCGAGGCTTCGCGCTGCGCGATTCCCCCCGCGTGCCCCCCTCTCTCTCTTTCGCGACTAGAAAAGCTACCTCGACGTGCACGCTAGATGGGCGCGCGGCAACGGGAGGTCAGTGACCGGCGCGTGCATGCGAGTGTGTACGTGGTCGAGGCGCGCAGATGCGCCTCGCGTGCGCGTCGCCGACGACGCTCTGCTGCTGCTGCACTTGTAGTTGCACTCCCACGTCGAGCTATGCGCAGTCCCGTAACATTCGCGGAAGCCGCGCTTAGGCCTTCCTCTATTCCCCCCCGCCTTCCCCACTCCGCGGCGCACCGGAGCTCCGCGTACGTATGCTAGAAGAGAGATTGACTACTCGGTCGGCAAATTGATTTCGCGACTCCTACAAATTGATCGATCCGACCTTTTTGCCCGAGTGATTGAGGAGCGAGCGTGAGCTGAGTTTTCGAGGCGCGCGAGCCATTAGCTTAGGGTCATTCCGATGCACCGCGCTGTCTTAACCTACAAATTTTTTCACTCCCAGCGCGCATCCACTTCGCGAGATTTATTAATTGCTTGCAATTAATGGTTATGGCTTTGAGTAACCGTAAAATTAATTGGCTTGTCAATTCTGGAAAATTTATTCGGTAACGTTTTAACGTTTCTCCTTTTCATAATTTAACGAGAAGAAATGCACAATTGCAACTTGCCAAATCGATCCGAGAAAATGGAAAAATGTGCATCATTCGGTCGGTATCTGGCTCTCGAGAAATTCTGTGGTTCCGGAGGGCGGAGAAAGGACAAAAGTGTACTGGACACACGGCAAGGTGGCAAGCGACGAAAATGAAGGATAATCTCTCCAAGTGGCACAGTAGCCCCGGAGGGACCGGATTACTACCGTAAGCTAAATAGGGCCAAAGGGTTAACAAGCGCGGCGCAGTCACCCCGCGCTTTCGCTCGACCCCCCCGGCCCGGTATAATTGCCGGACAATGACGGCGTCGTTACGTTGCGGACCCCCCCATCATTCCTCGCCTCGTCCGGGGCGTGGTTCTTTAACGCGCTTAGCGATGCCCCCGGAAGCCCGGCCGATCAGAGACGAGAGAGTGGGAGAAAGCGGGAAAAGGGTTATAAGTCCTACCGTAAATTAGCCCGTAGCGCCCCGGAAATTTCACGGCTCCGGTGTGCGCCACCGCCGCCACCTCATTGTTTTTCCCGCCGGTCGTAAACTGCGGTTCGCCAGAATAACGACGGCTCGATTATAAGGCCGCGGGGTGTCGCACTCGATGATTTTTCATCCATTGCGCCCCGTGCTGAAAGGGTTGAAGCTGGACTCTCCCGACGCTGCGCTGGAAATACTCGACTGTGGTTTGGGAATTACTCGGTAAACCGCAAATTTACAATTGCCGCCGAGACTGATTGGAAAACGGGCTTGTAAAGGGTAAGCTTTTTCGGCTGATGCCCGGACTGCTGTGTGCTAATTAAACAAACATTTCTAATTTGCCTGCTTTTACCAACGAGTATTTGGCATGCTTATATGTTGGTCAAATATTCTTAAGCTTATATCATTAAATAAATACATCATTTTATTTATTGTTTCTTTATGGATAACAGGTTTTTGAATAATTTATTATTCATTTGCTTAAAATGAAAAGATTAATTTTTTAAAGACCTCAATTAATCTTATATATCAATATTTAAGTTGAATAAAAGATTAGACCGACAGTTACGTTTTGCTTAATCTCTAGTGATTTGAATATCAACGTGATTTTTCTCGAGTGTCACTGCTAATTTTTGAAAATATTGAAACAAGAAAGTTGTTTCTTCACGTCCGTGGGTTGGACAAGGAAGGTTCTCCGACGAATGGGAATGACAAGACTCAGGGCGCATCAAAGGGTTGAAACAGGGAAAATCTCTTGACTCCAGGGAGGCTACCTCTGAGTTTTCGCTGCCTGATGCTTCGCTTGTTTTGGATTATCCCTTCTCAGTAAGTCAAACACGCGGGAATAATCTCGCTGTATACCGACAAACACGAGGCCTTAATCGCCTTACAGCCATATTTCAAGCAGGTACCTAATTACCCCCAGGACCCTTGACTATCAGGAAACGGAATTTCGCTGATCGCGAGAGACTCGATGAAATGGAACACACCCACGCGAGCTCCCGCCGAGTTTGAACAATTTTTCATTCTGACTCTCTCGCGGTAGGTCGATAGCAGGTGATATATTGATGATCTTCCCTTCGATACTCGACGGAATCACACTACGCAAAGCATCAACTTAAATAGGCACTATTCAAACTTAAATAAATAAAGTTGTACATTTAAATTAAAACTGAATTATCAATGTAAAAATACACTTCGAGTATAAAGAAAGATATTTGAAGCCTGCCAAAAAAGAGTACTACGATACGTGAGGTTCACACACTGACCTTAAAAGCTCGGCGAACGTATCGGAGCAGCACGGGCGCACAAAGAGAGCCGACAAGAAAGAGAGGAGACGGCGAGGAGACGGCAAAAGAGGAGAAAAAAGCGGGTGACCGTGGCCACGAGGCGCGCTCGACCTATCCAAGAATACATGCGGGCGCGCGGAAAAAAAGACGAGGAGAGAAAAACTCGAGGCCGAAACCCCGGCGACGAGGAGGAGAGGACTCGGGCGCGAGCTTTAATCGGCCGCGATGCGGAGCAGGCCATCTCGAGCGCCGCGTCGCGCGTCTGCGAACTCGTCACTTTTTCTGCGACTTCTCCGCGTGCACTTTCGTCTTCTAAGAATAGATGATAAATTATGGCAAAACTTTTTTTTTTATTAAATTCCTAAAAATATTTCGATAGATATTAATTTCATTGCTTCCTCGGAAATTGATTGATATATTACGGCACGCAATTATTTACTCCACGAATATTTGCAAAAGGATTGAAGAATTTATTTCTATTTAATTAGTTTTAGTAGTGTATTGCATTTCCGACCTTTCACTGCTGGGGCTATCTCGTGATCTCGTTGAGGCAAAGAGAGAAAAGGAAAACACTTGCATTGAACAAAAGCCTCTTTAATTGGCTGTTTGCTTGATAATCCTTCGTTTTTGTTGCACCGGTCGTGTGACCTCTGCTGCAGTAAAAGTCGCTTTGTTAACACTTGCAACCTCCAAAGGGAACAAAGTCTTTATTTTATCCCCTTCAATTAAAATGCTCCCAATTTGTAATTTATTTACAGCAAAACATTAATCCTCGCATTCTTGAGACGAGCAACCTCATTAATCACATTCGCGCGATCGATAAAATTTGAATAAACATACCGGCATCGCCGATTGAAAGGAGAACACGTGAGTTATGCCGGCAAAAAAAAGGAGGAATATGGGATGGCGCTAGGCCGACGTAGAACTGGGCGACAGAGAGAAACGGCGAGGCTTCGCCTCGCGGGAGCGAAAAAACGAGGTGCAGCGACCTCGTTGCGGCGCGCGCTCGTGCTCATTATGTCCCGCGTGCGTCGAGCGGAGAAATTACTTTTTCCATTTTTCTTTCTTCTCGCCGCGGACAACGCACGCGATGCAGCTCCGCGGACGGGAGCAGCGGCGGCGCCGACGACGACGACGATGCCGGCGGCGTAAACGCCCGCTTGTTTGCGAATAATCTAACTCGAGCGCTGTACTCCTCAATTGAGTCATTTTTCTTTTAAAATATTTTCCCGAGGCTCGTTACTTTCGGTCATTTACATTTAAATGCCGTTCAGCGGAATGCGATAACAAATTTATAAATAATTTTTTTATACCAGTTAAAGTATCTTTATATTTTGCTTTTTACGACTTTATGTACGGCGTATTAATATCGCGGGTAAAGTTTGAATTCAACAAAGGAGTGCCGGAAATTCTCTTTTTTTTTGCAACTTTGAGCCAAGGCGGACCGGTACCTCTTAACTGCTTTATGCGCTCGATGATATCTGGTTTAATACACTCGACGAGGCGCGAATAAAAAAAAAAAAATACAGAAGCCGGATCTGTGTCAGCGGGTGCACCGAACTGAATTCTAGATCCTGCTAACGAGGCCGAAAACGACCCAGTGAGCGAAATCGAGAATCACGCGCACTTTCCTCGCGCGTCTTTCGGCTGAGTCCACATCGTCGAGCTTGCGCATACATCAATTAATAAATAATCGACCGATGAATCAATCGGAATAATTACGCCCACTCGATAGATCTGTTTGCGCAAAAGCAACTCGGTTACAGAAAAACACCACGACCCACAGTAATTAATTTTGAAACCAAGCGTAAAACGATAATCGGTGCGTGCGGTCGGATTAATCGCAATCGCTCCCTCGTGGGCATTTCTACTATAGTCGCAAGCAAAAGTTCAGAGCGTCGCGGTACGAAAGAATCGCGGCAAAAGTGAGGGAAAGCGGGGACGACTCGGTGGAGCAGCTCGGGAAAGGAGGGAAAAGTCGGTGGCGTTGGCGCGTGAAACGGGTTCGGGAACGTGGAAACAAAGCGGCGATTGTTCGCGAGCCGCGGACTGGAGCGGGACGCCGCGCGATCGACTCTCTCTCTCTCTCTCTCGAGTCCTTGGCACTGAGCGACCGGTCGGCGACCCGAGGCCCGCGCGCGACAAGGACAGCCTTCGCCGCGGCGCGGGAGTAGGAGTGCAAGGCCCTGCGCCGCCGACGAGGATCGTCATCTCCTCGAGGTGGAGGATCGTTAGAGGTAGCGCGTTTACATCGCTTCCCCGCGCCGCTCCCCACCTTCCTCGCGACGCTCGCTATGGAGCGAGAGCCGCGAGCCTCGTTATACCGGACGACTCGGGCGCACAATGCACTTCCGCGCTAGGGCCGCCTATCGCCATCTCCGTCGGGCGCATAGGCGCTCACTAGCTACGGGCATAACGGTTAGCGAGCCGCGTCACGCACATGCGTGTGGAAGATGTCACTGAACCTGCATACGAGCTTGCATTTTATATGTATTACATGTATCTATCTGCATTACGTGTATCTCCTTCAGGTTCACGCTGGATAATCGCTACCCGGCTGTTCACGACTTCGAGATCATTTCCAACTAACTTGTAATGCGTAATACTCGTAACTCTTCTTCGAACGTTCCCTTAATGAAGAAAAGTCTCGTTGCTAAAATAAAGTTGGTTAATCGTACAATTGCGTTTCAGCAAACATGCGCAGAAGGCAAAAACATTTCTCGCTTAGTTTTGTTTGATAAAGTTATTTGATCCGAATATGACAGAACGTCTTCGTCGCTCGCAAAATTTTATAGCTTGAAGGTCGTGTAATTCGAGAGAGCAATGACTCCTCTAGTCGAGAACTGCGCCGCGTCGATTTCATTAAGGAAAATTTTTCCAGGGACATTGGCACCGAGTCGCTAGCGACTATTGGTGTTCTTTTTTGCATGTGTCTGCGGGAATCCGAGTTCAAAGCGTTCAAGGTTGTTTACTAGAGTCCCGATATTCCTCGGCGGTCACCTTCGACCAAGCTCTAACTCGCTTTGCTCGACTAAATTTTTTTTTTTTCACGTTATATAAAGCGTGTCCAAGATACAATTGCGCTACTTTTTTCACCGTCTGGCAATTTCTTCGGCAAAAAATTATAATCAATTTGATAGTTTTATGGACTAAGAAAAGTATATCGTAGCTTAAAAATTTTGATGGAAATTAATACGTCGATTCATGCTCTGAGAGAAGAAAGTTTTCGAAGTTAGCGACAGCTGCGATATTCTAATTTTGCAGCAATCGAGGTTGAGGATCGGCTTTCAGCATCGAAAGGAAACGATTTTCTAAACCGTCGCGCTTCTCGTCCGCACTCGTTGAAAAAGTCGAGACTTGACAGAACCCGATACCCCGGGCTCGTCCTCGGCTCACTCTGTCGTGCAATTACGATGCGTGAAATTCAATCGCGGCGCGCTATTGTAATGCAGTCGCATACGAAAGCGAGCGCAACGAAACGAAAAAAGAGCGCGAGAGAGACAGCGGGAGAAATGAAGAAAAAAAAATGTGTAGCGAGGAATATAAATACGTGTTTTCCTCGGCTTGGTTGAGCTCTCGCGACATTAAAATATTCGTCGTGATGTCAGCGCGCGGCGAGGATAAGTATATAAGTACGTGAGCGTACGCGTAAGGTAGGAGGCCCAAGCGATCGGGGAGCGTACACGTCAGCCGGTCATTGACATAAAGCCGCTAATCGACGCGTGGCGACTGGCCTTTATGAAAATTAGTCGGTTTTATTTGTCGACCTTCGATCGACCGAGTTAAAATTCTCTGTGTACTCACGGGAGGAACGCTCGTAGCGCACGTTCCGCGTTTCGGCCCCGCGGGCTGATCCCCGTCGAACGCCTTCTGTATTTAATGGACTTTTTAAAATCTCGTAGATATAAAGGTCCCGGCGGCATTGAGATACATCTTCCGTCTGTTCTCGCTACATCTTTATCTCAACAAGTTGTTCCTTGAGGTCTCAATTTAATTTTATCTACTTTCTGACTAATATTTCTAAGCTTGATGAGTAAAGTGTAGAGGTACTAATTTGAAAATCATTATGTCGAGTGTACATAATAATGCTTATACGTATAATTATAAAAAAAAAACATGCTGCGCTCGATTGAAATAAAATAAGGTACTAAACAGGTCGCTATTTCGAGCGCTTCGAGACCGTCTTGTTTCGTGCACGTGATCTCGGGAGCAAAAAACGCATCGACGCGGTGCATGTGTAGGTTCATTCACCGTGTGAGCGTTGCACAGTTCATGGCGAATGCATGGGAATACGTCGTAACATACGCGGGCGCGTGTTCGTGACGTCACTTGCGAATCCGACGTACACGTGACTAATCGAGTCCATGAACCTCCCGAAAGCTGTTGTTTTCGCGAAACTGACCAAATACACTCCCAGAATGTCTTAACACCTCTATTTAGCATGGGTATTTCGCAATTCGTGATATCTACTGGATGAATCGCTGAGCTTAAAGGAATGAGGGATTTTTTTTATGCAAAGTATAATTAATACCGTTTTTCTACGAACTATTGGCATTTTGTCAGTAATTTCCTTATTAGCAATGTTTAACGAGCGATTAAATTAATTCAATTTTTTTTTTAAATATATCTACGAAAATGAGAACATTTTTTAGAATAAGCACTAGGAAGGTTTGACATCACCCATCGCTTTGACTGATAAGGCAGAAGTTGAAGGCGTTTATAATGAGATGAAGAACGAGGGGAGCTGATCTATACAGCGGCGTTCTTTTAATGTCCATGAGAAGAGACACTTGTGACCTCGGGTTTCGTTAACACGCATTGATTGTAATTCTTATCCGATTCAACGAGCTTTTTAGGTAACGCCAAGGACTCCGAAACTAACGAGTGGAATCATCGCATTATATCATCTTAGTCAAGATTAGATAAGGTATTGCGTTCTTTTCAGTGTATCTTCGAATTCTGTTATTTTTAACTTAACTAAACACTGCTTTGTAATATCTGTAATAATGAAGTAATTATAAAACTCCTTTTAAATTAAATTCCAAGTACATACGTTACGATAAAATTTTCTTTCGTTAAATTGTGAAAAAATTAAATGTATGATCACTTTGTTTGTGTACCGCATTATTATTATGCCCAAGTCTATACTTGACTTCAAGACCTATGAATGCTATAAAAATATTTTACGACTATAAGTGACGCATTAATAAAGCCTTGAAATAACTATTTCACCAAAGCAAACAATTAAAAAAATGCGAAAAAACTTATCGGAAAATTACTGAAAATCCAATTAACCTTAAAAAGTTTGTTGGCACAACTGTTTTAAGAAATCAAACGTTCACGTTCAAAGGCACAATAATTGCCGCACCTTGCTGAAAAAAGGACCCCGCATAAAACTGAATAAAGCGGACAATATACTCGCATTGTCGGGGAGAAGCGAGCTGTAACCCCGTCGGCCTCCATCCGTAACTTACGTCGTAAAAATTCGCAGGTCCAGCGCACGCGCGAATGCACGCGCCCGCGCGCCAGCGACAATTGCATTATCCAAGGCGATGGCGATCCGGGAACGCAAGCTAAAAGTGGGTCCTCGAGACTCGTTAACGGGGCGAGGAGGGGCTCCCCTCGTAAAATCATAAAATCATGAATTATTGCATCGATAATAAGGGTGGCGCACGCCCGCGCGCGAAAATTCAAGGCTTCCCCCACCAGCTCGCCGTACTGTCGCGCGCCCCGGGAGAAAGTCTCCCCCTCCCCTGGCCTCGTGCAGCAGTCGCACGACTTTATGCGTTTATTATGGGAGCAGTAAACGCAAGGGCCTCCATGGAACGGCAAAAAAGCCGTCCGAGGTCCTCCGCTCGGCTCGTCTACAGAGGTATACATCCGCGCAGACGAGAGGGAGGAGAGGATCGAACGAATTCGGAGGAGTGGAGTGGGGGTACGAAATCTGTGCGGTCTGAGGGCAAGGGTATACACAGGCCTGAAGGGTTAGCCGTCGGGGGGCTGTAGGGGTTAGGCCCCGTCCGTAGTGCCGTGTACCTAAGGCGGGCTTTTATACTCTCTTATTGCCCTGGCTTTTTCCCGAAAATATCGGATTTCCCGCCGAGGTGCGTTTATATATTTATGTGTATTTTTCGGGCCAGCGGGCATTTTATGCGCTTTTAGGGTTAAAAACGGTCGTCGCGGCCCGTCACATCGGAGACAGGAGAAAAAAAAGGGGTCGACCGCTCCTTCCGCTTTTATTGCGAATGTAACGGATGGCCCAGGGAAAGGGCTTTCCTTTGCTGGCGATCCAGCTACCCACTTTTTTCGTTCGATTTTTCTGTACCGTTGTCTTCTTTATATTTTCAACCTTAATTTTTTTGATGAAACGGTCTGATCCTTTCTTTTTTTTCTCTTTTCCGCCTTGACAGATTTTTTTGAATCCTTTTTCCAGGTATTCTAAATAGACATTTCTTTTGAGAATGATTTATAACCTTATTAAAGCAATGGAGCCGGAATAATACAGGAAGAATAAATATTTATATAGATTGCATAATTCAGTAGATCTTGCATATTTATTTTGCAATCGTTTCAATTTTTTGCCATTGATGATCTAACAACCGGTTAATCATTAATTTTCATATTAGGTTTTTAAAATAAAATAATCTGCAAAATTGACTTTACTATTAATAGATTGCCTAATGGAATTTCGATGACTCAAGTGTTCATTCATTCGGTGCTATATGAAAAATAAAACCGACCATTCAGCAAAAAAGGAATTTTGCGGTTCGGTCCTTCAAACGCTGTTCCTAGAACACACATGGACTGCCGATAAAAGGAAGAACGTAAGTTCGATGTCCTTTGATCCTTAAGGCCATCCACGAGTCTCTTGTCTCGATCGCCGATTTTTTTTTTCTTTTTCTTCTCCGTCTACGGCGGCTCGCGTCTAGCCTAGACAAGCGCATTCCTCATCCCCGGCGTAACCCGACGATCCGGAGGACGAAGGGGGGAAGGGGCGGGAGAAGGTCGTCTGCGGGAAAAAAATCAAGAATTCGGTCCGACGAGCACGATAATCCTGAAGCGCGAGGCACGTCCTTCGGTGCGACTCCTTCAGTTCAGCGTCCAAATTCAAGGACTCCAAAGAAGGGGACCCACACGGCGACTCCTTTGAGCAGGCGCTTCCTGTATTATAATCGCGGCACCGGCGTATAATGTGATCTCCTCGTGTCGCCCTCCCCCTCCTACCTCCCCCATCGACGAGCGTTTGTAAAAGGACATCGGCTGGTTCCGTCGAGGACTTCTAAAATTAATCGCGATTCTTGATCGATTCCAAGATTTGCGTAGATCACCAGATTTTTTTTGTCATTCGATTCATTTTTAAACGCTGTTTCTCAAGTTATATTGAATAACTTTCGAAAATTAATTTTTTCGAAATCATTTATTATATTAAAAAAAATTTTTCTTTGACACAAAAATTGATAGCACTGTTTTATCGATATAATGCGAATATTAAAAAATTGCAAATTATCCTTTAAATTATACTGTTGATGAAATTTTGGTAACATTTAATTGCGTAGGAATGTGTTAATAAATTCATCAAATGACTCATAAATTTAATAATCCGATGAGAAAAGACTAATCCGATTTATGAAAAACGGAAGCGCTCGGTTATTTCGCGTGGCCGTGAAACGACTGCACCTCTCCTCATCCTCGGCGCAAAAAAAAAGGAATTCGAAACCGGAGCGAAGAGAAAGAGGAGAAAGAGGGAAACGCGAAAGATGCAAATTCGAACTCGAGGGGGAGACCTCGAGGCGAGCAGGTGTGTGGGTATACACCGCGCGAGGCGCAGCGGCGCCCTTCGACGTTTCGCCTCGCTTTTTTGCTGCACTCTCTCCCTCTCTCCCGCGGCCGGCTCGCGGAGCTCGATGAACTCGCGAGCCGCAGGTTCGACGAACTCGCGTCCGCTGACTCTCTACTCCGCGGCGCACCGCGCTCTCTCTCTCTCCCTCTCTCTCCCGCCCGCTCGCTCGCTCGAGGAGAGAAGGACGCTGAATTCGCACGTTTTTCCGAGCTGTGCGCTTTCTTCGCTCGCATTTCGCCGTTTCCTCCTTTTTCCCTATTTTGTGGGCGTCCCCTTTCTCCGCTGTGGCGCGCGCTCGTGCGTGGGCGGAGACGCATCGGCGCGCGGCGCAGTGAAAGGGACGCTATAATTCGGCAACGATTTTACATTCATTTTCAAAAGAGTTCATTATAGCAGCAATGACCTATGGGAAGTGAAAGAGCCAGCGGGTTTTGATCCGCTAATTAAGGCGCTTTATGCGAAACACGAGTTTCGAGAGCTTTGCTTACTGAAATTTTATACCCAATTACCCGTAAATGGGTCTAAACTATATACTGCTCCGTTTTTATTTTTCGGAGCAAAGCTTCATTTTGATTGGGCGAATAAAATTTGTTCACCGCAAGCAATTGCAAACTGTGCAAACGGTAAAAATTTCTCCTCTACAAACAATTATAGCAGCTATTCTCTGGTCCTCCATCCAGCGAAAAGCAAAGTGACCGAACCGAAAGAGAAAGCAAAAGATCCAAAATGTAAACGATATATAGAAGGAAAGTACAAAAGATCCTCCCGCGGGCGTGCCGGTAGAAAAAAGTCGCTCGCAAGAGCGCGTTTAAGAAAAAAAAGAGTCATGAACCTCGAGCGAGAGAAAATAAAGATAACGAGGCGCACACGTCGCCCTCGCCGTATGGAAGGAACGCGCGTCTTTCTCTCTCGGGGAAAAAAAGGCTCGCACTCGCTCGCTCGCTCGCTCGCGGGCGCGCACACACACTCACACCGGCACGGTCGGCTGGCTGCGCGAGCCCGCGCTCTCGTGTGAGTGTGTGTAGTGTGGCGCATGGCCTTGGCCGCCGCTGCGGGGTAATTCAGTCAAGGTTTCGGCCGATGAACTTCCTCTGCCGCGCGGCGACGACTGTGCGCGACGACGGCGACGGCGACGTTAGGAAGGAGCGCAAGAGAGACGGAGCTGGCCGGCGGCCGGCGCGGAGTGGGGCCACGACCAATGGGCTGAACGCTCGGTTAGAGCTCTGCCCGTCCCCATTGGCTGGCTCTGGAATCGGCATTGTAAAGCCGCCGCAGCCGCCGCCGCCGCAACGCCTTGTCAGTGACCTCCAGCATTGAAAATGCGATGAACTCGCTTCTCTCGCCCCCTCTCGCTCTGTCGCTCGCTCCCCCGGGCCCGCTCCTCTCGCTCGCTCCCTCGTGCGATCCCCGTTGTATATAGCAATGCGCGCCGGCGAGGAGGTAGCCAGGGCGTAGACACGGCGGACCTAAAACTCGGAGAGTCGCTCGCTTCCCCACTCCCCGGGCCTCGCTCCCCCTCGTCTCTCCGTCTCCGTCTAGCGCTAGAGCGAGCGAGCGAGAGAGGGAGAGAAGAGAGAGAGAGAGAGCAGCGGCCTGGCAAGGGCTGAAGCGAGGCGAGAGCGCGCCAGGTAAGAGGCACACGGCCGCTTCTCTCTTCAGAGCAACGCGAGCCTCCCTCGAGCAAAGACTCACTTTCACTCTCTCGTGCGGCGCGCAGGCAAGCCAGCGCGTACACACGACGGAGCGCCAGACGTCGGCTACACACGGACGGCAGACAGAGACGGCGACAGCCGAGCGGGAGAGGAGAGACACAGTGCGCGCGTTTTATATATCGCGCGCGCCGGCCACCCTGCTCCGTCACTACTCGCTCGTCCTTCGTCCGGGGAGGTACGCACGCGCCTCAGCCGTGTGCACCCGCACCACGCGTACACGCATAGTGTCGATTTTTTTTTTAACTTATCCTTGAATAAATTTCGATCTTTCGGATCGGCAACCGCATCGCTCGGTGCCACGAGCGACGAATTACTCTGGGGATTGCGCAGTGAGTGAGAAGAGTTGTGTGACTGCCTCGTGGTGAAACAGTGGACAAATGTCATCGTGGGCAAGTGCAGTGTAGTGCCTGACGCAAACCAGCAGACCTTCAGTCGAGAACCGAGGATGATCCTGGCGCCGGACAGCAGCGTTGCGCTGGCCCAGCAGCCGGCGCAGTCGCGCCTGACCGTGGAGTTCGCGCGCATGTCCGGCCAGCAATATCAGCCGGCCGCGGCGCCGCTCCAACACCACCACGTGCTGATACCCCAGCAGCACGCGGTAACCCCCAGTCCGAGCCCGACGAACAGCCTGCCCACCATGGATTCGACCGTGTCGTCGGCCAGGGCCGAGCCGGAGCTCAACATAGGTACATTCCCCGTGCAGCGCCGCGGATATATTTTTGGGCTGACGCGAGACTCGCGCGCCGGGAGACCGACAGTTGTTTACGTTCTTTCACGTGGGAAAACGACTTTCGGTCATTTCAACAGCCTTTTCGAGCCCCAGCTTTTCCTGTTTATACAGAGCACTTCTTCCCCTCTATTCTTTCTTTTCGAGGTCGAGGGGTTAAAGAACGAAAAAACTTCCACACTGTTCATTTTAAAAGTCTAATTAAGAGAATTGTGAAAACACGTCATCGAGCCGTGATTAAATGAAAAGATGTCAGTACTCGATTAGTTGAATTCACTAAATTAAGTCCTATTTGATTTTGACACTTCTTTCCACCCATTTACTTATCTTCATTAAAATTCCAACGCACGCATTACAAGTGAGAAAAAGTTATTTAAATTCTTAAAAAAGAAGTGTTCTCAACGAACCGGTATATTCGAAATATCAGGTGTTGATTATCAGATCGAAAGTTTAAACGGAGCGGTCCGATCAATGCCCTTACAACGGCGGCTCGCGGACGTGTCCGCGCGAAGGAGTCACGCGACACACGCGGGAGAAAAGTGCAAACGGCCCGGGAAAAATAATCGCGCGCGGATGAAAGTTGCGGCTCTCTCGATAAAAAGTTTTTCCCGCGGACGACGGCGGGAAAGGCGAGATATCGCGCGCGGTTATCTTTCGCGAGCGAGCGAGCGCCGGCTCGAGTGAAAGCAGAAAGTTGTAACACCGCGCTATGCTGTAACTCTCTCGGCGCTCGCGTGCGCGCACCGGAGAAAGTGTTCCTCTTTCTCCGGCGCGCGTCTTCTCGTGTGATGCTCGCGCGCCCAAGAGCACCACGTGCGAATCGTGAACTCGACGCCGTTGTTTGTTTTATTTTCGGGCACATCACCTTTTCACGATCGATTGGAGGCTGTTTCGAAACGGCGTTTACTAATTGACTTTCGATAATAGGCTTAGAATGCGTGATTTTAACTTGCGAGTTGTATACTTTGCTATGTTTATTTTTGAAATAGAATGTTAACTAAGAAGAGTGAAATTTTTATTTTTATATCAATTAAATAAACAAGCTAAATATTTGCTATTGTAAATTATGAAATTAGAAGCTTTTATTGATTGTGCAAAATATTGACATTCGACTCTCCTTTTTTTGCAGAATTCGATGGGACCACAGTACTGTGCCGTGTTTGCGGCGATAAGGCCTCAGGTTTTCATTATGGCGTTCACTCCTGCGAAGGATGCAAGGTAAGCAAAAGTCGAAAAAATATAGCATTCAACCTCTAAGTGTAAATCCACTCCTCGAGCCTCTCCCGGCGTCAGCTAATTCTTCGCTCGGCAAAATCGGAAAAGAACTAAGTAAAGCGCAATATCACCCGGTGGGGTGATCCGATTCCCCGCGCGAATTCCAGTGAGCGCGAATCGGGAATCGAATTTCGAACAAAGACCGAGCCGAGGAACTCGCTGACCGCGGGAGAGTGTCGTGGAAGGCCAGGAAGTGAATGGGGAAACTCGAGCGAATGTCAGCTCTGCAAGTTGTATCTGTGTGTATGTATTCGAGAGCGGCTCGCTGGCACGTATCTACGTATTCCGCGGGAGTTGAAGGCCGCGCGACGAAGAAGCTATCGACCGCCACGAGGTGAACCACCCGGGCCTTCGGGAGACGGAAATCTCGCTGAGCCGAGTCAAGGCTCCCGTCGTCGTTAAATTTAAACCCTCAAGGATTCGCGCGCGCCAAGCGCTAAGTGTGTCTCCCGGCGTATATCCGGCATATTTCGCGAATGAGCGCGCATTTTTTTGGTCTCTTGTTCCCGGAACCCTAGAGTGCGCCGACGTCACCCTCGAGGATTCTCGGATGATTTATAGTAACTCGCTAATTCGCAATTTAGATTTCTGGGGAAGAACAACTTAAAAAATGCTTTATTTCTGTATGAATTATTTTATTTTTTTTAAATCCACTTCCACCGGTGGAGAAGTTCAGATTTCGGAAAATCGGGATAAGATCTCGTCCCTTCACTTCACCTAAATCCGAGCTAGTAAACACAAAGAGTAGGTTACCAAGACGATCTCGGCCGGTCCGGTGCGGGAAAAAAGGAAACATCTGAATCTTGAATTACCAGGAAATAACAGACACTGTCCGAGGAGAGATACGCGTGATGCATGAATAAAAAAAAAAAAGAAGGAGGAGGAAAATGCGGTGAGCCCGCGGAGCGAACGGACAATAGAAAGGAGGCGCGGCCACGCTCGGGGAAAATATGTGGCGAATTTTCTTAATGGGCCGTTTCCGCGTAATGGGACGAGGGATGGTCAGGTAAAGAAACGTCGCTTTTCCGGATCCGCCGCCGCCCCGCACAGCTGTTTTTCCCCGAGAGCCAAAAAGATCGGGCGTCGTTTTTTTCTTTCGCGTGGACTTGAATGGACGAGACTATTGATTGATTTGGACCGAACATTTTATTGGAGCATACAATTTTTCTGTTACCGAATTTCAAAAAATATTTGCAACCGATGTTTTAAATATTTCGGGAACGTTTGATTAATAACGAAGGGGACGTGAGCGGCTTATGAGGTTCGCGTGCCTGCGCAAACAAATGAAACGATCGCGATGGTCTTTCCGTCATTGTACCTTCGAGTACGTTGGTTCGTTGCCCTCGAAAGAACCTTTCTTCCACTTCGCACCAATCCAGTAAACTCGCGACGAGTCCTCTCTCCGCTGCCCGAAGTAGATATTACTTTCTCCGCTTTGAATCACGACTGCAACTCTCGACACGCATCAAAATTCAAAATTTTATTTTTAAACCCTACATTTTGTACACGTAAAATTGTAATTCAAATTCGTTTAACCTTTCATATAAAAAATTAACAATAATTAATATTTTATAAAATTTAATTTTTCAAATGTTTGCCCATATTTTTATTGTTTTAAAAAATTCCGGAGTACCGTATGGGAAATTTCCAACAGTATCTAATATTTTTACTAGTCGGTAAATCTAATCTATCCCTAAGATCAAACGCTCTCCGAAACGGCCGCGTTTGCTTTTTATCAGCACGACCTCGAAAAATTTTACATAAGCTTCCCCGCCGAAAATCAAGCGTTCTCCTCGGGCTATTACGTAAAAAAAAAAACAGAAGGGAAGAGACGAAGACCGAACCAAATTTCTATTTCGAATCCAGTCTAACGAAAACAGGCTCAGCGCACACGCATATACTTACAATCACGCACACCCACACATACTAACACACACATACACACACACATACACACACACACACCCAGCGCGCTCACGGTTGAGCGGTGGAGCGAGCGGGGGGCTCGTCGAAGGCCGCGCCGAGTCAACGTCCTCGCGCTCGCTTCGTCTCTCTCGCGGCCCTGGGCAAGCTCGGCGCCCCGGAGAGGGGGGAGCAAGCGGTGGTGGAGGGGGCAGCCGTGGGTGGGTGGAATACCCCCACTCCGGGCCCGACGCGCCGCGGCGCTCGGCTCGGTGCGCGCGTCAGTTGGGCGAGGACCCGAGAGCGCGCCAGGTGCGCAGATCGGCAGCAGATCTCTCTCGACCGTCGTAGAGCGCGCACGCCTCTCTCAACTCTTACCAATTCATGAATTAAAGATATGCAAATTATGAATTTTTTTATTGTTTTTCTTTTCCTTATGCACATCGAACATTTATGGAAAATTTTAGTTAGGAAACTATTAAGGGAAACTAGATTTTGTTCGCGTAGTACAGACTAGTAGAGTTCAATGACCTCTGGCGATGAATGAAACTTCCTTACCGACGGCGTTGCTACTTCAGCAATAGTAAAGAAAAATTTGTAACTTTTATTGTTTATTGTTTATTAAATTATTTGGCATGTAAACAACAAAATACTAAATCCTAAAACATACATCAAATTAATTACTTCGCATTAAATTATTAATCGAAAGTAAATATTATTAATATCGGTCTGTTATTCAACATTGCGATTGCCTCCTTATCAGTGTACTAATTAAGTAATGTCGGTAACAAATTAGATAACGAAGATCGCGCTATACCACGAAAACAAAAAACCTCGACGTGCTGCTTCGAAAAAAGCGCGTCACGCAAATCGTGCGTGACGCGCGTAAACATTTCTCCGACGCAAAAAAAATCCCAGGACGTCTCGTGAAATGCTTCCTTCCTCACGCAAGACGGTCTTCTCCTTCTCAACAAACGTAGGAATTCCCAGCGTGAATTTGTGGCCTCGCCCGATGATGGTCCGGACCGCTTTCCACTCATTCATCCCCGTCGCGCATTATGCCGGAGCCTCTCTTTCTCCTGGCGCGGAAAACCCACCCGCGGACTGCAACAAAGGAATTTTCGCGCTGCGTGAGTGCACCGCAACAGGTTCGGCCTGAGAACCGCCCAATGATGCAGCGTTGCCGCAACGAGGGAAAGCCTGGTGCTCGCGGGACGCCCAGGTAGAGAAAGCAGAGCGACAATCGCCGGCCGAATCCATCCCCCGCCTTTTTTCCTCGCCGCGGGATCGCGTAGAAATTGCCGCTTCGCCTTTGCGTTCGAGTCTCCGTAACTTATTTGTTCGTGTTCGCGTTTTCCAAACAGTAAAAATTTTCGAGCGACTGTCCGGGACGGAATTTTTTCCCCTCATTTTCTAACCGACAACAGCGAAGTCGACTCATCTATATATCGATCGATTTCGTCAAATCACCTTAAACGTCGGTCGGTCGGTCATTAATCAAGGCATTTCGTAGTCGTAAAAAGAAAAGAAAATGGAAAACGGTAAATCGTTTCTCCCGGTGAAAAAAAAGCACCGAGGGGGGAATTTTGGAACGGGGGAAGGGAGGCGAACGAGGGAGAATGCCCTTTATCGATTTCACCTGGAATGACCGAGTTTTCGCGTTCACACACAAACACACGTGCGCCGGCGCGGGCGCTCGAGCTCGTCTCGGTTAATTCGAGGGTTTTCGCGCTGAATAATTCAACTAATCTAAAAATTCTTGCATTATGGAGAGCGAACTAAAACGAGCATAAGAGAGACCGGAAAAAAACTTCTCGGCGCTATTTCCGCGCGGATGATTTCGTAGTCGATGCCCTCTCGCTCGGCTTAATCAGCGTAAAGTCTCATAATTGAATTTTTCTCGATTGTCTTTTTTTTTTCAATTGAAGAGCACATCTAAATCTTCCCTTGTTAATGTGGCTGACGCGGCTAAATTTTAAAGCACTCATCGATTAACTCGCAGGCGATCCGAAATCGCCCCTCGGAAACTACATTAATTACGAGGGTACTGTCGAATCATTCTCCCCCTGATAGAACATCTGCTTTCCAATGCGTGCATAACGACCATAACAGAAATAGCTCAATTTCGAGGTCACTTTTTTCTCTTCCTTTTTTTTAAAAAAAAAAAAGGGCCTCGTTTATCCGGACTCAATACATTAGACTAGGTCAGTTTCATGCGTGAAATACGCGTAAGGAAGCCGCGCTTTGAAGGATCTCCCTGTCGACTGACCTAGCCGCTAGCGGTTTGGTTTCTATCTCTCTCCTGGCTGGAAGACGAGACCGGGGAATAGAAAGAGAGGAAGCGGCGATGGAAAGGGAAGAGAACGCGGAAGAGAGTTTTAGTATATCTTTAAAGACTAGGTCGCTCGGTCGCACTACTGTTGCTACCCATTTCGCCCATCGCATGGGGAGCTCTGCTCTCCTCGCGGTCTCTCCTTCTCCCTCTTCATGGTTGAGTCTATGCTGGCGCGCGCACACCGTCGACTCAGCGACCCATATTTGGCTCGTTGCACTTGCCGTCCCGACGAAATTGCGAAGCCGTTCCCCCGTCCTTCGCGCTTCTCCATCGAGCCCGGGCGCGCTAGGTGCACTCGCCTCCACGCGCTCCGCTCCCACGGATAGATTTCTCCGATCCGATTTAGTTTTTTCCTTTCACGCCTCTCCGATAGGATTAAGCCGTTCGAAGAATCCATCGCGAAAGCATTTTTTACGTCGGAGCCAAAAAGCGCCGGAAATGCAGTGAACTTTCCTAGAAGAAAAAACAGACGGCGCGCCCCACATCGAAAAGCAAAACAAACGTACGATCAAAGGAAAAAAAGTAACGAAGCAGACACACTTGCTTATCAAGCAATCAGAGCGAGTCGCAATAAACACACGCGCTCCTTTCTTCCCGCCGACTCCTAATAATCGGCGCCGGCAAAAAAAGCGAGAGTTGAATATATCGCGAGGCTCGATCCGCGCGGTAGTCCCGCGCGCCGACTCTTTTTGCGCGCGCGCGCGAATTCCGGGAGAGGGTTGAAATCGGGCGCAAAGGGGTGCATTAACCCTCCGGTCGTCGACCTCGGCTCGCGAGCCAGTTACGTCACGCGGTCGGTGCCTCCCCACCAGCGTCTACTATGCTCTATCCGTCCCCTCCCTCCGCTGCTGCCCTCCCTCCCTCCCTCCCTCGTCACTTTTGATGTCGTAACGAGTCGTGATCTCATTTTCATTTGATTGCGCTCACTCGCTCGCGCGGGTATTTCGGGCCGGCGCTCCGCTCTGCTCTGCTCTCCACGAGCGGGGGTTACTGACCCCCCGAGCGAATCTACTTTGGAATCGGGTCAGCCGCTTATTATTGCGGTAGGTGTTCGCGAGAGAGGAGAGGAGAGGCGTATCTCGAGCGGGCGAGCGAGGCCACTCGCAGATAACGCGCTGCACTCTCTCCGTTCTTTTCCTTTTCTTTCTCACGCGCTCTTCTCTCTCTCTCTCACTCTTTGCATTTTTTTAGCGCGTCTATGCTTGCGAGAACGCAACGATGAGGAATGGGCTGTGCTTTTTATCGAGAGTGGTACAGAGACAGGGTTACTTTTTACGAATATGACGATTGTGAATTCTTTTTGAAAAAGGTCAGATAAGATTTTTTTACATCCAATTTGTCAACTAGATCTGACTCAGAATCATCGACCGCCGTTTCGGAAATTTAAATCCTTAAAAAAGCATCTCATTAATTAGCCTTATCAGTTGAAGCTTCGTAGTGGAAAAATTCCTAATGCTGGAGTGCGATAAAAGGTATATCTAATCTGTGTTATCCCAAAAAAAATGTGGGTCATGATGTCGTCGAGCGACGGACGCGTCATCACAACAACGCGAAAACACGCGGCGTCCTCCTCCAGTCCGTAAAAACCCGGGAGATCCCGCGTCCAAAAATATTCCCCGCCGTCCCGCTCTCGCGTGTCTCTCACGCTCCTTAGTTTGACCGCGGAGGGAAAAGAGCGCAATTCGCCATTAGCGCCTAGGCTCGCAGTCCTATCCGGGCAGAGCAAAATTTTCTCGGGGTCGCGTTCGCGCCGGTTAATGCCCCCGCGAGTATAGAGCAGGCGGCGAGTAATGCCGTTGCGCCCGTCCTCGTGGTAGTGCGCATGCGCCTCGAGTGTGTACGTCACCGTTACTCCGTTTCGTTCGCGTATATACCTTCTCTCCCGTACTTCCCCTCTTCAGCATTCACCTTCTCCTCTCTATCTCTCTTTCCAGGTCTCTCGCGCGCTCTCTCTCCTCCTCCTCCTCCTCCTTCTCCTACTTCGCGCACGCGGCCGCGCGCTCCGGTCGTTGCCCTCTTCGGCTCTCGCGGCCATCGCCTCTCCCGCGTTCACCCCGCGCATACGCCACCCCCTCCTCCGCCTTCCTCCTCGGCTCTCGGCTGTATGCAATTCGCGCGCCGCGGCCGATCTCTTCGCGCGAGGAGGATCGTCGGCCCTTTGCTCGGCTCGCAATTCCGCTAGGATTGTCCCCTCGCAACCGACCTTTTCCAGCGCTCTCTCGAGTATGTGGAACACCGCGCGGTCTAGTCGAGCGGTACGAATTTTCGGATTTAATGGCAGCTTCCGCTGTCGGAATCGCGGCCCCTGAACTAGAAGCGCGTAAACTTTAAAAATAAACCTCTTTCAAAATTTTGGTCCAAATATCGTTCCAACAATAAACTCCGGCGATCCATCGGTGTATAGGTTTAACGAGCCGAGACCGGTCGCTTATTCCTTTTCTCAATAGGGCTCCCCCCAGAAAAGAAGTAACTGACCCGAATCCCCTCTCAGTCATTCACCCGGGGTGCGTACATCCTGAAAAACGCCGAAAACCACACAGGAACAACAGAAGGTTCCCGGGCGCATACGTGCGGGCGGGCAGGCGCGAGTTCCTCGACCCTCTATACGTTTGAGCGACGAAAAAGCGAGAGAGAAAGAGAGCACGCGAGGCAGTGGTGTACGTGCGCGCGCCGATGGTCGACGACCCCTGTGACCCGTTTGGGGGGATGCACGACTACGACGACGTCGACGACGACTGCGTTTTCGTCGGCGGGGAGAGATCGATGCCCCCTTCTCCCCCCCTCCATGCGTACGCACACATGCACACATTGTAGGGCGCGAGCAGGGTTCATCCGGGGTTGCTGCCCTCGTCCGGGCTACGGGGCAACCGGAGCGATCCCCGGACGAGGAGAGTGAGAGGTGGAGGAGTGTCCAGAAGTTTCGCTTTGGAGAGATGCAAAAGCGGGCGCTCGCCTGGATGTGCATGCCGTTGGGGAACTGCGAATTCCAACGCATTTCCTGCCGTCGCGATTGTTCCAAATACGCCATTTTTAGGGAATAAAAGAAAACAAATTGTTTTTTCTAGCACGGAAGTCGCGAACAATGAGGGTGCATTTTCGTTCAGAAACGTCTCGAATCGAGGAATAAATTTCTTGTGCATATTTCGGTCGCTTATCGTCGGGTGAGGCATTATTCACGGATCGCCGACTTATTTCGGGCGCGAATTTTCACCCACCGCTATCTGCGTTCATCAAGCTTTTATTTAATTGCACGAATCCGAGATGCAATGAATAAAATAAAGAGCCAAGCGGACAGCGCGTTTATTCAACTTATTTTCAAAAATAATCCGAGGACAACGAACCTCGCTGGCCTCTAGAAGAAAAGAACGCGCGAAGACATTCACGGCGCGTAGCCTGAATTTTCTCGATCGACATTCCGTCGATTTTTCCTCGTACTCCCCGGCCACCGGTGGGTAATTAGCATTCGATGCACCGCGAGCTTCGTAGTCGCCTACGCGCGTTGCGTCCCATTTTTCTCGCAGGACAAAAGAGCAACGATCTCGGCCCGCTGCCCGACACCGTCGACGTGTCCGGCCGTCTCGTTGTCCTGTGCATCGCGAAGGCGCAACGGTACACCGCGCTTCTCATTCGCGCGGGCTCTCGCGTCCACCGTATAGGCGAGGTCGCGAGAACGTTCTAGCGCGCTCGCGCCCCAACGTCACACTACCCGGCGACACGTTGCGAAAATGGGAGAATTGTAATTTTGCTCCTTTACTATCGGCGCCGCGTTGGGTAATCATAACCGCTCTCAATTATACTCCGACCGCCGGTGCTTTATTTTCAGCGCAACGGCCGGACTCGTTCGTTAATCGCAATCATTGAAACGCGCAACGCGATTTTTCGAGAATAATAAAAACAAATAAATAAGCCCGACTTGGTCGAAGGTTCGGCCGGCGATTTTCCTCGAACGCCCGGGGTTGCCCAACGCGCTGCTGTTTGTACAGCAAGAAGCGATTGTTACGCGAGCTGTATAACTTTGCGAATATCGCCGGGCAAAATTAACGCTAAATTTTGCGAATACGTAACGACGCGTTGCTTACACGCGCGCCGCGGATTACAACAGCGCCGTATAGTCCAGCTTTGCGTAACGCCGAATTCCCGCCTGCGCGGCCTCGCGCACGCGTCATAACACCACCCGAGGTGAGAGAGAGAGAAACAAGTGTCGAAAAAGGCCGATGGGGAAAAAAAATTGCGCAACCCGCCAGCGCCGGGCTCCGGAGGCCGCGAGCACCCTCGAGAAAACGCACCACCTTGCGCGCGGGTCCCGGTGTCGGCGCGCGGTTACGTAACCGCCGGCGCGCGCCTCTTTCCTCTCTTTTCTCTCCGTCCGCGGGAGAGGTCGTTGACCGCGCGCTCGTGCCGGAGCGCACGCTCTACCCTCCCCTCTCGGGGCGCGCAAGCCACCCCCCCGCTCGCGCATTTTTCGGCGGGGGAAGCACGGCCCGAGAATAGTTTTTCCTAGACTCGGAGGAAAAAAACAACGGCCGAGGGGAGTCCGCCGGACGGAGCGTTGCCAATATTTCGCTTGTTATAATTATACATCGGTGCCACGGGAGAAAGGGGAGCCTAGAAATACCACTGCACCTCGGCGACTCCTTCCGAATCGCGCGGCCCGTGATTCATCATCGGGGCCTGCGTCGCGCGAGATAAGAATTCGTTAGAGCCCCTCCCCCATCGATCAGTCGGTCCTTCCCCCCGTGGAAAAGAATGAGGCCAATTTTTCTCCGGGGGGTGGCGTAGGATCGCGGGCGCTGGAAAAAAAGGAGGCTGCCCATACCCCGGGCCGGAGGGGAGGCTCTAATCGCGGGCGAGCGAGGGTGGGGTACGAGGGCGAGGACGGCACACGGCCGCGCGGCCGGAGCCCTTTGGAGGGGAGGAAAAGAGAGCGAGGCGAAAGAGAGAGACGGCTCGAGGCCGGGCTGGCTCGGGAGAGCGCGTACGCTCGCTCGGCGGCGGCGGCAGTCGTGCGCGCAGGGACTCTCACTTTCACGCGGTGAACTGCGGGTGAACGTCCGGGAATTGGGTCACAAGAGAGGCTGCTGCTCGCCCTCCCCACCCCACCGCGACCGCCTCTCTTCTGCAGTCGCGCGCGCGCGAGTCTCCGTGTGTACGGCCCGTTGGCCCCGCGAGCGCGACAGAGACGGAACGATCCGCCCGCCTCTCTCGCTCGCACGGCCGCCCGCTCGCTAGAGCAGAGAACGTCGCCGCCGCCGCGCCAGTCCACACTCAAGCTCCGCAACAAACGGTCGCGCGCACCACGCTCTCCTGCTAACCGCGACGAGAGAGACGGGAGATGAGTATCTGCCAGTGACGAGGCAGTGCAGAACCGATCGGTGCGAGGTACCGAATTTACAAAGGGAGCTTAATCGTAAAAGTTCGCGCCAGCGAGATACGTGCCCAGTGTGTTTTTTTTGCGAAGCGTAGAGAGAAAGAGAATCGTTTGAGAGATATTCGTGAGAGACTCGCAAGGGTGATTTCCATGGGGTGCCTGTGCGAGTGCGATTTGGCCTGCAGCAGTCCCGCTCTGAGTAGCGGATCGACTGGCTCGGGCTCTTCGTCCGACAGCGACGGAGGAAACGTCACTGACGAGGGCTTCGGCGATTCTGCTTCACAGGGCTTCTTCCGGCGCAGCATCCAGCAAAAGATCCAGTATCGGCCCTGCACCAAGAATCAGCAGTGCAGCATACTCAGAATCAACAGGAACCGCTGCCAGTACTGCCGGCTCAAGAAGTGCATCGCCGTCGGCATGAGTCGTGATGGTGAGTAAACTTCATTTTTTACACTCATTCTGTATATTTATTATTGTGATTGAAAATTCTTCTCGATAATCCCTAACTATTCAAAACATTCTATTCGTTCTTGGTGGGTTTCTAGTTTTCGTTGGTGGATGCAAAATAACATTTTTATGCAAAGTAAAGTACTTCGGTTCAACTTTAATTTCAAAATCAACTTCAAAAGTAAAATTTGAATATTAGAAAAAAAAACGTGATATTTCAGAAAGTATATCGTGAAGAATTTTTTTTAACAAAAAACCCAAGTCCCTCGGTGCGCTCAATTAGTAAGTAGATAAAGGACGCTCGCGACGGTGAAACTTTTTTTTCGACGGCGGTCCTCGAGGTTACCGCCACCTCGGCGGCCGTCGTTGCTCAAGACACGCGGGGCCACGAAAGAAAAGGAAGGAGGCCCGCGCGATTCGCGCGGAGGTCGCTCTCTCGTCTGAGGGGGGAAGGAAGCGTTGAAAAAAACAGCGTTTCGTGAAATTTGGGTTGTCGGGGCATCGACCGTTTACGCAACCAGCGCGAGTGTGTGGGTCTTTCTCCTCGGGCGAGAGTGTCGCAACTCGCGTTCGCGAGCGGGCGAAAGTGGACAATCGCGCGGGCGCCACGATGAGAAAGTGTATTGCTCGATCGACACTTTTCGTTTCTTTTTTTTTCTTTTCGAAAGAGACTCCCAGGGTCGACCCTCTTCTTGGCCCCCGAGTCGGTCGCGAAAACGAGGATTTAGGAGCAGGTGAGATCGGCCGAGGCAAAATCGAACTAACTGCAACCGGAGCGCATTTCGCCATCCTCTTATTTGAGATAAATGCTAAATTATGCTAATTGATAAATTATAACCGAGATCTCAATTGTTACTCCACACAAGTCGGATTACGTAAAAGTTCGATATCGCGGGCAGAGTGCGCTAGCTCTCGATTTAATGCGCTGGCCGAAATCGAGCCTCAATAACGCACCGACGACAACAAACTGAGCGCGCGCGCGCGGGAATGATAAACAGCGGGGAGATAGCGCGGCGAGTCCTAAAAAAACGGAGCGGAGAAAAAAGTGCACGCGCGCAGTCCAAAAATAGAATCGTCGGCTCTAATCATCGATCCTTTCGCGAAGGCGCCTCCGCGCCTCGGTCTCTATCTCTATCTCTCTCGGTCGCGCGCGTACGCGCGCCCGCGGGGTCAATAGTCGGTCGTTGCTCGAGTAGTGGTTCCCGTCAGTGGAAAAGAGAGTACCGCTACGCGCCGCTACGTCCCGCGCTCTCTCCCCCACCCAAGGCAGACCACTCCGGTTCTCGGCGGCGGCTCGAGACACCGAGCGGTGGCGCTACCGCGCGGAGACCTCGCGAACCCTCAGCACTGGCCGACTAGCGCGCGATCCCTTCTACTTGGCGGCTGCGCGCGCAACCGCCCGATTACAATTCCCGAGTCCGCGAGAATCCGCGAGCGCCGGGCTGCTCACTCGGCCTTCGGCCGCCAACTGGCGAGCTTCTAGCCGTCTCTCTCTTTTGAACTTTCAATGAAATCGTCTCTGTGATATACGATTGCTTTTAAGACATTATTTACGGACTTTGGATGGATGACAAAATGTTTCGCCAATGATTTTACGGGTTTTATAGAGATAAAATGCAATAATAAATTTAATTAAACAACAACATGATTAAATCGCACTTTTATTCATGAATTAATGATGTAAGAAAAACAAACGGGTACAAGCAATAATGATATTTAATTTGTTTAAAAAAATATATATTTTTGATTAAATTGTCAATTAAACTCAAGACATGTCCAGTGTATAAAATAATGGACATCGATATAACTGTGCAAACTCTTTGAAAGCCGATAAGAGCGTCCAATAAATCACGGCTCGCGCGTCGAGAAGGTGGATAAGCTACCGGGCAATATCTCGCGAAATTAAGTAGTTAAACTACATTAGTATATCGGCCTCACGGATTCGCGCGCACGCTTCTTGTCGCGTTGTATATAGGTCGGTACAACACGGGAGAACGCTCTCGCGCGCTACGACGGCTATCGTCGCAACCAAGTTCAAGGCCAAAGGCTCGGCGCTCGGCGTAAAGGCCACAATCGCTCGCCCCCGTCGGTGTGCGATTGTGAGTGTCGGGCCGCCCGGCTTATCGTGTGAGTGTGCAAACGGGCGCGCGAGCGCGAGAGAGAGTCGGCGGCACGCGCGCCACTGGTGGGGGGTGCCGACGGCAGCGGCGGCGGCGGCGGCGGCGGCGGTGGCGACGGTATCGCCGCGCGCGAGTGGGGGGCGGCTGTTGAACGCTACTCGTGGAACGTCACTCAGTCGGCGGTGATGCTGTCTCGCGCGAGCACGCGTCCTACCTGCGCTCCGCGCGATACGTAACAGTCCGCACACACGGCATCGCACCGCGTGTTCCCGCGAACAAGAGTCAACGTTTACAGTTCCTCGACGAGTTTTTGCCGTGCTTCTCGTTTTGTGCCATTGATTCTCTCGACTACTACATGTGATACCGCACGAGGTTCGGAGTTATTAACACTGCTTGCTTGGAACACCCGTACGAAAGTGCCGGTGTTCGAACGAGCGAGCGGAGCGAGAGAGAGAGAGAGAGTTTAGTTTTGGCCAGTGATAGCATAGACACTTTCAAGATTTCACCGAAATTCGAGAAGCAGCTCCACCCCATAGTCATGGGCGACGAGCTGCCGATCCTGAAGGGGATACTCAACGGCGTCAAGTACCACAATGCACGTAGGTGTCGAGTTCAACGACCTCGCGGTGTACACATTGGGCCCTTGAACCGAGAGCGCCCCCTTTTTCCCGCCATCCCTTCGAATCGATCGTCCGACCGGGTCCGATCACTTTCCACTGCGAGGCTCGCACGCGAGAAAGTGTTCGGCCGCTCGCTCTCGGCGCTTTTCCGAGAGCGAGTCGAAGCGCGCGGTTTCCGCGTTGAGTCGCCGGCGTCGGTCAGGCGCGTGGCGCTCTAAGGCCGAGACCTTAGCGTTAAATCATCGAGAGTGAGAGACCGTCATTGCTCCACATTTTCCGTTGGTTCGTTTAGCCTAGTTTTTTTTTCCCATTGTCTGCGTCCGAGCGACGCGTGCACGAGACGTCCTCCGTTCTCAAAGTCGTGCATGCATAATGGATTTTCGCGCGCGCACGATCTCCCCGCTCCCACCCCCCGCGGAAGTAACCCTCAAAAGTTGAGGCGAAGACGAACGCTGTGCTAAAGTGCGATTGTAAAAATGTGCTTTTTTTTTCTATGTTACAGCCGTGCGATTCGGGCGCGTGCCCAAGCGCGAGAAGGCCAGAATTCTGGCGGCCATGCAGCAGAGCTCCCACAGCCGCTCGCAAGAGAAGGCAGTGGCCGCGGAGCTCGAGGACGAGCAGCGCCTGCTCGCCACCGTCGTGCGTGCCCACTTGGACACGTGCGACTTCACCCGCGACAAAGTCGCGCCGGTGCTCGCGCGCGCCCGCGAGACACCCAACTACACAGCCTGCCCGCCAACTCTGGTGAGTACATCTTTCATATACACTTCGATCGTCGATTCTGGAGCTCGATGCTTCTTTTTCCCTATTTATTTTTTTTCGACTGCGTGACCAGCGGCTTCTTTATTTACGGAAGCGGCGAAGACGGCCTCGCGCATCGCGAAGAGCCAGGAAGCAATAATATCGCGAGCGAGCGCGCGAGTCGCTCAAGGTTGCCTCGTGTGTTAGCTCGACGTGACGCACGCGACTCGCCAGCTCACTTTTGCGCGATCGTTCAAAGTCACATTTTTAATAACTAGCGGATAATGGAAACTTGCGATAACGAAAAAAATAGCCGTGAGAAAAGCTGACCGCTAAAGAACCGAAGGCCGCGAGACCGTAACGCTTTTTTTTCTTTTTTTTCTTTTCAAGTTCAGCGCGTACACTATTGAATCGAATGTAGACGAGCACATGGAATAATCGAGATCTTCGTTTGCTCTTTGTTGCAGGCGTGCCCGCTGAACCCGAACCCACAGCCCCTGACCGGCCAGCAAGAGCTTCTGCAGGACTTCTCCAAGAGGTTCTCGCCGGCGATTCGCGGAGTTGTTGAGTTCGCCAAGCGCATACCTGGTTTCAGCCTGCTGGCACAGGACGATCAGGTCACCCTTCTCAAAGCCGGTGTCTTCGAAGTTTTACTGGTCCGACTGGCGTGCATGTTCGACGCTCAGACCAACAGCATGATCTGTCTGAACGGACAAGTGCTCAAACGTGAGTCGATTCACAACAGCAGTAACGCGCGCTTCCTCATGGACTCGATGTTCGACTTTGCCGAACGCGTCAACTCCTTGAGACTGTCGGACGCCGAGCTCGGCCTCTTCTGCTCGGTCGTCGTGATCGCCGCCGATAGGCCCGGCCTGAGAAACACCGAGCTCGTCGAGCGCATGCACAACAAACTGCGCAACGTCCTGCAAACCGTCTTGGCCCAGAACCACCCGCAGCACCCGGACATCCTCCGCGAGCTTCTCAAGAAGATCCCCGATCTCAGGACACTGAACACCCTGCACTCGGAGAAACTTCTCGCCTTCAAGATGACCGAACAGCAGCAGCAGCTTCAGGCCCAACAGCAGGCCCAGCAACAGGCCCAGCAGC
This sequence comes from Eurytoma californica, assembly GCA_035586675.1. Lineage (NCBI taxonomy): Eukaryota > Metazoa > Arthropoda > Insecta > Hymenoptera > Eurytomidae > Eurytoma > Eurytoma californica. The sequence continues at coordinate 9,746,745 of JAXIUT010000021.1, read as the reverse complement.
AGCAACAGCAACACTGGCCCATGAAAGAAGAGCCCGTCGCCTCCTGGGGCTCGGGCTCCGACGCCACCCTCGATGAAGCCAAGAGTCCTCTCGGCAGCGTATCCAGCACCGAGAGCACCTGCAGCGGCGAGGTAGCCGCCCTCAGCGAGTACCACCACGTCTCACCTCCGGTCGGCCACCACGCCTCGAGCGCGCCCCTCCTCGCCGCCACCCTTGCCGGTGGGCTCTGCCCGCACCGGCGAAGGGCGAACTCCGGCAGCACGAGCTCCGGCGAGGACGAGCTTCACCGCGCCTCCCTCGCCACGACGCCCCAGCCCCCGCAGTGCCCTCGCTTCCGCAAGCTCGACTCGCCGAGCGACAGCGGCATCGAGTCCGGCACCGAGAAACCCGACAAACCCGCGAGCAGCAGCACCAGCAGCGCGCCCACCAGCGTCTGCTCGAGTCCCCGCTCCGAAGACAAGGAAGTCGAAGACATGCCGGTGCTGAAGCGCGTCCTGCAGGCGCCGCCCCTCTACGACACCAACTCCCTCATGGACGAGGCTTACAAGCCCCACAAGAAGTTCCGCGCGCTCAGGCAGAAGGACAGCGCGGAGGCCGAGCCCGCGATCAGCGTCAGCCCGCACCACCACCAGCAGCTGCCGCCCCACCAGCACACGCAGTCCCAGCTGCACCTGCACCTGACGTCGCCGCCCGCGAGGAGCCCCTCCGCGACGCAGCAGCAGCTCCCCCAGCAGCCCTCGCCGGCGCAGCACACGACGCTGCAGTCGGCCCTGCAGAGCCAGTGCCCGCAGACCGCCAGCCTCCTCAGCAGCACGCACTCGACCCTTGCCAAGAGCCTGATGGAGAGCCCCAGGATGACGGCGGAGCAGCTCAAGCGCACCGACATCATCCACAACTACATAATGCGCGCCGACGCCAGCCTCTCGCCCCGCTCGTCGCCCTCGGCCGCGTGCTCGCCTTCGCCCGCCGAGCAGTGCGCTTCGACCACCACGATAACCGCCCGTTCTTCGCCCGTGCACCACCAGCAGCAGACGGGGCTGCTGCAGTGCGCCAGCCAGAGCTTCGCGCAGCAGCAGAGGTGGCCGGCCACGTCGGTCATCACGACGACGACCGGCCGGCAGTCCCAGCAGCAGTCCCCCGAGTACCTGCTGGTCGGCAACCCCTCGCCCGCCTCGTCGCCGAGGTACCTCTCGGCGGCGGCGACGAGCAGCACGAGTCCGAGGCCCGCCTCGAGCGGCAGCGCCGCGGTCGCCACCACCCTAGTCCTCTCGGGCTGCCCGAGCAACATGGTCGAGCTGCAGGTCGACATCGCCGACAGCCAGCAGCCGCTGAACCTCTCGAAGAAGTCGCCGTCCCCCTCGCCCAGGCCCCTCGTGCAGGGCCCCTCGGCCTGCAAGCTCGAAGCGTAGTGCCACGACGAGGCGCCGCCCGAGTACCCACCTACACCGATCTCCGCCTTCTCTCCTCGAGCGGAGGACGAATGAATAAAAGTGCCAGGACGCTCTGAGCGCGTTATACAAACCAAATAATTTATTATTTAAAAAAAAAAAAGATAAATGAAAAGAAAGGGAATACACTGAGGCGGAACGGAGGCGACGGGCCCGTCGCTCGATCGAACGGTGATTGTTGTAAATGACATTGGTTCGACGGAGGAGGGACATCAGTGCAAACTTACGTTATACATAATGCGCACGTCGGACGCTGCTTTAATCGCGATGCTACAATGAGTGCCGACGTGACCATTTGGAAATGAGGGTTCTAAGAGGAAGGAAGATAAAATGAAGTGCCGTGTTTAGGATCTTTGTTCTCTCTAATCTGAGTCCACCTGCAAAACAAAGCCCATCCATCCATCCACCCACCAAAACCTGTCGATCGCCGTGCGAAGATGGAGGAGGAAGAGGAAGGGAAGAAAATTGAGAAAATTTAGAAAAACGCTAGCTTACGCGGCTTATCCTCCGCTACGAAGGAAGGAATGAGTTCAAACAAAAAAAAAAAAAAATTTAAGCGTTACAGAAAAAAAGGTTAATAATCTATTACATGTGATAATCATGGAAATCGCGCATCCTGTACAGCTCCACCTCATTCATCGATCATCTACTCTACTATAATTATTGAATTTTATGCAAGTAATTAATATTATTGTAATATCCTAAGGCGTAGTATATAATCGTATAAAAAGGATTATATCATCTTGCATGTTACGTACGTGTGAGAAGAGTACGAGTGTGTTTGGCGAGTGTTTGAACGCGTGTACATATATAATAAGTGTGCCCGAAATATATATATATATTATATATATAGTATAATCGGAACAAGTCCGAGGCTATATGACGAGTGCGAAGAAATTATTAATGGACCCAAAGGGTTCGCGTATGCGGTTATATGCGAGAGCGCAAGTGAGTGTGTCGGGGCAATCGGACAAACCAAGTTTTTTTGTCGGAACGTCAAAAACGAAAAAATGCAGAAAAAAGTCTAAATTAAAAAAATTCGCGACATGAAGTTTTGTCAAATGAGACTGAACGGCCCACCGCGGCAGCCCCTCTCTCTCCCTCTCACTCTTCACTCCTTGTCCCAAGACACAAGACACAAGACCCAATTCCCTTGCAAGCAGAGTATCACCAACTTCACAACATACACATAACACACTCAGCTCCCGATTCCTCTTTTAGTCGACGACACACAAAACCGAATTCGCGAAGTTAATCAGTAATTACGTGAACCGTACATTCGACTCACTGTATATCACTGTTGCTGGAAGATAATTAAAAAATATTAAAAAAAAAAATCAAGCGAAGTGTCTACAAAAATAGCTCATTAGGAATCTTCGTAGACATAAATGTTAAATACACGGAGTAATTATGTGTCGTGCGTATGCATGCATGTGCGATTAATAAGGAGAGACGAGAATTCAAGACGTTGTAAATAGTAGTCTCGATAAGGCTAGATTTAAAGAAAACAAAGTAAAAATTCGTAGGCGCGTGACTTGCGAGGCAACGACAACCTTATCCCGTGAAAACTCCCATCGAACCTCACTATGTGATCGCCCCCTTCCTTGCTTATTCGCCTATACAAAAGACCATCCAGAGCAGAAAAAAAAAGTAAGCCAGCAAGTAGAGCTCTCCTTTCTTTCAGCATTTTCCTCGAAAAGAAAAGAAAAGAAGAGACACATGCACGCGCACACGCTTATTTCACTTGCGAAACGAATAGAGTTCTTTCCACGAGACACAGAATCCACACACAGCCCGAAGAAAAACTTATAACTCCCCGATCGCTAATGTACTATTTGCTCCTCGATGTATTTATTGTACTTGGAGTCATTCCTGTGTATATCCCTCGAATTTAAAGGTTTGAAGTTAAGGCAAACGATGATTGTAAACGAGCGAGAGTGAAAAACATTGTAAACGAGTTTGAACCTGCGCAATTATAAAGTGTCCCCAGCTCCTACCTTTGAAAAAAAAAAACCAAACTATCCTGTGTTTCTCGTAATTCCGATTGATATGCCTACGAATGCTACTTGAATTCCCTTCGCCCACATCCCATTGTTTATTCTCCAATTTTATCCCGTTTCTGCAGTATACCCTTGAATCCCTTCAAGCCTGTGCAGGAAACTAGCGTTGATAAATCGTCGTATACTGTTATGCATAAACTACACATAATAATTATTATAGTAAACGATACATAAAGTATGATATATTTCTCTATCCATTAAGGAGGAAGACTACAAAATACAGATGAAAGGAAAAAATGAATGCGCGCGAACGTAAACGTACACGCATATACATATACACACTGGAGTATAAATGACAAAAAAGAGTTAATAATAAATACCTAACGAATACACAAAACACATGGACATACATTGTAAACAATTTTGAAAACACGTACAATTGTTGTTTTCTCGGCGAAAAATGAGAGGCAAAAATATATAAGTAAATGAAAAACCGAGGTATACTCCACGCAATTATACAAAGCAGCCCCGCATATTGCCCAGTGAGCACGTCATTTTGTACGCTTGGGAGTTGTGAGGTCGTCTGAATAAACATTGTCTGGTGAATTATAAAACAATCTTATTATTGAATAATATATCCTACATTTTACCACCATATCCTTATTTCTACTAAACCTCTTTATTAAAAAGAAGAAAGACATTTAAAAAAAGAAAACAAAATTTTTAAAATAACTTTGGTTTGATAAATTTATATAAAAACATTTTTTTACCACAGAAAGTTACTTTAATTTTTATTTTTAATAATTAGTTAAATTGAAAGTAACCATCATCAATGGGTTGAAAAAAGTAGACTAAAAATAATTAATATACATTTCACAATTTATTTATGAATTAAAAATTGAAATAGAATCCTAAATACAGTCATATTGATTAATGGAGATCTCATCAACAGCCTATGGATGGATGGATCAGCTATTTCTCCCATCGTTGGGTCGCTAAGTCCACTTTCTCTGCAATGATGAATAATTAGAATTTGAGTGACTGATTCGATTATTGATTTTGAAAATATTTGAAGAGACTTAGAGTTCATCGAAGTGTTTCTTATTTCTGATTAGCTTTTATTTATACGACATGAGCTAAAGCTGCGTAAGCGATTAAATCTTCTACACCGATTCTTTAAGCTGAAATATTTTCAGTTTCGACGCTGAATGAAATCGTCAATAAGCCAATCGGGCCAATAGTCCTTGAATGTAATAACGCGTGCGTTATCGCAATTTTTGCATCATACTTCCCGGATTTTGTTATCTGGTCCTTGGATTAGCTTTAAAACCGAACGTAAACCATACGCAGCGATAATTGAAAACGGCTTTATTACCTTTCGTAATTTCTGAAAAGTAACACTACAAAACAAACAGCTTCTTTATGGGTTAAAAAAAAAAAAAAAAACTAACAATAAGAATGATGACGAAGTATTACTTGAGAACAACATTGCTTATCAATAACATTAAACCAGTTATGTAATTATTTTATTTTAAATTAAAAAAGTACATTCTCGTTAGGAAATAAAAAGCGGATAATTGTGCAATATTCAAATAAATGGTTTGAACATAATTAAACATTTTTCTAATATTTTATTGTTATTCAACAATCTTATATCCACGCTTCCGTCGCCACGCGCAATCAATAGAAAATGCATCAGTACATAAATATTAATAGAATTCATATAATAACCACAGCAATAATTGGTAAAGTATAAAATTAAAATTGCAAATACTGACAAGCTAAAAAATTCGTTTCTTATATTACCATAAATGCGCAGCACTTCAAAGTGAAAAAGTCGCGGTAACGTATAGCAAAAGGCGATATACAAAAAAAGGCAATATGCGCGGGGCATTATCGTATTTTGATTGCACTGCACTCTGCACGCGCGTCGGCGTGACCCGAGCGCGCTCAAGTAAACAAGCTACCGAGGGGCTGCTCGTGGCGACAGGTGGGCGTACGGTTGCCCCGCGCGACAGCCCGACCCGCTCTTCCGCGCTCGTTGAACTCTGAACTTGAACTGCCTCTGCATTGAAAAAGTACGTTGCTGCACTCAAGCGACTTCAATTTATCCGAACATTTTTTAATTTTCTTTCTTTTTATGTAAAAACATTTTCAGTTATCCGGTTCATTATCCTCATCGGCGTGATAAGGGTAGCAGATGTAGATTTAGATTCGACACGCAAATTTGAGCGATGATATGACGTGTCAAGTTTGTGCGTAGGTTAAGATTCATTAAAAAGGAAGAACTCGACATTAATAATATATTGTCAGTGAAAAGAAATAATAAAGATAATAAGTACATCAATATTTACGACCTTCAGAAAATTTCAATGTTGTGTAAGTAAAAGTGTTAACAAAATATTTTTCGCTATTACGTTTCCAAAGGCGCGTGAAAGTCTTATCAGTACAATAATAAACCTTTACAATGCACACCAAGAATATAATAAATTAATATTATAAAACTAACAATTGACGATGTTATAATTGTTAATAACTCAAAATTCATGATCAAATTGATCCGTATTAGTGAAATCGTGAATTTATTTCAATAAACGAGGTCGAGATACAATGATTTACAATCATTAAACATTCATAATTTGATTTTCAATATTGATCAAACGATGAAAAATAATACTCTCACTTTCATTATTGATTTACTTCGATAATAAAATCTCGTAATACGAAACAAAAAAAGGCCACCTGCACTAAGTAACGATGAAACATCCTAATTTAGATCTCAACAGCGTCATTACCATACAAAGGCGAAATTTGTAACGCCAATAGCCGCTCCGGTGTAAAAAAAGACACCCTTCGTCGGAGCAACGAAATCGATACGGTATTATCAATCGATCGATTAATCACGCTGCACGCGTTGCGCGATGAATCGGCTAGAAAGCATCTAATATAATATTAGGCTCGGGTATCGCGATCGGCTCGCCGAGAAAAGCCGATGAATCACGTCGATCACGTTCGACTGGAGCTGCGACAGTGGAATCGCCCCCGCGCGGTTCTCTCTACGGATTAGATCATCGTCCCTTCGAGTCCACGTATTCCGCTTTTTCTTTTAATCACGCGTAACGGCTATAGCCGAGCCCGCGAGCGAAATTTGCACGAGCGCAAATGACATACGAGGACGGTAAATTGCCGCTTGAGAGACGAGACGAGTGCAGTGACTTGCACCTATTTATAGATCCATTTGTGTAGGCTGGAGGATGCTAATGATGTTGCCTTCGATTTATTGAGAATCTAATTGAATTTTTCCTGAGTTGACTTGGGTAATGGTTTCAAAAGTGGCAAGATGAAAGTTGCCGAATGAATTAACTCATTAAAAAGTTACTAATCTGAATGATTTATAATCTTGCATGTAACTTTAAATCTTTTTTATGTAAACTTACAAACCCTTTTAAAATTCATGTACCTTGGAATTAAACTTCGTTACTGACTTTTACTTTCATTCATCAAGTCAGTGATCTAATTAAATGAAATAAAGCCACGTGAATAACACGGTAAAGTTTTATTTAAGTCCATATAAATTAACTGAAGGTAAGAGCGTGTAAGCAGAGAGCCGAAAATCAAACAAGCTCGGTGAGTTAATGCGGGCATCTATATTCCTGTAATAAATCACGCACGAGCAATATAGTCCAAAGGGAGAGAGGCGTACGGACGTAGACGCGCAGAACGCTAAATAAATATGAGTCCGAAGGAAAATTCGGACGTAACAGCTTTTCGAGATAAAGGAAATCATTTCACTGTGACCCGGGTAGCGGCTGTATTAATCCGAGGGCCACCGGTCCCTTTCATTATTCTTCGTTCCCTCGCGTGGCGCGGGAAAAATTGCTCGAAAATCTTTTCAGGGGAGATCCGTGGAGTCGAGCCCTCCCCTCTCCCTTTCGCTACTCTATAGCTCTCTTTCTCTCAACTGCCCGCTTTTATTTATTCTTGGCATCTGCCTTGGAATATCTTCAAGAGAGACGTCTCGAGGTTAAGAGCGTGTCGAAAACCCTTTTTGTACTTCGCTTCGGGAAATTTTTTAGAGGATAAAAGAAACACACTTATCCAGTCATATTTTTTTTTTAACGAGGACGTTACAGAAGTCGTTTCAAGTAAGTAATCTTAACTACGTCTTATTCTACATTTTTAGAGACTTGATGTTTTAATTAACACATACTGTAATGTCAATAAATTTGTCAGGTAGGTGTTATTGAATAAAAGAGAATATTTTAAATAAACAATAATTGGTATGTAATTATCTAATGACTAAAAAAATGTAAAAGCAAATACTGCAAATAAGAATTGTAATATCGCACTAGTAGTAAGAGGGGCGTCAAGCGCGGCGGAAGAAAAGCGACGACCTTGGGCGCGCCTCGACCTCCTGTAAAACATCAAAATCAGCTCGGACAAAAGAGGCTCCACTCCGCATTACGTGCACTTACGGGCCCGTACCGCGCAGCCAAAGAGCGGGCCGCGCGCGTGTCCCTGATATCGGGCCGGGAGAGGAGAGTGCGGCCGCGCATTCCCAGACTGGACCCCCGGCCTCTCCACCTCCGCCGCCTCTCCTTTTCTTCTGCGAACGGGCGCCCTCTCGCCCCCTTCGCCGTCTCATTATATTCCTCGCTCCTTCTTTTTCCTGCTCTCGCCCGCGAGTTCATAATGCCCGGCGACTTAGGAGGCGCGCGCCCAAGGTCATCGGCGACGAGCTCTCCGGACGCGCACATCCGACACCACCCTCCCGAGAAATATCCGAACGATTCCGACGCTGGATCGTCAAGATTTCGTCGGGTTCCAAGGTTGACCGTATCTTTTTAGGATGGGATACTGTTCGGCCGACGTTATCGTTGTAGATAGATATGTAAAAGTTGATTTAAATTTTTTATTTGAGGCGCTTATGTAGGTATGCAATGATATTGGTTATCAAATATTAGGCTGCGAAGTCAAAAAGTTTTGATACACAGTTTGCAAATGTAAGCAAACGCAAGTTAAGTACGTGACTAAGTTGTAAGAAAAATCGGAACTAACTAAGGTCAATGAACGTTTGAATGTCTTCACCTTATCTACTTTTGCAAAATGTGTCAAAATGCATATTTGATAACGAATGTATTCGATACATTAATTGGTATCAGTGTTTTTATAATTACTTTATCAGAATATACAGTTTAACTTAATTATACTTTAGTTTTTTTTTAAATAGAATACCATACGAATTCTTTTTGTTAGCAAAGATGTATAATACGGAAGTATATAAAAATAAGGAGGAAATACGGAAGTGATAAGTTAAAGGTCCCTTTTGTTGGATTTGATCGATATACCGATGGGCAAGGCCAAGTGAATTATTGGAGGGTGTACTGAAAGAATTCAGGATATGAAATATATCTACGCTCATAATAAAATATAAGATTTTGTTACAAAATTATTTATTAAGGTTTTCTTCTAATGTTTGCCTAATTATATATAACAATTGTATCTCCTTGATGATATAAAATTATAATTTGAATCGCAGTGAAATGGTACATTTTATTAAAATAAATTTATAGAAAAATTTATAAATTATTATAACATATGTAGCAAAATATAACACATACAATCAGCAAGAAAGGCTAAAGCTAGAGCTCTTCACGTCAGCGATTTATCGAGGGACCGAAAAAGAAGTTACGACTCCGGAGGCTTCTTTTTCAGCTCGCAGTAGTCGAGGATTCCTCAATGAAACTTTACGCGACGTATAATCGTAACCACATATTTCTCTACTCCCACTCGGCTATGGCCTCGCGCGCGTATACGCGTCTACTCGTATTCTCGCGTTCTATAACGCTTGCGCGCGAGGTAGTTTCACGGCTCTCTTATCTTATCGCGACAAATCGTCGCTCTCATGGTGCTTCTCTCCAGCTGTCCTTCGCTAGCCGTGGACAACGGCTGCTATAGAGCGGCCCTTGGACTACATATCTACGTGGGACGAAGTCGTTCCATTTTATGAAATTTACATTTTCCACGTTAATGTTGTTCGATGCTAATCAGACTTTTATCTAAGAGGGATTGCGTGTTCGTTTAAATAGGTTTCAGCTGTTTCCTCCAATATTTGGATTTTTTAAAGGGTCAAGGATGAACCTAGATCTGTCACTTACTATATTATCTGCGGATGATCGGCGTAAAAAGAAACAATAGATTTTGGTGGCCCATTCGATCTGATCACTGTTTGAATGTTCCACTGAAAGTGAAGGTATAAAGCATTGTCCGAGGGATATTAAAATCTGAGACACCAGTAGCTGTTATGAAGAAACAGGTGCTTAAAAGTATCGAAGATCTGCATTTCAAATTAGTTACGCGCAAATGCACAATAAAAAAGCTATTACTTATAATATAATCACTCGTCCAACACCTTTGACGTATTCTTTACTCTTTTGTTTATACTACATTTCTCAATCTTTTATTAACACATCAAATGTAGTTTCAATTACGGCTATTTTTAACATTTAACCGTATTTTAATTATTTTTATAGCAATATTTTACCAATAGTTTTATTCTTTGAAGTCACGGTCTTCACAAATTTCAGAATGTAAATTGGAAAGATTCAGTAAATTCTCGCACGCGCGTTACGCGATTTTTTTCACTTGCACACGTCCTCGTATGAGTAGCAGACCTGCATCGGAGGAGGATGTGTATCTCATGGCCTTTTACTTGCTAATGCCCAAGGTCGCTGACGGCAGGTCCTGGTTCGTACGTCCCTCGCTTCCGCAAGCAGCTTCACTTTTCGTCCTTTGTCTTCTCCCGTCATAATATCCTCTCCGCCTTTCCTTCGTTTTCCTCGTTTTTTCTTCACTTTTTTGCACAAGTCGAATCGTCGCCACAAAAAAAATCATGATTTATTTACGTATTTTGTTCTCCGGACGTATATATTTCGCGCTTATCTCCTTGACTCGCGGTTCGGGAATTTGCATGGTCTTCTGAATTAGCAAGAGATTCGCCGGCGCGTGATTTACAAGTCAAAGTCGTCCACATTCGAAGCCATAAACATGGAAATTTTTTGATTATTTAGCGACAGACGATCCAGGAACTTAGTTTTCGGGAGTCGCAACTAAAAACGATGACATATTTTCATTCTCCCCTGGCGTGCTCTTTTGTGACTCTCAAAACACTTCGACTCTACACAACATTGCATTTACCACATAAGCAGACTGACATTCGAAGTATTTAGATCAAAGATCACGAATTCTTCAACAAAGTCACATTCTTGCAGCTGTCCTGAAAAAAAACAGTAATTGCCTTTCACTTGTACCTGTACGGCTGCATTTGTTTACACTCCGGGTAAGACACGGAGAAAAAAATGTTCAACAGTCTGCGGCCTCGGCCTTGCGATCGCGCTTCCCCCTTTTACACGTCGATCGCACCGACACTCGGATGGATCGCCGACCGCGGAGCGGTTTTCCCCCGGCGCGCGACGCCCGCCGCAAGGTCGATCGGCGAACGGCGATGGACATGCGTCCAAGGTCGCGCGTCCGGATTTACCGTTGCGCTGCGCAAGCAGTGCGTTGACTCAGGTGTTCAAGCCTCTCTATTAGCCAATCGCCGATCGACCCCCCGCCCCCCCATTATTGGGTTCACCTTTCAAGAGCAATTAAATTTTTCACATTTAATTATAAATTCGGCAGTGTGTCTTCATTTATTCTGCGCAATTGTGTAACCAATGCTGCATTTGGTGTGGGTGGGATGATCGGCGTGGACCCTACACAACTAATTTAGAATAAACAGATAAAATGCGTCTGATTCAAATTTTAATGTTTACGTTTTCAAATTACGAGAATGGTGTATTTTTAGTTCTAAGGTGACCCATGATCTGAACCCGTGAATCTATTTTGATTCAAGAAACTCATTTTCCAAGAAAACATTAAAAGCAAAAAACAATTTTAATGCTCTTGAAATAAGGATTACTCATACTTTTTGTTTATACGATTTCGAATTAGTACAAATTAAATAAAAATGATGTAAAACATGTATTATTTTTTTACTTCTACAAAAGCATTGAAAGAAATAAATAAATATTCGAAACATCGAAAGCAAAATATTCTTTGGTGTATTAGCGTAACCACCCTAGCTTGATGGAAATTCATGCCTCTCAATATCGGAACAAGACCATGAACGGACGTAGCGGACACACACACATACACACTCACACACACACACACACACACATATACACACACTCGGGAACAGATCAGACATTCGGCAATCGACGCGTCGGCTCGGCCTGTTAATCCACGCTAATTCCCAGACGGAGGACCTAAACTCACCGTCCCCCACCCCCGCCTTCTCCTGCCACTGGTGTCTAATGGCGATGAAATGGTCAGAGGCCGTGGGCATATCTCATTCTTTCTCTCTCCTTCCCTCTTGTTCGTGCTCTCTTTTTTTAGCTCTCGGCTCAGCCGTCCGGTTAACGTGTATCGCCGACTATTTAAGCAAGCGAACAAAAAAGGTACTAAGTAGCCAGAGACCGGGGCGCTATTTTGCTTTTTCTTTTTGCTGGCCGAGGATTCGCTTCTTGTGGACCGGAGTTTCGGGGAGATTTGGGTCTCTCCTTGAAGGTCTAGCTCGGAATCGGTAGATATTAATTAGGACTGGCGTTTGTACCGATTAAGCCAGATGTGCTCAAACTTATTAGGTCTGAGTGGAATTAGGATCTCCTGCGGTGGCGAATCCGGTGGCGAATTGTTTTATTTCAAACTTATTTCCTTTTTTAAATGTTCATTGATTTATGATTTACTATTCAATATTTAAAAAGACGATCTAACAAATATAAGAGAGTTGTGCACTGAAATAAATTTCTAAAAATCTATAATAATAATTATTTTATTTATTATTTGTTAGGATATTGATTTCGAATTTTTTATTTCAACGAAAACTTGCTTATAGTTACTTTTTGCCATATTAAAGGAGGAGGCGACGTGAGATACAAAAAGTCGTAAGGTTAAAACCGTGTTCTTAGCGCGGGCAGACGCGGAGGAAGAAAAAAGGTGGAGGTGGAGACGGCCGTAAAGAGCGAGCAGTTCGTCATTGAAGAAACAAATTAAAAGGAGGACGAGCGCCGATGAGACACATAGGGCCGCCTATAAGACTCAACCCTCGTTCGGTGCCGAGGGAACAATGGCTCATAAACGAGACACATCGGTGAAAATGAAATCGGCGCCCAAGGTCGCCGGCGCTGAATTTACAACGATCTCATTGACTATCAGTGCCTCGCCATTCGTCCTCGCCATCTCCCGTTTCTCCGTGGCTGTTGCCGTGTACAATTTTGTGGCTCGACGCGCGTCCCGCCTTTTGTCGACGCTCATTTATGTGCTCTAGCACTAAGTGGGAAATCGCCAAGAGAAAGTAAGCGCGTTACATATACCCGCCGAGTCGTGGGATGATTGGGCGGACTAGAGAACGAGGGCGAGATGAATTTATAGGTGAAATTGACGTGGAAGGAGACGAAAGGCTTCGCCTGTGTTCGTCGACTAATTTCTCTCGTTGACCTCCGGCGATTTTCGATCACTCCCACCACAAAGAGGAAGTAAACCCAAGGATACCGATTTTATAGGAGTCTAGGGGCTTAATTTATCGATTACCGACGAACTTACAAATTCGAATATATTCAACAACTTTTTGTTACTACCAAGATGCTTTTATAAAAAAGGATGATGTATGTTAATTAAGTTTAAGTAAAAAAATAAGAAATGTTGATATTCCACTATCAGTATAAAATAATGTTTACATTAACAAAGAAAGTGAGAAAAAAGATGTGACTTACAGAAAAAAATTCAAGGATCAATTTTTAAAACGATGTTATTCGCAAATATTTGTATGTTTAAAGGAAGAAGCATTTACAACTTTATTTTTGAATTATTTATTACGCAGAAAAAAATCTTCCTAGTTTTACAAAATTGGCACATTGAAATGAACTAGCAGAAAAAAACTAGAAAATTACTTCCTTGAAAAATAAAAGATTAAAACGAAATACATTTGAATAAATATAATTATAGACAAAAATCAAGAAAACAATTTTCTTATTGTTAGTAAATTTCAATAAAGTAATCGCAAACCATTTTTTCAATGTATGAATTCTACAATTTTCGATGTTTACGCAGCAGGATTTTAGGATTATCTCAGATATTATATGGTTTCAGGAATGGTATTCGGAGTACAACTCTAAGCCCGTAAGTGCCAAACCAAATCATGGAAACTAACCACCTGCGAAGCAAAAAAAGACGAGCTCCTCGGCAACAGTGAGAAAAATCAAGTACAGACAGATGTACGAGGGCACATTCGTAGTATACACCTACGTTCCTTCTTACTTTCAGCTCCCGGCTTTTCCCATAATCGACTGCCCCCTTTATCCCCTCCCCTGCCCATCCGATTCGAGCCCTTTTTCGACAGCGACCTCGTTCCAGATTCCCCAGCGCCCTTCGGTCCTTACACGTGGCAAGGTCGCGACGTCCGCGGTAGGAAAGTTCTCCCATTCGTTCTCCCCGGATGGGGAGGTAGAAAACGAGAGATAGACGGAGAAAAGAGATTTTTGCGTTTGTATTGTATTTTCCACTTATTAAGCATGGGATGCGCCCCCCGTAAGCGCGTGCTACCGTTGTGTTTTCTACGCCCCGAACATAGAGACGTAATTTGCTTGACCTCGTTTATAAAATGTGGGGGGATATTGCTTAGTTTATTTATTTATCCCTTTAAAAAAGTTAATTACAATACTTTTAGTCGCGGAAGGACTACTAAAATTCTCAAATTTCTAAATTGATGCATTAGCATTACAATTAGCTTGAAGTTGGCATTACGTCAGAATTTTTTTTTTTTCAAATCCGCAACAAGCTGCAACTTTGACCATATCCGCCTTTCGAAATTAATTTGCAAAACGTCAATGGCAGCATTGAGCGATGAAATCAGCGTAAAGTAAACGCTGCTTAGTGGCTGAAGGTTCATACCGGACCCAATCACGAAAGATTCGGTCGCATTGTAGAAGAAAAAAGGAGTGCGCCGGAAACGAGCAGAGAGAAGCCCATTTTCTCCGAGTAACTGTCGAGCGCTCATCCTTGAGCGCGAGAGAAAGACGGCGGGGGCGCGCGGCCGAGACGGAAAAAAGGAGGAATCAGCGAAGGGCGCTACTTTGAAGGGGGGAGTGGGACTTGAAGGGAAAACGAGGGTTCCGTAGCCCCCAATACGCGAGAATTTACGAGCGTCGCAACCTTCTCGCGCCTGGCTTTTATTTTTCTGCCCGATCGCTCTCGCACCGATCTCAACCTTCGCCCTCACCAGGCATTTCGAGACACGTGAGATACAAACACGCGCGTGTCCGGTTGGAGAAGAGTACAGAGCCCTATGCATTCGCGTATAACAGTAAAATTTTTATTTTTTATTGCCATTAACTATTTTTTTCAATAAAACCTGGAGATCCTTTACGAAAGAATTGCTTAAAGAGTCCAACCATTGAGTATTTCTATAATAATACTTGTTAATTCCATTGTTTATTATAAATAAAATTTAGAACTGTCCAAACGCTTGCATAAAAAAAATAAACCGTTGGAATAACTTTCAAGTGTCGAGCAAATACGTGTAGGTAGCGTCTGAAATCGTTGGATTTGTACACTAGACGGCTAAAGAACAAGGGCCTAAAAAAATATGCGTCAGAAGCAACTCAAGGATACATCGGCCATTGTCAATTCGCCCTCTTTCGGGGGTTATCAGCTTCCCCTCTTTCATTCTCTCATCTCGCTCTCGATCTGCGACCTTCCGATGAGCACGTAGGCATAGCTCACACTTATACACGACAGCTACGATACACATTCGGAGCGATGATCGAGCCTTACTCAAACACTTCAGAAAGGCCAACCTTTACACACCCAAACGGGAATTTGGAGACGAGCCCGGTTCACTTCCGCTTTTCTCGCAAACTGCTACCGTGACCTTATAGCTACTACAGTTTTATTTTGAGTCACCGTGCACGCATGCGCGTATTGACCACAGTCATGATCATTTCGCCGAAGTGACAGGCCACGGGGACAAAATGAAATAACACTTGTTTTTCTGATAAAGCCGATGTACTTTCATCTCCATCGATTTTAAAGCAAGGATTTTTAATCGATATGTTCGGTCAATTTTTGTATTATTTTTACTATTTTTCTTTTCTTATAAAAATTTGGCACGAGGCGATCTAAAATTAAGATAAAAAAAATACAAGAAAGAAGAGTGAATAGACTATCAGGAGATTGTTCCGAAAACGTGAAATTTATTACTTTTATATTTAAAACAAGAAATCACTTTACGTAATATTGTCACTTAAATTGTATATTGAAACAAATTTAATAAGAATATAAAATTTACCGTTAACTATTAAAATACGTAGACTACTTAACAGACCGGTTATATTTAAAATTTAATTTGAAATTATTAACTTTTATAGAGAATATTTAATATCTCTTAGCGTCTTAATGAATTTTAGAAAAAAACGTACATTAACAAAATTATGTCAGTAAGATAAGATTTATTAAAAAAATATTAGAACGAGATTTTTTAGAGTATCACGCGCATGTGCTAAAGCTCGATTTTAAGATCTTGCTCGCCTCGGATGAATGTTCACCCGGCAGACGCGATAATTAAACATTTTTTTCGCACGGCATATACGCTCGCGTAAAAATAAGCTCGACCTTCACGGGGGCTTCTTCTTCCATGTCGTCGTTCACCTCCTTCGCGACCTCGAGAACTGCCTAGACAACGCTTTTTTATTCCACCTCGATCGTCCGCTTTCTTTTTCGCTAGCCTCCGATTCTCCTCCCCCACAAGCCGTAAAGCGCGCACTGTTTAGTCTCGACGCGCGCTTTTACACAGCGATCGCTCTTTTCGATTTTTTTTCTTTTACTCAAGAGAGTAAAAACAGATATTTCTCCGCTTTTATTAAATAAGGATAAACGATTTAAATTCAAAGCAGGGACAACTCACTGAAAAGCCGTGCATATGCACTATGTGCTTTTAAAAGAAAAAAGTATGCCCCCGATAAATAGTAAATATGCACTATATTAAGTATGTAGTAAAAAGTAGGGATTCACTAATAAGTAGTGAAATATTTACTGCGCAAAAAATAGTATATTCTCGCTATTGAAAATAGTGAATATTCGATATTTAATCACTGAATTCATACAATTAGACACAGTGAATAAGTATACTATCAAAAATTCACTGCGATAATCGTGAAAATACATTTAACGAAAAACGTAGCAAAAATATGCATGTTAGAAATTTAAAAAAATAACAGTTGATGAATCAATGTCATGGATTAATTAAATTATAATCGTCAATTATTTAATAAAAAAATATTTTAAATAAAAAGAAACATTAAGATACTTTTACCTATTTCAAGAGGGTTTGAGATCAGTTATTGTAAACTTTCTTTGTAAAAATTTTCTTTTATCGGGATTCAGACTTTGAGACCACTTATAATAATAATAATAATTCATATATCTATAATAACTATAACTATAATACTTATAATAACTGAATTTCATCCATACCTGAAACAAATTAAAAAATAAATATTAGTTTAAATGAATTTTTAATTTGACAATAATCATATAAAAAAGCTTCCTCTATGAGGAAGCAATAAACAATTTATAAATAACCAACGTGCACGATGTTATCTTAAACACAAATGCATAATGTTGGTGTTAAAAAATTGAAATAACAATAACTTGATAATATAAGTTTTTTAAATATATTTAGTCTTTTATTAAATATATTTAAAAATTTAACTTGAAGCACACTGAAAAGTTTATTAAATCATCGCTCATTTTTAATAAAGAAGTACTACAACCGTGATGTTATTCGACAGTTTTTTGTCAGTTTTGTCAAAAGTACTGACTGACAAAATAGCGTTGATTAATTGACTTTCCAGTGAAAGTGAGAATAGTATAAATAAACAAGGGTATTTTCACTGTTTTAAAATTTTAAGATAATGCATTTCAGCAAGCATATAAGTAATCTTAACAAAAAACAGGTAAAACTAATTTTTACTAGCTAACAATTAAGTGATAGCTAAACAAATTTTAATAAACATCACTTAAGTTGAATTGACTTAAATTTAATTAATGTACTTAAAAATGAGAAATCAAACAAAGCAACTTCTTTTAAAAATTTGCTCCCATTCTACATAGAAAAAAGTTATTGGCCAAATTAATGACATTTTTCCGCTCGTTGCCTCGCATCTCTGAGTAAATTATTGTTACAGCGGCTTATCGTAAAAAAGAGTAACGCTGACAGCGACGTGCGATCGGTGACGCGAAGAAAAGTCCGGCCAAAAGGCGCAGCCGCGCATTTCGCAGAGGCCGATATAGCGCTTACGGCATTATCGCGCGGGATACTACGCTTCTCCCTCTCATTCTCGCTCGCGACGTCTCGCGCGCAGGAGAATAGACGGCACACGCGCGCGCCTCCGCAAGGTCGCGCGCATCGATAAATTGCCCGGGGCTTATCGCCGCGCCGGCGAACCGCACAACGTGATCGCGCACTCTCATTGATTTTGCACGTGCTCGACGCCGCGAGCATGGGGATGTCGTAACTGTCCGAGACACCGACTAACGGATTTTTTGCTCCCCTCTCGATCGTTTTTTACGAGCGCTTTTGACGAAAAAAAATTTTTTTTTATTCATGATGCCGTTGTTTACACGCGGACTGGAGGAGCCTCTCGTTCTGACTTTTAACATTGACCTTGCTTATATAAAAGAAACTTGCTTAATATGGAAAGATAAAAGAAAAATTTCATTTATTAAATTATATTGTCTCGGCATTTTCTTTATAGTTGCAGACATCCATCTAAATATTGTTCTTTTATAATAGTAAAGACAGATAGATCACACTTTATTTAATGTATACTTTAAATTATCAATTTTATCCTTTGTATAAAAATTTTTTATCTTGTCAATTTATGTAAATATTAATAATTTACAGTTCTACGAATTATTTCTTTTAATGTTTAACATTGGTAAGCAATAGATTCAATTGTAAAATTAACCGAATGGTGCTTCAACAAGAGGCAAGTTTCAACTTGATAAGACAGACCTTGATATTAACCTCCAGTAAACTTTGAAAGCAGCCGATTGCGATTTTCTCTATCTCAACTGAAATCGCCGCTGCCGTCTAGAATATATTCACAAGACTCAAAAAGGACATCGAATAGTTCACGGCCAATCCGGCGACATAGCGACTTTTCAACCTCGAGCCGTGAATTCTCAGCACCTCGAGGGTTCTCCTTGAGTAGTTATAAGTCGAGATGTAGATTCGACGAAACGGTGGGTTCTTCAGTGGTGCGAAACGGAAATTGAGAGAGAGAAAGACTATTTGAAAAAAGAAGATAGAGAAATACCGATCTCTCGTCGTCGGCGCATATTACAGACCGAGGCGACTCTTTCGTAACGAAAGTAAAATTGTGCTTTAAGAAACAGTGTTTCCTGTTTCCGACACTTTTACTTCTGCGTCCAAGTTTCCACAGACGTACAGCCGGGAAGCTTTGATGGTAACTCTGGTTCAACCATAACCCTGGCCTTCCGATCTTATCTTTCACTTGTATAATTAATTTCAAAAAATAAAAAAATAAAAATAAAATAAAAAACCCATTTATACTTTATTCTTGTGAGCGCACAGTCATACCAGAAGCCCGCGAAGGTCAGCTCTATTTTTCGACACCTATCTCCCAAACAAATCGCCGCTAATTCCCCGACTCTGAATCGTCCGAGCAAACACGCGCGGCCGCCGGAGAAAATGAAAAACAGGCGACTCCTTTTCCTCAAGCGTACGCGCACCGTGACCTATCATCCTTCGCTGAACAATGAGGCGCATAATATTTGTCCGCCGTCCACGACGAAGGGAGGGAATAACTCGCGCTCGCGCGCGCACATCAGCGAGGACCTTGAATCCGACAAAGAGGAAAGACTCATTATCGGCCACGACCAATGTCAACTGACTCGCTCTCGCGCGCTTTTTATCTCCCCGCTGCTATTGAGTTTCTTAATAATATTCGCGCCTCGGATGTTTTTCGCTCGTTGGATGTTAGTACACACGAGCTGGGAGTGGCACGGTCTTTTCCACTTGTTACACAAGTTGGAGCAATGCTCTATTTTTCTTCTTTTAAACTTTTTTCTACGCGATCGACCGGACCAATTCTCAATCGAAGATGATACATTTTAATTATTCCACAATAGGTCAGTGCTTTAATAGATATGTGTTTTCGTTTGAATTTTTACTAACAATCGAAATTGTCATGTTTAATTCATTGCTTTATCCAAAATAAATCATCCCATTTAAATTATACTTTAATAACGAGTTAATGGTTCACAGTTTAGTAATAATTAATACGACAGAAGTTGAATAATTCAGTAGCAACTCGAATTAACATATTACTTTCGATATTAAAAAAAAAATTCTCGTACGTCTGGTTTTCACACTTTCCTACCGATTTTATTTCTACCGGCGCCGCATAAACGGGCTTCCTATGCGGAATCCCAGTGTACACACACACACCGATGCCGCTAATGATACGCATTTCGATCGAGGCGAGTTCATCAGCTAGCCGCGCTAGTAAAAGTGAAGGAGAAAGTGCTCCTCTCCAATCGCAATTGGCCGGCATCGCTGAAAACTTTCGAGGAGGCTGCCGGCGCAGAAAAGAAGGTTCGACGAACGACAGCGGCGCGGCCGCGTAATTACACGGTCGGCGCAACGACCTCGGCCGCGCGCGACTGGAAAACCGTGACGGATAAAAGGAAAAGCGTGAGAGGCGGCCGGCAGTCCGCGCTCGGAGGGGAAGGTCTTGCGCGCCGCTGGAAAAGTTTCGGCTCCGCGCGCCCCGACTTACACATCGCCGCGCATCTGCCATTCGCGCCCGCGCGTCGTGACGCGCGACTTTACAATCGAGAGTGAAAGCATCCCGTGAAAATGGGCGAGTGCACGGCGTGCATTACCGAGCGGCCGCGAGAAAGTCCGCGCGGAGAAAGAGGCTTTTCTACGCGCGGATTTTTCGCAAGCTGGTCTCATTTTTCAGCAATTGCGCTGGCCGGTTGGAAATCGGCTGTAGAATCGGTCGGTTGTTCTGTTTTTTTTTAATCTGACGAAATTGTTTTCATTGCTGATATATCTTTAAAAATTTTCCATTAGTTTTGGTTTGTTTAAATAAAGTTTTGCGAGTAAAAATAAATTTGCTTTCAGGCACAAAAATAATAAATTTGCAAAAATGTTTAACAATTTATTATTTTAGTCAATTTCAATTTTTTTT
Source organism: Eurytoma californica (assembly GCA_035586675.1). NCBI lineage: Eukaryota > Metazoa > Arthropoda > Insecta > Hymenoptera > Eurytomidae > Eurytoma > Eurytoma californica. Next base: position 9,725,973 of record JAXIUT010000021.1, on the reverse strand, counting down.
AAGATGATGAAATCAGATGGCTGGTACCAAAAATATATCAGGCCTTGAAGACGGCGCTGGCAATAAATATCAGCACTATCAATTAGCGAATTTTTTTGCTAGGCTCGAGATAATGAAGAAAAAAGGGGTTATTCTTTATGAGCGAAACGAAAAATTTACGATATGACGTTGGCAGTTGTCATAGGAGCTGCTAGAAGGCCATCTTGCTTTTATTTAATAAGAGGGTGGCCTTCGCAAGTGCTCAGAGAAAAAAAAATCGCCACATGCGAATTTTAGATCAAATCACCTATTCGCAGTAACGAACTGTTGATGTTCGCACTTCTTTGAAGATGTTTGTGCGCGTGGGCAGTGTTAACGATCGGGTTGGCTCTCACTTTAAAAACTTCAATTCAACGAAATCACTATTATAGGTAGTGCTACTGCATCTAATTTGCGATTATTTTACGTTTGTGAAAAAAAAATTTCGTAAAATAGTTAACGCATCAGTCATGTAAATTTAACGATAGTAAAAAAAAAAAGAATTTGTAATTAGATACCTACAGAAATGTTTTAAATATAAATTATAACCTCGATACATTGAAAGTATTGCTTAAATAAGAATTATAAATTTGTTTCAAACATACTGCTCAACGCAGGTATTTCATTGTTAAAATATCCTAAAAATAGTGTTCGAGTCATCAATACAATGACATTCATAATAGACCCGACAAAAATCACTTTCTCATTCATTAAGCAGTCGTGGAAATTAAAAGTACTGTCACCTAAAAATATGTCATTCCCCCCGAATTTCCTCAGCAAGTTCGCGTCTTGCGGCGGGCCACGCGAAAGGCAGACTGCACCGAGCGCGTCGATCCTACCGCGCGAGCCGCTTGTGCAACCCAGACGCGGCGACTTGGCGCAAGAGGAGAGGCGCGAAGAAAGGCCCGCGCGCAGGAGAGGAGAGAAAATCGCGACGCGCTATGACATAACGCCGCCCCCGGCCAAGTTCGTCGACCCGGTGCGACTGCGACAATACAACGCTTCCGGCGGATTGCACGGCGCACGTTCCGACGCTTGTTTGATTACTCACGGTACCGTTAGGGAGACGCGTGCTGCGAAGCTGCCCCGCTCGGGCTTGTCCTACTTTCTTCTCTCCCCTACCTTTTGTATATTTATGCGCGGCCGCGATGCACACGTGTCTGACTTTTTTGCCTCGTTTCACGACGAGTCCCGCGATAGTCGTTCGAGTTCCCGCCCGAATTTTAGGATTGCGCCGAATGCGGAGAAAGTAGTATTCGAGAGCTATCGTCATTGTTTCGCCCGTTTGTCCATCGCCCGTTTATTTTTAACAAGTGAGAATAGGCGAAAAGGTTCGAATGAGTCTGCTTTTTGAGGCAGAAGTATGATATACCTGAAAACGATTTGAATCCGATTTGTCTTGTTGGAATGAAAGCGATTATAATTATGATAAATGAGCTTATTTGTAGGACAACGTAAGTGAACGAAAAAAACCCTTTTGTGTTTTTTTATTCCAGTGACTAAGATTTTAGTGAAATTATGCACGAGAGAGTCGCGGCATTCGAAACAACAATAAGCGACTGATTTTACTCGTCATTCTATTTTCCCAACAATTTTTTTTCGTTTTGCTGCCTAGTGGAGAAACGTCTGACTCAACGACTACTTACAGCGGCAATCGCATCTCGAAGCACTTTCGCTGAGAGTGTAGTAATCTCAACTCAATAAGAAAGTTTTAGATACACGCGTTACACAAAAAGCGAAGCTGGTGTAATTACGTACTTAAAAATTGAAAAAGAAAAGATGAGAAAAATAAAGTTTAGGTATTAGGTGTACGTTTACAATACATTAACCGAACGATCAACACAGCTTACTAATGACGTCCAAATTTTTGATTCTAGGCGCCTCGTCTGCGTCACGCGTCGGTCAAAGACCTCTTACTCTCTTTTTATATGATTGTACAAAAGCTATCCTTCTCTTCTATGTTATTCTTCCGTTCTGTGTGCCCGTACGGTGTTCGGCAGTAATGTGATACCCCGCTACTATTTTAAGTAGCAGACATCCTTTAAAACTCAAAATGGAATTTGAATTTCAAATAACCGTGAATTCGTAATAACTGGTTGAAGGAAATTAAATTGCCTAGATGGTGTGCTTTTACCTTTATTTTAATAGAACTAAACTTTTCATTTATCCATGTAATAATATAGAACAAATAAAAAATGATCTTGGGATAACTTTTTTTGAATACTGAAACTGTGAATGAAATAGAATTAATTTTTTACAGCCTAGCGGACCGAAAATACAACTTTCCGACCTATGCCGTTTTCGAAAGATTGTATTTTCGGCCTCCCT